>CM051234.1:319529012-320129012 GCA_027917425.1 Gastrophryne carolinensis
CTTCCGTTTTCGCATGGAGACTCTGCGCTCAGCTGTAAGTTTACTACGCCCAAGGGACTTCATGACCTTTGTGGACATCCAGGATGCTTACCTCCATATTCCAGTCTTTCCAGGTCATCAGAGATTCCTCAGGTTCGCTCTGGAGGATCAGCATTACCAGTTTGTGGCATTGCCCTTCGGTCTCACTTCGGCTCCCAGGGTATTCACCAAGGTGCTGTCGGGCATTATGGCTCTGCTGAGAGCTCAGGGCATTCGCATTCTTCCCTATTTGGACGACATTCTTATCACTTCTCCGTCCTTCCAACAAGCAGAGCTGGATACTCAGTGGGTAGTGACAACACTGGAGTCATTCGGCTGGGTGATAAACCACTCCAAATCTTCCCCGTCTCCCTCTTTGAAGCCATTTCTGGGCATGAATCTGGATACAGCTCGGGCCAGGATCTTTCTTCCTCAGCAGAAGGTGGACAGTCTGCAAGCTCAGCTCCTTCTGTCCTGCCCTCATCCTTCCATCAGGCAGGGAATGCAGCTGGTGGGCCTGATGGTGTCCTGCTTCGAGGTGGTTCCTTATGCTCATTTTCACGTGAGGCCTCTTCAACTCCACCTCTTGTCTGTATGGGACAGGGACCCTGTGTCCCTGGATCAGGTTTTGGTTCTGTTCCCCCTAGCCAGGCGGTCCTTCTCGTGGTGGCTGGACTCAAGGAACCTGTTGGTGGGCAAATCCTTTCTGTCCCCTTGCTGGGAGACGGTCACCACGGATGCCAGTCTGACAGGTTGGGGGGGGCTTCTGGAGATCCCTAACATTCCAGGGGCAGTGGGACCCTCAGGAGGCCCACACCCCTATCAATATTCTGGAACTGAGGGCGATCAGGTTGGTTCTAGTCCACTTGACCCCGCACCTTCGGGGTCGGGCTGTTCAGGTATGCTAGGACAACCAGACTGCGGTTGCCTACATCAATCATCAGGGAGGGACCCGGAGCAAGGGGGCCCTCAAGGAAGTGTCTCTGATCCTGTCCTGGGCAGAGGACAATGTTCCCTGCATCTCAGCTGTGTACATTTCGGGGGTGGAGAATTGGGGCAGACTCTCTGAGCAAGGGGACTTCTCGCCTGGGGGAATGGTCCCTCAGCAACAGGGTGTTTCACTCTCTGTGTCACCATTGGGGTCAGCCAGATGTGGATCTGTTTGCGTCCCGTCACAATCACAAGCTTCCAGTCTGCGTCTCTGTCCCAGGACCCTCTGGCCTTTGCCGTGGATGCTCTGACAATGCCCTGGCAGGGCTTTCAGCTACTGTGTCTTTCCCCCGTTTCCCCTGTTTGGCAGGGTTCTGCGAAAGATAGCTCAGGTAGGGGTGCCAGCAATCCTGGTGGCCCCCCGTTGGCCAAGATGAGTGTGGTTCACAGACATCGCACAGCTTGCGGTAGATCAGTACGCCCTGCCCAAGGATCCAGACCTGCTCACTCAGGGGCGGCTACGCTACCCCGAATTACAAATGCTGGCTTTAACAGCCTGGCTGTTGAAACCTCCATCTTAATGGAAAAGGGGCTGCCTGCCTCTGTTGTTGACACCATGATCAGGGCTAGGTAAAATTCCTCTTCTTCCATCTACTATAGGGTTTGGCGTACCTATATTGACTGGTGTGAGGCTAAATATCTTCCTTGTCGTGTGTTTTCTATTCCTAGGATTCTGGAATTTCTCCAACATGGTTTGGATCTGGAACTTAGCACTCTGAAAGTTCATGTGTCTGCCTTTGCTGTTTTCTTTCAGAGATCTTTTGCTCAGCATCATCTGGTCAAGACTTTTTCCCAGGGGGTTACTCATGTGCGCCCCCCCACGTAAGCCTATGTTACCAGTCTGGGACTTGAACTTGGTCCTATCTGCCTTGCAGGGGTCTCCTTTTGAGCCTGTGCATGTGGCTGCTTTGTCCATTCTTACTCTTAAGGTGGTCTTTTTGGTGGCTATCACTTCTGTTAGGCGTGTTTCTGAGTTGGCGGCGCTTTCCATCAAACCCCCTTTGAGAGACACCAGGACAAGGTGGTGTTTCGCTTTAAACCTGATTTTCTGCCTAAAGTTGTGTCTGCTTTTCATCTCAATCAGGACATTGGGCTTGATTCATTAAAGGTCGAATTAAAATTTTCGCATGTTTTTTTGAGAAAATAGTGCGATTTTGCACGCGCAAATTCTACGTGCAATTCAACAAAGTTTTACTTTCGTTTTTGCTAATTCAATTCGAGTGAGAGAAAAAGCACTCGAAAATAATTCGATTTGCGAAAATAATTTACAAGCGAAAAACAATTCTAGTGATTCAGGTGCCATGGATTGGCTCCACACATGAGTTAAATTCAAGTGTTTCACGCGATTTTTTTACAGCAGCTTTCAGGAGGAGAAAAGTCTGTTTTCTGACTTCCACCATGGAGTCCTTCTATCCACTATACCTGCAAAAAAAGCCTATAGTACACCATAAGGAGGCCTATAAACATGAAATTGTGTAAAATGTATTATTATATTTTAATATAACAATATTATTATTTATTATATTTAATTAATATGTAATATACACATTAGCAAAAACATTTATATAAAATAAATCATGTGCAGTAACGTGCAATGTTTTATTTACCACATTGCATGCCGCTGCACAACTTGATAAATGTAAGTGATGTAAACAATACCTAATGCCATGACAACATAAATATGGCAGACAGAAAAATTACCATCCCAAAATATAAAAAAAACATTTAGGGGTAAAAGTGGCCCAAAACCCAGGATTTTTACTATACTGGGTTTTGGTCCTTTCCCCTGGGGCACCCCGATCGGGTGTGCCCCGCTGTGTAAAACCCCCTCCAGATCGCTGATGCCAACTCACTTCTTCCTGGTCCTACGGCACATGCACAGCCGCTCGTCCAATCAGCGGAGCCGCTGACGCCACCTTGTCTAAGTCTTCGTCTAATGCCAGAGGCTCCGTGCGCGCTGGCGACCTCATCCCCCATTTCCCTCTAGCAGGGAGCGTGCCCGCGCTGGCCATTCACAAATGCCTGGTGCGGGCACGCGCCCATGCTAGAGGGATAGCGGGGATGTGGTTGCGGCTTGTGCATGCCCCGTTGGACCGGGAAACAAGGTAAGTGTATGGGGCGACCTGGGGGGTTTCACACAGCGGGGCATCCCGATTTTGGATGCCCCTGGGGGAGGGAATCGCTTTAAGAAACGCTAAGGCCACTTAGAGCCAGGTGTCGGGTGAATGTCAGGTCCCAGTGCAAAAGATGTATTTATCAAATCAAAAATCCAGAGCACCTGTGATAGTGCCAGGTAGTGTCCCATCTATCATCAGTGCCATTGCTGAGTTCCCTACAGTGTCAGACCAGGCGCTTACCCTGCACTGTGTGGCCTTATCCCATACATTTTAATGGGCTGGGATTGTTAGAATTATATTCTTGGTGTGCCACACACCCCGCTTCACTTCTTAAATATTCATCACTTCATGGGTTAATCCACCGCAGGTGACGTAGTGCAGAGAGGAAGTCTTGTAACGAGCCCCCTTCCGGCCTATATATACCTGGTACCTCCCTTCAATCACCAGTATTTTTTCTCTCTGCTTGCTGACAAGTCAGAAGTTGGAAGTCTCCTGCTTACAGGTAGGCCGGGGTCTTCTTACCCCGCCACCCCCCTTTTGGTCTATTTCTGCCCGGTTTGAGTTTGTATACCTTTATGGTGAAATAGGAAGCCTCCCAGCCTCGGCTGCTCACCGGGCCAATGGTAGATGTCACTTTAAGTGCCTAGGAGCTTATCTCCTACCGCTCAACCTCATGCGTGGGGCAATGCGGCGAACCGGCATGGTGATCCGGAAATGGGATGCCCCTGTCCCGAGGGTCCCCGTAGCCCCTTTCTCTCCTGTTGGGGGGGTGGTGAGGGTGTGCTTTAGTATGTGTGTTTCACTGTATCACTGCATGTTAACATATATGTCATGTTTATACATTCACTGTAGCATGTGTATATTTTGGGTCTGCTTTAGGGCAGCTTGCGCTGGGTATGGGCTGGCCACCTCTCTGGCAGTTGGTTGCTTGTGGCCCCCTCTCCCCTCTCCTCGCCTGGCATTCATTGAGCTTTGTCAGCACATGCGGTTTTTACCCTCCCCCCTCCGCTGCCTGGACGCGCGTGCTGGATCAGCTGTAAAGTGTTCCAGCTGATCAGCGTGGGGGGGGCGGGCCCGCTGACGCGGCGCCGGGGGCGCGGCGCCGACGTCGTGCGGCGGGCCCAGCGTCCCAGCTTCCTTCAAAACAGGAAGGCACGTGGGCGCACGGCCGCACTTTGTCTTCTGCCGGCTCATGGCTACTGGCTGCAGGCTTACCGGCTGATTGCGGTACAGGTAAGCGGCCCCTCCCGTTGGGGCCGTTAAATGGGAGATATTGTTTAATAATACAGTGAGAAATCACTATTATCAAGGGGGCGTCATTTAAGGGCACTTGGTGCCATACTTATGTGTTATACACATGTGAAGGATCTGATGGTTGTTTTCTTGCCTTGCAGATCCTGGGATCCCTGCTTATGCTAGCCCTCCGGCTCTATGTGCCTGGCTAATTATTGGGATTGATTTGAATGTTTATATACATAGACTATATATAAGTATATATATATATATATATAGTTTCTATTAAAGGGGACCTAAACTTAATTTTTTTTTTTTTTTTTTTTATATAAATCCTCCCTTCCGGGACATTACTAAAATAAAGGGGGCATCCCGGGTCGGCTTATGCCTTAAAAGTCCCATTATTGCGAATACCATAAATCACCATATGGAGGCTTCCGTAGATTCCGGAAACGGTTCTGCTGTTCCGTTTGGGGGGTGCGTAGGTTGTGGGGTTCCACTCCCAGCTGATGATATCTTTATTTGCATCCCTTGTGCAAAACAGACTATTGCGCGCCAGTCCGTTGCATCCTTCATCATCTCCTACCTCTCCATCCCTATTCCGGACCCCGCATGACGCTGTCAAAAGTGGGGATTCGCATTCCGAGGCAGCAGCACAGCCCTGCCCCCGGAAAATGATGCCCGTTAAAGCAGCGTTTAAAACCGCTACAAAACGAAGGCACCTGACTCCGGTACCTTCGGCTCCACAGGACCAGTTTTGTGAACCTGTGGAATGGCCGATGGATCCCCTGACGAGGATGAACTCCCGTCGGAGTCAGATGAGCCGACAGGTCAGCATGTGGCTGATATCGGCGATTGGTCAGAGGGGGTTGTTTTTGACACCCCCTCCATTCTGGCTCAGATGTTTAATATTTTGAGTTTAGATACGCCTGAGGCGGCCGCCCCGCCAAAGGGTCAGTTATTTAAAGAGCCTCAGCCGAGTTTGGTCTTTCCCAGACAGCACCACTTTGAGAGGGTGGTTCTTAAGGAATGGGAACATCCCACACAGTTATCTGGAATTCCTTCCAGTTGGGAAAAGCGTTATCCTTTTCCACCAGAATTGGTGAGGCTGTGGTCTGTCCCTCCGGACGTCGATACCCCTGTACTAGGACTCTCCAGCTTGGCTATGGTACAATCTGCTGAGACCACTGTCCCCAAAGATGGGGAAGATCGCAGGATTGACCAATACGCTCGACATGGTTTTATCTATTCCGGGTCAGCATTGCGCCCGGTATGTGCTTCAGCCCTTCTTCTATTGGCAATTAAGTCCCTAATTTAGGGGCTATATGAGGATCTTGATCCCGCTTGCAAACAGTTCACTGCACTTAAGCAGTGTGAATCTTTTGTGGCTTATGTCCTGGCCGCTCAGGACGATGCGCTGACTATGAGTAGCAAGGCGGCAGCTATGCTGGTGGCTATTCGCAGGTCAGTATGGCTGCGTCAGTGGTCAGCAGACACGGCTTCCAAAAAGGTACTCACAGCCCTCCCCTTTTTGGGGTTGCGTCTGTTTGGGGAGAAAATTGATTCAGTCGCAAAAGATGGTAAGATGCCACAACGCAAAAGGCCTCGTGGTCCCTTCAGGGGGACAAGTTCCGGTAGGCCTTCCTTTCAAAGGTTCGGAGCGGGAAAAGGTACGTCCTTTCCCGCTACCAGTGGCGCAGGTTGGACTCGGGGGAGGGGCCGTGGCCGGCCCACTCAGTCCTGGGGCACCAAGCCCAAGCCTGCTGATAAGCCCACTCAGCAATGAGGGGCTGCCCTCACCCGTGCGGGTGGGGGGACTATTGCGACACTTCTACCATTGGAACCATGTGGTTCTAGGCAGATGGATCCAGGAGGTAGTGTCGACAGGTCACAACCTGGATTTCGAGTCTCACCCTCCCTCGCGGTCCATTCAGGGGTCGGTTCATCCCGGCCTGAACTCTCATCAAGACGCTGTGTGTCTTTCTTTTGCCCAAATTTGCACAAGAACACTTCAGCTATTTCTGCTAGCGTGTTGGGTCCAGCAACCTCTGTTGTTGGATCAGTCCTTCCAATTGTCCTCCCGTGTACGGCAGTTCCTCCTGTGGTGATTGGTCTCGACCAATCTTGTATAGGGCAGGTCTTTCCTGACGTTCCCTTGGAGAGGTGTCACCAGGGACACCGGTCTGTCGGGATGGGACAGATTCTGGAAGGAGCTGCGGCTTCAGGGGCAGTGGAGGCCCCACTTACCCATCAGAGAAATGTCCCTGATCCAGACATGGGCAGTGTTCCATGTTCCCTGTCTCTCGGCGGTTTACATTCCAGAGGTGATGGAACAGGTAGCGGACCGGTTGAGCAAGTGCTCTCCCCGAATAAGCGCTCCATCCTCGGGTGGTTCTCTTATTGTGTCTCCAATGGGAGACTCCGGAGGTGGACCTGTGGGCCCCTCATCTCTATCTCAGGCTCCCGAGCTTCGTGTCTCTCTCCCGGGATCCTCTGGCTCTGACAGAGGACGTCAGGTCCCTGAACTGAGGAGCTCTGGGATTTCTATACCTGTTTCCTCCGTGGCCCTTGCTGGGCAGAATTCTTCAGAAGTTGGCTCTGGAAAGGGTGTACGCCGTTCTCATGGCCCCAAGGTGGCCAAAGCGATTAAGGTTCGCAGACATCGTTTGGCTGGCAGTGGACCAGTTCATTCTGCCTCTTCGGCCCGATCTGCTCACTCAGGGTCAATTGTGTTACCCCAATTTACCAGCGCTGGGTTTGATGGCCTGGCGGCTGAAACCTCCATCCTGAAGGAGGAGGGTCTTTCTGATTCAGTCATTAAGACTCTGATCAGTGCCCGGAAGAAGTCTTCTTCCGTCACCTACTATAGGACTTGGAAAGCCTATATCACTTGGTGTGAGACAAGATCTTTTCCTTGTAGGGTCCTTTCGGTCCCCAGGATTCTGGAGTTTTTACAATCAGGGCTGGACTCTGGTCTCCAGCTAAGTACATTGAAAGGGCAGGTCTCTGCCTTATCTATCTTTTTTCAGAAGCGTGTGGCGCTTAAACCTTTAGTTAAAACTTTTTTCCAGGGGGTTACGCATGTGCGGCCTCCCAGGAAACCATTACTCCCTGTTTGGGATTTGAATTTGGTTCTTTCGGCTCTTCAGGCTCCTCCTTTTGAGCCTTTGCAAGATATTGCTTTGTCTACCCTGACTCAAAGATTGTCTTCTTGGTAGCGATCACTTCTGTCCGGCGTGTCTCAGAATTGGCGGCCTTAACTATCCAGGCGCCCTACTTCGAGAGGCATCGGGATAAAGTGGTCTTTCGGTTCAAGCCAGACTTTCTTCCTAAGGTTGTTTCTGCTTTTCACTTGAACCAAGATATTGTTCTTCCCTCCTTGTGTCCTAATCCTAATAATGACAAAGAGAGGGTTTTGCATTGTTTGGATGTTGTACGCTGTGTTAAGTACTACTTGATTATCACGTCTCCTTTTCGTAGGACGGATTCCTTTTTTGTTGTGCCCCATGGGCCTAACAAGGGTTTGGCACCAGCCAAATCTGCCATTAGTAGTGGATACGTCAGGCCGTTACTGCGGCCTATTCTGCTAAGGGGAAAGTTCCCCCTTTTCGTATTACTGCTCATTCCACTCGCGCTGTTGGGGCGTCTTGGGCTTTTCAGCACCAAGCTTCTGTTGAACAGGTTTGTAAGGCCGCCACCTGGTCTTCTGTTCACACTTTTCTAAGTTTTACAAAGTTGATGTGCGGGCCTCAGCGGATGCTGTTTTTGGCCGCAAAGTTCTGCAGACTGCAGTCATTTTAAGTTATGCTTCACCTGGCCTTGAGATGCCCTTCCCTTGTGGACACTGCTTTTGGATGTCCCATGAAGTGATGAATATTTAAGAAGTGAAGCGGGGTGTGTGGCACACCAAGAATAATACCATTTTGTGAGTACTCACCTGAAAAATGGATATTGTTGGTGTGCCACACACCCCGCTTCACACCCGCCCTTTTCGGTATTACCGAAGCATTTATATGGTGAAGCCCTTTTTTCTTTATATCAAAATTAATTTTGGAGGTTACTGGTGGAATACTGGTACCTTGTTTTACTGCTTTTTGAATATACTGGTGATTGAAGGGAGGTACCAGGCATATATAGGCCGGAAGGGGGCTCGTTACAAGACTTCCTCTCTGCACTACGTCACCTGTGGTGGATTAACCCATGAAGTGATGAATATTTAAGAAGTGAAGCGGGGTGTGTGGCACACCAACAATATCCATTTTTCAGGTGAGTACTCACAAAATGCACGGCATAAATCACTGATTGGATAAGCTCATGCACTGTGGAAACAGCAGAAAGATGACTGGAGTGGGAGATCAGGGGGTTTGTAGCAGCAGGACATCAGGATGCCCGTAGGGCAAGGATAGTGAAAATCCTGGTGATTGGTCCACTTTAAAGTGGAACAAAACCCGCAATGCCCCGTGGGTGAAACCCCCTCAGAATGTCGCTATTCACTCACCTCTTCCTTGTTCCAGCGGCGCATGCCCGGGCTTTCGTCCAATGACAGCTGTCTGCCATGACTGTCATTCAACAAATGGCTCTCGTTGACTTTAATGGGGAGTGCGTGCTGATGCATCCCCAGTGGCACCCGCTCCTGTCTCAGCCTATATGATTGGCTAGGGCAGGAGCAAGCACATGCCACAGGGGTGATACGCCAGCATGCGATCTCCATTGAAGTCAATGAGAGCCATGGCAGATGCCTCGCATTGGAGAGCCTGCGCATGCGCCATAGGAACGAGGCAGAGGTGAGTGAATAGTGATATTCTGGGGGGGGGGGGGGCGCTTCACACAGCATGATATCCTAACTCAGGATGCCATGGGAGAAAGCCAGTGTACAGTGGAATATTTGAGATTGTTAAAGTGGACCCAAACCCAGCTGGCTCTGCAGTCTAACAAACTCCTAATGTGGCCAAATCCCTATCCATGGGCCATCCCGCTGTGTAAAACCCTTAGGGATCACCTGTATACTCATCTTGCCTGTGATCCCACAGCTCATCCCCAGTTTATGTTCAGGCGGGAGCTCAGACAGACAACCTGGGTGTTGGCGCACACACATCAGTTGGAGGGAAACCGGGGATGCTGTTCATTCCCTGCTCTCTATGCCGTGCTCTGTGGACAAACAGAATTCTATGCCCTGCATTAAAGTGGACCAGAAGCGGCCATGAAGTCTATAAGACTCCTCCTTGGGGCCCCCAATTAATGATTTGAGAATAGCTGGCACAGGCATGCACCCAGCTGGAAGCTAACAGGGATGCAGTTATCGGTGCACTCTCCTTCATCGGGGCCTTAGCCGATGAGACCTCTCGACAACTGAGCAAAGCAGAAGTGCACTGACTGCCTGCACACTTGCGCTTGTGCCGTTGGGAGTCGTATGTTTTACAGGCAAACCGGGGGGGTTCACATAGTGGGTCATCCCAATTTGAATACCAAAACCCAGGATATTTAAAATCCTGGGTTTTGGTGCAGTTTAAAGTCGATTGATTCCCTCCCCACGGGGCATCCAAAATCTGGATGCCCCACTGTGTGAAACCCTCCAGGTCGCCCATACACTTACCTTCTTTCTCGGTCCAACGACGCATGCGTGAGCTGCTTTTCAGCTATGCCTCTAGCAGGGGGCATGCCCGCGCCAGGCATCTGTGAATGGCCGACGCGGGCACGCTCCCTGTTAGAGGGTAGCAGGAGATGCGCGTGTCAGTACGCTCGGAGCCGCTTGCCTTAGACGATGTGACGTCAGCGGATCCAAGCTCACTGATTGGATGAGTGGCTGTGCATGCGCTGTAGGACCGGGAATAAGTGAGCTGGTTTCAGCGACCTGGGGGCAAGGACCAGAACCCAAGATAGTCTAAATCCTGGGTTTTTTTTTTTTTTAATATGTGTGGTGAGTATACCGGTCATCCCAGCGGGATTCACAGAGCCGCACAAGTGACGTGACACAAGGGGCGCGCTGGGACTCTAGAGCTGGCCCTGGATGCAACAGAAACCCTTAATGTGGTTTGGAAATGTAAGTACATCAGGACTATATGGGGCGACCAAACCAATATCTATGCTAATGATGACACTCATGGCAGCACTCACATTCGTATATTAATGGATCCACAGAGCAAAGTCAAAACTAAGAACTGTTAATCTACAAACCACACAAATCGGTACAATAACAATAGATGTAAAGCAATGCAAAGCAACACTGCCAAAAGGGCACCTAAACCACCATCACCAAAAAATGATGCACCGAACCAATGCAAAGTGCAAAATTAAACATAATTAAACATTAACAATGACATGTACTAGTCCACATCCATTAGAAAGTCCAGAAACACAAAGCAAAAAACAAAACAAAACAGAACAAAGAGCAACAAGGGATCATACTGCTCTGCTACAAATTAGGAAGCAGTAGAAAAAAATTCTCACACAGCATTTGGGTATGGAAAATTTGTGCACTTTTTCACTTGAGTTTTCCAGTTGTAAAGTGATTTTCAACTGCACACGAAAAAAATTCGCCCGCAAATTCGCGCACACGAATTTAATTCAACTGCCTTTGTGAATCACTCCTAGGTTTGAAAAATTCTCGCATGCGAATTTATTTTCCAAGTGTTAATTTTTTTTTCTACCTTTAGTGAATCAAGGCCATTGTTCTGCCTTCTCTGTGCCCTAATCCTAGTAACCCTAAGGAGAGGGCTCAACATTCCTTGGATGTGGTCCGGAACCTGAAGTTCTATTTGGTGGCTACTGAACCCTTCAGGAAGACTGATACTCTTTTTGTGGTCCCTTCTGGTCCTAAGAAGGGTCTGGCTCCAGCTAAGTCTACTATCAGCAAGTGGATCCGTCAGGCTGTGATTCAGGCCTATTCTGCTAAAGGGAAGGATCCTCCCTTCCACCTTACTGCTCATTCCACTCGTGCTATTGGTGCCTCTTGGGCCTTTCAGCACCAGGCTTCTGTTGAACAAGTTTGCAAGGCCGCTACTTGGTCTTCTGTTCATACCTTTTTTAAGTTTTACAAGGTTGATGTTCGGGCTTCAGCTGATGCTGCTTTTGGCCGCAAAGTTCTGCAGGCGGCAGTGGTTTAATCTGCATGTTGTTGCTTTTGGGGATCCCACCCTACCTTACGGACACTATTGGATGTCCCAAACGTAAGGAATTATCTCTGGAGCAGGACGTGCTGTATACTTAGAATAATACAATTCTGTGATTACTCACCTGTAGAAATGGTATTATACGTATACGGCACGTCCTGCTCCACCCCGCCCTTGTGTTCATTTTTCTTAGTACCTCTGTATGGTGGTTATCATGGTTAAAATTGTTTGATTATGGTTGTTATTCTCCCAGCTTCTTGCTAACTGCTTGTCAATACTGGGGAATTTGTGCGAGGTCCCTGGAATATAAGGGGCCTGGGAGGAGCCACTTTTTTTGCTGTCTGCAGTCCAGCGCCATCTTGTGGATGTATTACCCAAACATAAGGAATTATCTCTGGAGCAGGACGTGCTGTATACGTATAATGCCAATTCTACAGGTGAGTAATCACAGAATTGTATTTTTGGTGGCTATCACTTCTGTAAGGCGAGTTTCTGAGCTGGCTGCGCGTTCCATCAAACCTCCTTATTTTGAGAGGCATCAGGATAAGGTGGTGTTTTGGCTTAAGCCGGATTTCTTGCCTAAAGTGGTGTCTGCTTTTCATCTCAATCAATTGTCTTGCCTTCATTGTGTCCTAATCCTGCTAATTCCAAGGAGCGGACACTGCATTCTCTGGATGTGGTCAGGGCTCTGAAGTTTTATTTTGTCGCTACTGAGCTTTTCAGGAAATATGATGCTCTTTTTGTTCTCACTTCTGGACCTAGGAAGGGTTTGCCTCCGGCTAAATCCACTATCGGCAAGTGGATCCGTCAGGCGGTGGTCCAAGCCTATTCTGCTAAGGGGGAAGGAACCTCCCTTTAGAATTACTGCTCATTTCACTCGTGCTATTGGTGCCTCTTGGGCTTTTCAGCACCAAGCTTCTGTTGAACAAGTTTGCAAGGCCGCTACTCGGTCTTCTGTTCATACTTTTTCCAAGTTTTACAAGGTTGATGTTAAGGCCTCAGCAGATGCTGCTTTTGGCCACAAGGTGCTTCAGGCGGTAGTGACTTGAACTGTCGGCTGTTGCTTATTGGGGATCCCACCCTACTTTTGGACACTGCTTTTGGATATCCCAACTGTTATGAATACCGAAGCAGGCAGTGTCATGCAATAAAGAGAGAAGCATTTCTGTACTCACCTGTAGAATTGTTTTCGTTCTTGCATGGCACGGCCTGCTTCGACCCACCCTTGTTATCGTTATTCTTGTTTGCATCTTTATGGTGATCCAAGTTAATTGGGGTTTTTTTATCTTTTTTACATTTTTTACTTCTCTCCCGGCTTCTTGTCTCACTGCTTGTCTATGCTGGGAAATCTATGGTTGATCCACCTTTTTATAGGGGGCCGGGAGATGCCACAGCTTTCTGCAGTACCACTGCGCCACCTTGTGGTGGAATAACCCAACTGTTATGAATACTGAAGCAGGCAGTGCCATGCAAGAACAAAAACAATTCTACAGGTAAGTACTCACAGAATTGCTTTTTTTTTATTTTTTTTTTTGGGCTCCAACTGTGGCTGCAACCTCAGCATCTCTAGTCTAAGGTGCACTCCTCCCATGGATAGCCATTCAGATAGGCTGGGCACCTGCGTGCAAGCAGAGCTGTTTTCCAAGCAAACTGCACGGATTGTACGAGAGCTCATGTGTGCATCATGGAACAGGGAAAGGTATGTCTTTACAGGCGAACTGGGGGGATTTCACATAGTGGGACCCCCCCGACTTGGGACAAGAAACAAAACTCGGGATAGTGAAAATTCAGGATTTTGTTCTGTTTAAAACACAAAGTCGAAAAGAAGAATGCATAGATAACATTGAAAAAAGGAAAATGGCGTTTGTAAAAATAAGAGAGAAAATGGGAAACCAAAAGATACTGCAGACAGCAGCACAGGTAACATGAAAGAAAAACAGTAAATATAAAAAATCTGGAGAGCAACAAAGAGGATGAACACAGAAGAGAAGGAGAGAGATAATACAAGATATTTGTATTCTATATTCTTAGTATACAGTACGTCCTGCTCCAGATATAATACTTACACTTGGGTTATCCTCCGCCAGATGGCGCTGCACTGCAGAGACATGGAAAAACAGGCTCCTCCCGGCCCTTCAAATACCCAGGGACCTCCCACAAAACCCCCGATTTCTCTGCAGTGCCGACTGTGAAGACATGATGTATCACTCTCTCACAGGTGAGCGGGGCTATTAGTACAAAGGGTCGCCATCCTCCCTCATTCCCCCCGTAGGGAAAGAAAGGAGGGGGGTGTGTGTAGTGGTCTTAGTGTAGGTTTTACACGTTATGGCCTTAGTCTTGCCCAGACTAGTATTCCTGGGGTCAGAGCCGCGCTGTTTGTTCTTTACTGTGTAATTCTCGCCGCTGCGGCGTCTTCATTGGCAAATCATCTTTTCTAAGTGTACCATTCACTTCGCTCCTCATAACAGTTATATCTTTCTCAGAGCTTCGCGCTCTTCGGGGAGGGCGGGGACCTAGGTTGGCGCGCTCCGCGTCACTGGCCGCTCTGGCCCGCCCTTCGAGGTTCGCTTTGGTGCCATTTTGATGCTGGTCGCACGCGTGGTAGCTGTCCTCCTCATCCCCTTGGTCTGTAAGTGCCCTTGCGTGCGATTTTCATTATCCTTGTTTACTGCGCTTGGTTCTGACACCCTTTATTCCCATTATGTCTTTCAGACTGGTGAACACCATTGGCTTCTCCCGGCCCGGTGTAAAATTATAGCGGGCCTTGTAATATTCTCCCACTTCCATAGCGGGTCTTTGGGGCATCCAGGGTTACTTATTGTGTAAATCCCTACTGGCAAATTGTGCCTTGATAAATCACCATATGGAGGCATCTCAGAATTATGTGACCGGGGTCCCTCTGGGACAAGACCGGCGGTGTATAGCGTGTGGACAACCCCATGCTGATGCTGGCAGGGCACGGGTCTGCGTACCCTGTGCCTGATCAAGCCCTGGCCCTGCAATCTTGTCGGCCAGTGGCTATACCTAGCTTCAATTCACCTATCTCCCCAGGCTTAAATCTCTCTCCTGCTGAGTCGCCTACAAGTGGGGAATTGCAGCCTGCAGGCCCTTCCAGACTGCCTACGGCTGAACAGATTATTGCTAGGTTGTCAGAGCGAATGGGCCCTGGTAAAAAGCGGCACCTGTCACCCCATGTTTCTGTATGCTCTATGAGAACTGAGGGGTTTGCTACTCCGTGTGACTATACTCCTTCTGATGAAGGGGAGTTGTTCTCTGACTCAGGCTCTTCTGATGAGAGGCCGAGGAGTCACGACGATTCTGGCCCGGAATACTGGGGCCAGTGTGACACTGACGACCTGTTGATTAAGGTCTTTAAGGCACTGTCTCTCTCCCCCCGGTCAGGTCCTCAAGCCTAGAGGGGAGCGTTTCCATACTGCGACTGCACGTTTGGAATTTTTAGAGCAGGCTCATTTCCATGCCCTTGTGCTCAAAGAATGGGAATGCCCCAGTAAACTTCCAGGGGTTCCAGGGGACTGGGATAGGAAATACCCTTTTCCCCCTGAGGTGGTTAATTGCTGGTCATCACCCCCCGTGGTGGATGCGCCGATCATAGGGGTCCCTAACCCCCCCCCCCTTTATCACAACCCCTGCCTATAGTACCCTTCGGGATGCTGAGGACCGGCGCATTGAGCTCCTGGCCTCCCATGCCTTTTCTTGTGCAGGGACGGTGCTGCGGCCAGTCTGTGCCGCAGCCATTACTGCGGTGGCCGCTAGAACCCTCATCAAAAAATTGCTCGATCATCACCCCGAGGATCTCCCCTGGGAGGTGTTTAATGCACTCTCCAATTGTGATGTATTTGTGAAGTTTATTCTATTAGCGCTAGACGACGCGATTAGAATGTGTGCAAGAACTTCCGCCCTTGCGGTGGCTATTCGTCGCTTGCTCTGGCTGCGACAGTGGGGTGCTGATGAGGCTACAAAAAAGACTCTTACTGGGCTCCCCTTCAGAGGGCAACGCTTATTTGGGGCCCGTCTAGACCTGTTCGGTAAAAAGGGCAAATCACCCCTTCGCAGACGGCCGTCTCAGCCCCCTCGAGGCAGGAGCACCCCTCCTCCCCCTTACCTTAGTGTTAAACAGGAACCAGGGGTGTCTTTCCGGATTTTTGGGGCAGACTCCTGCTCCACGAGCAGCAGACAACGCTCTGGCCCCTCCGGCGGGGCTAAGCCCAAATCTTCCACCAAACCCCCTCAAGCATGATGGGGCGCCCTCGCCCGGCTGGGTGAAGGGATGGCTGCAGCACCTTGCTCTTATCAGGAGGCATCTCGCCTCATTCTGGTGGATTCAGGAGGTTGTCTCCTCCAGATACAGGATAGCGTTTGCTGCACGGCCTTCCCCAGTTTTTATTGGGTCCCAGGTACTCCTGGTCCCTGCCCCTGTTCAGTTGCTGGCACAGGCCATGCTAGCCTGCAAGGTCTGAGGGTCTCTTGCAGATTGCCTGTAATAGGCAGAGGCAAGGGCCGCTATACCACCTTCTACAGCCCCCCAAAGGATGGGTTGGGTGGCCCATTCTGGATTCACAGCAATTCTCTAATTACAGTCAGTTTCCTGTATGGAAACTCTTGAGTTGGGCCATCAGCGTCTTGCGCCCTGTGGGTGTCTTGTCGTCTGGGGAACTCTTCAATGCTTATGTTACATTCCTGTGCCCTCAGATCTGAGGCTCTCCAGGTTGTGTCGGAATTCCTACACGGTTAGTTGTGGCCCTGTTATCTGGCCTCTCTTCAACTCCCATCACTCAAGTGCTGTCGATGGTGATGTTTCTGAGACCAAGGGACGTCCGCGTGATGTTTCCTCACTCCCCTGTCTCTGTGTCAGGATAGTTAGGTTACCCGGCTGGTGGCCATTGGGAGTCATTTGGATGGGTGTTTAATCACCTTGAGTCCTCTCTGTTCCCTAAAATGGTAACTCCATTAATAGGAATGATTCTGGATCAGGTTCAAACCAGATTCTCCTCCGCTCAGCAATCAGGTGGGCATTCTGGTCTCATGGGCCCAGCCCCTCACTACTGTCCCTGTTTCTTAACACCAGGCAGGGATGCGACTGGTGGGCCGTTGTTAACTTGCTCGACAGGAGCCCGAGTAGCTAAAGAGGTCCCTTATGCTCAGTTCCCCTTGAGCCAGTCTGCGACTTCTATTGGTAACACAGGACAGGGATCCAGCACCCCTGGAGCAGGGCCTTCCCACCTGTATGACGGTTTTCTCTTGAAAGTGGTTGAACGCTAGGGACCTGTCTGGGGGTAGTTCCCCCTTGCCCCGTTCTGGAAACGGCCACCGTGGATGCCAACCTTTCAGGTTGAAGGGGATGGTTTCTTTCGAACCCCCCTGCGATTCTGATGTTGGTGGGGCCCTTAGAGGATCCTTACGCCTATTGAAGTCTAAACAGTGAGCGTTTTTCAGTTGACTCTTCTCGCTTGACCGCTCCCCTTCTGGAATTGCCAGGCTGGGGGTGATCGGTCCGTCTGACGACAGACGTACTACATTAACCATTGGAAGGGGCCTGTAGCTGATGGACCTTCCAGGGAGTGTCTGTTCCCTTCTGGGCGGAGACAATGCTCCCTGCATGTTAAGTGATAATTAGCTCCGGCGAAGCCCCTCTGCGACAGGATGGGCTAATGCCCGTGTCATTATGGAGTCCAACCAGTCGTGGATCTGTTGGGTTCCGTCACCTTCACAGGCTATCGGCCTTTGTTTCCCTGTCCCAGGATCCTATGTCAGTGGTCCGGATGCCTTTAGTACCGTCTTGACAGGACGTTTGGTTCTGTATGTCCTTCTCCATTCCCTCTGCTAGGCAGGGTTATGCGGAAGATTACTCTGGTAAGGGGACCAGTGATTCTGGTGGCCCCCAGTTGACCTAGTATAGTGTGGTTGCAGACATGGTACTGTGGTCAGTAGTTCTGCACCTTGGCAGGAGTACCAGTTGATCGCTCAGGGTCCTTTTACGTCACTATAATTCATGGTTCCTGGCCTAGTCGATCTGACTGCTGAAACATACATCTTGACGGAGACAAGTTTTAGCTGTCTCGGTGTTGTGACTATGTGAAGGCTAGGAGTGAGCCTCTTCCTCGTCGTCTTCTGTTGTTGTAGGGTATGGCATACCCACATTTATTGGGACGAGTCTAGTTCTCTTACTTTGGACGTTCTCGGTTTCCAGTTTGGCTTTGAGCATGAATTGGAGTTGGTTCCCCAGCTCAGTTCTCTGATGGGTCAGGCTCTGGCCTGTCCACCTTGCCTTAGCAGGCTCTGGTTCAGTCTTCCTTGGTTAAGACTTCCTTCAGGGGGTGCTCATGTGCGTCCTCCATGTACTCCTATGGTCCCTGTTGGGATTGAAATTGAATTCATTCCGTCTGCTTGCAAGGATTGTCCCTTGGTCCTATTCAGGACGCTGTCTGGATGTCCTTACCCTCAAGGTTGTCCTTCTGGTGACTGTTACCTTGGTCAGGCGTGTGTTAGCGGGCGGTTCGGTCTACCTAGCCCTCTTTCCTTGAGATACACCAGGATAAGGTGGAGTTCCGCCTGAAGCCGGATTCTCTACATCTGTAGGTGTCTTATGTTTAATTATCCGAGATATTGTTTTCCACAGCTATTCCCCTTCCTAGCAACGCTGAGGAAGTGGTTCTGCATTCCTTATACAGGTGTTGGCAGTTTTTTCCTTAGGAGTCAATGTGTCCTTTAAGGGAACTGAGGTTCCTTGGGGCTTGTGGTCATTACATCCTGAATGTGCCCAATCTCGTCTGCTCTTGGGAGTTGGGCGGTTGGTCCTGGTTGTTACCTTAATGGATGTTACTCCTGTTACCTTGTTTTCGGCCTTTGGCTTCTGCCAAATTTATTAGCGATCGGATTGTCAGGCTGTTACTCAGGCCTATTCAGGCAAGGGGAAGAATCTCCATTGTTGCCTTGATTCCTTTTCTACGCGTGCTTGATGCCTCTTGGGCTTTCAGCACCGGTTTTTGCTGTTGAATTGGTTGGTTAGGCCACTACCATTGGCCTTCTGCTCATACCTTTTGCAAGGTTTTTACAATGTTGATGTTAGGGCCTCAGCTCATGCTGTCTTGGCCGTATGGTTCTGCAGGTGACGGTGCTTTAAACTGTCTGCTGTTATTTTTTTGTTGGGGATCCCACCCTACTTTATGGACACTGCTTTTGGATGTCCCAAGTGTAAGTATTATATCTGGAGCAGGACGTACTGTATACAAAGAATAATACAATTCTGTGAAATACTCACCTGTAGAATTGATATTATTTGTATACAGTACGTCCTGCTCCACCCCACCCTGGTTTTGCATTTTTTCTGGATCCCCTGTATGGTGATTGTTATCTTGTTATTACCAGTTCTTGGTGGCTTTAAATTCTCCCGGCTTCTTGTTCACTGCTTTTCAATGCTGGGGATTTGTGGGAGGTCCCTGGGTATTTGAAGGTCCGGGAGGAGCCTGTTTTTCCATGTCTCTGCAGTGCAGCGCCATCTGGCGGAGGATAACCCAAGTGTAAGTATTATATCTGGAGCAGGACGTACTGTATACAAATAATATCAATTTTACAGGTGAGTATTTCACAGAATTTTATTTTTTTCTGCTCTTGTGCTCACCTTACAAGGCAGCAGCGGGGGAAGTTCAGGCACTTTAAAACAACTAGAGCTTTACAACACCATCATGTAAACCTTCTTTTTTTTTTTTTTTTTTTTTTTGTGAACCCACATTTGCTTAGCATTCCAAGAACTTGCATGACAAATATATTTTCAGTGTTCACATCTGAAATTCGTGATAGTGATCCTTTAATCTCTAGTTACTGCATTTGCAATTGCCAACTAAATTTTATTATGTAGTTCTATTGCAGTGGATATATTTTATATATAGGTGGAGCTTTGCACCAAATGATTGTACAGTGCACTGACTTGCTAGAGCCAAATATGGAAAGGCTAGAGGAGGGGTCACTGACATGGGAGCAGGTTTTAGTTTGGAGACTATGGGACTCAGAGTACATTTACACTAAAACGATCGCATATGTAAGTCGTGACTAAATAGGCGACTGCGACCTGCGTTCGCACATTGAAGTTCTTTTAAGGAAATGTTAGTTAAAACGATTGTAATTAAGGGTAATCATTTAGGGTATTTGTATATTCCTTTTTTATAGATGATTTCTGTTTCGACATTTGGCAACATTAGAGATGAATGAGACATTTTATATCTGTCAAAACAATACCACGCTCGACCAATAAATGAATTCTCGTTGCGCGGGAATTTCCACGGATCAATTATCGATTGATTGTGTTTGCTTTAGCGATTTATTCCTATGCTAATCATTCAGTGGAAATGGTCCATTAGACAGGAGACGGGCCACACCATTGAAGAAAATAAAAACCCAGGTTATTTCTAATTAAGAACTGGATGACAACTGACAAAAACCGTGGGTGGCATTGATAGACAGGTTTTTGGGTGTGTCATTTGAATGCTCTGTATGCCCATGATTGCAGGACAAGATCTTAGTTAAAGGGTTACATAATGATGCGGGTGTAGGTCATTTTTATTTTGTTATTTTGAATTGGTAGTTTGGTAATAGGTCGCTATTATAAGCAGTCTATTCTAATTTACTGCTAACACAATGAAATGTGAACTTTTTAGCTTAACACATTTATAGAAGTAGCTTAGTTTTTATAAAAGAAGCTGTAAATGTCATTGGTGAAACCATATTCTAAAACAGTCCTATGTAAACTGGTAAAAGGGTGTCAAAAATGTAACATCAAAAAAACACATCACAATGATGAATACACTTGACTCCCATGGTTATTTGCTTGTGTTGTGCATAAGAGACAATCATTTTGGAGTGGAAGAGGGGCAAGCAACATGAGCTGCCAATCCACCCCGATATCCTAGATCAATAATGCTTTTAAGAAACCACGGACTGGCTTTTACATTTGCCCTACCATTGAAGTAAATGACCCACAAGCCACAGACACTTAAAGAGAATTTATCACCTAGGCTGGTAGCTGTATCAAGGTTTTCTTACTTCATTCCTGCATTCATTTTTTTCCAATTCTTAAAGTGAGTTAAAACCCATGTGGCCAGGCCCTGGAATCTGAAAGATTCCAGGCCCAGCCGCTAGTCTACACCCGGGGCATCCTACAATGTGTGAAACTTCCCAGTGCGCTAGTGATATTATCTGGTCCCAGCGTGTCCCGCGACGCGATCTCCACCTGCAGCTTTTATGTGCTCCGGCGTCCAGCCTTTCTGAACAGCATGCTCCGCGCGCCCAGCCTTCCCGAACCTCATCACAGAGGCACTTTTAAGGGAGGCAATCTGCTTTCTCAAAGTGTCGTAGGGCGCTGCTTCGGCGGTGGACAGCCACATCTGGCGGGGTGGGGGGCGCTGGACCCAGAAATGGGTTTCCATCCGCTTTAACAATTATCTGCATATTTTCACTTTCTGATCAATGATTTCTTTGAACTTGTCTGCTGAAATAAATTTACCAGTGGAATTAAATATTGCAACGCAGCCCCGTAGATGTCTATGGGCACAGCAGGTAAAGCGTATTGTGATATACTGGCAGTGTGTGGCCATACTCGCCACCACTTCGGATCCATTCCGCCGCCTGAGGGTGGGGGTGTCATGCCGCCACTGCATCGAAAGCACAGCGCAGCACACATTGGTGTGCTTCCACCGCAAATGCTGTGGAAGTACACAATGTATAAGGGGCCCAACACTTGGCAATGTTTGAGAGGAAGTAAAGTGCATTGTCAGATTTTCTTAATTCTAAGGCAACCAATAAAATTGTCTAGAGTTTTTTGCTGCTAGTTAGTAGTTACCGCTCAGTATATTGAATGACACAAAGTATGTCTACTAGCATTTTTCCATTTTAGGTTAATAGTATTCTCTTTGATTTCTTTCCCCAGGGCCTACTCTTTTCATGTAAGTGCTGATGGACAGATGCAGCCAGTCCCATTTCCGCCAGATGCTCTTATAGGTACAGGTATTCCCCGACACGCCCGACAGCTCCACACGTTAAACCATGGAGAGGTGGTCTGTGCTGTGACCATAAGCAACTCGACACGTCATGTCTACACTGGAGGAAAGGGCTGCGTGAAGGTGTGGGATGTGGGCCAGCCTGGTACCAAAACGCCTGTAGCACAACTCGACTGTTTGGTAAGGCTCACGTAAAGGTTTCTAGCTTAAAAATTAATGTTCCCAAAATTTGCATATCCCCTTTGTATTTAGTTATTTGGTATAGCATCTATTTTTATTAAATATTAAGCGTCGTCCTTGTTAGTGCCATGTACTTTGGACAAAAAAACATGTAGGGAGGCACTCTCAACTCATAAATTGATAAAAAAAAATACATTATTATTACATAATTATAATCACTACATACAATACACTCAACATATTAAAATCCCTTAAACACATCAGAGCCTGATGAAGTGGGTGATGTGCCCACGGAACGCGTGGCTTCTGGTGTGGTAGGCGGTGGGGAGACTTCACACATGTTATTTCCATGATACCTTGGCTTTATTTCTGGTGATGTTTTTTGTGATAGATTTGTGATAATATTATTCCAAGTGTGACATACACTCCGCTTCAACTCTTCATGACATTTGGGTTATTCTCCAGTAGAGGGCAAACTTCTGCAGAGATGAATGCAAAAAAAGGAGCTCCTCCCAGTCCACAAATACCTGGGACCTCCCACCAATTCCCAGTTCCTTCTCTGCAGGAAGGCGAGCAAGACAGAAGATGAAGACTTCTCTTACTTGCAGGTAAGCCGGGCTCGCGCCCGGCCATTTTTGTCCCTATTGCTGCCAGGACCTTTTCTAAATTGTCCCTACTTGAGCCTGGTGAGGGTAAGCAGCACCTTATGGGTGTTGTAGGAGCCTTGCTCCACCGTGAGCAGGCGGTTGTCCGGTTTGGTGATCCCAGTATGGGATGCCCTGTCCCTTAATCCCTATGACCGGATTCCGGCTGGCCTCACCCACGGCTGTTTAATTACTGAAGCACTGTGTGAGTGTGTCTTTCACTTGTGTGTGTGTGTGTGTTGGTGCTGACTGGGGTTGATTGTGGTCTCCTTCACTCTTTGCCTTCTTTACTCAGCCTGGGGAGCTTCTCTCCCTCAGGCTGTGTTAGGTGGGGGGGGGGGGGCATCGGCGCGGCCACTGTAGCCCCGCCCCCTCGTTTGGAGCGATTATGCGGGCTGGCCCGCCCTCCTTCTTCCTCTCCTCTGCTCGTGTGACTCTCCAGGGGCCATCTTGTGTGATTGCTCTGGCTGCTGCTCTGATTAACTCCTCGGTCGGTAAGAGTGTTTTTGCCCCAGACCAAGGTGCAGGGGATTCAGGATCTGATCAGCCTTTGGGCCAGTCCTTGTCCCTCTATCTGACAGGGGATGAAACTGGTGGGCTTGATGGTGTCCTCCTGTACCATTTGCACAGTTTCACATGAGATCTCTTCAACTTCACCTATTGACGCATTGAGACAGGTGTCCGCAGTCATTGGATCAACCTTTCAGGATGTCTCCCAGGGTTCGGCAGTCCCTTTGGTGGTGCCTGGAGTCGAGCAACCTGTTGAAGGGCAGATCTTTTCTGGTCCCTTGTTGGGAGACGGTTACCACGGATGCCAGCCTGTCGGGCTGGGGAGGTTATTGGAAAAGTCATCAGTTCAGCGGGGTGTGGGGTCCTCAGGAGGCTCACACCCCCATCAATGTCTTGGAGCTCAGAGCCATCTGACTGGTTCTGGCACGGCTGACTTCACATTTACAGGGTCTACCGGTTCAGGTACGTTCAGACAACCGAACGGCGGTAGCTTACATCAATCACCAAGGAGGGACTCGCAGCAGGAGTGCCCTCAGGGAAGTGTCTCTGATCCTGCACTGGGCGGAGAGCAATGTTCCTTGCATTTCGGCAGTCTACATTCTGGGAGTGGAGAACACGGAGGCGGATTCCCTGAGCAGGGGATCCTCTCGCCAAGGAGAGTGGTCTCTCAACCCCGAGGTTTTTCTGGATCTTTGCCGCAAGTGGGGGACTCCGGAGGTGGATCTCTTTGACTCGAGGCACAATCACAAACTTCCGGCCTTTGTGTCTCTTTCTCGGGATCCTCTATCTCTGGCAGTGGCTGCCTTGTCCCTTGCTTGGAAGGATCTGGGTTTTCTTTACCTGTTTCCGCCCATCTCCATGCTGGGCAAGGTAGTTCGCAAACTGGTTCTAGAAGGGGCGCCAGCAATTCTTGTGGCTCCAAGGTGGCCAAGAAGAGTTTGGTACGCAGACGTTGTAAGGCTGGCTGTAGATCAGTACCGGCTTCCCATGTTGCCGGATCTGTTATCTCAGGATCTGTTATCTCTACTACTTTACCCCAATTTACAAACCCTGGCTTTGACGGCTTGGCTGCTGAAACCTTCATTCTGAAGGAGGAAGGTTTGTCTTCGGCCGTTCAGACCTTGATTAGAGCTAGGAAGCGGTCCTCTTCTGGCATTTACTATAGGACTTGGAAGTCCTATATTGATTGGTGTGAGGATAGGGCCTTGCCTTGTAGGGTGTTTTCGATTCCTAGGATTTTGGAGTTTCTTCAGCATAATCTGGATCTTGGGTTCCAGCTTAGTACTTTGAAAGGACAGGTTTCTGCTCTGTCGGTTTTCTTCCAGAGGTCTTTTGCCTTACACCCGCTGGTTAAGACCTTTTTCCAATGGGTCGCACATGTGCGGCCCCCTCGGAAGGCTGTGGTTCCTGTTTGGGATTTGAATTTGGTTCTTTCGGCTCTCCAGGGCCCTCCTTTTGAGCCTCTACAGGATATTGCTCTTTCGGTTCTCACTCAGAAGGTTGCTTTCTTGGTGGCTATTACCTCTGTTCGGCGTGTCTCTGAGTTGGCGGCTCTGTTGATTCAGGCCCCTTACTTTGAGAGACACCAGGATCAGGTGGTTTTTCGTTTTAAGACAGATTTCCTTCCGAAGGTCGTGTCTGCTTTCCACCTCAATCAGGATATTGTTCTCCCTTCCTTGTGTCCTAAGCCTAACAATGACAAGGAGAGGGTTCTGCACAATTTGGATGATGTTCGCTGTGTGAAGTACTATTTGGTGACTACCTCTTCCTTCCGCAAGACGGACGCTTTTTCGTGGTGCCCTGCGGGCCCAGGAAAGGCTTGGTGCCTGCTAAGTCTACGATTAGCAAATGGATTCGTCAGGCCATTGTTGGGGCCTGTTCTGCTAAGGGGAGGACTCCCCCTTTTAGGGTCACTGCGCACTCTACTCGTGCTGTTGGTGCATCCTGGGCTTTTCAGCACCAGGCTTCTGTTGAACAAGTTTGTAAGGCTGCTACTTGGTCTTCCGTTCATACTTTTTCCAAGTTTTACAAGGTTGATGTGCGGGCTTCAGCGGATGCTGTTTTTGGCCGCAAGGTTCTGCAAGCTGCAGTGGTTTGAGTTGGTACATTCTTTACTGTTTCTGGTTCCCACCCGTGACACACTGCTATTGGATGTCCCACATGTCATGAAGATCGAAGTGGAGTGTATGGCACACTTAGAATAATACCGTCTTGTGAGTACTCA
Organism: Gastrophryne carolinensis; assembly: GCA_027917425.1. Lineage (NCBI taxonomy): Eukaryota > Metazoa > Chordata > Amphibia > Anura > Microhylidae > Gastrophryne > Gastrophryne carolinensis. The sequence goes on from CM051234.1 coordinate 319,554,048, forward strand.
CCTGTAAAACGGGTATTATGAGTGTGCCATACACTCCACTTCGCCCCACCCCTTTTTTCAGGTATTCTGGAGCTTTTATATGGTGAACCATTGGTTTTGATTGTTAAGGTTATAATTGGTTCTTCCTGGTCCCCCTTACTGCTTTTTTACACTGGGAAATTGGTGGGAGGTCCCAGGTATATATGGACTGGGAGGGGCTTTGTTTTTTTGCATATTCATCTCTGCACAAGTTCGCCCTCTACTGGCGATTACCCACATGTCATGAAGATCGAAGTGGAGTGTATGGCACACTCATAATAACCATTTTACAGGTGAGTACTCACAAAACGGTATTTTTTTGCCCTATTTCTGCCCGGACCGTTATACTGTAAACCTATTCTAGCCTCCCAGCCTTGTCTGCAGGTCCGGGGGAGGGTAGGTAAGACACCTTAATAGGTGTTCAGGGAGCCCCGTGAGACCCCACATAAAGGGGTAGGCGGAATCCGGGTTGGTTATCCCAGTTTGGGATGCCCTGTCCCTATTTATCCCTTGCATCTAAAGTGCGGGATTCCCCCCTGCCGGGTCCCTCTGCTAACCCTCCGGGGGGGTGGGGTGGATGTGTCTCTCGCTCTTTCTTCCATTTCACTCTGTTCATCTTTGGTATGATTGTTAGTGGATGTGTGCGTGGTGGTTTTTTTATTACCATATTTTGCATTGCCACTATCTCCTGAGGGGAGCTTCTTCCCCTCAGGCTGCGGCGTTGAAGGGGCGGGGCCGGGCGATCGACGCTGCTGCGGCCCGCCCCCTCCTGCCTTGGCGCCATTTGCGGATCCCAGCCTCCTGCTGGGAACCGCGCTACATGGTTGTGAGTGAGGGCCTTTTTCTCCATTGTGTGATTATATGATTGTATTATATTACGCATGTGTGTGTGGGCATGTGCTTATGCCACTCTTTGTCTTTCAGGAGGACTCCCTGTGCCTTGCAATTAAGGTGGTTCTCCCGGTCCTAGGGTCCCTAGAAGTAATTTGGGCTCCTATAAATCCTCCCACTCGGGAAACAAAGGGGCATCCCGGGTAGCTTATCAGCGTAATTCCCTCTGGTCATTGCGACGTTCCCTAAAAAAATCACCATATGGAGGCTACACAGGATACCGGGCTTGGGCTCCCATTGGGACAATCCCGGCTATGTGTGGGTTGTGGTGTTCCCCACTGATACTGATTCCCTGTACTGATTTGCATACCATGTGCGCAACAGGCCATAACGCGGCAGTCGGGACCCCAGGCGTCTGGGTCAGTGCCGCCCATCTCATCTCCTACCCCTCCCCGCCTTATCCGTACCCCACGGTCATTAGTAGGGAGTCGCACTCGGAGGTATGTGCTAGGCTGGCCAACCTCGAGAAAATTATTTCTAGCTCAGTGGGCAGAAAGGCCCCTGCTAAGAAAAGGCATCTGTCACCTGCTACGCCGGCAATTGACTTTGATGATTATGACTCCTCTGACTGGGCTGATTATTCACCGCTTGAGGAGGGGGAATTGTTTGAGGAATCTGAGACTGAGGAACTGCAGTTCTTTGATTCTGATGCCGGGCAGGCGCTGGGGGATGCTGTGGATACCCCCAAGGTCCTGGCCCATCTCTTAGAGGTTCTGGATATTTCCCCACTAGCGGAATTCTTTGGGTGCTCTAAGCCCCGCTTGGAGTTCCCAAATCAGGATCATTTTGACAGCATGATTCTTAGAGAATGGGAGAAGCTGAGTCGGCTTCACGGTGTTCCTCAGGGATGGGATAGGAAGTATCCCTTTCCGGTTGACGCGGTGAAGCTCTGGTCTTCCCCTCCTGAGGTCGATGCGCCCACCTTAGGATTGTCCAACACCTCTGTTGTACATACTCCTGACGCCACTACCCTTAAGGATGGCGAGGACAAGCGCATTGATCAGATGGCATGTCATGCTTTTGCCGGTGTGGACCCAGGTCGGAGATCAGGGACATGTTAAATGGGTCCCAGCTCAACCCGGACAGCGTTTGAATTCACAGCCCTTAAGAGGTGTGAATTGTTCATGAATTTTGTTTTGTCAGCTATGGGCGACAGTATTACCATGTGTAGCAGAACTTCGGCAGAGGCGCCGATCGGTCTGGCTATGCCAGTGGGCGGCTGACATTGCGGCCAAGAAATCACTTACAACTCTGCCCTTCCTGGGTACGCGGCTGTTTGGAGACAAATTGGATTCTGTGGCGAAAGGCTATCTCAGCGTAAGAAGCAGCGTCGCTCCTTTCGGGGGGCAAGCTCCTTCATTCCTTTTTTTCGCGGTGCCAGAACGGGCAGAGATCTTGCCTACTGTAGCTTCAGAGGCGATTCCTGGAACAGAGGCAGAGGACGTGCCCGTCCAGTCTCTGCCTGGGGTTCCAAGCCCAAGCCCGCTGCCAAGCCAGCTCAGCACTGAGGAGGCGCCCTCACCCTTACGGGTGGGGGGACGGCTGCGGCTCTTCTTCCAGGTCTGGGCCTAGGAGGTCACAGACAAGTGGATTTTGGAAGTGGTATCATCCGGGTACAAACTGGAGTTCGAGTACCGGCCTCCTCCCAGATTTCTAAGATCTCGGGTGCCCTCGGATCCCCAGGCTGCGCAGGGGCTCCTGTTGGCTGTGAAGAATCTCCTGGACATGGAGGTCATATGCCCAGTGCCTTTCTCAGAGAGAGGCCGGGGCTACTATTCCAACCTTTTCACGGTTCCCAAAAGGGATGGCTCCATATGGCCCATTCTGGATTTGAAGTTTCTCAACAGGTTTATCAGAACCAAGAAGTTCCGCATGGAGACTCTGCGCTCTGCAATCGGTTCCCTTCGTCATAGACATCAAGGATGCTTATTTCCATGTACCGATCTTCCCAGCACACTAGAGATTTCTCAGGTTTGTGGTGGGAGATCAGCATTTTCAGTTTGTGACACTCCCGTTCGGGCTGCCCTAGGCACCGAGGGTGTTTACCAAGGTTCTGGCGGGCATAATGGCCCTGCTCAGAGCCCAGGGCATTTGCATTGTGCCGTATCTGGACGACCTGCTCATTACAGCTTCTTCCTTATGCCAGGCGGAGCTGGACACCAGGATGGTGGTGACGACGCTGGAGAGGTTCGTATGGGTGATCAACCACCCCAAATCTTCTCTCTCCCCATCAAGGGAGATCTCTTTTCTGGGCATGATTCTGGATACCAGTCAGGCCAGAGTGTTCCTACCTCAGCCAAGGGTGCAGAGGGTTCAGGATCTGATACGTATTCTCCTGACCAATCCTCGCCCCTCTATCCGGCTAGGGATGACACTGGTGGGTTTGATGGTGGCTTACTTCGAGGCAGTCCCCTTTGCTCAGTTCCACATGAGGTCGCTCCAACTCCATCTATTGCTGAACTGGGACAGATGTCCACAGTCCTTGGATCAGTCCTTTCTGATGTCTCCCAGCGTTCGGCAGTCCCTTCAGTGGTGGCTGGAACCAAGCAATCTGATGAGGGGCAGATCTTTTCTGGCCCCCTGTTGGGAGACGGTTACCACGGATGCCAGCCTGTCGGGCTGGGGAGGTTTCTGGAAGGATCATCAGTTCAAGGGGTTGTAGGGTCCTCAGGAGGCTCACACCCTCATCAATGTTTTGGAGCTCAGAGCTATCCGTTTGGTTCTGTCACGTCTGACACTTCACCTCCAGGGCTTACCGGTTCAGTTCGATCAGACAATCGAACTGCGGTAGCTTACCTCAATCACCAGGGAGGGACTCGCAGCAGTAGTGCCCTCAGGGAAGTCTCTCTGATTCTAACATGGGCGGAGAGCAATGTTCCGTGCATCTCGGGATCTCTTTGCCTCTCGGCACAATCACAAGCTTCCATCCTTTGTCTCTCTGTCTCAGGATCCTCTGGCCCTGGCAGTGGATGCCTTGTCCCTTGCCTGGAGGGATCTGGGGTTTCTGTACCAGTTTCCTCTTCTCTCCATGGTAGGCAAGGTAGTGCACAAGCTGGCTCTAGAGGGGACACCAGCAATTCTGGTGGCTCCAAGGTGGCCAAGATAGGTTTGGTTCGCAGACGTCGTAAGACTGGCAGTAGATCAGTACAGGCTGCCCATGTTTCCGGATCTGATCTCTCAGGGTCAACTACGTTACCCCACTTTACAAACGCTTGCTTTGACGGCGTGGCTGCTGAAACCTTCATCCTGAGGGAGGGAGGTTTGTCTGAGGCGGTTATTCAGACCTTGATTAGAGCTAGGAAGAGGTCTTCCTCTAACATTTACTATAGGACTTGGCGGTCCTATATTGACTGGTGTGAGGTTAGGGCCTTACCTTGCAGGGTGTTTTCGATTCCTAGGATTTTTGCGTTTCTACAACACGGCCTGGAAATGGGGTTCCAACTCAGTACTTTGAAGGGTCAGGTTTCTGCCCTGGCTGTCTTTTTTCAAAGGTTCTTTTCTTTTGCATCATCTGGTCAAGACTTTTTTCCAAGGGGTCACTCATGTTCGGCCCCTAGAAAGCCTTTGGTCCCAGTTTGGGACCTAAATTTGGTTCTCTTGGCCCTCCAGGGGCCTCCTTTTGAGCCGGTGCAGGATGTGTCTCTTTCTGTGCTCACTCAAAAGGTTGCCTTTTTGGTGGCTATTACATCTGTTCGGCGTGTCTCTTGAGTTGGCGGCTCTGTCTATTCAGGCCTTTTACTTTGAGAGACACCAGGACAAGGTGGTTTTTCGCTTTAAACCAGATTTCCTTCCTAAGGTGGTTCTGCTTTCCATCTCAATCAGGATGTAGTTCTCCCTTCCTTGTGTCCTAAGCCTAGCAATGACAAGGAGAGGGTTTTGCACTCTTTGGATGTGGTTCGTTGTGTGAAGTACTATTTGGTTGCTAATTCTCCTTTTCGTAAGACGGACGCCTTGTTCGTGGTGCCCTCCGGGGCCAGGAAAGGTTTGGCGCCAGCCAAGTCTACCATTAGTAAATGGATACGTCAGGCCATTGTTGGGGCCTATTCCGCTAAGGGGAGGGTTCCTCCTTTTACGATCACTGCTCATTCTACTCATGCTGTTGGGGCTTCCTGGGCCTTTCAGCACCAGGCTTCTGTTGTACAAGTTTGTAAGGCTGCTACTTGGTCTTCCGTTCATACTTTTTCCAAGTTTTATAAGGTTGATGTGCGGGCCTCAGGGGATGCTGTTTTTGGCCGCAAGGTTCTGCAAGCTGCAGTGGTTTAAATTGGTGCATTTTTTTTTGATCCCCACCCATGACGGACACTGCTATTGGATGTCCCATATGTCATGAATAGTGGAAGTGGGGTGTGTGACATACTTGGAATAATACCATTTTGTGATTACTCACCTGTAAAATGGGTATTATAAGTATGTCACACACCCCGCTTCATCCCGCCCTTTGGTATTCTGGATCCTTTATATGGTGAACCTTTTTATTGTTAAGTTGTTAAGAATGTTTTATTGTCTCTTCCTGGCCCCTTTACTGCTGTCATATACTGGGGAATGTGTGGGAGGTCCCAGGTATTTATGGACTGGGAGGGGCTTCTTTTTTGCTTTCATCTCTGCAGAAGTTCGCCCTCCACTTGAACATAACCCATATGTCATGAATAATGGAAGCGGGGTGTGTGACATACTTACAATAACCATTTTACAGGTGAGTAATCACAAAAATACTATTTTGTGAATACTCACCTTATAAAATGGGTATTATAAGTATGTCACACACCCCGCTTCAAGATATTCATAACCTGTGGGTATACTGATCTGCAGAGATGATTGGAGGAAAGTAAGCCCCTCCTGGTCCATAAATACCTGGGACCTCCCACTCACTCCCCAGTATAAAGAAAGCAGTAAGGTAAGGGACCAGGAAGAGCCAAACATAAGTCATAACAACGCAAAGTTCACAAAATGAAGGATCCAGAATAAAAAAGGGGCGGGTTGAAGCGGGGTGTGTGACATACTTAGAATACCCATTTTACAAGGTAAGTATTCACAAAATGGTATTATTCTAAGTATGTCACACACCCCGCTTCAAGATATTCATAACCTGTGGGACATCCAAAAGCAGTGTCCATAAGGGGTCGGGATCCAAAACGAGGTATAAAGCACAACTTAAACTACTGCAGCCTGCAGAACTTTGCGGCCAAAAACAGCATCCGCTGAGGCCCGAACATCAACCTTGTAAAACTTTGAAAAAGTGTGAACAGAAGACCAGGTAGCGGCCTTGCAAACTTGCTCAACAGAGGCCTGGTGCTGAAAAGCCCAAGAAGCCCCAACCGCATGAGTAGAATGAGCTGTAACACGAAAGGGAGGATCTCTCCCCTTAGCAGAATAGGCCCTGACAATGGCCTGACGAATCCACCTGCTGATGGTAGACTTTGTGGGTGCTAGACCCTTCTTGGGCCCAAATGGCACCACGAAAAATGCATCAGTCTTGCGAAAGGCAGACGTTACCACCAAATACTTCACAACCCGAACCACATCCAAAGAATGCAGGGCCCTCTCCTTGTCATTGCTGGGATTGGGACACAGAGAGGGCAGAACAATATCCTGATTTAAAATGAAAGGACGAAACCACCTTAGGAAGGAAGTCCGTCTTAAAACGGAAAAGCACTTTGTCCTGATGTCTTTCAAAATATGGGGCTTGAATAGACAGAGCCGCCAACTCAGAAACACGTCTAACGGAAGTGATAGCTACCAAAAAGGCTACCTTCTGCGTAAGGGAAGACAAAGGAATATCATGCAAAGGCTCAAAGGGGGGGACCCTGAAGTGCAGAAAGAACCAAGTTTAAATCCCAAACTGGAATCAGAGGCTTCCTAGGAGGCCGCACATGTGTAACCCCCTGGAAAAAGGTCTTAACCAAAGGATGAAGAGCAAAAGGCTTTTGGAAAAACACCGCCAGGGCAGACACCTGCCCCTTCAGAGTACTGAGTTGGAGCCCTAGGTCCAGACCATGTTGCAAAAACTCCAAAATTCTAGAAATAGAGAATTCCCTACAAGGGAAGGCCCTGGTTTCACACCAATCAATATAAGACCTCCAAGTCCTATAGTACACAGACGATGAGGACCTTTTCCTAGCACTAATAGAGTCCGAATCACAGCATCCGAAAGACCTTCCTCCTTCAAGATGGAGGTTTCAGCAGCCACGCCGTCAAAGCCAGCGTTGGTAAATTCGGGTAACGAAGATGACCCTGTGTGAGTAGATCTGGCAGCAGGGGCAGAACGAACTGATCTTCTGCCAACCTTACCACGTCTGCGAACCAAACCTGTCTTGGCCACCTTGGAGCCACCAGGATTGCTGGTGCTCTCTCCAGAGCAAGCTTGCGCACTACTCTGGCCACCATGGGAAACAGAGGGAACAGGTACAGAAACCCCAGATCCCTCCAGTTCAGAGACATGGCATCCGTCGCAAGGGCCAGAGGATCCTTCGCCAGAGACACAAATGACGGAAGTTTGTGATTGTGACGGGAGGCAAAGAGGTCCACCGCCGGTGACCCCCACCTGCGACAAATTGAGTGAAAAACCTTGGGATTGAGAGACCACTCCCCTTTGCGGGCTGACAGCCTGCTCAGAGAGTCCGCCTCCGCATTCTCCACTCCCGGGATGTAAACTGCCGAGATACACTGGACATGGCTCTCCGCCCAGTCCAGAATCAGAGACACTTCCTTGAGGGCATTCCTGCTGCGGGTGCCTCCCTGGTGATTGATGTAGGCCACCGCCGTCCGATTGTCCGACCGGACCTGGACCGGCAAACCTCGCAGTTGATGAGTTAAGTGACAAAGAACCATCCTGATGGCCCTCAATTCCAGAACATTGATAGGCTCGTGGGCTTCCAGGGGACCCCACAAACCCTGAAATTGCAGATCCTTCCAGAAGCCCCCCCATCCCGAGAGGCTGGCATCCGTGGTGACTATCTCCCACTGGGGACTCCGAAAGGATCTGCCCTTCAGCAGGTTGGTTGAGTTCAGCCACCAACGAAGCGAGCGGCGAACCCGGGGGGACATCTGAAAGAATTGATCCAGCGACTGAGGAGACCTGTTCCAGACCGACAACAGATGGAGCTGTAGTGTCCTTGTGTGAAACTGAGCAAAGGGAACTGCCTCGAAGGAGGCCACTATCAGACCCACCAGTCTCATCCCTAGCCGGATGGACGGTCGAGGAATGGACATAAGCGACCGAACCAACTCCTGAATCAGAAGAACCTTGGACTGAGGAAGGAACACTCTGGCCTGATCTGTATCCAGAGACATCCCCAGAAAGGATATTAACCTGGACGGGTGAAGGGAGGACTTGGGGTAGTTGATCACCCAGCCAAATCTCTCCAGAGTGGATAGAACCGTCCTGGTGTCCAATTCCGCTAGGCTGAATGACGATGCCAATATGAGGAGATCGTCCAGATATGGCACTATGCGAATTCCTTGAGCTCTGAGAAGAGCCATTACCCCAGCAAGTACCTTGGTGAAAACCCTTGGAGCTGTGGTGAGACCGAAGGGAAGAGCTACAAATTGGAAGTGCCGATCCTCCAGAGCGAACCTTAGGAACCTCTGGTGCGCGGGAAAAATGGGAACATGGAGGTAAGCGTCCTGGATATCTATGGACGTCATGAAGTCCCCCTGACGAAGAGAGTGGATAGCGGAACGCGACGTTTCCATGCGAAATTTTCGCAGCCTGATTAATTTGTTGAGAATCTTTAGGTCCAGGATGGGCCGCACGGAGCCATCCTTTTTGGGAACCGTGAACAGATTTGAGTAAAAACCCCAACCCCTTTCTAATGGGGGTACTGGACAAATGACCGGCATTTCTAGAAGACTCGATACCGCCGCCCGGAGCTGCAATGCAGCCTGTACGTCCGGGGACACCCGAGACGTGAGGAAACGCGGGGGGGGGGGCGGGACTCGAACTCCAGCATGTAACCGGAAGACACCACTTCCCTGATCCATCTGTCCGAGACCTCCCGAATCCAGACTTGGGAGAAGTGTCGCAGCCGTCCCCCCACCCGCGCGGGTGAGGGCGCCCCCTCATTGTTGAGCGGGCTTGGCCACGGGCAGGGGCGGACTGGGACCAAAAAACGGCCCTGGACTTTTTGGTCAGACTGGCCCTTCTGTACTGTGCTCGGCCCGGTAAAGTGAGTCAACGCCACATTAATTAATATATATATATATATAGTCTGAGCAGGATCGGCCCGGGACCTCCACCCGGGCATCCAAAATCGGGATGCCCCACTGTGAAACTCCCCAGGTTACCTGCTACACTTACCTTACTTCCCGGTCCAACAACACATGCGCGGGCCACGGCCGCATCCCCGCTATCCCTCTAGCAGGGCGCATGCCCGCGCCAGGCATTTGTGAATGGCCGGTGCGGGCACGTTCCCCGTTTGAGGGTAGCTGGGGCTGCGGCTCACGCATGCGCCACTGCACTTAGGACGCTGGCTTAGGATAGTCAAAATCCTGGGTTTTGGTCCACTTCAAAGAGTTTTAATCCTTTTCTGTGGGGCGCCCTGATTTGGGATGCCCCATTTTGTGCAACCCCCTCAGATCACCAGTGAAACTTACCTGACCAGCGATCTACTGGCTTATGCATGGGTTCTCCTCGCTAAGGGCTGGGTGGAGCTGAGCTGGCTGCCAGCCACATCCCACCAGCCTCTAGCTGGTGCAGACACATGTTTGAACCACGCATGTGTTGTTTGATTAGCGGCCAGGTATTTTTACTGGGAATTTGACACAATGGGGCATCCCAAATCAGGATGTCAGGGAGGGGCCATGTAAAGAAGCTTCCATCTGTCTATACAATACATTGCTACACCACAGTCCAGCTCCCCTGTGTGTCCTCAATAGATACTGGGTCATACCATGTGCGGGCAGGGGGGGTACTCAAGGAAAAGAAAATCAACAACCACAAACTGTAAAAATTGTACAAAAAAAAAACCCACAAAACAGCAGTGTCCATGTTGCTGGGGACCCATAACAATACTGGTGCAATGCAAATGCTGAAAGCAAACTTTTTTAATGCCCCTGCTGCCGCCCTATTCTATTACACTCTATTAGGGTATAAGGGAGGATACAGGAGGAGAAGAGCTTACAATCTATTAGGGTATAAGGGAGGATTCAGGAGGAGAAGAGCTTACAATCTATTAGGGTATAAGGGAGGATACAGGAGGAGAAGAGCTTACACTCTATTAGGGTATAAAGGGGGCGGGTTGACAGGAGGGTTGGTTGGTGGGTATTTAGATGTGCGAGTGGTCAGGCAGGTAGGTAGGTGGGTGGGTGACTGCCACCTCCACGTCAGAATCCGCTGATTCCGCCTGCACAACACTCGAGTCTGCTGCTGGTCCAGGGTCTGGGTAGGTAGGTAGGTGAGTGGCAGGTATATAGATAGGTGGGTGGATTAGGCAGTTGGATTAATAGGTGGGTGAGTGAGCAGGTGGGTAGATGGGCAGGGCAGGGTGGGTAGATGGGCAGGGTGGGTTAAGAGAAACCCATTGCACCATTAATTAGTATTAGCATTTAGTTTGAGGTTTATTGGAACACAATACAGCAACAGCATGGACTCACCTGGAGCCACTTCACTGCCAAGTTGGAGAATCCTTTCTGTTGTTGACGTCTTCTCTCCTTCAATCAACATGGTGTCTGCAGGCTGCTAACTTGTCCTCGTGGGTGAGACACACACACATCTCTCTCCCTCCCCCCCTTCCTCTCCTCGGGCTATGGCTGCAACACACACACTCAGACTCTCTCTCTCTCCACTCCCCACTCTTCCCCCTCACCGACCTCTGCTCCAGCCATCAATCACAGTTTCTCTCGTTTGATCACTCACGTCATCCTCTCCCCGCGCTGGCCGGCCAGCATGACAGGAAACGGAAGTGCTGGCCTCTGCTGTGCTGTGCTCTGGGCTGTCCTCCGCAGTGGGGGAAACAAGAGAGGAGTTTTTGGTTCCACTGAGCCACCAATGTAAAAATGCTCCCGCGCATCTTACAGGGAACACTGCGACTTGCGGCCCTCCCTGGCACCGGCCTACCGGGATTTTGCCCGGTATGCCCTATGGCCAGCCCGCCCCTGGCCACGGGCTTGGGTTTTGAACCCCAACTGTATCCTGAACAGGCACGACCTCTGCCCCTGTTCCAGGAGTCTCCTCTTGTAGAAGGGAAGGCAAAACCTCTTCCCGCTCTAGCTCCCCGAAAGGAGGGGGTGAAGGAAGCCGCCCCTCGAAAGGGGCGACGTTGCTTCCTACGTTGAGGTAATTTTCCTCCTTTAGCTACTGAGTCAAATTTTTCTCCAAAAAGCCTTAGACCAACAAAGGGAAGAGATGTCAGACTTTTTAGACCCAAAATCGGCCGCCCACTGGCGCAACAAAATTGAACGCCTAATGGTAACTATAAGAGCAGAGTCCCTGCTGTTCATCATCAATGAATCATCCAGAGCAGTTAGAATGAAGGAAAGAAAAGACTCACAACGTTTCAGTCCAAGAAATTCATCGCTGTCCGGTTCCAAGCTGGACGAGGACAGTAAATCCCTGATCACCTTTCTAGCAGCCACCACCAACAGTGATAAGGCACAAACTGGCCGTATAGCTGCCCCAATACTGGCAAAACCATGACAAGCCATCTGGTCAATGCGTTTATCCTCACCATCCTTGAGGGAGGAACAATCAGGGTTATTCAAAGCGGCAGAGTTGGATAACCCCAAAATTGGGGCGTCCACTTCGGGGGGGGAAGCCCAGCGCTTAACCGTGTCCGCGGGGAAAGGATACCTTCTATCCCAACTCTGAGGAATGCCTGGGAGCCGAGCTGGTCTCTCCCATTCCTTGGAAATAATATTATCAAAATGCTTTTGATTAGGAAATTCTAAGCGCGGTCTGGATTCCTCATAAAACTCCCCCTGTTGTTGGGGGGCCTCCGCCGGAGGCGAGATTGCCAAAACCTCAAACATCTGAGTCAAAACGTTAGGGGTGTCCAAGGAACCTCCTGACCCCCTACCAGAATCAGCGCCAACAATTTGTTGATCCTCGGAATTATCCGAATCCTCAAACACCTCCCCTTCCTCTGGAGGAGAATAATCTCACCAATCCAGACCATCCGTATCATCATATTCATAATGAGAAACCGTGGACAAATGTTTTCTCTTAGCCGGCGCCTTCTTAGCTACCGTAGAGGAAATACATTTTTCAATACTGGCCAATCTGGCACATACATCAGATTGCGACTGCCCCCCCATGGTAACATCGCATGGAGCACGGGTTAAAATGGGAGGGGGAGAGGATGAAGCCGGCGGTGCTGACCCAGAGGCCTGGGGTCCTGACTGCCGCGTAATAGTGTGTTGTGCACAGGATATACATAAAAAGAAATCATCCCCAGTTAGGGATACCCCACACCCCAAACACTTCCGAGACTGTCCCGAGGGGAGCCCGGATTCCTGGGATGCCTCCATAAGGTGAACTTAATGAGTTGCTATGACAGAGGGAATTACGCTATGAAGCAACCCGGGATGCCCTTATAGTGTCCTTTTTAAATGGGAGGAATTTTGTAGGAAAGAACCCAGTGAAAGTACCCAGGGACTTAGGACCAGGAGAAACCCCCTTATAACTATTCCCTGAAGAATTCACCTAAAACACAGATAAAAAATAATTAGAAACCAAAAGCTATATTGGATACTAATAAAATGACAAAAGGCCCACAGGGCCACTCACAGAACCTCCGGACCAGACCAGGGCCCAGCAGCATGCAGCCCAGATGCGTGAGGTAACTGTTATTCAGCGCAGCAGTGAGAGACAGAGAAGAGGGGCGTCGCCTGCGCGGATCGCGCGCTTTACCGGCCCCGCCCCCCTAGAGATAGACAGATAGGAGCCAAAGCTCCTCAGCGGTGCCCGGGCAAGATAGGGGGCGGGCCGCGGCTCCGCCCCCAATGACACAGCGCGTGAGGGGAGAAAGCTCCCCTCCGCTGACCTATAATCCGCCGGAGACGCGGGGACCTGCGTCTCCTCACAGAGCACCTGAGACCGGCAGCGGCCCGCTGCCCGGCTAGATAGAGACAGGGCGCGGGCCGCGGCCTCTGCAAGAGGCCCGATCCCGCCCCTGACAGAAGAGCGTGAGGGGAGAGCCCCTCCCCTCCGCCTTCTGAGGTAAAACATAGCACCGCGGCGGCTATGTTGCAAGTAAAAGTTACATTAAAACAGACACACATACAACAAATAGCAGTGTAACCAAATCAATGAGGGATTACTCCTATACATTCCTCAGAATCTAAGAAAGGAGGGCCCCCAGCCTAACTATGAGGGAGGAGGTAAATGAGGGAAATTTCTGAGGTAAAATATTTAAGGACAGGGCATCCCAAACCGGGGTCACCAACCCGGCATAACCGCCTACCCTCTAAATAGGGTCTCGCGGCGGAGCCTAGCTCCTAAGCACGTGTGTGCTAAAATACCATCACCCGGACCGCAGTCAAAACTGAGGAGGCATGTGAATATTAAATATATTAAATAGGGATAATAAGTCCGAGTGGGAATAAAATAATATAGGCCGGGGGTAGACCCGGCTACCTTGAAAAACCCTCTTGCAAGGAGGAGAGATCATCTTCTGCTTGCTCGCCGTCCTGCAGAGATGAAGACTAGGGAGTGAGTGGGAGGTCCCAGGTATTTATGGACCGGGAGGGGCTTACTTTCCTCCAGATCGCCCTCTTCAGGTCAGTATACCCACAGGTTATGAATATCTTGAAGTGGGGTGTGTGACATACTTAGAATATGGTATTTTGGCTTCCTCTTGAGATTACACACAGGAAAGATGCATGCCAGGCCAAAAGTCTTTGATCTTTTTATCTGGGTTATGCATTTTAATGGTTAATGGCTTTAATTTTAAAGTGTGTTTTTAAAAAGACCTGCTACCAAGTGGATATTGTATTGCGTCTCGTAAAAGTGAATTAACGGAAGGAACGTCTTTATATTGTACAAGTGTTTGGGTAACATGTTCATCTTTCACTGCAGAACCGCGACAATTATATCCGCTCTTGTAAGCTTCTTCCGGATGGTCGTAGCCTGATTGTTGGGGGAGAGGCCAGCACCTTGTCAATATGGGACCTTGCATCACCCACTCCCAGGATAAAGGCAGAACTGACCTCCTCGGCTCCTGCTTGCTACGCCCTTGCCATCAGCCCAGATGCCAAGGTCTGCTTCTCTTGCTGCTCAGATGGGAATATTGTTGTGTGGGATCTACAGAATCAAACTCTTGTCAGGTAACGCATGTGATCTTTGGTCCTATGGTCAATGAAATGTCTTTTCTGTAAGATGTTTCCTGATCCACCTCTGTTCAACGTTTATTATTAAGCAAGGCATAGACCCCTGTGTGGACAAGAGCCCGCACATGTGCCATGGGATCGCTGGAGAGGTAAGCACAAGCAGGCATCATGCCCCTAGGATGAGGAACAAAGCCCACCGTGGTAAAATCCTTTTTTGAAATTTTGAATGAAAATAACCAGTTTTGCTTTATTGTAAAATTAGCTCAATAGAAGCCGGGAGATGCATTTTTGTAATCACTATTGTAAGGTCTTGAAGTTCTCTCCAAGGTTTTTCAGATCACTAAACATTCAAGGTTTGAAGCAGATAGAACCCCCCCCCCCCCCCCCGCGCGGCTCACAAAGCGGGGCACCCAGTGTAGGAGAAGGGTAGGATAGCAGCTGGGCCTGGAATCTTTTAGGCCTGCTTTGAGACGCCAGGATGAGCGGTCTTCTCGCCTCCACCCCCTCTCCCTTACATACAGCCGTACCCCAGTTGCTGTTTGACCGGGTCTACCCCAGGACTCGTATAAAGAAAATTAGTACATCTGGTGGCCATACAGACCCCCAGGGGGAACTGTTGCTGGATTTTGGTATTAGTAATAACATGCATCACTATATTGAATACAGTGGTGGTTTCTGGAGTTGAACGGACTTCCTGTTTTTTTCCATTTCAGGCAATTTCAAGGACATACAGATGGTGCCAGCTGTATAGACATTTCTCACGATGGCACCAAATTATGGACTGGTGGTTTGGATAATACAGTTCGCTGCTGGGACCTAAGAGAAGGAAGGCAACTTCAGCAGCATGACTTTAATTCTCAGGTAGTTTTCAAGATGATCAAAACTATGTAAAATGTTCCTGTAAAGTACTTGCTTGACATTTGCCTATTTTTTCTCTTGCAGATTTTCTCTTTGGGCTACTGTCCCACAGGAGAGTGGTTGGCTGTTGGCATGGAGAGCAGTAATGTGGAGGTCCTTCATGTTTCAAAACCTGACAAGTACCAGCTGCATCTACACGAAAGTTGTGTCCTGTCCTTGCAGTTTGCTTCCTGTGGTACGTACAGAGGATAAGTCCGTTGTGAAAGCTTGTTGTAAAGGCTGTTTAAAAATAGAACATTTCAAAAACAAATCTCTAGTGAATGGTGTGCAAGGCAGAAAGTAAAGGAGAAACCAAAGAGAAAGTGTTTTTATTCTCTAGATGAAATGCTGTCATCTAAGCTTTCATCCAGAGAGGACATCTGTCAGCTGAAGCTCTGCCAGCTGATATAGCCTGGTATGGCGATGAATAAAAAATGAATTACCTGTAATAAGAAGAGGGCAAATCAACAGCTTCATCCAGTATTGCTGCTAAAGTGGATACTGGTTGCACTAGAATATGTGATGTAAACACACCTTTGTTATGGATTGTATTTACTATGAATTCCATAAAGTGGAGAATCCATTCTTTAGCACCCTTAAAGGTTGGTGTTTAAAATGGTTTTTACTTCTGTTTCCTATAGCCATTTGTGTGGAAAACAGGCATGTTGCCAATATTAATGTGCTTTCAAACAATGTTTAATAAGTTGGTCAACTACACTCTCATTTTGGCCATTATCTGCTGTAGAGCTAGTCTTCTACAATGCTTCTGTGCCCACAACCTCTTTCATGAATTATTTTGACCCACCCTTGCACAGCCAGAGTTTTAGCCCTTCTCATCTGTACCACAACCAACCTTCAATTATCTGTAGTGCATTCTCCCATCAGTTTGTCCCATTATCAGTACTACAACCTACCCCACATCCGCCCTTCTATTTTCTCTCAACTTCTACACCAGGGCATCACAGAATCCGGTACAAATGGGTTAACTCTCATCCGAAGGGCGGGGAGTGCAAGATAAAAGGTGTGGTTCCTCCCGGCCTATATATACTACCGGCTTCCCTCTGCAATCCAGTTTCATCGTCTCTGCTGTGGATGATATTGTTACTCTAAATGCCAAGGGATTAGCCCTGCTGGTGGCTCAGAGGCATTTGATTTGGCTTAAGCAATGGTCGGCCGACTCTACTTCCAAGTAGACTCTGACTTGACTTCCCTTTTACAGGAGGTTGTCTGTTTGGGGAACGTTTGAAAGATATTGTGAAAACAGCCACAGGAGGCAAGTCTAGTAGACTCCTGCAGAAAGAAGGAAGTCTAATCCTTTTTATAGGTCTTCCAAAACTTTCCGCCATTTTGCAATGGCAGAGGTTCCCTTTCCATTGGACACCGAGAGGAGTTCTGGAATGAACCTAAGACCCAGAAAAAGACCAGATCCTTTCTGGCAAAACAAGGCTAAACCCCCTTCTAAGCTATACCAGGCATGAAGGGACGAGCTCACCTTCCGGGTGGGGGGGAAGCTTCTGCATTTTGCCCCACTTTTGGAGGCTCCATATAACCGATGCATGGATCCAAGAGATAATTTCTTCAAAGATCAAATTGGTGGCCAGACCTCCTCAGAGGTTCTTTTGTCAAGGGTTTACCGGAATCCAGCAAAAGCAGAAGCATTGAGATCTGCTGTAGTTCACCTGTTGCAGCTGGAAGTAGTCCGTTCCATGCCCCTTTCACAGAGAGGTCGTGGGTCCGATTTGTTCATAATCGCCAAAAGGAACGGCTCTGTGCTCCCAATTTTGGACCTCAAGGGCCTCAACAATTTCTTACGACTTTGCATGAAATCATTAGGATCCACAATGGCTGCATTTGAGCCAGGGGATTTTATGACCACAGTGGATATAAGGGATGCCTACCTACATATTCCTATCTTCCCAGGCCATCAGAAATGTTTGCTTTTCATAGTAGATTGCCTACACTTTCAGTTTGTGGCTCTGCCTTTTTGGCCTGTCTTTGGCTCCAAGGATTTTTATCAAGGTTCTGTCAGGCCTCCATGGTTCTGAAGAACCAGGGAATACAAAATCAATCAATACTCAATCACGCTATACTTAGACGATCTTTTGATCAAAGTCCCACCTTTCAGGAAGTTTGAGAGATACAGAGACCGTCTTGTTGACTCTAGAGAACTTTCCACAAAGTGGCATATCGTTCACTAAAGTGATCTCTCCTTTTTGGGATTGACATTAGTCCACAGCTAAGGCCTTTCTCCCGGAGCAGAAGAGACTCTGTCTTCAGGCCAGGTTACAGGCTCTCTTGGCCTGTCATCACCTGATGATCCATCAAGGAATGCGTCTGTTGGGCCTGACGGCGTCCATCCATCCAGGCAGTGCCATTTGCACAGTTCCACACAAGACCCCTGCAGTCAGAATTGCTCTCGATTTTAGGTTGAACCAAGGAGACCCTGGAATCGCCCCTTTTGCATGACACACTCAAAAAGGCAGTCGCTAGCCTGATGGCTGAATCCCAAACCATTTCAGATGGGCAGATTGTCAGGCTAATGGGTTGGGGTGGTGTCATGGGGTCACAAATAATCCAGGGACGGTGGGGCCCAGATTTGAATAAATATCCTGGAGCTGAGAGTAATTCTAATGTCTCTGACCTATTGGGGTCATCCTATTGGCGTTCAAGCTGACAACACAGTGGCCTACATCAACGACCAGGGGGGCACTAGAAGCGAGCAAGCTCTCATGGAGGTGAGCCAGATTTTTCTGTGGCCCGAGAAGAATGTTCTGTGCATTTTGGCGATCCACATACCAGGAGTGGACCACGTGCAGGCTGATCTAAGCAGCGCAAGTTTGGATCAGGGAGAATGGTCCCTCAGTGTAGAGTGGAGTAAGAGAAATCAATTCTACAGGTGAGAATTACAGAGTTGTATATTTCTGTATGCATGAACCAGTTCAATCACTGGACGAATGCTTTTGAGTAAGACCTGTTTACAGATTTATAAATGCTTGTCTTTTCCAGTTTGAAAGCAAGTATGATTGTAGACTAGATCATATTTTTTATACTATAGGGGTTTATAGGAGGAAAAACCTTTTCTGAAACAAATGGTGTTCTAAAATCCCCCCTCCCCCTCAAAGAACCTAATTGGCTCATCTCAAGAGTGCTGGGTGATGTGCCCAGACGGCTGGCTGCATCCCCCAACTCCCTGTTCAATATGAAGCACTCCTTTGCACAACCTATAAGAATGGCTGTGGGAGCACTCTTCACTAAATGGATTCTGAGGATGTGGCCGCTGGTAAACACAGCATTGTGGAAGCCACTGTTAAAGGGGAGTTTACCGCAGCCCTGGGGGGGGGGGGGGGTCAAACAGTAAGGCATCTCCATTTAGTATGCCCCGGGTACAGGCTAGCGGCCAGCCCTCGAGGCTTTTAGATTCTAGGGAAGACACGGCTGGGGTTTGAGCTGCTTTAATGTGTTATGAGTTTAGTGGAATAAAATGACAGAATGAGATTTTGAAGCAATAGAGGTCAATTGGTAAGACGGTAAGATAAGGTATACAAACCTTATTTGATTAGGCAAAAGCAAGAGAAAGACACAAGTAACCAACATAGGGTGGGAAACTTGATGTCATAATTATGTTTACATATACAGTATCGCTAGTATGTGTTTAAGACTGTCACCTGTATACTTCATGGCCATTGTCGAGCACTAATGCAAAAATGCATAGCAGACTGGGTAAGCTGCTTTACATACCTGGTGCATGTTGGTAGTGCTGCCCAGAAAAAGCCTGCTCTAGTAAAGGCTGATCCTTATCTCTTCAGCTGTTATAGCTGCTTGCCGCAGGGTCTCTGCTGTGACTTCAAATCAGTGGCCTGTCGGTGTTGAGTCTATAAGCCTTACAGAGCAGCACCACATGAGTTTGACATGCTGTGACTACAGGCAAAGATTTTACTCCTGGCCTCTGGCCCAGCCCGACCAAACGGTATGGGATTGCAAGTAGGAAAATTAAAAAAGTAGTGTCAGGGTCTAGACAAAAATGAGAAATATGCAGCCATGTTTGAAGTTGGTTGGAGGGCATCCATCTCCCCCCATGTTAGGCTGAAGTCAGATGAAAATAGGGAAAACTGAAATGACCTTTAACCCTTAAAACAGGATCTGTGTGATTATGCACATTCTGTGGAAGAACTTTAGGATGTAGAAAACTAACTGGTAAGACAGTTTGTGGTTTAGTTATTGGGCTCAGGTAAATACCTTAGGGTAGTTTGTTACTGGAATAGGACAGAGCATGATGTAGTAATATTTTCATGGATGCCAATTTTCTTTAATACTGCTGTCTCTTTTACAGGTAAATGGTTTGTCAGCACTGGGAAAGACAATTTGTTAAATGCCTGGCGGACTCCATATGGTGCCAGCATTTTCCAGGTGGGTGGCACGAGACTTTTGTTAACATTATTAAAGGGGAACAAAGCCTGTAATTTTCACACTCCCAGGTTTTGTTCCTCTCCCAGGGGCCTCCCGATTTGGGATGTCCTGCTGTATGCACACATAAGAGAAAGCATTGTATTCTTACCTGGCTGGCAAGCCCACTACGCATTTGCAAGCTCTCCACTAATCTGCATTCTATGGCATGCATAAAAATGAATTGCAAAGGAATCTGAATGAATTTGGAGAGTTGGCTTCCCTTAGGTTTTGTGTTACCTGTGCTAGCTGAAACAAAATCGCTCCCCTTCACCCAGCGACAAGGCCAATTTTACGGTGGAAGCTGGGTTGTCCTGAGCGCCCAGAAGCAAGCCGTGACTGCAACACCGAGCTTTGGACGTGGCATCAGGCTCACCTTAAGATCTAGTTGAGTATTTTGTTGTATCCAGCGTATGCAGCAAAGTGCTAGGGGGAAGGGGTATATCTTAAATATTTATCAGGATCAGGTAAATTTGCCGCTGCCCCGGGAAGGGGGGGGTCACGACTTGGGTGTAGGATGCCCCAGGGACTGGCTAGTGGCCGGCTCTAGAATCTTTTAGATTCCAGGCCAGCTGCAGATGGTGATTGGTCCACTGTAAAGTCGCTGCCTGGTCAATATATAAATGATATATAATATATATCTCTAAGGAATTGGTTCTGTAAATGGTTTGCAAGCCCTCACAGTACAGTTCTATTCACTGTGGGGGTAGCAGAGTCTTGTCTAAAAGGCGAGCAAAATGTGGATCACAGAATCCATTTTCCAAATTGAGTAAAAAGCAGCAAATTATAAGAAAGCTTGGGGGAGGGGGAGAGTACAGACTTATTTTTATGCATGTTTGCTCAGACAGCAATGTAACTACTTATACGGTGTATGAGGTAATGTTTTACTTGCTGATTAGAAAGAAGCTTTACAGTTGGTTGATTAGTTTGGGATGTGCTTTTGTTTAGGTAACCTTTTAGCCTTACAGATGTTTTAAGTAAGAGTGATTCTTGTGTTACTGCAATTATGTATTTTGGTAAAGGAAATCTTGAACGTCAAATGTATATGTCTATGGTTAAAGGTTGCTCATTACATCATATTTCTCTCTATAATGACTTGCCCCCCTTCCCCAATTATCTACAGGTGAACTGTTGGTGTTTTGTTTGTTCATTTTAAAATTACCACATTTGACCTGTATTTTGGCAAAAGCTGTTGAGTCTGAACGGATCCTAACTGGCAAAATTTATTCAGACATGACCCTAACCGGAATCTGAAACCTTTAGTGATAATGGTTTGTTCATGAAAATGCCCCTAGTCATGTTTGCTGCTGTCTTTATTAAATAATGTTTTTCCTCTTCTAGTCAAAAGAGTCGTCGTCTGTCCTGAGCTGTGATGTATCCACTGATGACCAGTTCATTGTCACAGGTTCTGGTGACAAGAAAGCCACAGTCTATGAGGTCATCTACTAGAATACTCTTCATTACATGTCCTACTGCACGGACCCAATGAGGGGTGGTCATTTGTCCTATGGGTTAGTCCTGTTTTTAGGTGTATATTTTAACAGTATCAGCCAGCGTGTATTTAATAATAAAACTGGAGAAAATGATGGTGGTTGTCTTTCTTGTTTGGGAGGAACATGCCCAGTTGGTGATTGGAAATGGCGGTTATTAGGTAGGTGGAGTTATTTATGTAATAGTAAATATTCCTCTTTTCCTTTAAATGAAACGTATACATTCTCCACGCTAGGGACATCCTTTACCTAGGGGGACAATTCAGACAACAAGCAGCTAACCTGATGTTTTTCCCCACATGCCTCTCCTCGATTTCCTGCAGCACCTACAGAAGCGGTTATAGTGCTCCAAAGTTTTAACAACTCTTTCCTTCCGATTCTTCCATGACCATACTCCAAAGTAGTTGCACACCCGTCCTTCCCCTTGGTGTTCCAGTGCAACAGATCACAGCAAGCCACGGTGGTAGCACAGCTGAGCACAACTCATAAAGCTGTGCGATGACCTACCCCTTTCCAACTCTGCCATGCCCTGTAATGGACGCTAAGCTTAGTTTACAATACATACAGTGCCTTGATAAAGTATTCAAACCCTTTACCCTTTTTTTGTCCATGTGGAAAAATTCAAAGGGAAGGAGCATGACTCAACTACCTAGAGGGCAGGAGTATATCACAACTAGCTAGACATGGCTGTCCACCTAAAATGACAGCCCAGGCAGTGAGAGCACTAATTTAGAAAAGCAGTCAATAGGCCCAGGGTCATTCTTGAGGAGCTGCAGAGATCCACAGCTCAAGAGCATCAATCTATAAAGCAGCTCTTAGTTGGGTAGTCAACACTTTTTCATAAAGGCTATAGATGTGTAAAGATAAAGCCATTTTTAAGGCGAACCGTAGGAAGGCCTGTTTGCCTCAATCTATGTAGGAGACACCGCAAGCATGTGGAAGAAGGTGCTCTGGTCAGATGAGACCAAAGCTAAACCTTTTGGCCTAAATCCCAGTGCTATGTCTGGAGGTTAACACTGCACATCGCCCTCCCCACCGTACAACATGATGGTTGCAGCATCAAGCTGTGGTGATGCTTTTCTTCGGCAAGGGCTGGAAATCTGGAAGGAGTTAATAGGAAGATGGGGCTAAATACAGGGCGATCCTGGAGGGAGACTTACAAAGGACTTGAGGTTGACGTAGGTTCAACCAGCCAGCAGGAGCCCCTTTCTCATTGTTTATTGGAGGTCTTGCTACCAAACGAAAAATTATGCAAAAATGAAAACATTTCACACACAAATTCTTGCAGAAGAAGGCTCTGCTGAATCAGATGAGGGGGAAAAATGTACGCTAGAAACAGGCTCTGAATCAACCCTAATGACCCTAAACCTACAGCCAAAGCTACAATGGAATGGTTTAAATGCATATCCATGTTTTGGAATGGCCCTGTCAAAGGCCAGACCTGAATTTCACTGAGAATCTAGGACATGACATTTTTTAAATGCTCTTAAGTCTATCTGAAGGAGCTAAAGCTATTTTTTTTTTAATTTTTACTTTATTATTTTAGAAGAATTGACATTTCAGTCTCTAGATGTGCAAAGCTGGTATACTCCAATAGACTTTCAGCTGTAAATGCAGCTAACGGTGGTCCTACTAAGTGTTGATTCTGGGGGGGCTGAATACACATGCATGCCACACTCTTTGATTTGTTTTACATTTAGAACAGCATGTACCATTTTCTACACTCTACAAATGCTTGCTACTTGGTGTTTCTCTATTACTTAAAATCCCAAAGATGTATGTAACTTTGTGGCTAAAGGCTAAATTTAATGGGATACAATTATTTTTTAAAGCAGTATACATATAATTTAGATATAATCAAATATAGATATGCTTTTGGTTCATTTGATATATTTACCATTAGGCATAAGGGGGAAGAAGTCGGCATTTTCCTGTAAAAGGACTGTAAAGTCTTTCCCATGCCCCTACCCTAAACTTGGCTAAGCAACTTTTTGGAACAATCTAATAAAAATAATCTGTTCAAAGCTTTTTGTTTACCAATATTGGCCATGTTACCTTCAACCAGGATGGCTTATTAGCCTGCGGCCCTGTAGGACTATTCCCACCCGTTCCTTTCTCTGCCTCCCAGCTTAGGTCGGGTGATGGTAGGCAGCACCGCTGCCAGGTGCTAAGGAGCGCTGCTCCTACCGAAGTCCCTCACCAAAGGGTAGGCGGTACAGGCCCGTGGTGAGCCTTATGGGATGCCCTTCCTGCGTCTTATGCCCCTCGCCCCCTGTCCCCGCAGTTGGCTCCCTTTAGGCTGGCCATCGCTTCCCCTTCGCTCTCCCTGGTAGATCTTGGGGGGGGGGGGGGGTGCATGTCTATTTATTTATGTGATGATCCCTTTTGAATTGGTTGCACTGGTTTCTTTTGCTGCCGCCGCACGCTTGTGCTCTGCTCTGCGACATCGCCACAGGCGCTGCTGCGCCATCATTGGCTGGCCTTGTCATGTGGACGCGTTTTCGCGCTCTTCGGGGTGGGCGGGCCTTGCGGCTTACTCGTTTTGCATCACTGTCTCCACGGCCTGCCCCTCGAGGTATATGCGGGCGCCATTTTAGTTCTCTGCGGTGTGTGTCTGGCGTCTCCCTATCGCGGTCCGTAAGTGCCCCTGCGGGCTGATTTATTTTGTATTTCTCTGTATTGCATATTGCTTATGGAATCTTTTGCTTATGTCTTGCAGGCGGGTCAAACTTTTGTGGTTTCTCCCGTCCTATCCCCTCTATTTAGTGTTAACTCTTATTGGAGGGCTATTTTATTCCCTTATCTCCCACTTCCCTAGAGGGTTATTGGGGCATCCCGGGTTGCTATTATTAGCGTCAATCCCTATTGGCCTGTTGTGCCGTGATAATCACCATATGGAGGCTTCTCAGGATAATGTGCTCGGGGTTCCTTCGGGACAAGCCCGGCTGTGTATTGCGTGTGGGGTATCCCCTGTCAGTGATGACGTCAGGGTTTGTGTACCTTGCGCCCAGCAGGTACTTGCGCTGCAGTCTGAGTTACCTGTCGCTGGGCCTAGTGCTGCGCCCCCTCTGGCTTCGCCTACTCCCCCACGTTTACACCTGACTCCCAGTGAGGTGCATACCAGTCTCAACCTGATTTGGCTGCCCGGGTAGCCAGCATTGAAAGGCATATTGCCGGGTCTGTTCCGCCTAAGGCTCCTGCTAAGCGGTGGCATCTGGCACCCGGTGTTACTCTTTCTTTTTCTTCTCTCTCTCTTTTGATATTACTGGATATACCCCCCTGGAAGAGGGAGGATTATTTTCTGATTCAGAATCATCTGAGGATCAGCCTAGGGGTTATGCGAGTCTGGATCTGACCCATGGGCTTCAGATGATACTGACAGACTTCTGTTTCATACTGTTAAACCACGCTTGGAGTTTCCTGAACAAACTCCTATTCTAAGCAGACAGCACGTCCTGCTCCAGACATAGTCCTTACATGTGGCTATACCCCAGCGCCGTGCACTGCAGAATCATGAAGAAAACAATCTCCTCCCAGCCCTACATATACCGAGGGACCTCCCACAAATCCCCAGATTCCTCTGCAGTGCTGAAACTGCGAAGACATGAAGTATCACGCTATCGCAGGCAAGCGGGGCTTTACAGCCCGAGGCCCTGCGGGACTATTTCCACCCGTCCTCTTTGTGAGTAACATGCCTCCCAGCCTGGGCTGTGTTGGTCGGGTGAAGGTAGGCAGCACCTTGTGTGCTTACGGAGCCATGCTCCACCGCAATCCCCATCCATGGGGTAGGTGGTTTAGGCTAATGGTGAGCCTCATAGTGGATGCCCCTCCCGCAACTTGCCCCATGTAGCGGTGAACCCCGAGTGCTGGGTCACCTTATTCCTTAGTTCCCCCCATTAGTGGGGGGAAAAAGAGGGGGGGGGAGCTGTGTACGTTGGCCTAATCTTGCCATATCACACGCCTTGCCTTAGCCCTATCGGTTTCCGGGGGTCAGAGCCGCGCTTTAAACTTTATTTTTATGTTTGCCGCAGCGTCTTTAAAATATGTGACTTGGCGCAAAAGGCGGCTCCGTCTCACGACGCCATGGAGTTTATTTCTGTTCCTTTCCTGTCTTGTTCCGCGGAGCTTCGCGCTCTCCGGGGTGGGCGTGGCCTGGTTTGGCGCGTTCCGCGTCACCTATAGCTCTGGCCCGCCCTTCGAGGTTCGCTGGCGCCATTTTGTCGGTCTCCCGCGCGCGCGTGGTCACGATCCTCCTTCTCCTTTGGTTACTGTAAGTACCCTCACTGGCGTTCGTTTAATTTTCTTCTTGTGCTGCGCATGGCTCTGACACCCTTTTTTCCCCTTATGTCTTTCAGACGCCAAGCTTCCAGTGGCTTCTCCCGGCCTGATATATTTATGTCTCACGGGGTTATATTAGAATCTCCCACATTCCCAGCGGGTATTGGGGCATCCAGGGTTGCTTACAGCATAAATCCCTTCCGGCATATTACCTAGATTAATCACCATTATGGAGGCATCTCAGAATTTGGTGTCCGGGGTCCCGCGGGGACAAGACCGGCTGTGTACCATGTGTAGACAACCCCACGCTGACGCTGACAGAGCACTGGTCTGCGGACCGTGTGCTGAACAAGCGCTGGCCCTGCAATCAGGCTTGCCTGTACCTGCACCTCGCTTCAATACACCTGTCTCCCCGGACTTGAATCTCACTCCTGATGAGTCGCACTCGAGCAGGGATGACCAGCAAGTAGTGCCGCGCAAGCTTCCCACCGCGGAGCATATTATGTCAGGCTTGGCAGAGCGCTTGGGCGCTGGGAAGAAACGATCCCTGACGCAACCTAGCTATAGGTCTTCCACTGAATCCGAAGAACCTGCCTCTATGCAGGTTATGGATCAGTCCGAGGACGGTGATCTGTTCTCAGGGCCCAGTTCTTCGGATGAGTTGTCTTGGAACCGCGACTGTTCTGGCCTGGAGTCCTGGTGGGGCCTGTGTGAAACTGATGAGTTACTCATTAAGATTTTTGAAGTGCTGTCTATCTCTCCCCCAGGAGAGTCTCCCAAGCCCAAGAGGGAGAGTTTCCACACGGCGACGCCGCGCCTGGAATTCTTGGATCAGGATCATTTCCAGTATCTTATATCTAAGGAATGGGAATCCCCTTGTAAACTCACATGGGTCCCGGGGGTTTGGGACTGGAAGTACCCCTTTCCCCAAGATTTGGTTGAAAGATGGTCAGTTCCTCCAGAGGTGGATGCTCCAATTATTGGGGTTGTTAACCCTCCCTTCATGGCGGCTTCCCCCTCTCGCACCCTTCGGGATGCCGAGGACCGGCGCATGGACAAATTGGCCTCCCATGCCTTCTCTAGTGTAGGGACGGCTCTGCGCCCGGTCTGTGCAGTGGCTGTTACCTCGGTGGCCGCCAGGACGCTGATCAGGAAGATAATTGACCAACAGCCGGAGGATCTCCCTTGTGAGGTCTTCAATGCACTGTCAGATTGTGACGTTTTTGTGAGATTTATCCTCTTAGCCATGGATGACACCATTAAAATGTGTGCTAAAAATGGTGTAGCATCGAGGAGCTTAGGACTCGCTGGGACTGCCCGCACTTGGATCCCTGGCAGCTGCTTCTCTTCCAACACTTCCTGCAACGCATGGGACCGAAACAGTCTCTGAGCCGGGACCTCACACGGTTCGAAACCCTGGCCACGCAGAGAGATCCACCAACAAGGGTGATATCTCAGATATACCGACTCCTGGGAGGGGAGAGCGAGACGCCGCCCCCCCTTTTGCAGGGACTGGGAGAGAGACCTGGGAAGGGAATTCACGAGCGAGGAGTGGGGGAAGATATTTCTGCTCTCCCAGAAATCCTCGATCTCATCCCAGGTACAAGAAACGAACTATAAGTACTTATCTAGATGGTACTACACCCCTAAGAGACTGTCCACGATGTTCCCGGGCTCCTCGCCTTTGTGCTGGAGATGTAAGACAGAGGAGGGTACGCTATTACATATCATGTGGACATGCCCCAAAATCACAACCTTTTGGAAGAATATAACAACGACTATGAGTAAGATTATAGGATCACAGGTCCCATGCTGCCCAGCCCTTATGTTGCTGCACCACACAAGTGACAGTATAGCGGCTTATAAAAAATCAATGTTGAGACACCTTCTGAATGCCGCTAAAACGATAATCCCCAGATACTGGAAGACGGAATATGCCCCAACAGAGGAAGACTGGGCCCGAGAAGTAGATAGGATAGGAGAAATGGAGGAGCTGACGGCCACAGTCCAGGACAATGAAGAGAAGACCCGCTTGCTATGGACGCCGTGGTTTGTTTTTCGGTCCCCGGCGGCTCGCCCTGCCTCCCCCTCGGCCCCTGCGGGTCCGTCGACTGACGGTGACTCGGCCTGATAGGTATATGATCCCGACGCCGCCGTTGCCAGAACTTCTCCGGGCGTGGGGAGATGCGGGAGCGAGGCCTTGCTTTCCACCCCCTCCCTGCCCCCCACCCCCTCCCTATACCCGCACCCTACTTGCTTCCCCCCTTCTCTCTATCCCCCATACACCCTTTCCCCTCGATGGGCTAGATAATATCAATGACATGCGATCAACTATCCCTCGACACATTGAGCTCTCGGAGCTGAAAAATCAGCAACTTCATTACATTAGAGGAAGATCGCTTATGATACACAAATGAACTCCAAATTGAGAGGTAGACCCGGAACATGGACCTCAT
This sequence comes from Gastrophryne carolinensis, assembly GCA_027917425.1. NCBI lineage: Eukaryota > Metazoa > Chordata > Amphibia > Anura > Microhylidae > Gastrophryne > Gastrophryne carolinensis. Next base: position 319,581,784 of record CM051234.1, read on the forward strand.
CATCATACGAATAGAAGACAAATCATTCGGGGGGACGGAATCCTCCGGGGAGCTGCCCTTGGTGCCCCCCGCGGAGCCTGGACCCCCCGACTTCCTATTGAGGCAGAAGGTTGCTTTAGAGAATGCCAAATATCCAGACACGGGGGATAATTTTATATGTAGCATCCAGCCCTACTATTGTTTACATGTACCTATTGTACTTACCTTATACTGTCTCGCTTTCTTCTGTAATACCTGACTGTTTTGTATTGAAAAACTAAATAAAGAATTTAAAAAAAAAAAAAAGTGTGCTAAAACCTCGGCCCTTGTGGTGGCCATTTGTCGACTGCTTTGGCTGCGACAGTGGGGGGCTGACAGTGACACTAAAAAGGTTCTTACTGCTATTCCCTTTCGAGGACGTCGCTTATTCGGGGCCAGGTTGGACCTTTTTGGCAAAAAGGGTAAGGCGCCCTCGCGCAGACGGTCAGCCAGGCAACCCAGGGGCAGGGACCCCTCGCCCCCTCCTTATGTTTCTGTTAAAAGAGAACCAGAAGTGTGCTTCCAACTTTTTGGAGTGGAAGCTCGTTCAGGGGAGGCAGGCATCGCCCTGGGACCTCTGGCAGGTCAAAACCAAAGTCTGCCAAAACCTCACAAGCATGAAGGGACGCCCTCGCCCTGCGGGCGAGGGAACTGCCACAGCACTTGGCTCTTATGGCAGGATCATTCACCGGTGCTGTCCGCACTAGTTTCTACTTTGACTTGGGGCTCTCTTGGAGTCTTTTGGATTGGTGCTTAGGCACATCTATTACTCGGTGCAAGCGGATTCATACTCTCCCTATGGGGTGGCATTTAGATGCGTCCGGGTTCAACCCTCCCTTCTGATTTGGGTGCCTTGGTATGGAAGGGGCCTTGCCCTCTGTGTAATCTCATTACATTCACCTTGCGGCTGGTGGGCCTATTGCTGGCGGCCCGAGGCTGTTCCCTTTCCCAGATGCCCCTGGGGCCTGCGGCACCTTGGGTTACTTATCCTGGATGGGGTTCCAACACCCCTGGAAATAGATCAGTACGTTCCCCCGGTTTTTAGGGGGGTTCCCTTCTGGTTGGTCTACTCATGGAAGTCATTGATGACATCACTTCCTTCTTGCTATCCCTGTAGATGGTCGCCATGGGGACCAGGCTGGTAGGGTCACTAGAAGGGCTCTATTCCTTATGAAATTCCCTGAGGTACCTAAGGGGGGCCCATTTTTATACCATTGGTAGGTCATCACATTGTGCCTTGTCAGGCCCTAGCTTGCTGGTCTGTTTCCCTTAGGCCTTGTCTCTTGGGGACTCTTGGTCTGTCTGGTCAGTGGCCTGTCCCAGCTTTTATCCGAGAAGGTCTCGGAACAGGTTGACCCTTCTTGTAGGGTCGGGTTCTGATCCAGTGGAGGTTTTTACACTCCTTGCGCTTCATTGGTATTGGCTCATTGGCTGCCCTACTGTGCTGGGAGGGCCTTCCCTAGTGTCTCAATGAGCCTACTGGTTGGGGCTGTGGCCCTGTGACTGTTACAGAGACTCTGTCCTGGTTAAGGTCCTAATTCGTTGCCCTGGGTGATTGTCCCAGGACCCTCTGGCCCTGGTCACTGGGACCTAGTCTGGCCTTTTGTCCGGGTATTCTACCCTTTGTCTGACCCTTCTTCACCCTGCTAGGTGGGGTTTTGCACAGGCTTGCTGTGGCAAGGGTAAACTGTTGCATTGGGGGCCAGGAGTGGCCCTGTGTGGTTTGGTTAGCATTTTCTGCTGGAGACAGTTGTACTGTGTGCCCTCTCATGTGGGCTGTTATGCCTAGTTAGGCTCCTTACTGCGTCATTCCCTTCACAGGGTTTGGGACGAGCGTTATTCACCCTATCAGAAATGTTCCCTCTGGGTGTTTCTTCTTTTTGGAGGGTTGGGTCTAGTTCCCTCCCTTTTTTATTCTTCTCCCTTTTCTACCAGCTATGTTGGGAGTTGGCGCCCTAGTTGGAGGGCTGGGACTAGCGCTCTATTCTTGGTGTGCCACACACCCCGCTTCACTTTTAAATATTCTTCACTTATTGGGTTAACTCACGCCAGGTGACGTAGTGCAGAGAGGAAGTCTTGTAACGAGCCCCCTTCCGGCCTATATATACCTGGTACCTCCCTTCAATCACCAGTATTTTTCTCTCTGCTTGACGACAAGACAGAAGATTGAAGTCTCCTGCTTACAGGTAGCCGGGGTCTTACCCCGGCACCCCCCTTTTGGTCTACTTCTGCCCGGTTTGAGTGTTTATACCTTTATGGTGGAATGGAAGCCTCCCAGCCTAGGCTGCTCGCTGGGCAATTGGTAGACGGCACTATTGGTGCCTAGGAGCTTATCTCCTCCGCTCGACCCCCTCTTTTGGGGGCAATGCGGCTATCCGGCATGGTGATCCGGAAATGGGATGCCCCTGTCCCGAGGGTCCCCTTAGCCCCTTACTCTCCCGTTACGGTCCCTTCTCCCTTCACTATGGGGGGGGGGGGGTAGAGGGTTGTGTATTATGTATGTGTTTTCACTGTATTACTTATCATAACGTGTGTGTTAACTTTATGCATAGAACAGACTGCACAGCATGTGTGCACTCAGTCTGATATTTCTTCTTGGAGCTATTGTCTTTTGTTAACAGTGTGGCCAGTGTTTTGGTCAGCTTTTGGGGGGCGGCTGGGGCGGACCGCGCTGGGCAGGTTGGCTTGCCGCCTGAGTTCCTCAGCCCCCTCCCCCCTCCCCCGCTGGTCTCCTTGCGGCTGTTGATGTGGCTGTGCTTGTGCCTTCTCCTCCCCCCTCCTCCGCCGCCTGCCTTGTGTGATGTTGAAGCGGCTCAGCTGGTTGTAATCCCTGAATGAATTGGCCGCGCTGACCGGGCTTAAGGGGCGGGTCCCTGTGACGCGGTGACGGGGGCGTGGCACCGGCGGTAGCGTCGTACGGCGGCCCCAGCCTCACTTCCTTCCTTTCTGGGTTAAAGGAAGTCACGTGGGGGGGGCGCGCTGCAGCACATGGTTCTGTTTACTTTGTGGCTGCTGGCTGCTGCATCGTCCCTCTGGTTCTGCGCTCGGCTTTGTCAGGTAAGCGGCCCCACTCTGGTGGGGCCGAGAGTGGGATTTTATGTCTGTATTATATAGATATGGGGGCGAGTTTTTTAAGGAGGCATTATTATATTATTATTATTATTATTATTATGCTCTTTTAAAGGCACCTTGGTGCCATGCATAAGATATATTTTGGCTTGTTACACTCATATGGGGATCTGATGGTTTGTTTTCCTTTCCTTTCAGATCCTGGGATCCCTGCTTATAGCGGCCCTCCGGCCGGCTAGTCTTTCTTTTTAAAGAAAAGAAAATTGGGATATTTTTATATTATAAAATATACACATATAATATATATATATACATACATATATATATATATATATATATAATATATATATATAAATTATTAAGGGGGACCTTCCTTTAAAAAAAAAAAAAAAAAAAAAAAACCCTCCCTTCCGGGACATTTACAATAAGGGGGCATCCCGGGTTGGCCTATGCCTTAAAGCCCGAATAATTGCGAATACCATAAATCACCATATGGAGGCTTCCGTTATTGCCGGAAACGGCTCTTCTGAGCCGTCCAGGGGGTGCGTAAGATGTGGGGCTTCGCTCCCAGATGATGATGTCTTTATTTGCATTCCTTGTGCAAAGCAGAGCATTGCGCGTCAGTCTGTTGATCCGGCTGCTGGCCCGTCGCAACTTCCATCATCTCCGGCCTCTCCCTCCCTGTTCCGGACCCCGCATGACACTGTCAAAAGTGGGGATTCGCAATCCGAGGTGGCGGCAAGGTTGAAAGTATTGCCCGTTAAAGCAGGGTTGAAGGCCTCTGCAAAACGGAAGCGCCTGACTCCGGTACCTTCGGCTCCACAGGACGAGTTATGTGAGCCTGTGGAATGGTCCGATGGCTCCCCGGACGAGGAAGAATTCCTGTTGGAGTCAGATGAGCCTGCAGATCAGCTTGAGGCTGATGCGATTGGCGATTGGTCGGCGGGGGTTGCTCTTGACACCCCCTCCATTCTGGCTCAAATGTTTGAAATTTTGAATTTAGATCCGCCTGAGGCTGTCACCCTGCCAAGGGGCCAGTTGTTTAAAGAGCCTCAGCCGCGTTGGGTTTTTCTCAGACAGCACCACTTTGAGAGGGTGGTCCTTAAGGAATGGGAACATCCCACGCGGTTATCTGGTATCCCTTCCAGTTGGGAAAAGCGTTATCCCTTTCCGCCAGAATTGGTGAAGCTTTGGTCCGTCCCTCCTGACGTCGATACCCCTGTGCTAGGGCTCTCCAGCACGGCTATGGTACAGTCTGCTGAGACCACTGTCCCTAAAGATGGGGAGGATCGTCGGATTGACCAGTATGCTCGCCATGGTTTTATTTATGCTGGGTCAACGATGCGCCCGGTGTGCGCTTTGGCCCTTCTCCTATTGGCGGTCAGATCTGTAATCCAGGGGCTATACGAGGATCTCAATCCCGCTTGTAAAGAGTTTACTGCACTTAAGCAGTGTGAATCTTTTGTGTCCTATGTTCTATCCGCTCAGGACGATGCGCTGGCTATGAGTAGCAAGACAGCGGCAATGCTGGTGGCTATTCGTCGGTCAGTATGGCTGCGACAGTGGTCGGCGGACTCGGCTTCTAAAAAGGTGCTCACAGCTCTCCCCTTTTTGGGGTTGCGTCTGTTTGGGGAGAGAATTGATTCAGTCGCAAAGGGTGGTAAGATGCCACAACGCAAGAGGCCTCGTCGTCCCTTTAGGGGGGCAGGTTCTGGTAGGCCTTCCTTTCGAGGATACAGAGCGGGTAGGGGGGCTTCCTTTCCCTCTACCAGTCGTACAGATTGGACTCGGGGGAGGGGCCGTGGCCGTCCCGCTCAGTCCTGGGGCTCCAAGCCCAAACCTGCTGGTAAGCCCGCTCAGCAATGAGGGGCTGCCCTCACCCGTGCGGGTGGGGGGACGATTACGACACTTCTCCCAGGTTTGGAACCGGGAAGTTCCGGACAGATGGATCCAGGAGATAGTGTCGTCCGGTTACAAGCTGGAATTCGAGTCTCGCCCTCCTTCACGGTTCTTTCGGTCTCGGGTGCCCATCGATCCTTTGGCCGCACAGGGGCTCCTGGCGTCGGTAAAGAATCGGCTAGAGATGGCGGTCATCCGGCCGGTACCGCGCTTAGAGATGGGCCTCGGTTTCTACTCCAATCTGTTCGCAGTCCCCAAGAAAGATGGGTCAGTTTGTCCCGTCTTGGACCTGAAGTTACTCAACAGGTTCATCCGGTTTCGGAAGTTTCGCATGGAAACCTTGCGTACTGCCGTCGGCTCTCTTCGGCAAGGGGACTTCATGATGTCCATAGACATCAAGGATGCTTACCTTCATGTTCCCATCTGCCACGCTCATCAACGTTTTCTTCGATTCGTGATGAAGGATCAGCATTATCAATTCGTGGCACTTCCGTTTGGCCTTACCTCAGCTCCAAGAGTGTTCACCAAGGTGCTGGCAGGGGTCATGGCCATTTTCAGATCTCGGGTCATTCGTGTCGTACCTTATTTGGACGACCTTCTCATCATGGCTCCGTCGCTCAATCAATCGGAGACAGACACCAGCATGGTGGTCTCCACGCTGGAAAGCTTTGGTTGGGTGATCAACTTCCCCAAGTCCTCCCTCGCTCCGGCCAGGGTGGTGTCTTTTCTGGGGATGCAGTTGGACTCTCATCAGCACAGAGTGTTTCTTCCCCAGTCCAAGATTCATCTGATTCAGGAGTTGGCTCGGGTCCTACTCTCCAATCCTCGGCCGTCCATCCGTCTGGGGATGAGGCTGGTAGGGTTGATGGTTGCCTCCTTCGAGGCAGTTCCTTTTGCTCAATTCCACACGAGGACGCTTCAGCTTTATCTGTTGGCGTCTTGGGACCGGCAGCCTCGGTCGCTGGATCAGCCCTTCCAGTTGTCCTCCCGGGTCCGGCAGTCCCTCCAGTGGTGGTTGGTCTCGACCAATCTCGTGAAGGGCAGGTCTTTCCTGACCCCCCTTTGGGAAATTGTCACCACGGACACCAGTCTGTCGGGATGGGACGGATTCTGGAAGGAGCTGCAGTTCCAGGGGCAGTGGGGACCTCAAGAGGCCCACTTACCCATCAATATTCTGGAACTAAGAGCCATCCGTCGGGTGCTTGCTCTCCTGACTCAGCACGTCCTGGGCCTTCCGGTCCAGGTGCGTTCAGACAATCGAACAGCGGTTGCTTACATCAATCATCAGGGAAGGACTCGCAGCCTGAGTGCTCTCAGGGAGGTGTCCCTGATCCTGACCTGGGCAGAAGCCCATGTTCCTTGTCTCTCGGCGGTATACATTCCAGGAGTGGAGAACCAGGAAGCGGACCGGTTGAGCAGGGGCTCTCCCTGTCTGGGAGAATGGGCTCTCCATCCTCGGGTGTTTCGCTCACTGTGTCTCCGAATGGGGACACCGGAGGTGGACCTGTTTACCTCTCGTCACAATCGCAGGCTCCCGAACTTCGTGTCGCTCTCCCAGGATCCTCAGGCTCTGGCAGTGGACGCCATGTCCCTGGGATTTCTATACCTGTTTCCTCCGATACCCATGCTAGGCAGGGTGCTTCGGAAGTTGGCTCTGGAAAGGGTGTCCGCCGTTCTCGTGGCCCCAAGGTGGCCAAGGCGAGTGTGGTTCGCAGACATCGTTCGGCTGGCAGTGGACCAGGTCGTTCTGCCTCTTCGGCCTGATCTGCTCACTCAGGGTCGATTGTGTTACCCCAATTTACCAGCGCTAGATTTGACGGCCTGGCTGCTGAAACCTCCATCCTGAAGGAGGAGGGTCTTTCTGATTCAGTCGTTAAGACTCTGATCAGTGCTCGGAAGAGGTCTTCTTCTATCATCTACTATAGGACTTGGAAAGCCTATATCGCTTGGTGCGAGATAAGATCTTTTCCTTGTAGGGTTTTTTCGGTCTCCAGGATTCTGGAGTTTTTACAATCAGGGCTGGACTCTGGTCTTCAGCTTAGTACATTGAAAGGGCAAGTTTCTGCCTTATCTTTTTTCAGAAGCGTGTTGCGCTTCAGTCTTTAGTTAAAACTTTTTTCCAGGGGGTTACGCATGTGTGGCCTCCCAGGAAACCATTACTCCCGGTTTGGGATTTGAATTTGGTTCTTTCGGCTCTTCAGGCTCCTCCTTTTGAGCCTTTACAAGATATTGCTTTGTCTACCCTGACTCAGAAGATTGTCTTCTTCGGTCCGGCGTGTCTCAGAGTTGGCGGCCTTGACTATCCAGGCGCCTTACTTTGAGAGGCATCAGGATAAAGTGGTCTTTCAGTTCAAGCCAGACTTTCTTCCCAAGGTTGTTTCTGCTTTTCATTTGAACCAAGACATTGTTCTTCCCTCCTTATGTCCTAATCCTAAGAATGACAAAGAGAGGGTGTTGCATTGTTTGGATGTAGTACGCTGTGTTAAGTACTACTTGATTATCACGTCTCCTTTTCGTAGTACGGATTCCTTTTTTGTTGTGCCCCATGGGCCTAAGAAGGGTTTGGCACCAGCCAAATCTGCCATTAGTAGTGGATGCGTCAGGCCGTTACTGCGGCCTATTCTGCTAAGGGGAAAGTTCCCCCTTTTCGTATCACTGCTCATTCTACTCGCAGCATTGGGGCGTCTTGGGCTTTTCAGCACCAAGCTTCTGTTGAACAAGTTTGTAAGGCCGCCACTTGGTCTTCTGTTCATACTTTTTCTAAGTTTTACAAAGTTGATGTGCGAGCCTCAGCGGATGCTGTTTTTGGCCGCAAGGTTCTGCAGACTGCAGTCATTTAAGTTATGCTTCACCTGGCCTTGAGTTGCCCATCCCTTGTGGACACTGCTTTTGGATGTCCCAATAAGTGAAGCGGGGTGTGTGGCACACCAAGAATAATACCATTTTGTGAGTACTCACCTGAAAAATGGATATTGTTGGTGTGCCACACACCCCGCTTCACTCCCACCCTTTTCGGTATTTCCGAAGCCTTTATATGGTGAAGCTTTTATTTATATCAAATTGATTTTGAGGTTACCGGTGGAATACTGGTACCTTGTCTTTCTGCTTTTTAATATACTGGTGATTGAAGGGAGGTACCAGGTATATATAGGCCAGAAGGGGGCTCGTTACAAGACTTCCTCTCTGCACTACGTCACCTGGCGGTGAGTTAACCCAATAAGTGAAGAATATTTAAAAGTGAAGCGGGGTGTGTGGCACACCAACAATATCCATTCTTCAGGTGGGTACTCACAAAATGGTATTATTCCCTATGGAATGAGGTCTTACCCATGGGTACTAGAGTTCTTATGGCATGGCTGGAGTTGGTCTCCCAACTGAGTTCCTTGAGAGGTTCCAGGGCTCGCCCTGTTTGTCCTCGGTAGAGACTAGTTTCAAGCTTCGGCGTTGAGCTTTCCTCAGGGGTGGCTCAGGCGCATTCCCCAGAGAATTCTAAGCTCCCTTGGGGGGGGGGGGGGTTGCTTATCCTGTTGCCCTGCTAAGGGTTTCCCTGAGTCTTGTTCAGGTTCTTGTCTGAACTGTTCCCTGCCTCAGATGTCTTCTTCGGGGCGGGTGCCTCAGTCTGGGGCGTGCCATAGGAGACGGCTTTCTTAGCCTAGTCCTTTTTATATTTTTTACAGCTCTTTATATCTGTACACCGTCTGGTGAGGATGTGTCCGCCTTGCACCAAGCTTGAGTTCAGGCGGAGGGTTGTTATTCTTCTCGATTCCAGAACCTATGGTCTTTGGACTGGGGTTCTGCTTACTCTGAGCTTAAAAGGGATCTGTATCCCTCAATAGGCGTTGGGAACCTCTGGACTGCTTCCTGTCCAGGTTTGGGGCTATGCCCGTCGGGCTTATAGACGTCACCATCCTTCTTGCAGCTGGATCTGGTTACTCCCATGAGTATGGGAGTCTGTTGGACTGGTCTTGCTTGGCTGGTTGCCCTTCTGAGCTCCTGATTTTCATGTTGGCTCTCGAGGAGCCTTGTTAGCTCGTGTTCAGTATTACGTTGGCCTCGCCGAGACCAGGGTTCGTATTCCCTGACGGGAAAGGTTCTATGGTTGCCATGGCTACCCTGTTATCGTTAGTAGCATGGTTAGGCTGTTACTCTGGCCTGTTTGTTAAGGGAGATTCATTCCTCTCTTGGTTTGGATTTCTTCTACCGGTGCTTGGCTTGGGCCTTATGCACTTGGTTGTTGAGTAGGCTGACTAGTTCTCTGCTCGTGTTTCATTAGCCTTGTAAGGCTTCATAAGTTAAGTTAGAGCTTTGCTCTAGTTGCTCCTGGTAGCAAGGTTACAGGCAATAGCGCTGTTTTGGTTGGCGGTGCCTTTTTTCATGGGGATCCCACCCTACTTATGGACACTGCTATTGGATGTCCCACATGTAAGGACTATGTCTGAAGCAGGACGTGCTGTCTGCTTAGAATAATACAATTCTGTGAAGTACTCACCTGTACAGTTTGTATTATGCGCAGACAGCACGTCCTGCTCCACCCCACCCTGATTCACCTTGTTCTGGATCCCCTGTGTGGTGATTATTATCTTGGATATTATTGCCAGTCTCTGGGTGGTTGTTTTCCTCCTGGCCTCTTCTCTCACTGCTTTTCAATGCTGGGGATTTGTGGGAGGTCCCTTGGTATATGTAGGGCCGGGAGGAGCTTGTTTTCTTCATGATTCTGCAGTGCACGGCGCTGGAGGCGGGGGTATACCCACATGTAAGGACTATGTCTGGAGCAGGACGTGCTGTCTGCGTATAATACCAACTCTACAGGTGAGTACTTCACAGAGTTGTATTTTTAATAATCTGGTGCTCAAAGAGTGGGAACGGCCTAGCAGGTTTCCCGGGGTACCAAAGAGTTGGGATAAGAGGTATCCTTTTCCTGCTGAGATGGTTAAACGGTGGTCATGTCCTCCCGAGGTGGATGCCCCAGTTCTGGGGTTGTCCAACACATCCGTTGTGCATTCCCCTGACTCTACTAGACTGAGGGATGGGGAGGACAGGTGCATGGATCAGCTGGCTTGCCATGCCTTTACCTGTGTGGGGACCGCGCTCCGTCTGGTCTGTGCCTCTGCTATTACAGCTGTTGCTATTAAAAGCCTGCTCAGGGGTCTCTTAGATGGGGCCCCTGATGATGCAGGTAGTGAAGAGTAACAAACTCTTCTGCGTTGTGATGAATTTGTTGCATATGTTCTCTCTGCCTTGGATGATACCATTAAAATGTGTGGCAGGGCATCTGCCTTGTTGGTGGCGATACGGCGCTCGGTGTGGCTGCACCAGTGGGCAGCTGACAACGCTGCGAAGAAGGCTCTCACTGGGTTTCCCTTCAAGGGGCTGCGCCTCTTTGGGGAACGTCTGGACTTGTTTGCTAAGGGAGGCAAGTTACCTCAGCATAGAAGGCAGCCCCGGTCCTTTCGGGGTTCAGGTGCCTTTTCTCCTTCCTTCAGGGGCTCCTGAATTGGACGGGGAGCTTCCTTTGCTGGAGTCCGTGGAGATTTTTGGGGCAGAGGATGTGGACGCCCTGGCCCCCCCCTGGGGTCCCAAGACTAAGTCCTCCCCCAAGACCCTCAGGCATGAAGGGGCGCCCTCACCCATCCAGGTGGGGGGACGGCTTTGGCTCTTGGCTCATGTTTGGAGGCTTCACGTCTCAGACCAGTGAATTCAGGAGGTAGTGTCCTCCGGTTACAAGATAGAATTTGCAGCCTGGCCGCCCCCAAGATTCATCAAATGTCGCTTAGCTCAAAACCCCCTGTCAGCTCAGGGTCTGTCCCTGGCTGTCCAAGGCCTTCTGGGACTGGGTGTCATCTGCCGGGTGCCCTTGAGGGAAAGGGGCAAAGGCTATTATTCCAATCTTTTCATTGTTCCCAAAAAGGATGGGTCCATCAGACCCATCCTGGATTTGAAGCACCTCAACAAATTTGTCAGATTCGGACACTTTCGCATGGAGACTCTGCGCTCAGCTGTGACTTTCCTTCACCCAGGGGACTTCATGACCTGTAGACATCAAGGATGCCTACCTTCACGTACCTATCTTTTCAGGTCATCAGAGATTCCTCAGGTTCGCTCTGGAGGATCAGCACTACTAATTTGTGGCCTTGCCCTTCGGTCTCACCTCGGCTCCCAGGGTATTCACCAAGGTGCTGGCAGGAGTGATGGCTCTGCTGAGATCTCAGGGCATTCGCATTCTTCCATACTTGGACGACATGCTTATCGCTTCTCAGTCCTTCCATCGGGTAGAGCTGGACACTCAGCGGGTGGTGTCCACACTGGAGTCATTCGGCTGGGTTATCAACCCCAAATCTTCCCCGTCTCCTTCCATGGTGAAGTCCTTTCTGGGTATGATTCTGTATTCCTGGATTAATCTCAGGTCAAGATCTTTACATTGAAACATAGAAGGTTGATGGCAGAAGGAGACCATACGGTCCATCTAGTCTGCCCTTATGTGTATACTGTATGTACTCTTTATCTTAGGATAGATGTGTGCTTAACCCAGGCATATATTTGCTGCCTGTTGGTCTCTGACTAGGACTGAAAGAGTTAAGCTGCAATATGGGAGCTGTGGCGATGAAGTGGAACATATCACGCATGCGCGTGCTGCGTTGATGTTGACAAATAGATTGCGCAGGCGCGAAGCTAAGCATGACGAGCTGTGTCTTGGAGCTGTGTTTTGGAGCCGTGAGAGACGAGCGCTTCCGCCTGCCTACTGCGCAAGTGCATGAACGAGCGAGTGATTGGTTCCCCTCCCACGGTGTGCTACCTATAAAAATGAAGCAACAGCGCCAGCCCCGCCCACCCTGACGAAGCTCCCGAGCAGGAGCGAAACAGCTGTCGGTCGGGGCCCCTGACCACACCCACCACGTGCGTTCGCTCACACCATGGCCGCACTTACAAGGAGTTTATAGCCTGGACTTTTAATTGTGGAACCAGCCGCAACAAGAGTGGCGAGATGGCAGATGACAATACTGCATAGCACACTTGGAGCAGTTGATGAGCGTCCTACGCTGCCCTGATGGAAAAGTTTCCTGTATGCCTGCATTGGTCCCCCATAGGAAACGCAAGTATATTGATGTGAGAGTGCCTTGGTATAAGCACTCAGTAGCTTTGTGCAATTGTCGGCATCGTAGCCCCCTGAGAGGGCATGGACCTCTAGGTAGAAGGGGCTGGCGTTCTCAGTTATATGCTAAACATGCATTCATGTATGAAGGATTGCCTCCACAGTGCTTGATGCATTCAGCCCTGACAACAATCTATGTACTTCTCCACTACAGACCGAAGTTACTTGAACACGCTGGACTGTATGCTTAATTAGAAGCAATGTGCTCTTATTTCTGAGCCTTTATGCAATTAGCCTCATATATCTTTATCATCAATATCCATTGTTTTGGAGTTGGAGGATAGTATACAGGCCTGACGTTTTCTTTGCCATGATGCCAGATGATTTATGCTACAGGCTTTACTCCCAGTGAGGATAGTGTTCTGTCCCTCTAGTACATGCTGGCCAGCATTGTTCAGTGTGAGTGGAGTATTTGTGGGTGTGTGTGTGGAGTCCAGGATTACCTGGCAGGGGCCTCCATTTAACTGTACATGTTTTTACGCATTGCGTTTTTAAATTGTATGTGTCCACAAGTCTTGTCATATGTGTTGTGAGTCCTTTTTCAACATTAAAGTAAGTTCATTATTTTTTTGCCAATTACGGCGGTGTATTCATTGGCCAGCCTAGCGCATAACCACATGTCTTTTTTGGTGTGAGCTATTCAGTGTATCTTGAAGGTTAGCTGGGCGCCCCTATTATATATGGGTCAATGGGGCAGAGCCTATACACCAATATTTATTTATTTTCTAGAGGAGTTTCCCACGTTTTTTCTTTTTTATTTTTGATAATTAACCCAGGCATGTTTAAAATTGGTGACTGTTGATTTTTCATCTACCTCTGCTGGAAGTTTGTTCCAAGCATCTACTACTCTTTCTGTAAAATAATATTTTCTAACATTGCTCCTGATCTTCCCCCCCCCCCCCCGGACTAGCTTCAGGTTGTGCCCCCTTGTTCTATCATTGTTTCTTCTTAAAAACACTTCCCTCCTGAACCTTATTCAACCCTTTCACATATTTAAATGTCTCAATCATGTTCCCCCTCTCCCTTCTTTCCTCCAGACTGTACAAATTAAGTTCTTTAAGTCTCTCCTGATAAGTTTTAAGTTTAAGTCCTTCCACCATTTTTGTTGCCCGCCTTTGGACCCATTCTATTTGAATGTCTTTTTGCAGGTAAGGTCTCCAGAACTGTACACGGTATTCTAGCTGTGGCCTTACCAGGGCTCTATACAGCGGCATCACAACCTCCCTCTTCCTACTGGTGATGCCTCGAGCTATGCAGCCGAGCATCCTGCTTGCTTTTCTCACTGCCTGGCTACACTGTCCTCATCTTGCAGCTATCAGTAATCAGTACCCGTAAATCTCTCTCCTCCGAGGTCCTGGCTAACACAGTGCTGCCCATACGGTACTCAGAGCAGGGATTCCTTCTACCCTATTACTAACCTTTGTATCATCAGCAAACAGACAAACTTCCTGCCAAGCCTTCTCCTATGTCACTTACAAATATATTAAAAAGAATGGGGCCCAGGACAGAGCCTTGCGGCACACCACTTGTAACTCGCCTTTGTTCAGATTGCACACCATTTACAACACTCTGATACCGATCCCTCAGCCAACTGGAAATCCACTGAACTATCCAGGGATTGAGTCCTACCTTCAATAACTTATCTATGAGCTCCTTATGTGGTACAGTGTCAAAGGCTTTGCTAAAATCCAAATAGGCGATATCCACAGCACCACCTTCATCTAACACTTTAGTGACATTGTCAAAGAACTCAATAAGATTGGTCTGACATGATTTGCCCTCAGTAAAGCCGTGCTGTTTTGGGTCCAATAGGTCATTTAATTTTTAGATGGGAAATTATCTGTTTTTTTAAGAGTGTTTCCATTAATTTGACCACTATAGATGTTAAACTAACTGGCCTGTAATTCCTCAGTCATGATGTTAGAAGGTGGTCGAACAATGAGTTGTTTAAAGTGGACCAACACCCACCGGTGATCGGCCCGGGAATCTATAAGGTTCCCGGGCCGATCACCTCCCTCCCCGCGGGACATCCGAGATCGGGATGTCCCGCGGGGTGAAACCCCCCCAAACTCCTTACCTTATCTTCGGCGGCGGCCGGCTGCCGCCGCCTCCCTCGCGCCCCTCTAGACGTGCCTGTGCCGGCCGTCTGTGAATGGCCGGCGTGGGGACGCGCGAGCGGCGGCGGAGGAGCCGCTTGTCTGCGACTTGTCCGTCGGTGCGAGGAGAGGAGTTCGGGGGGGTTTCACACAGCGGGGCACCCCGATCGGGGGTGCCCCACCGAAGTGGACCAAGACCCAGGATAGTCAAAATCCTGGGTGTTGGTCCACTTTAAGAGGGATGGCTTGCATCCTTCACAGAAAGGCACAGAAGAACTTGGAGTGGAACTCAGAGCATTTTTTGATTTAAACTAGAGGAAGGGGACAGAGATGTAACTTGTAAGGGTGATTTCTGTCCCCTACCATTTAGGATGAAGCAGGACATTGAAGCAGGAAACCCGGTCAGTGGTAGGCTAGAGGTGGAAAAGATCAAGGACACACTAAAATACAATACCAACAACATCCACATGATGTGTACCAATGCTCGCAGCTTGGGCAACAAGCTCTGTGAATTAATGGCTATCATATCCAGGGATGAATTGGATCTTGTTGCAATAACAGAGACTTGGTTCAAGGATCACAATGACTGGGAGATAGCCATACCTGGTTACACATTGTACAGAAAAGACAGATTGGATAGAAAGGGCGGTGGAGTAGCCATTTATGTCAAGACTAACCTTCAATCAACAATAATTCAGCATACACATAATGAACTAGAAACTCTCTGGGTTACCATGCAGACTAAGGAGGGAGCTGTGGTCAAAATTGGTGTGATATATAGGCCCCCTGGGCAATCTGAGGATCTAGATAACCTGTTAATAGATGAAATCAGTGGAATGGCAGAGAATGGGGACATTGTAATTACAGGTGACTTCAACATGCCTGATGTGGACTGGAATATCCCAAGTGCATCGACATGCAAGAGCAGGACTATATTAGGGGCACTTAATGGAGTGTCTCTAAAACAGCTTGTGACATTGCCAACTAGAGGAGATAACATTCTGGACTTAGTTCTGACCAATGGGGATCTGGTGTCCGAGGTCAGGGTTGAAGAAAATCTGGGTTCCAGTGACCATCAATGCTTATGGTTCAGAATAAAAACAGACATTGTGCAATCACACACCAGAACCAAAGTGCTAGACTTTAGGAAGACGAACTTCAAGGAAATGGCGGAGTATGTAGAAAGAAAATTAGGTGAGTGGAACAGAGTAGCAGAAGTGAGTGCCCAGTGGTCACTATTAAAAATGGCCATCTTAAAGGCAACTAAGCAATATGTGAAACAAACTAGCAATAATAAAAGGAAGAAGAAACCATTATAGTTTACTAGGGAAGTCAGCACTATCATAAAAGATAAGAAGTCTGCCTATAAGAAGTATAAAGTAAGTGGAAGTGTAGCTGACAGAGAGGCGTATAAAATTAAACAGAAGGAAGCAAAACTAATTATAAGGACTGCTAAAGGGCAAAAAGAGGAAGAAATGGCCAAATCTATGAAGAGGGGAGATAAAACCTTTTTCCGATATATTGGTGACAGAAGAAAAACAATGCAGTCTCAAAAATTAGAAATAGGGAAAATAAATATATTGACGGAGATAAGGCTGTGGCTGACCATCTGAATAGCTACTTTTGTTCGGTATTTTCAGATAGTAGCAGGCATTGCCATAGCACAGCATCCAGCTGGGAGGGCACAGCTCCAGAGTTTCTGGAGGCTGATGTCTTAGCCGAGCTGGCACATCTAAAGGTAAGTAAGGCGATGGGTCCAGATGGAATCCACCCCAGAGTTCTAAGGGAACTGTTCAGGTCCGCTCGGACAGCCAGATGGCGGTTGCTTACATCAATCATCAGGGAGGGACCCGGAGCAAGAGGGCCCTCAAGGAAGTGTCCCTGATACTGTTCTGGGCCGAGGAAAATGTTCCCTACATTTCAGCTGTGTACATCCCGGAGGTGGAGAATCTGGAGGCAGACTCTGAGCAGGGGGACCTCTCGTCTGGGAGAATGGTCCCTCAGCAGCAGGGTGTTTCGCTCCCTGTGCCACCGCTGGGGTCAGCCGGATGTGGATCTGTTTGCGTCCCATCACAATCACAAGCTTCCAGTCTTTGTCTCTCTGTCCCAGGATCCTCTGGCCTTGGCCATGGATGCCCTGGCAATGTCTTGGAAGAGATTTCAGCTCCTGTATGTGTTTCCCCCCGTTTCCCCTGCTGGGCAGGGTGCTGCGCAAGATAGCTCAGGAAAGGGTGCCAGCCATACTGGTGGCCCCCTGTTGGCCAAGAAGAGTGTGGTTCGCAGACATCGTGCAGTTGGCAGTAGATCAGTACGCCCTGCCCCGGGTTCCAGATCTGCTTACTCAGGGGCACCTATGCCACCCCAATTTACAAACGCTGGCTTTGACGGCCTGGCTGTTGAAACTTCCATCTTGATGGGAAAAAGGGCTGCCTGCCTCGGTTGTAAATACCATGATCAGGGCTAGGAAAAGGTCCTCCTCTTCCATCTACTACAGGGTTTGGCGTACTTACATTGACTGGTGCAAGTCTAACTCGCTTCCCTGTCATGTTTTCTATTCCTAGGATTCTGGAGTTTCTGCAACATGGTTTGGATCTGGGTCTTCAGCTCAGTACTCTGAAAGGTCATGTTTCTGCCTTGGCCATTTTTTTCCAAAGATCCTTTGCTCAGCATCCTCTGGTCAAGACATTCTTCCAGGGGGTTAATCACATGCGTCCCCCACGTAAGCCTATGTTACCAGTCTGTGACTTGAACTTGGTCTTATCTGCCCTGCAGGGGTCTCCCTTTGAGCCTTTGCAAGGGGCCCCTTTGTCCATTCTTACGCTTTTTGTTGGCTATCACTTCTGTTAGGCGTGTTTCTGAGTTGGCGCCCCTTTCCATTAAGCCTCCTTATTTTGAGAGACTAGATTGGTAGATTACCTGTTGGGGCCTAGTAGACCATCTCCCCAACTCGGTGGCTTGGTAAACGGGGCTCAATAGAACATTGACCTCGCCTTCTAGTGATTTCAAAACATTGTTTTACTTTAAATTAATACATATTTATTATTGTTCTACACTAAAAACATACAGTATTGAAAAAACATAATTAAAAACAATAATTCATTATTGCGACCCAAAAATACATAGTTGAGATCGACAAATTTTTGTACATTACAGCCTCTGATAGTACAGTTTGTTCCCTTTTAGCCTGGAATTCTATCCCTGCAGGACAAACTAGTTTCGCTCTCAAAGCTTCTTCAGTGTCTGCAGGGACCAAACAAAATTACTGTTACCATTGGTTGCATTCTAATATGCGGGCCTTAGCAAAAGGATAGGAAATCACAAAAAAAAAAAAAAATGTAACTAGTTGTTTTGAAACTCTATTTACATTCAGACAATAAGAACATCAATGAAAAAATATTATAAATTACCTATGAGTGCAGGGCATGCACTTGGGCATTCAATGGCTTGATCAAATTCACTTGCTTGTAGTGAGTTTATATATATTCACTTGCAGTTAATAAAGTTTTGGCTGTTGCCGCTAGTATTGCACTGGAAAGCGTATGCAAGAATTATATGATATATATGTACATGTATGAAAATTAAATAGAGTGAGATAGAAGGAAAATTACCGGAAAAAAATACCCAAAATCCTCCCTTGTGACCAGGGAAGTGACAGGTCACCATTGGGGCTGGAGGTAATGTGCGTCCCATATCCAATATATATAGAAAAGCCATGCATTATCACATAAGGTAATCACCATTATAAGTGTAGTGGAACATGTGACCAGATTGTGCTCCTTTCCACTACAAACAGATGAAATGTAGGTATCTGGATATGGATTTACAGGGTACCTGGCAATACTATAAAGTAGGGAACCTCCTCGGGTGCCGATTGGGTGCCGTCCAAAAGATACCCTCTGCGCCCGTACCGACGACAGGGGCCCGTCTGCTGCGCCCCCGCCCGCGCCAGGAGATAGAGTGACGGCCTCCCCGATGGTGCCGCACAGCTGTCCTCCGCCACCGCCGCCCGAAGGCGGTTAAGTGAGCTTGGAGGGAAAGTAGGTGGAAGTGCGGCCTCACCTCGCTTCCGGTCTCCGGAACGCACTGGCCAGCCGGCGTCACATCCGGAAGTCATATGCGTTCCACCGGAGAGCCGGAGCGTCACGGCACCCGGCCGCATCTCCAAAGCCCCCTGGCAGTGTCCAAAACAGCGGACACAGGAACCATCAACACCAAAGTAACTATAATATTCATATATTAGTATGAAGGGAAAAAGGAATTCTATTTGGGCATAACTAATGAATGATCGCCCGGAAAAACTGGTTGTCAACATTACCCTCATATGTAAGAAATGAGATAGTGAAATTATGTCATGTTTGGTGTTGGTGAAGATACAAGTTCTCACCATAGACAGCGCTATGTATTGTAGGGGCGATGCGGCTAACGCCCCAATGAATGGCTAGTCAAACTGCCCCAGGTCACTCAGGGAGAATTACAGCTATAATGTATCCCCTTTGTAAGGTCACTGATGTCCCAGGGATGCCCTGCACTCTTACAGCATGCTCTAAAAAATCAAGGGGATGAGTAAATACAAAGGACAAAGCCCTGTAAGACACAAAAACACAAGCGGAAGCCATGACAAGGTAAGATAATTTTGAGAGACACCAGGACAAGGTGGTGTTTCGTTTTAAGCCAGATTTTCTGCCTAAGGTTGTTTCTGCCTTTCATCTCAATCAGGACATTGTTTTGTCTTCTCTGTGTCCTAATCCTAGTAATTAGAGATGAGCAAACTTTTGAAAAATTCGATCCGGCTGATTCGCCAAATTTTCCGACAAAATTCGTTTTGGTCCGAATTTATTCGCGACAAATCGCTATTAAAAACGGCTATTTCTGAGCTTCCTAGAGCCTCAATAGGGTTGTAAACCATTCTGCCTTGCTGTAACACGCATAGGTGCTGGGTTAGTGAAATAATACTGTAAATAATTATGACATTCAGATCAGAGGCATCGCTATTAGAATCGCAGAGTGGCACAATTACAGAGAGTTGAGGTGGCATCACTATGAGGGGCCCCTATATTGCCTGAAAAACACACCCTGGAGCTGGCAGCAGCAGGAGCCCAAATATTGGCTGAAAGACATCCTGGAGTTGGCAGCAGGAGCCCAAAAATTGGCCTGAAGACACACACACTGGAGTTGGCAGCAGGAGCCCAAAAATTGTCCGAAAGACACTGGAGTTGCCAGCAGCAGCAGGAGCCCAAACATTGGCTGAAAGAGACACTGGAGTTGACAGCAGGAGCCCAAACATTGCTTGAAAGACACACTGGAGTTGGCAGCAGCAGGAGCCCAAACATTGGCTGAAAGAGACACTGGAGTTGGCAGCAGCAGGAGTCCAAACATTGCTTGAAAGAGACACTGGAGTTGGCAGCAAAAGCCCAAACATTGCTTGAAAGACACACTGGAGTTGGCAGCAGGAGCCCAAACATTGCTTGAAAGAGACACTGGAGTTGGCAGCAGGAGCCCAAACATTGCTTGAAAGACACACTGGAGTTGGCAGCAGGAGCCCAAACATTGCTTGAAAGAGACACTGGAGTTGGCAGCAGCAGGAGGCCAAAAATTGGCTGAATGACATCCTGGAGTTGCAAGCAGCAGGAGCCCAAACATTGCTTGAAAGACACACTGGAGTTGGCAGCAGCAGGAGCCCAAACATTGCTTGAAAGAGACACTGGAGTTGGCAGCAGGAGCCCAAACATTGCTTGAAAGACACACTGGAGTTGGCAGCAGGAGCCCAAACATTGCTTGAAAGAGACACTGGAGTTGGCAGTAGCAGCAGCAGGAGGCCAAAAATTGTCTGAATGATACCCTGGAGTTGCAAGCAGCAGCAGGAGCCCAAAATTGCTTGAAAGACACACTGGAGTTGGCAGGAGCCCAAACATTGCTTGAAAGACACACTGGAGTTGGCAGCAGGAGCCCACAAATTGGCCTAAAGACACACTGGAGTTGCAAGCAGCAGCAGCAGGAGCCCAAAATTGCCAGAAAGACACACCCTGGAGTTGGCAGCAGCATTAATAGAACATATACAGATTTTCGGCACAGATATCTTATCCGAAGAATATTAATAAAAAGTAAGAGTAACGTAAAGCATTTTCTCAATAATTACTTGTGGTCTGATGCGGAGGAATGTCTGTAACTGGAGAGCAGCGCCTTAAATCTGTTTTGCACGATCCATATATTCTAAGCATACAGCACGTCCTGCTCCAGATGTAGTAATTATATGTGGGTAATCCTCCGCCTCCGGCGCCATGCACTGCAGACATGTAGAAAACAAGCTCCTCCCGGCCCTACATATACCGAAGGACCTCCCACAAATCCCCAGATTTCTCTGCAGTGCTGGAACTGCGAAGACATGAAGTATCGCGCTCTCGCAGGCGAGTGGGGCTTTACAGCCCGAGGCCCTGCGGGACAATTTCCACCCGTCCTCATTGTGAATTAATGCCTCCCAGCCTGGGCTGCCTTGGTCGGGTGAAGGTAGACAGCACCTGGTGTGCTTACGGAGCTATGCTCCACCGCAATCCCCCACCATAGGGTAGGCGATTAAGGCTAATGGTGAGCCGTCAGTGGATGCCCCTCCCACATCAGTGCCCCACGCCCCGTGTAGCGGTGAACCCCAAGTACTGGGTCACCTTCCTCCCTAGTTCCCCCCGTTAGTGGGTGGAAAAAGAGGGGGGGGGTTGTGTGTACGATGGCCTAACCTTGCCCTTAATACACTAGTAGGCTTATAGCCCTTAACGGTTACCGGGTGTCAGAGCCGCGCTTCACTCTTAAGTTTAAGTTAGCCGCAGCGCCTTTATTGTATTTTACTTGGCGCATACGGCGGCTCTGTTTGTGGACGCTACGGCGTTTATTTCTGTATTCTCCCTGTCAGGTTTTTTTTCTCTGAGGTGATTATCTAGGTCTGCTGTCAGTTGCATAGCTACTTTCTGATTGGTTACGTGCTTCGAGCTTCGCGCTCTCTGGGGGGGCGTGGTTTGGTTTGGCGCGTTCCGCGTCGTCTACAGCTCTGGCCCGCCCTTCCAGGTTCGCTTGGCGCCATTTCTTTCTCACGTGCGCGTGGTGAAGACTGTCCTCCCCTCGCTGTTCTGTAAGTGCCCTCATGGGCGAATTTTATTAGCCTTCGCGCTTGGTTCTGACATCCCTGTTCCCCTTGTGTCTTTCAGACCGCGGACTTCGGTGGCTTCTCCCGGCCCAGTGCAGCGCCCGGTCCAGACCATTTTAAAAAAATCACTCCCCAGCGGGTCATTGGGGCATCCAGGGTCGCTTTATAGCGTCAATCCCTACTGGCATTCTGCACATAATAATCACCATATGGAGGCATCTCAGGATATTGTGAACGGGGTTCCTTTGGGACAAGCCCGTCTGTGTGTAGCTTGTGGGGGTCTTGCCTAGCAGCGGTGACAATGCACGGGTCTGCGCCCCTTGTGCTCAGCAGGCGCTAGCCGGTATTCCCACCTCTTCCGAGGCTGGGCCCGCACCTTGCCTTGCTTCCCCTACTCCCCCAAGCCTGAGCCTAACCCCCAATACTAGTGGGGATTCTCATACTGATTTGGCCACTAGACTGGCTAGTGTGGAAAACTTAATTGCTGGCTCCTTGGCGCCCAAGGCTACTGCCAAGAGGCATCATTTGAATCCTGAATCTACTATACTTCCTATAGAATCTGATGATTTATTGCTTTCCTATGCACATTCTCCCTCAGAGGAAGGGGAACTGTTCTCTGACTCAGGCTCTTATGACGACGAGTCCAGGGGACAGGAAGAGTCTGGTTCTGATCATTGGTCCTCGGACGAC
Source organism: Gastrophryne carolinensis (assembly GCA_027917425.1). NCBI lineage: Eukaryota > Metazoa > Chordata > Amphibia > Anura > Microhylidae > Gastrophryne > Gastrophryne carolinensis. Next base: position 319,603,838 of record CM051234.1, read on the forward strand.
ATTGATAGACTGCTGACCCAGATCTTTGATGTGTTATCCCTCTCTCCCCCTGCCGCGGCTCCCCGGCAAAGGGGTGATCTCTTTCACAGAGCTAGGGTGCGGTTGGAGTTTCCCGAACAGAATTTTAATAGCCTTGTGCTGAAAGAATAGGAACATCCCAGCAAACTCCATGGGGTTCCTAAAGCTGTGGATAAGAAATATCCCTTTCCTGCCGGCCTGGTCAAGTGTTGTACATCGCCACCCGAGGTCGATGCCCCAATTCTAAGTCTGTCCAACACCTCTATTATGCACTCCCCCGACACTACTACGCTGCGGGATTTGGAGGATCGGCGAGTTGACCAACTGGCATGTCATGCCTTTGCTTTTGGGGGAGCGTCGCTCCGCCCAGTTTGCGCCTTAGCCATTACGGCGGTGGCGCTCAGGACTGTGGTTAAGACTGCTCTGGAAGGGGCGGATGACTTGCCCTCTGATGCTGCTAATGCTCTGGCCACCTGTGAAACTTTTGTGAACTATATCCTATCCGCATCGGACGATGCTATTAAGCTTAGCGCTAGATCTTCTGCTCTGGTGGTAGCCATACGCCGAGTGGTCTGGTTGCGCCAGTGGGCTGCTGATAACGTCGCCAAGAAGGCCCTTACGGGGCTTCCATTTAAGGGGCTGCGCCTGTTTGGAGAAAGGTTAGATATCTTTGCCAAAGGTGGCAAGTTACCCCATCGCAAGCGTCAGATTCGGCCCTTTCGTGGCACAAGCTCCCACTCGACCCCCTACCGTGGGGCTAAGCAAGGTAGAGGAGTGTCCTTCACTGGGTCTCACGCAGATTCCTGGAACAAGAACAGAGGACGCCGTCCCAGTTCCTCCTGGGGGTCCAAGCCCAAAGCCCCTCCCAAGACTCCCCAGGCATGAAGGGGCGCCCTCGCCCGTCAGGGTAGGGGGACGTCTACAGCACTTCGAGCATTTCTGGAGACGCCACGTCTCAGACTGGTGGATTCAGGAGGTAGTGTCCTCCGGTTACAAGATAGAGTTTGCTGTACGGCCCCCTACCAGGTTCGTCGGGTCCCGGATCCCACAGGACCCTGCCTCAGCTCGGGTCTTGATGCTGGCTGTGCAGGACCTTCCGGATCTAGGGGTCATTTGCAAGGTCCCCTTAAGAGACAGGGGCATGGGGTTTTATTCCAACCTTTTCACGGTACCCAAGAAGGACGGGTCAGTCAGACCCATTCTGGATTTAAAAATCCTAAACAGATTTGTCAGAAACAAACATTTTCGTATGGAAACTCTGCGCTCGGCCATTGCCTCGTTGCGCCCAGGGTACTTCATGACATCTGTGGACATCAAGGACGCTTACCTGCTCGTTCTGGTGTTTCCAGGACACCAAAGGTTTCTCAGATTTGCGCTGCTGGATCAGCATTACCAATTCGTAGCCTTGCCATTCGGCCTCACGTCGGCTCCCAGGGTATTCACCAAGGTGCTGGCAGGGGTGATGTCCCTGTCAAGGCTAAGGGGCATACGCGTGTTGCCCTACCTGGACGATATACTCATCACCTCTCGGTCTCTGCGGCAGGCAGAGCTGGACACTCGGTTGGTAGTGTCCACCCTGGAGTCATTCGGCTGGGTGATCAATTACCCAAAGTCCTCTCTGTCCCCCTCTTCAGTGACCCCATTCCTGGGGATGATTCTGGATACAGTTCAGTCAAGGATATTCCTTCCTCCACAGAAGGTGGAAGCTCTGACAGCACAGGCGAGGTCCCTGCTTTTGAGCCCTCATCCCTCCATCCGGCAGGGAATGCAGTTGGTGGGCTCAATGGTGGCAATCTTCGAGGTGGTGCCCTTTGCCCAGTTCCATTGGAGAACTCTACAGCTTCACCTTCTGTCAGTCTGGAACAAGGACCCAGCGTCCTTGGACGAGATCTGGGTGATTCCCCCCTCGGTCAGACAATCCCTTGCTTGGTGGCTGGACCACAGGAACTTGACAAGGGGCAGATCCTTCCTGGCTCCCTCCTGGGAGACGGTCACAACGGATGCCAGTCTGTCGGGCTGGGGGGGATTCTGGAAGTCCCTGAGCTTCCAGGGGAGGTGGGGCCCTCAGGAGGCCCATCTACCCATCAATGTCTTGGAACTCAGGGCGGTCAGATTGGTGCTGGAACAATGGACCCAGCACCTGAAGGGTCTGGCGGTTCAGGTACGCTCAGACAACAGAACGGCGGTTGCCTACATCAATCATCAGGGAGGGACCCGGAGCAAGGGGGCTCTCCAGGAAGTGTCTCTGATTCGAACATGGGCGGAGGCCAATGTCCAATGCATCTCGGCTGTCTACATTCCGGGCGCGGAGAACCTGCTGACAGATGCTCTGAGCAGGGGATCGTCTCGTCAGGGGGAATGGTCCGTCTGCAACAGGGTTTTTCAGGCCCTGTGTCACCGTTGGGGTGTGCCAGACGTGGATCTGTTTGCGTCCCGTCACAATCACAAGCTCCCGAGCTTTGTATCCCTGTCTCAGGATCCTCTGGCTCTAGCCACGGATGCCCTGTCAATGTCTTGGAGGGAGTTTCGGCTCCTGTATGTGTTACCACCAATTCCCCTCCTGGGCAGAGTTCTGCGCAAGATTGCTCTGGAAGGGGTACCCACGATTCTGGTGGCCCCAAGGTGGCCAAGAAGAGTGTGGTTCGCGGACGTGGTTCTAATGGCAGTAGATCAGTACGATCTGCCAAGGTTGCCAGACCTTCTAACTCAGGGGTCTCTACGCCATCCCAATTTACTAACTCTGGCTTTGACGGCTTGGCTATTGAAACCTCCATCCTGATGGAAAAGGGTTTGTCTGCATCTGTAGTGGCTACTATGGTGCAAGCCAGGAAAAAGACTTCTGCTATCTACTATAGAGTTTGGCGTTCTTACATTGACTGGTGCGAATCCAGGTCTCTTCCCTGCCGGGAATTCTTAGTCTCCAGGGTGCTGGAGTTTTTACAACATGGTCTAGACTTAGGTCTTAAGCTTAGTACTCTGAAGGGCCAGGTTTCGGCCCTTTCTATCTTCTTTCAGAAGACCTTTGCCCAGCACCCTCTTATCAAGACTTTCTTTCAGGGGGTCACTCATGTGCGGCCTCCTCGGAAACCTATGGTCCCTGTTTGGGATTTACACTTGGTGTTATCGGCCCTGCAGGTTGCTCCTTTTGAGCCTATTCAGGAGGCTGCTCTCGCTGTTCTCATGCTCAAGGTTGTCTTCCTGGTAGCTATCACTTCTGTTAGACGTGTATCTGAGTTGGCTGCTCTATCTATTCAGCCTCCCTACTATGAGAGACCCCAGGATAAGGTGGTGTTTCACTTCAAGCCAGACTTTCTTCCTAAGGTTGTGTCTGCATTTCATTTGAATCAAGATATTGTACTTCCTTCCTTGTGCCCTAATCCTAGTAACCCTAAGGAGAGGGTTTTGCATTCCTTGGATGTGGTTAGGTGTGTCAAGTATTACCTGGTTATCACTAAGGCTTTCAGGAAGACGGATGCTCTCTTCGTTGTGCCTCACGGGCCTAGGAAGGGTTTGGCTCCCGCCAAGTCTACTATCAGTAAATGGATTCGTCAGGCTGTGGTTCAAGCCTATTCTACTAAGGGGAAGACTCCCCCCTTTCATCTTACTGCTCATTCTACTCGAGCTGTTGGGGCTTCTTGGGCTTTTCAGCACCAGGCCTCTGTGGAACAAGTTTGCAAGGCCGCTACTTGGTCTTCCGTTCATACCTTTACAAAGTTTTACAAGGTTGATGTTAGGGCCTCAGCTGATGCTGTGTTTGGCCGCAAGGTTTTGCAGGCAGCAGTAGTTTGAACTGCTTGCTGTTGCCTTTTCTGTTGGGGATCCCACCCTACTTACGGACACTGCTATTGGATGTCCCACATGTAATTACTACATCTGGAGCAGGACGTGCTGTATGCTTAGAATAATACAATTCTGTGAAATACTCACCTGTAGAATTGGTATTATATGCATACAGCACGTCCTGCTCCAACCCACCCTGGTTTCACGTTGTTCTGGATCCCCTGTTTGGTGATTGTATCATTGTTGTTATTGCCAGTTTTGGGTGGTTGGTTTCTCCTGGCTCCTCATTCTCACTGCTTTTCAATGCTGGGGATTTGTGGGAGGTCCTTCGGTATATGTAGGGCCGGGAGGAGCTTGTTTTCTACATGTCTGCAGTGCACGGCACCGGAGACGGAGTATTACCCACATGTAATTACTACATCTGGAGCAGGACGTGCTGTATGCATATAATACCAATTCTACAGGTGAGTATTTCACAGAATTGTATTTTCTTTAGTGTTGGTCTGGCCCCATGATCAATCTACTCTAATGCATCAGGCATTGGTGGGTGGAAATCTTGGCTGATCCATGCCCGATTCATTTCCACGCAGGCCAGTCTCTGAAAAAACATTTTTGAAGCATACTGGAGCACATTGAATTGCTCTCATCAGAGCATCACTTACGCACATCTAAGAGTTTCATCTAAGTATGTCAGGCAGAGAAGTGGCAGGATGGGCACAGAGAAGTTGCAGAGGCCTAAATTCATCAAGCAGAGGTTGCAGCAGACTAGGGGTGAGTGGCAGCAGGAGTCTCAGTGAGAGGACTGATCTCCCGGCATCATCTAGCGGTCGTGTCTTGACCAGCAACCCATCTGCCATCATCCATTGGTTAACACGATCATCCACTGCATCACAAGTGACATCTGACACCCCAGTATTTGTATTTTGTTTTTTCTAAATATTTTTTTTTCCCAGTGCCCTTCCAGCCTACCATGTGTGCAGGACATGGCGGTTTCACGCTGTTCTTCACATGGTTTGCCTTGAGCCACAGAGCCACACATGAGAGGAACTGCTAAAAATGAGAACTCAAATTAAATCATGGCTTACTCATCACTCTTCATTTCCACGTAGGCCAGTCTCTGAAAAAAAATGTTTTTGAAGCATACTGGAGCACATTGAATTGCTCTCATCAGAGCATCACTTACGCACATCCAAGAGTTTCATCACTTTGTTCGTGTTAAAGTCTTCGGGGCCTAGTTATTACTTAGTGAAAGACCATAGATAAACACCTGCTGCTCATATCGACAAATCCTGTTTTAAGTGTAGTGTAGCGTTTTGTCCTCCCCTCATATACGCACTAAGTATGTCAGGTAGAGAAGTGGCAGGATGGGCACAGAGAAGTTGCAGAGGCCTAAATTCATCAAGCAGAGGTTGCAGCAGACTAGGGTTGAGTGGCAGCAGGAGTCTCAGTGAGAGGACTGATCTCCCGGGATCAGCTAGCGGTCGTGTCTTGACCAGCAACCCATCTGCCATCTTTAGAAGTGGCTGTTTACTTGTCCTAATCCTATGAGTACGCTGAAGCGGCTATACGTTCGGGCACACACAACAACCGCAGGAGCGGCCAGTTGCTTCCAGCCGAGCCTCCGCCGGCCACGCTACATTTCTCCGCCACTAAAGCAGCTATACCTCACTGGCACGTATAAAGCCGCAGGAGTGGCCACCATAAACACCCTGCATTCACTGCCCGCTGATAACGGCAGCAACTTTTAGATACCCCGCATTGCAAATTGCTCATTTAACAGAAACCTGCATATCGCACACAAGGAAAAGCCACAGCTACTAACCTAGCTCAGTCTAGTGCATATATTGGGGAACCAGCATACAACTACGCTGGTTTTAAAGCATTCCACACACCTGTGCAGCTTACCAAAGGATCTTAACCCTGTACAATCCTTACTAAGCAGCCATACATTACAAACCGGGTTACATTCATTAACCCTTCCCTGGCCTAATTACTACCACTACCCAAGGCCACTCTCAAACATCTCAACAACTCCACACTCGCTCACAACAGCACTACCACCAGGAACCCCAGTCCACTCTCAAGTACTTACCTAGGAAACAACAACCCAGCGCTCTAATACTGAAAAGGATTCAAAACTTCAATCAACCTAAGAAGACAGGTGAGTCCAGGACTGTGCACCACTGGTAATTACTTATTGTCTATATATATTTACAATAAGTACCCAATAGAGCCATACACAGCACTGGGTCCTTACAATCCAGGTAACCATTAAGTTGGTAACCAGGTAGAGAAAAAATCTCCAGCAATTTTGGAGATTTTTGAGGCCTAATCAGCCAGAAGCAATGATACTGGTTGTTGCTGGTTTGATTAACTGGTAGAAATACCACCCTCACACATTTCTAATCCTAACTAACTTTCTTTTTCCAGTCATTAACAAATTCATTTAGAAGAATCACCTGCAACGCTACTAACAAGAAAGTTTTTCTTCCTGTGCTAACCATTTTTATCCACTAACCTCCATTCCCCTCCAGCGCACCTAATACTTACCTTTTTCCTTGAGTACTCATAGGATTAGGACAAGTAAACAGCCACTTCTAATTATCCAAAAGGACAGGTTCGCCTTCTTTTTTTTAGGTGCAGCTAAACCAAACTTGGCACCTTGCGCTGAAACAAACACAAATACCTCAACCCATCTGCCATCATCCATTGGTTAACACGATCATCCACTGCATCACAAGTGACATCTGACACCCCCAGTCAACTGTCGGTTATGTCTTATGCTTAGGGTTCAGCTCCACTATTCAGTGAGGACGATCTGATAATCAGAAAAATCAGCAGCTACTGCCCAGCCAAGAAGTGCAGGAGACACTCGCTGCTCCTTCCACTAGGCGGGCAAGTAGTGATGAGGAGAGTGGCATGGGAGGTGGTGTTGCAAGCGTTTTGGCTTCTTAAGCAGACACTGTTGAATCTGAGGAGGACATCAGTGAGTTTTGAGGGCACTTTTAAAGGCTTGGAGTGATGGAGAGTGACAGATTTAGCGGCCAGCATGGTGGCAGAAGGGGAAAGTATGGAGGCAAATGTGCTCGGGGTAGACCACTTGCATGGGAGGCTATCTTGCCAGGAGGTAGTGGAAGAGGGTCCCTGGAGTTGGCGGCGGTGGCAGCAGCAGTGAATTAGTGCGGACTGTTGGTAGGAAAAATCAGCTACAAGGCCATGTGGCAGTTTTCCATCAAGCATCCGCAGGAGGTTAACATGGCTATATGAAAGATGTGTAGGCAGAAGGTGAAGTGTGGCCAGGGTCCCAATGTTGGACCCACAGCCCTGCGTCAACATTTGCAGCGTCGCCATCAAGCGGCCTGGGAGAGTTGGCTCCAAAGTGGTGGTCCAGCCTGCTGCATTACCCAGTGGCACGCCGCTCTCTGTTCCAGCCAGCCAAGGCTCCACCACCTCCTGTGTGTCATACCCATCCTCTGTCGCTCCAGATGCTCCTCCTCCTCTTAATCCGAGTCAGTCATTCTGCCAGCAATCCATTGGCCAAGCCATGTCCACGAGACAACGGTATGTGCCCACTCATCCAACGTGCAGAAGCTAAATGTGCTCCTGTATAAGTTGCAGGTGCTGCAGTCCCTCCCTTTTGAGTTGGACCTTTCAGAGAACTGATGGCTTGTGCCGAGCCGAGGTGGAGAGTCCCATGCTGCCATTTCTTTGCGAAGAAGGCAGTACCAGCCCTGTACAATTTTGTTGAACAGAAGGTGGGCCAGTCCTTTAGCCTGTCAGTGTGTACCAAAGTGCACAGCAGTGCCTACGTCTGGAGCTGTAACTACGGTCAGGGACAATACATATCCTTTAAGGCCCACTGGGTGATTGTGGTTCCTGCACAACCACAACAGCAACTTGGACAGTTCCCTCCGCTGTGGCCTCCACGCTCCTACGCCTTTGTGCCTGTGACAGTGCACTTGCACTTAGCCACTTTTTTCTGTGACACCATGGCTAATTGTAAATTACATATTAATACTTAACATTTATCTTATTTGAACATATTATAATAACATATAATAACATAGCAACAATAACATCTAACATAATAACAGTAACATATAAAATTTATCAACATTTTTTTTTGGGGGGGGATATTTTTTTTTAAATTTTTTTTCAGATTTTGTATTTAAAAACATTTTTATTTTTTTGAATTTTTTAAATATTTTTTTCCATTGTCTTTTTTTAATATTTTGTGAATTTTTCTACCATTTTTTTTTTTTTTTGTATTTTGTTTTTTCTAAATATTTTTTTTTATTTATTTTTTTCCCAGTGGCCTTCCAGCCTACCATGTGTGCAGGACACGGCGGTTTCACGCTGTTCTTCACATGGTTTGCCTTGAGTCACAGAGCCACACATGGGAGGAACTGCTAAAAATGAGAAATCAATAAATTAAATCATGGCTTACTCCACGAAAACTGCAAATGGGACCCATGGTGAATGACATTGGGAAGAACATCTTGTCTGCGCTGTGACAAGGAAGCCTGAGCCATGTGTCCTGCCATGGCACACGTGTTCAATCTAGTTGTCAAGCATTTTCTGAAGTCTTTCCCCCCCCATCTGCAAGACATCCTAACAACAGGAAGGAAACTTTGCATGCACTTCAGCCACTCCTACACCGCCAAGCACACCCTTCTTGAGCTTCAGCGTCAGAACGGTATCCCCAAACATAGTCTGATTTGCGATGTTTCCACCCGTTGGAATTCCACCCTCCAGAGAAAAGCCATGGATTTCTTGATGATCCAAACAGATAGGGGGACTCCCCTATGTAACTTCAATGTAAACCAGTGGCAGCTCATACGTGACACCTGCCGTTTGCTCAGACCCTTTGAGGAAGCTACTTTATTAGTCAATCGCCAGGACTATGAGATGAACGATGTGATTCCACTGCTTCATGTACTACATGTACTACAAAACATGGAAACCATGGCTGGTCAGGGCACTGGAGACAGGGCGCATACATTTCACAGCCACATGAAGCCTGTGGGGGCTGAAGTGGAGGAGGAGGAGGTGCACAGCGAAGCACAGTTTAGGTTTGACAAAATGGCCATTTTATCTAGTCATCTGACAGGAGAGCAGGAGCAGCCACAGGAGCTAGAGGGTTGTGAGGAAGGTGAGACAGAGGACCCAGACACACCTTGGCAGTTTGCAGTGGAGATGGAGACAGGTAGTCCCTCCGAGTCACTTGCACAAATGGCACGATGCATGCTCACGTGCTTGCGTAGTGACCGCAGAATTGTCTCCATTTGTCAGCGGGATGACTTCTGGCTCTCCACCTTATTGGGCCCTCGCTTCCGGCACAAAATGGGGGCATTTTTTACACCCACTGAGAGGGAGGACAAACTGACCTACTACAGAGACATCCTACGTAGTCAGTTGGGCGATGGCTATCTGCGCCATGGTCCATACTGTGATCCCCAGCGGGACACCAGCCTTCTGTAAGCAGGCAACCCCCAATCTCCACCGGCGCTTCTGCCTATAGTCAAGCCCCCATTTGCCGGGACGCTAGATACGCCTCACCGGACACGGTTGCCCCCAGGTCTTAATAGGCGCAAAGGATGGCTGCTTACGGTGAAGGCCGATGAACCACAAGTGTATTCCGAAGCCGAGCTCGTTCACAGGTAGTCAATCCGGAGGATGCGTCAGAGTACAGGGATGAGACAGGTGCGTAGTCAGGAGTAGCCAAAGGGTCAAGCCAGGAGGTCAGAGATCGTGGGGTATCCAGAGGGGCAGGCAGCTTCGTGGTCAGACAAAGCAGAGGTCAGTACAGGCAGCAGACAGGAATGGTCGATCAAGCCGTGTCGGAACTGAACCAGCACAAAATGGGGGCATTTTTTAAACCCGCCGAGAGGGAGGACAAACTGACCTACTACAAAGACATTCTACGTAGTCAGTTGGTCGATGCCTATCTGCGCCATGGTCCATACTCTCGCAGGTCTGACTCGGGGGGACCTCTGCGATCACCTTCCACTGCGATGGCTGCTGGGGGGGTGGAAGGAGAAGCAGCAGCAGCTCCATCAGCAGCGGCTTCAGTCGCTAATGAGTAGCTTTCTACACCCGCATAGTGAGCCTACTCATGAGCAGCATGAAGACCTGGAGCAGGACCTGAACCAGCAGGTCGTGTCATAACTTGACATGACCATGCCAACACACCTTGAGGATCCGCTGGACTTCTGGGCAGCCAAACTTGACTTTTGGCCGCAACTAGCAGAGTTTGCCCTGGAAAAGCTGTCCTGCCCGGCCAGTAGTGTGCAATCTGAGCGGGTGTTTAGTGCGGTGGGGGCCATAGTCATGCGAAGGAGAACTTGTCTGTCCATGAATAATGTGGAGAGACTCATCTTTGTGAAGATGAATCAGGCATGGTTCAACCAGGATTTCCAGCCAACAATGGCTGATCCATGGTAGTAGCTGATGCATGGTAGCTCCTTATGCTGCTGCCAACTCCAGGGTGTGTCTTTCAGGCAATATATGGGCTCCCTATGCTGCTGCCAACTCCTGGGTGTGTCTTTCAGACAATATATGGGCTCCCTATGCTGCTGCCAACTCCTGGGTATGTCTTTCAGGCAATATATAGGCTCCCTATGCTGCTGCTGCCAGCTCCAATGTGAGCACTCTTAAAAGACGCATGATAGCATATTTGGGATGCCCCCCGGTAAAAGGCAATGGCTGCTGGCAATTTGACAAAGTGACTTTCTTTACAAAATGCAACCAGTTAATAGACAGGTACTCTTGAAATATTACTGCTAGTGTTTGGGATGCCCCCTCCTCACATACAAAGGAGGCCTCCCTTGATTGTGGAAAAGTGATGTTAATTATAAAATGCAAGCAGTTATTAGACAGGTACTCTTGAAATATTACTGCTAGTGTTTGGGATGCCCCCTCCTCACATACAAAGGAGGTATCCCTCGATTGTGAAAAAGTGACGTTAATTATAAAATGCAAGCAGTTATTAGACAGGTAGTCTTGAGATATTTATGCTAGTGTTTGGGATGCCCATGTGGGCTGGGGCTTTTACAGCAGACACAAAAACAATTCAAACTGCAATATATTTATGATAAATAGCCTTTAAAAGCTGCTTTTGTGTAACAGGGTCAAATGTGCAGGTTTGGGATACCCTGCGGCCTGGTGTTTTTACAGCAGGACAAAAACCAATAAAAAATGCAATAGCTTAATAAAGCTGAGGCTGAACAAGCGTATTTAGTATAACAGATAGGGTGCAACGTGCAGGTTTGGGATACCCTGCGGCCTAGTGTTTTGGCAGCAGGACAAAAGCCAATTCAAAATGCAATAGCTTAATTAAAATGAGGCTGAACAACGCTTATTTAGTATAACAGATAAGGTGCTACATGCAGGTTTGGGATACGCTGTGGCCTAGTGTTTTGGCAGCAGGACAAAAACCAATTCAAAATGAAATACTTTGATTAAGCTGAGGAAGGATGAACAAGCGTATTTAGTATAACAGGCTGCTAAGTGCAGGTTTGGGATGCCCTGCGGCCTGGTGTTTTTTTTGTTAAAGGCAGACCAAAAACCAATTCAAAATGAAATACTTTGATTAAGCTGAGGAGGATCAACAAGCGTATTTAGTATAACAGGCTGCTAAGTGCAGGTTTGGGATGCCCTGCGGCCTGGTGTTTTTTTTTGTTAAGGGCAGACCAAAAACCAATTCAAAATGAAATACTTTGATTAATCTGAGGAAGGATGAACAAGCGTATTTAGTATAACAGGCTGCTAAGTGCAGGTTTGGGATGCCCTGCGGCCTGGTGTTTTTTTTGTTAAGGGCAGACCAAAAACCAATTCAAAATGAAATACTTTGATTAAGCTGAGGAGGATGAACAAGCGTATTTAGTATAACAGGCTGCTAAGTGCAGGTTTGGGATGCCCTGCGGCCTGGTGTTTTTTTTTGTTAAAGGCAGACCAAAAACCAATTCAAAATGAAATACTTTGATTAATCTGAGGAAGGATGAACAAGCGTATTTAGTATAACAGGCTGCTAAGTGCAGGTTTGGGATGCCCTGCGGCCTGGTGTTTTTTTTGTTAAGGGCAGACCAAAAACCAATTCAAAATGAAATACTTTGATTAAGCTGAGGAGGATCAACAAGCGTATTTAGTATAACAGGCTGCTAAGTGCAGGTTTGGGATGCCCTGCGGCCTGGTGTTTTTTTTTGTTAAAGGCAGACCAAAAACCAATTCAAAATGAAATACTTTGATTAATCTGAGGAAGGATGAACAAGCATATTTAGTATAACAGATAGGCTGCTAAGTGCAGGTTTGGGATACCCAGGTGGGCTGGTGTTTTTTTTGTTAAAGGCAGACCAAAAACCAATTCAAAATGAAATACTTTGATTAAGCTGAGGAGGATCAACAAGTGTATTTAGTATAACAGGCTGCTAAGTGCAGGTTTGGGATGCCCTGCGGCCTGGTATTTTTTTGTTAAAGGCAGACCAAAAACCAATTCAAAATGAAATACTTTAATTAATCTGAGGAAGGATGAACAAGCATATTTAGTATAACAGATAGGCTGCTAAGTGCAGGTTTGGGATACCCAGGTGGGCTGGTGTTTTTTTTGTTAAAGGCAGACCCAAAAATATTTAAACTAATCCAGTTATATTATGATAAATGCTTGTGTGTAACAGATAGGGTTAAATAAGCCACTGCATAGATGGCATGCACAGTGGCAAGGCAGATTTACAGCACAAAGAACTGAAATTGAATTGAAAACTGATCTGGCTAATGAAAAAAAAAAATGTCACTGTCACTTCTAAGCTGTCCCTGGCTGGATGGTTCCGGTTTTTCCCTATCTTTCCCTGGCTCTGTCTACCTCTCTGTCTGCCTCTCTGACTCTCCCTGCCTGTCTGTTAGTCTCTCCCTGTCTGCAGCAACCTCCGTTCTGTCTGCAATGCAAGGCTGAAATGCGCAAAAGTAAAATGGCTGCCGGTTTTTATAGCACGGTGACGTCACCGAGCTTCCTGGCTGCTGATGTTTTTTTGTTAAAGGCAGACCAAAAACCAATTCAAAATGAAATACTTTGATTAATCTGAGGAAGGATGAACAAGCGTATTTAGTATAACAGGCTGCTAAGTGCAGGTTTCCTGGCATGTGACTTACCCATGATACCTTGCCCCAGGGGGTATGTCTGGACATGTTCATCCACCATTTTAGAATGCCTGTAATTGAAATAAATGGAGTTTAAAGAAAACTTCGATCGATCGAATCGCGGGGCAATTCGGATTCGTTTAGAATCAAATTTTCCATGAAATTCGGAACGAATTCTAGTAATTCTAAGGAGAGAGTTTTACACTCTCTGGATGTGGTCAGGACTCTAAAAGTTCTATTTGGTGGCTACTGAATCCTTCAGGAAGACTGATGCTCTCTTTGTGCTTCCATCTGGACCTAAAAAGGGTCTGGCTCCAGCTAAGTCCACTATCAGCAAGTGGATCCGTCAGGCTGTGATACAGGCCTACTCTCTGCTAAGGGGAAGGAGCCTCCGTTCCGCCTTACTGCTTATTCTATGACAAATATACAGGAAGGGACACTCTGGTATGTCCCATACATTTGCCCCAAAAATAATCTGCACTCACCCTCAAATAAATCAATGTATACCAAATATGTTGAAAAATATAAAAAAAGCTATTTTATTGGAATTGCAATAGTGATAACAATGACCACATATGGGCAGAACATATTAAAAAACATTCACAAGACACATTAAAAAGACTAGGTGTTGGGGGCTCGGGTAGGCTAATGCTTAGTAATGAAAGTAATAATGAATGCCACACACCGAGGGGGGCATAGCCTGCATACTCATTAGTACCAAGCCAGCGCGCGTCCGCCAAGCCAGAAAATGATATAGTGCAAGTGCTGAATAGAGAACTAAGAAAGATAGAAAAAAAGAAAAGAGAAGAGTGAAAAAACGTGAGGAAGGTGCTGGGATATGTGAATGAGTGCCAAAGAGAAAAGGTGAGTAGGGAAACTAATCAGTGAGTAAAGAGAATGGCAAGGCAAAACGATCGCCGGCTGGCAAGCCCAATAATGAGAAATGCAACAATCTAAATACAGTGTAATACAGTCAATTGTAATAAGAAAGGTTAAGTTGATACATCACCGTGGCGCAGCATGGCCTACCGATCACCCCCAAGCACACCAAGGCGAAAACCGCCGACGCGCTGCGTGGATTCACCACTTCTCCTGGACGGGACACCGGCTGTCTGAACACAGACCCCTTTTAACTGTGGAGTGCGCGCACACCCGCCGTCACATCCGTCCCCGCCGGCATGATTACTGCTTATTCTACTCGTGCTATTGGTGCCTCTTGGGCTTTTCAGCACCAGGCTTCTGTTGAACAAGTTTGCAAGGCCGCCACTTGGTCTTCTGTACTTTTTCTATGTTTTACAAGGTTGATGTTAAGGCCTCAGCTGATGCTGCTTTTGGCCGCAAAGTTCTGCAGGCTGCAGTGGTTTAAACTGTCTGCTGTTACTTTTGGGGATCCCACCCTACCTTACGGATACTGCTATTGGATGTCCCAAGAGTAAGGAATATCTTCTGGAACAGGACGTGCTGTACACTTAGAATAATACAATTCTGTGATTACTCACCTGTAGAATTATTATATGTATACAGCACGTCCTGTTCCACCCCACCCTTGTTATCATTATTTTTAGTTACCTCTTTATGGTGATTGTTCAATTTCTTATAATGGTTATAGTTCTCCCGGTTTCATTTTAACTGCTTTTCAATACTGGGGAATTTGTGGGAGGTCCCTGTATATGGGGCCGGGAGGAGCCACTTTTCTGTCTCTGCAGTCCAGCGCCATCTACTGGATGTGTAACCCCCCCCCCCCAAGAGAATATTCATGACACTTGGGTAACTGTCCTGTAGAGGGCGATCTTGCAGAGATTACATGAAAAAAAGGAACCCCTCCCGGTCCATAAATACCTGGGACCTCCCACCATTCCCCAGTATTTCATCTCTGCAGTCGGCAAGCAAGTCAGAAGATGGCTGTCTCCTCCTTGCAGGTAGCCGGGGTAACCCCCCCGGCCTTTTTGTTTCTATTGCTGCCTGAACCTTTTTTAATTTAACCTATAGCAGTATGCCTCCCAGCCTAGGCTGAAGGTCCAGGCAATGGTAGGCTGCACCATGTGGTGTATATGGGAGCTAGCTCCCCCGTGAGACCCCATACAAAGGGGTAGGCGGTGTCCGGGTTGGTGATCCCGGCTTGGGATGTCCCGTCCCTTTTGCCCTTTCACCTATTGGTGTGGGTTCTCCCCCCCTACCGTGTCCCTCTGTGCCCCTTGGGGGGGGGAGGCCTTTTTTCCCGTGGGTTGTTTGACTTTATTTGGGGGAAAAGGTGTGTGTATGTTTGTGTGTACATGTGGTGTGTTTGGGCGGCCGTTGTTTGCGACTGGGCCGGTTGCTTCTCTCAGGTGCTGTTAAGGAGGGGCGGGGCCAGGTGCTTGTCGCGCCCCCCCCGAGGTCGGCTCCACTGAGGCGCTCTGGTGCTGTCTGAGGCCGGGCCCTGCGTGAGGGGAGGGGCGGGGCCAGAGCCAGGCGCGTTGTGCGCTGGCCCGCCCCTCTTCTTCCGGCCTCGCTGCTCTTTCTCTTCTCATTCCCTCGCTGCTGTGAGGGTTGACGGTCGCCGTTTGCTGTGGTGTGAGTAATTTCTGTTTATTTCCCCATTTTATCTTTTTATATATGTTGTTGGGTGATGTGCATGTTGACGCTTATGTACACCTTGTTCTCATGTCTTCCAGGTGGGATCCCTTCTTTTGATGTTTAAAACGGGGGTTCTCCCGGTCCTAGGGTCCCTTAGAATTTAATTTAGGGTTCCTAAAAAATAAAAAAAATCCTCCCACTTGGGACTTGAAGGGGCATCCCGGGTAGCTTTAACAGCGTAATTCCCTCTGGACATTGCGACTACATTACAAAATCACCATATGGAGGCTTCTCAGGATACCGGGCTTGGGCTCCCCTCGGGGCAACCCCGGGAGTGTGTGGATTGTGGGGCATCCCTTGCGGGGGATAATGTACTTGTTTGCATACCTTGTGCTCAGCGGGCCATAACGCAGCAGTCGGGGGCCCAGGCGTCTGGGTCCGGGGTCCTGCCCTCTTCTCTTTCCCCACCCTGCCTTATCCATACCCCTAGTGATGTTGCCACAGGCGGGGAGTCGCAATCTGATGTGTGTGCCAGACTGGCTAATATTGAGAAATTTATTTCCGGCTCTGTTGCCAGAAAGGCCTCGGCTAAGAGAAAGCATTTGTCTCCAGCCGCACCTGCCTTTGAGTTTGATGATTATGATTTTCTTGACTGGTCTGATTATTCCCTGCTAGAAGAGGGGGAATTATTTGAGGATTCTGATGGCTCTGACAATCAGCAGTTTGTTGGTGCTGATACTGAGCAAGGGCAGGGGGATGCTGTGGATACCCCAAAGGTCCTGGCTCACCTTTTTGAGGTTCTGGCGATTTCTCCTCCAGAGGAGGCCGCTCCGCAAAAGGGGGAATTCTTTGGGACTTCTAAGCCGCGCCTGGAATTCCCAAATCAAAAGCATTTTGATGGCATTATTCTTAAGGAATGGGAGAAGCCTACTCGGCTTCCAGGTATTCCTCAGGGTTGGGATAAGAAGTATCCCTTTCCGGTGGACGTGGTAAAACGATGGTCATCCCCTCCCGAGGTGGATGCCCCGGTGCTCGGGTTATCTAATACTTCTATTTTGCATTCTCCTGACTCCACCACTCTCAAAGATGGTGAGGATAAACGCATTGATCAGATGGCTTGCCACGCTTTTGCTAGTGTTGGTTCAGCCTTACGGCCTGTTTGTGCTTCGGCGCTTACGGCAGTGGCTATTAGGTCTGTTGTTAGAGACCTGTTGAGTTCTTCCAGGCTTGACCCAGCCAGTGATGAGTTCGCCGCCCTTAAGCGGTGTGAATTGTTCATGTCTTTTGTGCTTGCCGCCCTGGATGACACCATGGTCATGTGTGGTAGAACCTCGGCCTTGCTTGTGGCTATTCGGCGGTCGGTGTGGTTGCGCCAGTGGGTGGCTGATTTTGTGGCCAAAAAGTCGCTTACAGCCCTTTGTGGGGTTGCGGCTTTTTGAAGAAGGATTAGATTCAGTCACGAAAGGAGGGAAGTTACCTCAGCGTAAGAGGCAACGTCGTCCCATTCGGGGGGCGGCCTCCTTTAACCCTTCCTTTCGTGGTGCCAGAACTGGCAGAGTTTTGGCCTTCTCTACCCTCAGAGGGGATTCCTGCAGTAGAGGCAGAGGTCGTGCCTGTCCAGGTCACAACTGGAGTTCCAAGCCCGCTGCCAAGCCAGCTCTGCAATGAGGGGGCGCCCTCACCCTTGCGAGTGGGGGGACGGCTGCGACACCACTTCCAGGTCTGGGACCAGGAGGTCTCAGACAAATAGATTCTGGAAGTGGTGACTTTCGGTTACAAGCTGGAATTCGAGATCCGGCCTCCTCCCAGGTTCTTCAGGTCTCTAGTGCCTTCGGATCCACTGGCCGCACAGAGGCTCCGGGCGGCAGTAAGTTATCTGCTGGACATGGCTGTCATTTGCCCAGTGCCTTCCGTGGAAAGGGGCTTGGGATTCTATTCCAATCTATTCACGGTGCCCAAGAAGGACGGCTCCGTTCGACCCATTTTGGATCTGAAGCTCCTCAATCGGTTTATCCGCTTCAGGAAGTTTCGCATGGAAACCTTGCGTTCAGCCGTCGATTCTCTTCGTCAGGGGGACTTCATGACGTCCATAGACATCAAGGATGCGTATCTGCATGTACCTTTCTTCCCGGCACACCAGAGATTCCTCAGGTTCATGGTGGAAGATCAGCATTTTCAGTAAGTCAGAAGATGGCTGTCTCCTCCTTGCAGGTAGCCGGGGTAACCCCCCCGGCCTTTTTGTTTCTATTGCTGCCTGAACCTTTTTTAATTTAACCTATAGCAGTATGCCTCCCAGCCTAGGCTGAAGGTCCAGGCAATGGTAGGCTGCACCATGTGGTGTATATGGGAGCTAGCTCCCCCGTGAGACCCCATACAAAGGGGTAGGCGGTGTCCGGGTTGGTGATCCCGGCTTGGGATGTCCCGTCCCTTTTGCCCTTTCACCTATTGGTGTGGGTTCTCCCCCCTACCGTGTCCCTCTGTGCCCCTTGGGGGGGGGAGGCCTTTTCTCCCGTGGGTTGTTTGACTTTATTTGGGGGAAAAGGTGTGTGTATGTTTGTGTGTACATGTGGTGTGTTTGGGCGGCCGTTGTTTGCGACTGGGCCGGTTGCTTCTCTCAGGTGCTGTTAAGGAGGGGGTGGGGCCAGGTGCTTGTCGCGCCCCCCCCCGAGGTCGGCTCCACTGAGGCGCTCTGGTGCTGTCTGAGGCCGGGCCCTGCGTGAGGGGAGGGGCGGGGCCAGAGCCAGGCGCGTTGTGCGCTGGCCCGCCCCTCTTCTTCCGGCCTCGCTGCTCTTTCTCTTCTCATTCCCTCGCTGCTGTGAGGGTTGACGGTCGCCATTTGCTGTGGTGTGAGTAATTTCTGTTTATTTCCCCATTTTATCTTTTTACATATGTTGTTGGGTGATGTGCATGTTGACGCTTATGTACACCTTGTTCTCATGTCTTCCAGGTGGGATCCCTTCTTTTGATGTTTAAAACGGGGGTTCTCCCGGTCCTAGGGTCCCTTAGAATTTAATTTAGGGTTCCTAAAAATAAAAAAAATCCTCCCACTTGGGACTTGAAGGGGCATCCCGGGTAGCTTTAACAGCGTAATTCCCTCTGGTCATTGCGACTACATTACAAAATCACCATATGGAGGCTTCTCAGGATACCGGGCTTGGGCTCCCCTCGGGGCAACCCCGGGAGTGTGTGGGTTGTGGGGCATCCCTTGCGGGGGATAATGTACTTGTTTGCATACCTTGTGCTCAGCGGGCCATAACGCAGCAGTCGGGGGCCCAGGCGTCTGGGTCCGGGGTCCCGGCCTCTTCTCTTTCCCCACCCTGCCTTATCCGTACCCCTAGTGATGTTGTCACAGGCGGGGAGTCGCAATCTGATGTGTGTGCCAGACTGGCTAATATTGAGAAATTTATTTCCGGCTCTGTTGCCAGAAAGGCCTCGGCTAAGAGAAAGCATTTGTCTCCAGCCGCACCTGCCTTTGAGTTTGATTATTATGATTTTCTTGACTGGTCTGATTATTCCCCGCTAGAAGAGGGGGAATTATTTGAGGATTCTGATGGCTCTGACAATCAGCAGTTTGTTGGTGCTGATACTAAGCAAGGGCAGGGGGATGCTGTGGATACCCCGAAGGTCCTGGCTCACCTTTTTGAGGTTCTGGCGATTTCTCCTCCAGAGGAGGCCGCTCC
This sequence comes from Gastrophryne carolinensis, assembly GCA_027917425.1. Lineage (NCBI taxonomy): Eukaryota > Metazoa > Chordata > Amphibia > Anura > Microhylidae > Gastrophryne > Gastrophryne carolinensis. The sequence goes on from CM051234.1 coordinate 319,623,004, forward strand.
GCGAAAGGGGGAATTCTTTGGGACTTCTAAGCCGCGCCTGGAATTCCCAAATCAAAAGCATTTTGATGGCATTATTCTTAAGGAATGGGAGAAGCCTACTCGGCTTCCAGGTATTCCTCAGGGTTGGGATAAGAAGTATCCCTTTCCGGTGGACGTGGTAAAACGATGGTCATCCCCTCCTGAGGTGGATGCCCCGGTGCTCGGGTTATCTAATACTTCTATTTTGCATTCTCCTGACTCCACCACTCTCAAAGATGGTGAGGATAAACGCATTGATCAGATGGCTTGCCACGCTTTTGCTAGTGTTGGTTCAGCCTTACGGCCTGTTTGTGCTTCGGCGCTTACGGCAGTGGCTATTAGGTCTGTTGTTAGAGACCTGTTGAGTTCTTCCAGGCTTGACCCGGCCAGTGATGAGTTCGCCGCCCTTAAGCGGTGTGAATTGTTCATGTCTTTTGTGCTTGCCGCCCTGGATGACACCATGGTCATGTGTGGTAGAACCTCGGCCTTGCTTGTGGCTATTCGGCGGTCGGTGTGGTTGCGCCAGTGGGTGGCTGATTTTGTGGCCAAAAAGTCGCTTACAGCCCTTTGTGGGGTTGCGGCTTTTTGAAGAAGGATTAGATTCAGTCACGAAAGGAGGGAAGTTACTTTAGCGTAAGAGGCAATGTCGTCCCATTCGGGGGGCGGCCTCCTTTAACCCTTCCTTTTGTGGTGCCAGAACTGGCAGAGTTTTGGCCTTCTCTACCCTCAGAGGGGATTCCTGGAGTAGAGGCAGAGGTCGTGCCTGTCCAGGTCACAACTGGAGTTCCAAACCCAAGCCCGCTGCCAAGCCAGCTCAGCAATGAGGGAGCGCCCTCACCCTTGCGAGTGGGGGGACGGCTGCGACACCACTTACAGGTCTGGGACCAGGAGGTCTCAGACAAATGGATTCTGGAAGTGGTGACTTTCGGTTACAAGCTGGAATTCGAGATCCGGCCTCCTCCCAGGTTCTTCAGGTCTCTAGTGCCTTCGGATCCACTGGCCGCACAGAGGCTCCGGGCGGCAGTAAGTTATCTGCTGGACATGGCTGTCATTTGCCCAGTGCCTTCCGTGGAAAGGGGCTTGGAATTCTATTCCAATCTATTCACGGTGCCCAAGAAGGACGGCTCCGTTCGACCCATTTTGGATCTGAAGCTCCTCAATCGGTTTATCCGCTTCAGGAAGTTTCGCATGGAAACCTTGCGTTCAGCCGCCGATTCTCTTCATCAGGGGGACTTCATGACGTCCATAGACATCAAGGATGCGTATCTGCATGTACCTTTCTTCCCGGGACACCAGAGATTCCTCAGGTTCATGGTGGAAGATCAGCATTTTCAGTTTGTGGCCCTTCCATTCGGGCTTACCTCAGCTCCGAGGGTACTCACCAAGGTACTGGCGGGGGTGATTGCCCTCCTCAGAGTCCAGGGCATTCGCATTGTACCATATCTGGACGACCTTCTCATTTTGGCTTCCTCTCTCAGCCAAGCGGAGCTAGACACCAGAGTTGTGGTATCCACGCTGGAGAGGTTCGGCTAGGTGATCAACTATCCCAAGTCCTCCCTCTCCCCGTTCAGGGAGGTTTCGTTTCTGGGCATGACTCTGGATGCCTTTCAGGCCAGGGTGTTCCTTCCTCAGCCCAAGATTCTTCTGATCCAAGATTTGATTCGGCTTCTACTATCCAATCCTCGCCCGTCTATCCGGCTAGGGATGAGGTTGGTAGGTTTGATGGTGGCTTCCTTCGAGGCAGTCCCTTTTGCCCAGTTTCACATAAGGATGCTTCAGCTCCATCTTCTGGCGGCTTGGGACAGGTGTCCGCTGTCATTAGATCAGTCTTGTCTGCTGTCTCCCCGGGCTCCGCAGTCCCTTCAGTGGTGGCTAGTGTCAAGCAATCTGTTGAAGGGCAGATCCTTTCTGGCCCCTTGTTGGGAAACGGTCACCACGGACTCCAGCCTGTCGGGCTGGGGGGGCTTCTGGAGGGAACATCAGTTCCAGGGGTTATGGGGGCCTCAGGAGGCTCATACCCCCATCAACGTTTTGGAGCTGCGGACCATTTGGTTGGTTCTGTCTCGCTTGACTCTTCTCTTGCAGGGATTGCCGGTTCAAGTCCAATCGGACATTCGGACGGCGGTCGCTTACATCAATCACCAAGGAGGGACTCGCAGCAGGAGTGCCCTCAGGGAGGTATCTCTGATCCTTGTTTGGGCAGAGAGCAATGTCCCATGCATCTCAGCCATTTACATCCCGGGAGTGGAGAACACGAAGGCGGACTCCCTGAGCAGGAGATCCTCTCGCCGAGGAGAATGGTCTCTCAGTTCCAAGGTATTCCAGTCCCTTTGTCACAAGTGGGGGACTCCGGAGGTGGATCTCTTTGCCTCACGTCACAATCACAAGCTTCCTGCCTTTGTGTCTCTGTCTCAGGATCCTCTGGCACTGGCAGTGGATGCCATGTCCCTGGCTTGGAGGGAACTGGGGTTTCTGTACCTGTTCCCCCCCTTCTCCATGGTGGGCAAGGTGGTGCGCAAGCTAACTCTAGAAGGGGCACCAGCAATTCTGGTGGCTCCAAGGTGGCCAAGACGAGTGTGGTTCGCAGACGTTGTGCGGCTGGCAGTAGATCAGTTTTATCTGCCTCTTCTTCCGGATCTTATCACCCAGGGTCAGCTACGCTACCCCAATTTAGCAACGCTGGCTTTGACGGCGTGGCTGCTGAAACCTCCATCTTAAAGGAGGAAGGTCTTTCTGATGCGGTGGTTCAGACTCTTGTTAGAGCTAGGAAGAGATCTTCCTCTAACGTCTACTATAGGACTTGGAGGTCTTATATTAACTGGTGCGAGGCTAGGGCCTTGCCTTGTAAGGTGTTTTCTATTCCCAGAATTCTGGAGTTTCTTCAACATAGTCTGGACTCGGGGTTCCAGCTTAGTACTTAGAAAGGGCAGGTTTCTGCCCTGGCGGTTTTCTTTCAAAGGTCCTTTGCCCTTCATCCCCTGGTTAAGACATATTTCTAGGGGGTTACTCATGTGCGGCCTCCTAGAAAGCCCTTGCTGCCGGTTTGGGATTTAAACTTGGTTCTGTCGGCTCTCCAGGGGCCTCCTTTTGAGCCGGTGCATGATATTGCTCTTTCTCTGCTCACTCAGAAAGTTGCCTTTTTGGTGGCTATGTTTGGCGGCCTTGTCTATTCAGGCTCCTTACTTTGAGAGGCACCTAGACAAGGTAGTTTTCCGCTTTAAGACGGATTTCCTTCCTAAGGTGGTTTCGGCCTTCAACCTCAATCAGGATGTAGTTCTCCCTTCCTTGTGTCCTAAGCCTAGCTATGACAAAGAGAGGACCTTACATTCTTTGGATGTGATTCGATGTGTGAAATATTATTTGGTGGCTACTTCTCCTTTTCGTAAGACAGACGCCTTGTTCGTGGTGCCCTCCGGGCCCAGGAAAGGTTTGGCGCCCGCTAAATCCTCCATTAGTAAATGGATTCGACAGGCCATTGTTGGGGCCTATTCTACCAAGGGGAAGGTTCCCCCTTTTCGTGTTACTACTCATTCTACTCGTGCTGTTGGAGCATCTTGGGCTTTTCAGCATCAGGCTTCTGTTGAACAAGTTTGCAAGGCTGCTACTTGGTCTTCTGTTCTTACTTATTCTAAGTTTTATAAGCTTGATGTGCGGGCCTCAGCGGATGCTGTTTTTGGCCGTCAAGTTTGCATTATTGCCTTTTTGGGATCCCCACGCATTACTGCTATTGGATGTCCCAAGTGTCATGAATATTCGGAAGCGGGGTGTGTGACATACTGGGAATAATACCATTTTGTGATTACTCACCTGTAAAATGGTTATTACAAGTATGTCACACACCCCGCTTCATCCCGCCCTTTTTTGGTTTTCTGGGATCCTTTATATGGTGAACCTTTTTTCTTTGCTGTTTACGTTTGGCTCTTCCTGGTCTTATACTGGGGAATGGTGGGAGGTCCCAGGTATTTATGGACCGGGAGGGGTTCCTTTTTTTCATGTCATCTCTGGAAGATCGCCCTCTACAGGACAGTTATCCAAGTGTCATGAATATTCGGAAGCGGGGTGTGTGACATACTTGTAATAACCATTTTACAGGTGAGTAATCACAAAATGGTATTTTTTCAATTTCCCAGGTCTCCTTCCTCTGACGGGCACCCTGGGCTTCTGATATAGCTGGGATGTGGCCCGCACATGCACTGCAGGATCACCAGCTATGTAAGTATGCAGGGGGTTTCACACAACAGGGCATGCAAAATCTATATCATAAAGAATGAGTCTTACAAATTCAAAGCCACAGAGCCCTCGCCTGAGCATCACCTCGGGGATTACAAACACAAGAATTTGAGAAAACAACATTTCCACAGAAGGTGTGGTACAACCACCCTCTTGAGTTTTTATGTAGGTGTACCTAGAAACATGGATGTGACTTGAAGGCAAAGGGTGGTCATACCAAATATTGATTAGATTTAGATATCCTTTGTTCAGTCACTGTGTTTTAAGTGATCAAAATAAATTATTAACACTTCTATTTTTGCAAGCATTCCTACTTTGCAGCTTTTTTTTCCACACCTTAAACCTTTGCAGAGTAGTGTATGTGTAAATGTAAATGCCAGCACCTTTTCCAGAATGTTAAAACCTCATTTCTACTTCGAGGAAAAAAATGACCTCCCTCCTTCCAGTTTCAGCGGTGGCTACAGGCTACATCAGAAGACACTCCAGGGGCGGCTACAACAGCCTCTTCTATTCATCTGCATTTATCTCCAGGAAATCCTGAGGTCAAGGGAGGACTCCCTTGTTACTGCCTGTGTTTTTATATATTTATACACTTATTTTCCCATATGTATTCTTCCCCCCCCCCCGTGCTATCTAGTGATTCACTGAAGCAGGATGCATGTTTTAAGGGTAGCTGGTCCGTCCCATATGATCCTAGGAGTACCCACATCTCAGTGGGCCCCAGATCAATTTGTATTTATGTATAAGACCCCAGGGGTTTAATTAGCTGTGTCACCATGTCTGAGGTATCAGGGGCACCTGGGTCTAGTGAAGCAATAGAGAGGGGCACCCTGTGCTCCATTTGCGATATCCAACTGCCTGGGTGGTTGGAGGATTTATTGGGAAAAAATCTGCTACCATATTTTGGGAAGGGGGCAACTGAAAAGTAATAGTCTGGGTGCAAATTCAAGGTGTTGTATGCAGGTAACATTAATTCAGGTAAAACATTCTATAAAGGGGAGCTTCCTGAGATATTCCTATGTACATATCCACTCCTGCCAGGAAAGTAATGTGCTAAGATTATTTAACATAATTTCTGAAAGCTCCTGCCAGTGATCTGCTCAAATATAAAAAGTAACAAATCAGGTGAAGTGTAACTTCATAAGAGTCTGAATATGCACCTATTTCAGGCAAACTTTTTATTTTTAAGAGTCAGTTTTTATGTGTGCTGTATGCAGGTGACAGCTTTAGACAGGTAAAACCTGTTAAGGGTAACTTCCTGAGATACTTGTATACACAGATTAACTTACTCCTGTGTGTATCTTCCTGTTAGGAAGTTAATGTGCTAATGTTATTAAATGTTCTTCCTGAAGCACTGGCTTAGAAAACATTCCATTTGTTTCCGTATTGTTCCAAAATTAGACAGACAGAACCTTCTATTAAGGATACTTCATGAGATGTTCCTATGCCCACATTAACTTGCTCCTAATTACTGTGCTAAAATTACCTAACTTGCTCACTGAATACAACATTGGGCATTGGATTTGGTGACTGGAAAATCCTGCTTAAAGCAGAATAGAACCCACTGGTCGGCACTTAAATCCAAAAGATTCCAGGGCTGGCTGCTGGGATGCCCCGCTGTTTTGCCCCCCCCCCCCCCCGGGGTGCCGCAGAAATCACCACCTTCCTGGGGCCCTCGGCGATGTAAACATCCGGTGGCCACATCTTCAGGCTGTGAGTGTGCTCCTGTCCTTAGCCATTTAGATAGGCTTGAGCGCGTGTGCTTCTTGGGATGCACTGCACTCCCGATTGCCGAAGCTCTGCATGCAAACATCCATTTGCTGAAAATTATAAATGCACAGCAAACTTCTAACTGGATGTGAGCCCACGCAGAACAGAAACCTGAGATTTGGGATGCCCCGCTGTGTGAAACCACCCAGTTCACCTATAAAAGCTTACTTCTCAATCCAACAGCGTATGTGCCGGCTCTTGTCCAATCAGAACTAGATGCATACCAGAATGAGAGGGTCCATGAGGCTTTTCCGGACCAGCGGCACTTCAACTTCCGACTCAGACAAGGTCCCTTCCCAAGATTTTAGATGTCTACTATGCTTCTTCAGGAAAAGGTCTTCAAAAGAGGGCTCAACCACCTACTGTGGACAACACTATTTATTGCCTGTCTGCCCCAGCATACTCTTCACATCTGATCGCACCTCTTTAGGATATGGTGGACTGGTGCCTGGACACTGTTGCTCTCTTCATATGTTTTCCATGGATGGTGTGGGCTTGTGCCCGGTTTTCACCACATCAAAGGCCTGGGTGCTGATGCTGAGGAAAACACTTGGCAGGTGCTTGTTTTTGTGAAAGACTTGCTGATCTGGTTAAGCGCACCAATGGTTGTAAGCTTTCCAAGCTGCCTCAACCGAAAAGGCCAAGAAAACTGAGCCCTTACAGGACTGCGACTTCTGAAAAGTCTGAGGCATAGAGTACTTTCAAGAGCAAGCTAGCAAGTAAGCCCAAGTCCCCATTGGTTCCCCAAGCAGATGCCTGAGTCTAAGCCCAGTCAGGCATAAAGGGTGACTGGCTGAGTGGGGGGGACGTCTGAAAAGCCGAAGTTTCAGTCACCTGGGTCAGGGAGGTTGTGGCCTTGGGGTACAAGAACAAAGAGAAGGTGCCTGACATCGGCCATCAGCCAACTTTTGCAGGTGGAGTAATTGTCACAGTGTCTCTCCATCTGGAGAGACAGGGTTCTTTTCCAACCTGTTTGTTGTTCCCAAGAAGGATGTGGTAGTGCCTCCCATGCTAGACCTAAAACGCTTCAACTGATTTTATTGTGGACCACAAAGTTCAAGATGGAGTTGCTGCACTTGGTGGTGTTGGCCTTTCACCTGGGGGAAAACCTGGCCCTCCCTTTTGGGATCTCCACAGCAACTTTACCAAGGTGCCGACAGCTGTCATGGTGATTCTTCACTGTCAAGAAGTTTGCATTGACCCATAGCTGGACGACCTGACTGGGAACCTGTCTCATGCAGATTTCTGCAGTGATGTTCAGACTGTACTGCTTTGCCTTGGAAACCGCAAGAAGAGATACCATGGGTTTAACCAGAACAATTGAAAAGTACATCCAAACCCAATCTCTTAGACTGTACTGGCTACACTGAATAGATTTTGGGTGTGCGCTCAGTTAGCGCAAGTGCCTGATAAAGAACTCACAACAGGGCTGCTTCCTGGGAATGTAATTAGATGCTGTCCAGGCCAATGTGCTCATACCAGCAGGCAATCCCTAAAAAACTGCAAGCGAGTGTGGTGACCCTGTGGCCCAGGCCCTAACCCAGTGCTTGCCAATGTATACAACTCCTGTGATTGATGGTGACGTCTTTCGAGTTGGTCCCCTAAGCTCAGATTCACACCAGGGCTCTGCAGTTCACCACTGTGTCCGATTGCAATCGATCACCCTTTCGGGGGTGGTTCAATCATCCCTGAAATTATGACTTTGTTTGCACTCCGCAAGTCAGTGATGCTCCCTTCCTACCAGTTCATTGGACTGTGATTACCACAGATGTCAGTCTGGTTTGGGAGGAGTGTGAAACCAGCTGATGGTACCAGGTCATTAGTATTCGAATGTCTCCCAGATTCTATCCTGGAGCAAGGGCAATCTTCCTGTGCTTGTTCTATTGGACCAGCAGGATGTAAGGTCTTCCGATACATGTCTAGACAGACTTGACAGCTGTTGCATATGTGAACCATCAGGAGGCACCAGAACCAAAAAAGCCTTTTGCAAGGCTCATTCCATGCAGAGGATTCTGCACTCCCTGGATATTTCATGTTCTGAAGTACCATCTGGCAGCTACAAAGGTTCTTGTGCACGACTGGTGGTCTGTGGTTCCGGCAGAACCCAAAAAGTGGTTGGCTGCTGCCAAATACACTATTAGCTGTTGGATTAGGCAGTCTGTTTCTCAGGCCGATGCTTCCAAGGAACCCATTTTTCATGTGAAAGCTCACTCTACAAGTGCTGTAGGTGCATCCTGTGCCTTCTGACACCAGGCTTCAGTGGACCAGGTGTGTAAGGCTTGCCAACTGGTCATTGGTCCACACTTTCTTCTTTCTACAAGGTGGACGTGCAAGCATCCAGATGCTGTGATCAGGGATGAGCTGTCTGGGCCTCTGTGCACACCTTTACAGGATTCTACGAAGTAGACATAAGGGCGTCGGGGCAGATGCTGCTTTAGGACGTAAGATGTTCCAGACTGTGGTGAATTCCTCTGCAGGGGTCTGACCTTTAGGCCTTGATTTTCATTGATAGTTACACCATTGGTTATTATCGCCTCTTGGGACCCCACCCTGGGAATGGGTACTGCATTGGGATGTCCCATGAGTATATGAATTAGTGACGCCCTGTAAAGGAAAATGAGAGCAAAATCAAGTCCTTGAATAATCAGATACAGAATTGTTTTCTCTTTTTCCATTCTAAGGCATCACTTCACCCTGTCCATTGTGTTCACCATTTTGGTGACTACTGGTGCCTTTGTTATGAGTAGCAGATTATAAATCTATATACATTGTGTGCCCTGGGCAAAGATGTTTATTTCTCCTTCCCTCCAGGTGGCTGTGTCTTTTTAATAACTTGAATGGGAAATATATGTAGACTTATCTTGCAGTCCCGCCTACGGATAAAAGAGTTAAAGCGGTCCTTCACTTTACATAAGAGTCTATCTTATATGTTTCCCACACCCTGTACATACAGATTGCTTACATTAAAAATCATCCTACCTGCACCTACTGCATGTTATGAGCCTTTAACCCTTTCAGTGCCAAGCACGTAGATTCTACGTGCTCGCTTCTACTCCACTTAAGTGCCAAGCACGTAGAATCTACGTGCCTGACTTTCCCCCCTGCTAGTTAAAAAATACTCACCTGACCCCTCATTGGATCCGGCCGGGTCTCCTCTTTAATTTGGTGCCATCCGATCCCCCGTGGGGGCTCGGATGGCTCCAGGAGAGCCCCCGGAATAGCAGCCCCCCCCCCCCCTTCGGCAGCAGCAGCTGCTAACTGTAAAAAGAAAAAAAAAATTAAAAATGACATTTACTTACTTGAGGCCGCGCTGTCTCCCGACGGGTCTCCTCTTCACTGGGGGGGCCTCCGATCGCCCCAGCCTCTTCCGTGGCGAGGAGAGGGCAGAAATTGCCCTCCCCCCCACTTCCTGGAACGGGTCTGCTAGCCCCGGGGGCGGGGCCGGGTGACATCGTTGTGATGTCACCAGCAGCCGCCTCTTATTGCCGGCACCCGAGACAGAAAATCAGTCTGCTCGGGTGGTTAGAGGAGACAGGTGGGGAGGAGGAGAGGGCTGAGATCGCCCCCTCCACAGGCTCTCTCTTCCAAACACCCGAGAAGACTGTCATCGCAGATCGCCGGGGGACAGAGGATCGGAGGTGAGTAAAGTATTTTTTTATTTAACATTTAACCTCTTGTGAACTGGTAAGGGGTCAATGAGACCCCTTATACCAGGTCACAAGGCTGGGGGATGGCAAGTCACCTGCTAGCCGCAGCGGGTGACTTGCCATTAACCCCCGGCATCCCTATTACCTGCCTCCCCAAAGCCCAGGGGGGGGGGCAGAAGAGCCCGGGCCCACACAGGCTATGTGGGCTCGTAGGCTGCAGGGTGGGGGGGCCACAAAAGCTGGCCACCCCACTCTGTTCCTACAAGCCCCCATAGCTGGTCCCGGGCTGGTAATGCTGGGTAAGGGGGATCCCATTTCATTTTTGGGGGTTTTTTTTAAGGGGAGGGGGGACCCTATGTCATTTTTTTTTTTTTTTTTTAATTAACCCCTTATGTTCTGTCGCATAGCAGCTATAAAAGGCTTCCGGCTGCAGCAGGAGAGCAGAAGCCAGATTGATCAGCGTGGGATCCAGGGATGGATGGGAGGTAAGTATTAAAAAGTAAAAAAAAAAATATATATATATATTTTTTTTTTTCTGCTTGTTACTGTGTGTTTTTTTACACTTAACCCCTTGTGAACTGGTAAGGGGTCCATGAGACCCCTTATACCAGTTCACAAGGCTGTGGGCTGGCAAGTCAACTGATGCTAGCAGGTGACTTACCGTTAACCCCCGGCACCCCTATTACCTGCCTCCCCAAAGCCCGGGGGGGGGGGCAGAAGAGCCCGGGCCCACATACGCTATGTGGGCTTGTAGGCTGCAGGGTGGGGGGCCACAAAAGCTGGCCCCTCCACTCTGTTCCTACAAGCCCCCATAGCTGGTCCCGGGCTGGTAATGCTGGGTAAGGGGAACCCCATTTCAATTTTTTTGGGATTTTTAAAGGTTTTTAACCCGGGAGGGGGGACCCTATGGCATTTTTTTTTTAATTAACCCCTTATGTTTATAGTGTGGATAGTAGTAGTATTTTATTTGTAAATGTTATAAAGTGCTATTTTCAGTTTGCGGGGTCTCCTGGGCAAGAATGGGGGGGCTACCGATACATATGTGGTACCGTTGTAATCGGGAGAAATTGGGCTTTCACGTGCAATATGGTTTTCTCTAATAAAGTAAATGTTTTATTTAAAATAAAGGAGACAATTGTCTAAAAAATATTTATTTATTTATTTTTACACAAAAATATAAAAAAAAAAACAGTAGAAAAATTACAAACAAGACATTTCGTGTTCAAGCCTAAACTCTGCTGCAAAATATATATCTATAATTTTCCTGGAAATTCTGGCAAAAATCACGGTTAAACATGGCGCAGAATGGGGACAAATGACCTGTCAACAGAGGGTGACAAAACTTCAAGTAGGCTGGCAATTAAAAGGGTTAATAGTACCTATGCATGTTGGGTATTGTTCTGCTCGGCGGACCTTGCGCTTTCAGATTTAGCTTGTTTTTTCTTGTTTGCATATTTATATTTTAGGAAAACATGTTATTTATTCAGTTTTTTTATTCATTTTTTTTAGGGAAACCCTGTGCAACCTAAGAATTCTTTGAGGGATTACTTCCAGAAAGGTGAGCCTACTACAACAAGCTGGGTACTCTTAGAAAGCTTAACATGTGTACTTTCAGGGAATATATGGTTTATAGGGGATATTCCAAATGTAAAGGGTTGTTTTGGTTGAAAAATTGCAAGGTGCGTATTTTGTCTGCAGAGCTGAAATTTTCAAGTAAAATTACTGTTACGCGCACGCTTTACTTTGTGATGTTTGCCAACTCTTCCCTTGACAGTACCTATGCATGTTGGGTATCGTTCTGTTCGGGGCATGTTGCTTTTTAAGATTTTATTTGTTTATTCTTGTTTGCATATAGTTTTTTTTAGGAAAATGTGGCTTGATTCTTCCTTTTTATTATTTTTTAGGGAAACTTTCAAGAATACATTGAGGGATTACTTTCAGAAAACTAAGCCCACATAAACAAGCTTGGTACGCCTAGAAAGCTTGAGGTGTGTACTTCCAGAGAATATATATAATGTAAATGGTTGTTTTTCTGGAAAAACTGCAAGGTGCGCATAGCGCATAGCATAGTTGTATTTTATCTGAAAATCTCCTAAAGCTCTGTTACAGTTTGGGGGAGTCTCCTGGGCAGGAAAGGGTGTCTATCAATACATATGTGGTACCGCTGTGACTGGGAGAAATTGGGGTTTCGCACGCAAAATTTTATTGACAAACTTACATTTTTTATTACACAAAAACACTACAAATTGCAAAAAATAGATTTTTTTTTATTTTTTTTTGCACATATTTCACTAAAAAATATTGAGAATACACTAAAAAAAAGGCCAAACATGAGATTTCATTTTGAAGCCCAAACTCTCTTGAAAAAAACAATATATCATTTTCCTGGGAAATCCTTTCAAAAATCACAGTTGAACATGTGTAGCGCAAAATAGTGAAATATGGTCTGGCAACAGAGGGTGACAAAAGCTGCAGGTAGGCTGGCACTTAAAGTGGACCAACACCCAGGATTTTGACTATCCTGGGTATTGGTACACTTCCCCGGGGCACCCCGATCAGGGGTGCCCCGCTGTGTGAAACCCCCCAGAAAGCCCCCAAAACTCACCTCTCCCCGCTCCCACGTGGCCGCGGCGTCGACGGACAAGCTGATTGACAGCGACGTACAAGCAGCTTGCCCGTCGGCGCCTCCCGCGCGTCACTCTTGACGTGTGCGCGCCCGCGCCGGCCATTCAGAGACGGCCGGCGCGGGCGCGCGCACGTCTAGAGGAGCGCGAGTGAGGCGGCGGCGGCGGCGGAAGCAGCGGCTGGAGAGGTAAGGGTTTTGGGGGGTTTACACCCCGCGGGACATCCCGATCTCGGATGTCCCGCGGTGTGTGAGGTGATCGGCCCGGGAATCTTATAGATTCCCGGGCCAATCACCTCAGGGTGTTGGTCCACTTTAAAGGGTTAAACATCCAAGATGGCGGCTCTGCTTGATTGCTGACCTGCTGACCCCAGCTCTGCTCTGTCTGAGCAAAGCACAGCTATAACCCGCCCCCCTGTACTTTATCCCACTCTCCTCTCCTCAGTGTGATGCTTCTGAGTCAAGATGGCGGCGCCCGTATTCTAAAGTCCTGAACAGAATTGCAGCCCAGTGGGGGAAGGAATAATAAGTGACTAAAAACGTAAAATATATTAACTTTAGATGCTGGGGAATCGTTTTTTAAGGGTTTGGGCTTTTCGATAAATCATGGTGTAGGTCTGGTCTAACTCACAAGTATATGAATGGGAATTCTCCGAATTGATTTTTATTTAGCACATATAGAGGAAACAAATGTAACAGTCACATGAGAATAGTCACATGAGAATAGAGAAGTGGTGGGAGTGATGAGGCTGGGCACGCAGGGTTTTCTTCTGCCTTAAACCGGACCTTCAGCGTGATTTAATGAAAAGTCCAAACTCTTAAAAAAACGGTTCCCCAGCATCTAAAATTAATATATTTTACGTTTTTAGTCACTAACTTAATATTCTTTCCCCCACTGGGCTGCAACTCTGTTCAGGAATTTAGGATATGGGCGCCGCCATCTTGACTCAGAAGCGTCACACTTACTGAGGAGAGGAGAGTGGGATAAGGTACAGGGGGGTGGGTTATAGCTGTGCTTTGCTCAGACAGAGCAGAGCTGGGGTCAGGTAACGGTCAGAATGCAGAGCAGCACAGTCAGGAGGCACTTCCTGTTTGCAGGCTGCCTGATAAGATGGCGGCTTCCATAAGCCGCCATCTTGGATGTTTAAAGGCTCATAACATGCAGTAGATGCAGGTAGGATGATTTTTAATGTGGCCAATCTGTATGTACAGGGTGTGGGAAACGTATAAGATAGACTCTTATTCAGAGTGAAGGTCCGCTTTAAATCAGAACAAAACCAGGGAGTTTGACTTTCCCAGGTTTTGTTCTGTCCTGCTGTATGAAACTGCCCTATTAAACTCCCCTCTCCTTGGGGCCAATGGCGCATGCGTGAGCGCTTAGCCAGTAAGAGCCATTTGCTATGTTTACATCTTTTAGCAAATGGCTCTCATTGACTATAATAGTACGTGGCATCCCCTGCATCCCCATCCATGCGCGCTCCCATCCCAGCCTATGTGAAGTGGCTGGAGAGGGAGTGACGGCACAATGCCAGGGATGCAGAGGATGTGGCAGTGTGTGCTGCCTATTGACAATGAGAGCTTGCTGAATAACATCAGTAATGAGCATGCACCACTGGACAGGGGAAAGGTGTGTGTAGAGACGCCCTCAGGGGTTTCACACAGCGGAGTATTCCGATTTGGGGTGCCTCAGGAGAATGTCAGCAGCCTGCCCTGGAATCTTTTAGATTGCCAGCCCGGCCTCTGGTGGGTTTTGTTCCGCTTTAAGGTTTCTATGGCAATGTAGCCACCTTATTTGCGTCATTGACAAACCTTATTTAAAATATCCTCACAGTGATAGGCCAATGTTTTCGCATTTCGGAAATAGCAGTTGCTTATGACAACAGGTCCATGGCTTGCAGCCTCGCAGCAGGCATCCGCGCAGAGTGCTCTTATTGATGGTGACCGCAGATCTATGAGGCTGGTCACATGACCATGCCCCCCGCTCCCCCCTCCTCTCCGCAATTAGTGACACAGTGACAGTCACCCAGCTCCACCTTTCTGTCTATGACTACTATGCCGTGTTCCCACCGCCTCGGCCTGCTATTGGTCGCAGCCTCCTGACACTGCTGGCGAATCACCTGGCGAATCCCCACGTGGGCTAGCAACGTATTTATCCAGACAGCCAACCCCTGACCCTCCGCCTTGGCGCCATGCCAACAAAGTCCCAGCAAGCATGATGGGAGATGTAGTCGCTAGACATTGCCGCCCCTAAGGTTAATGATCGTATTACTACGTGCGCTGAGAAGCCAGCCCACCGGTAGGCCTTTATTTTCCACTATCTTCATCGCTAATTCATTTCTGCCCGGATGGAGAACAGTCTGCCTACATCTAAACGCCTAGGCCCGTCATCCTGCGCACTACAGATCCCAGGATGCATTGCGTGCGTTGGTGATGGGAGCTGTCAGTCAAAGTAACGTGGGCTTCCCCCCACCCCCTTGCCCTAAATGAGACGCAGAGCTGGGCCGGCTGCCTCCGCGTCGTTAACGGTTTCCTGGCCGCACAGCTGCTGCCAATGTGCGTATTAACCCTGTCGTCACCCCCTCAGGCTGCCAGCCTTTGCTCCCCTTGTCTCCTACATGAGGTGTGTCGCTGGCTTCCGGTGAGGTGCCATAGCGCAGCTTCTCCTCACACATACACTGTGTGTGTGTGTGTTCCCGCCTCAGCAGTGCTATTAGGAAAGCCACAAAACAGGGCAAGGGAGTCATTTACTAATACGAGCCCACAAACCCCTATAAATATTTATAGGGACAGTCCAGGCTTGGATTAAAAAGGAAATCTTTCCCTATCTCCATCACTGCTCCAGAGATGTAATATCCCCCTATCCTGAGCATGCACACACTTGGGGATGCCACCCCCTGGTGATCCTGGTCACATGATGAGCCCCAGAGGAGATAATATTAGGCCAGGTATCTCTTGGCGGTGCTGACTGCCTGGATGGGAGATACGAGGAAGGACATTTCTTTTTTAATTTGAATATTTTGAATTTCGCTTTCTACATTACCTCTCTGTAGTAAATCATAAAGGCTGCCATTGCCGTCCAGTGTGTCTGACAAGGCTGTTTCTAGCTGAAATGGCTAATGCCTCCTTGCCTGTGCTGCTGCTGTCCTATACCCATATGTGCCATGTTGTACTGTAGAGGGCACCTCAGGTCACTATGGGATGCCCCCACAAGGAAAAAGGATCCATACAGGGAGGGGAGGAGTCCACATAGGAGGTAACACTGAAGGCTTAAAGCGGACTTTCAGCATTATATAATAAAAAGCCCAAACCTTTAAAAAAAACCCTCCAGCATCTAAAATTAATATATTTTAAGTTTTTAGTTGCTTACTTATTATTCTTTTCCCCCCCCGACCTTCAACTCTGTTCAGGATTCTAGGATATGGTCACCGCCATCTTGCCTCAGAAGCATCATATACTGAGGAGAGGAGGAAGTGCAGAGGACGGGGTTATAGGTGTGCTTTGCACAGACAGAGCAGAGCTGGGGTCAGGGAAAGGACAGCATCCACAGAATGCAGAGCGGCACAGCCAGAGGACACTTCATGTCTGCAGGCAGCCCGAGATTCCACAGGCCCCCATCTTAAATGGCTCCAAAAATGCAATAGGTGCTGGTAGGATGATTTTGAATGTGGACAATCTGTATGTACGGGGTGGGGGAAACATCCAAGACAGACTTTTATTCAGGATGAAGCCCCGGTTTAAGGTCACAGGAAAACAGTACTCGCTCAGCTATCCAAGGCAGGTCCAGGCTCCTGACAGTTCCCGATGTAGAGACCACACACTAAGCCTCCATCCTCACTGCCCCAACCAGCACATCTGCACAACTCTTCTGCTGCCACCAGACTAAATCATCACAGGCTTGGCCTACCTTTTATAGGCCCTGCTGCCAATTCGTATTGAGGGGTGGGGACCTGACTTACCCTAAGCTTCACACCCTAGAGACAGGAAGTGTATTAACCCCTAAAGTTCCTGTACCTAGCTCAGCTCAGTAACCCCAACTACCAGGCTACTCTAAAAATGAATCCTTTACCCCCTCTACACTACCTCTTAGCAGCAAGCAGTACCCTCTTTCCTATGACCAAGCCAAGGATGAGGGATCTGTCATATAGTTGGCACCACTAGCGATGGCCCTGAATCAGGGGCGGGCTGGCCGCAGGGCATACCGGGACAAATCCCGGTAGGCTGCGGCTTGTCCTGCATTTCTGGCTCCCCGTTTACCTTCTGGGGGCTGCTCTGGTCGGCTTCCTAGTTCCGCAGCGGCCGGGTGATAGCAGGAGAGGCCAGGCAGCAGCCTTTGACGTCCGGGCTGCAATACAAGTAGTGACTCATTAGTTCCGGCCGGCCGGCCGGCTGCTTCTGCCTTCATCTGACAGTGAGGCGGAACTACGGTATCAAACCTCGCTTCAGTTTCCCCCTCAGCTCTGTTACATTCAGGGACAGCTCAGACCCCAGATTCTGGACAAATTGGCGCTCTGTTCTGTATTTCCCCACCTGTGCTCTGCTTTGGAGTGGTAAGCTGCTAGCTGCTTATCCTTTATTTCATATTTTTTTTTTTGGGGGGGGGGGGGGGTCGTAAATTGCTTTGTAAATTGCCTGGAGTTTGGCTTGATTGGTGACCAGGGTCACCTGATTCCCTATCCCTAGGGCATCCCAAACTGTTTTGGTCTAGTTTGAAGAGTTTTGGTCCTTTTCTGTGGGGCATCCTGATTTGGGATGCCCCATTATGTGCACACTCCCCTAAATCCCCAGTAAAAATACCTGACCACTAATCAAACAGCACAAATGCGTGAGTCAAACATATGTCTGAACCAGATAGAGGCTGGCGGGATGTGGCTCGGCTCCATCTAGCCCTTAGCAAGGAGAACCCATGCATCAGCCACTGGATTGGCGGTCAGTTAAGTTTAACTGGCGATCTGGGGGGGGGGGGGTTGCACAAAATGTGGCATCCCAAATCGGGACGCCCCACAGAAAAGGACTAAAACCTTTTGAAGTGGACCAAAACCCAGGAATTTGACTATCCTGGGTTTTGGTCCTTTACCCCCGGACACCCCTATTGGGGATGCCCCGTTGCGTGAACCCCCCCAGATCTCTGTGGCCAACTCATCTCTTCCCGGTCTTACGGCGCATGCGCGGCCCATGCGTGAGCCGCGGCCGCATCCCCAGCTACCCTCTAACAGGGAGAGTGCCTGCACCGGCTATTAACAAATGCCTGGCACGCGCCCTGCTAGAGGGGTAGCGGGGATGCGGCCGCGGCTCATGCATGCGCCGTTGGACCAGGAAACAAGGTAAGTAGATGGGGCGACCTGGGGGGTTTCACACAGTGGGGCATCCTAATTTTGGATGCCCCGGGGGAGGGAATCGTTCGGCCCAGGAAACTTATATAGCGGTGGGTCTTGGTCCACTTTAAAGCGGGCCCACACCCCTTTTCCTTGCAAATGGACGTGGGGCGGGCCAGGCCAGGACCGCATTGTGACAAACTCAGGGGCACCTGGATTGCTGGTACATGCCCATGCATCGACACCCACAGCGCCCACAAATCCTTACCTTAAAGTGAACCAAAACCCAGGATTTTGACTATCCTGGGTTTTGGTCCTTTCCCGGTGCCCTGCTATGTGAAACCCCCCAGATCTCCTACATCATCTCACTTCATCCCGGTCCTACGACACATGTGCGGCCGCTCGTCCAATCAGCGCGCTCGGAGCCGCTGAGCTATGGATGTCTAAGCTATGGATGTCTAAGCCGACGTCTTAGCACAGTGGCTGAGAACGTGCTGGCAGCCGCATTCCCCGCTTCCCTCTAACAGTTAGTGTGCCCGCACTGGCCATTCACAAATGGCCGGCCCCCGCGCCCTGATAGAGGGATAGCGGGGATGCGGCCATGGCCTGCGCATGCGTCGTTGGACCGTGAAAAAAGGTAAATCTAGCAGGCAACCTGGGGGGGTTTCACACAGTGGGCATCCCGATTTTGGATGCCCCGGGAGAGGGAATGGATCGGCCAGGAATCTTATAGATTCCCAGGCCGATCCAGCACGGTTTTATATATAATATTTAATATATTATATATATTATATAATAGATATATATTTGAATGTGGCGTTGACTCACTTTACCGGGCTGAGTACAGTACAGCAGTGCCAGTCTGACCAAAAAGTCCAGGGCCGTTTTTTGCTCCCAGTCCGCCCCTGCCCTGACTTATCTGCAGAAAATAGGATGGCTAGGGTAAAGGCGCCTCTCTAACATACACAATGGCTTGGCACCCTGCTTGCCCTTTCCCTGGTATGGCCCTGATATCTACCACGCTGTTTGATGTCCTCCAGTACTCATAGCTAGTAATGAGCCGAGGCAGGGCAATCTAGTTCGGCAACCCTCCAAACAGATAGTCCCCAGTATTCGGTGCTCCTATATACAATAGATCACCACAAAAAGTGAATGGTCTCCCAGAGTGATCATCTGTCAGGGGCAAATGTATTTTTATATTTTTTGCCTGGACAATGACTTTTAACTGCCAACCTAGCTATGGATTTTGCTACCCTTTCTTTTCACTATTCTCTGCTATACATGTTAAATTATTTTTGAAAGAATGTTCAGGGATTTCCCAGGAAAATGATATATTGTTTTTTTCAGCAGAGTTTGGGCTTTAACATGAAATGTCTTGTTTGTAATTTTTTTGTGCTTTTTTTTTTTTTTAAATAAAAAAATGTACGTTTTTAAGAAAATCATATTGCATATAAAAGCTCAATTTCTCCCGCTTACAACGGTACCACATATGTATTGGTAGACACCCTTTCCTGCCCAGGAGACTCTCCCAAACTGACACAGCGCTTTAGGAGATTTTCAGATGAAATACAACTACTACCTTGCAGTTATCAATGAAGTCAACCCTTTACATTTGAAATACTCCCAAAAGCTATACATTATCTAGAAGAACACACCTTAAAGTCGCAGTTTTCTGGAATCCCTCAATTAATTCTTAGATTTAATTGAGGGAATAACCAGAATAACCCTTTACATTTGACCCCTCGCAATCCCTGAAAGTACACACTTGTTGTAGTGGGTGCATTTTTATGGAAGTAATCCACCAACAAATTCTTTGGTTGCACAGGGTTTCCCTAAAAATGTATTTAAAAAGCAGAATAAAATCCACAGTTTCCTAAAATGTTAATATGCAAACAAGAAAAAACAAGCTAAATCTGAAAGTGCAAGGTCCCCCGAACAGAACAATACTCAACATGCATAGGTACATTTAACCCTTTTAACTGCCTACTTGTGGTTTTGTCACCCTCTTTTGACAGGTCATTTTTCAATATTTTGCTCTATATTTCTCACGATTTTGCACTATATTTAACTGTGATTTTTGCAGGAACTTACATAAATTTCCAGGTAAGGTGTATATTGTTTTTTTGGCAGAGTTCGGGCTTTAACATGATAATTTTGTGTGCTTTCAAAATAATATAAAATATATATATATATATTCTAAGTGTGCCATACACTCCACTTCGATCTTCATGACATGTGGGTAATCTCCAGTAGAGGGCGAACTTCTGCAGAGATGAATATGCAAAAAAGAAAGCCCCTCCCGGTCCATATATACCTGGGACCTCCCACCAATTCCCCAGTTCCTTCTCTGCAGTGAAGGCGACAAGACAGAAGATGAAGACTTCTTTACTTACAGGTAAGCCGGGCCCGCGCCCTGCAGTTTATTGTCCCTATTGCTGCCAGGACCCTTTCTAAATTGCCCCTATTTGAGCCTCCCAGCTTAGGCTGCGGTTCCTGGTGAAGGTAGGCAGCACCCTATGGGTGCGGAAGGAGTATTGCTCCACCGTGAGACCTCATTATGGGGTAGGCGGTTACCCAGGTTTTGGTGATCCTGGTGTGGGATGCCCCTTCCCTCTATGCTTATGGCCGGATTCTGGCAGGGTTCCCCCCCTTCTGGGTCCCTTACTCCCCTCCAGGGTGGGGGGGCTTGCCTGGCCGTTATTTTCGGTGTGTGGGTGTGTGAGTTTCACTGTGTGTGTGATGGCCTTCCCGCCCTGGTGAAGTGGGAAATCCACGCAACGCGTCAGCAGGCCAGCACATGGGGGACCCCAGGCTAGAGATGTGAATAATGGTGATGTACTACCTTCCTTATCTAACATATTGACTTTCTTGTATCTTTTGTCCAGCAGACACCTCTTTTCACAGTGTCTTTATATGTGTTTATGTTTTTTGATACATTGTATATTTGCACAGTATTTCTCTTGTTAGTATATTGCACTCAGCACTTTCTTCCTTGTCAAGTGTCTTCTGTTTGTAAGTATGTAATTGGCAGGCAGCTATAACAATATCTCCCTGCCCCTTATTTCCACTGGCATTTAGCGTTATTAAATGATTTAGATTTTGAATTTTAGGATCAGGAAGGTGTTTACTTATGCATGCATATAATATAATGAAAGCCTTTGCATGGGAACTCCCCCATTTGGGTTAATGTGTTGATGTATTTTAATATGTCTTTTGTCTTGTAAATTCATGTTTAATCTCTTTTTAATGAGTCATTTGTACAGAAATAAATTCAGACTTTATATGAGTACATAGTTTGCTGCATACTTTTGTGGGTAGAGTGCGGACTATATGGGGGCCTGTGGGGGGATTCCAAAGCCGCCCCCAAACTTTGTTGGTTTGCTGTATTGGATGGGCACAGACGGGTCCAGCACCCCCATTTTTCAATACTAGTGGGCTGTGCGTATCTACTTGTAGGATATTTGCCTTTAGTTATCGCATGTCTGGAGCTGGGATATATATATATATATATTTATATATATAAGTATGTATGTGTTATTGTATATATATATATATATATATATATATATATGGGATTGCACTTATGATGCCTGTTTGTGTGTTACAGATTGCATTGTATTTGTGCATATTAAGGGGTTCCTCCTGGTCCTGGGGTCCCTAGTGTAAAATTGATCACCTCAAATCCTCCCACCGGGACTTTTAAGGGGCATGCCGGGTTGCTTAGGCGTAAATTCCCTGCGGCCTTGCGACTGACCACAAAAATCACCATATGGAGGCTCCGCAGGATACTGGGCTTGGGCTCCCTCTGGGACAATCCGGGCCATGTGTGGGGTGTGGGGTATCCCTTACGGGGGAGAATGTGCTGATCTGTATACCATGCGCACAAAAGGCCATAACGCGTCAGTCTGGTACCCAGCCTTCTGGGTCGGCTCCTCCCGCTTCATCGCCTTCCCCTCCCCGCCTTATCCATACCCCAAGTGACATTGGTGCCAGCGGGGAGTCGCACTCTGATGTTTGTGCTAGGTTGGCCAGTATCGAGAAATGTATTGCTAGCACGGTGGGCAAGAAGGCCCTTGTGGGATGTTGACGACGATTCCGTTGATTTGTCAGATTATTCCCCATTAGAGGAGGGCGAATTGTATGAGGAAACAGAGGCTGACTATGTTCAGTCTGGTGATGCCGATGTCGGGCAGGCGCTGGGGGATGCCATAGATACGGCCACTGTTTTGTCACATCTATTGGAGGTGTTGGATATTGAACCGCCTGAGGCGCCCCCTCTCAAGAAGGGGGAATTTTTGGGGGTCCGCAAGCCCCGTCTGGAGTTCCCTACCCAGGGTCACTTTGATGCGCTGATCCTTAGAGAATGGGAGAGGCCCAGTCGGCTTCCTGGTGTTCTTCAGGGATGGGATAAGAATTATCTTTTCCCGGTGGAGGCGGTTAAGCGCTGGTCTTCTCCTCCCGAGGTCAACGCGCCAGTTTTAGGTTTGACCAACTCTTCTGTGCTGAACACCCCTGATGCCACTTCCCTTAATGATGGCGAGGATAAGCGCCTTGATCAGATGGCGTGCCACGCATTTGCCAGCGTGGGCTCGGCCCTGCAGCCTGTTTGTGCATCTGCCCTGGTGTCGCTTGCTACCAGGTCTCTTATCATGGACTGGCTGAATGACGCTCAGTTTGATCCAGCTAGTGCTGAGTTCGCTACCCTTAAGAGATGTGAATTGTTCATGGAATTTGTCTTGGCTGCTATGGAAGATTCTATTGTCGTGTGTAGTAGGACTCCAGCCTTACTGGTGGCTATGCGCAGATCGGTCTGGCTCCGCCAGTGGACGGCGTACTTTGGGGCCAAGAAGTCGCTCACAGCTCTTCCCTTCTTGGGTACGCGGCTGTTTGGAGATAAATTGGATGCTGTTGCTAAAGGAGGTAAGTTACCTCAGCGGAAGAAACAGCGCCGTCCCTTTCGGGGGGCTGGCTCGTTCACTCCTTCCTTTCGAGGGGCCAGAGCGGCTAGGGGTTTGGCCTTCTCGGTTGTGTCAGGGGCTCGTCCTGGAACAGGGGCAGAGGTCGGGCACGTCCCGCGGCTGCCTGGGGTTCCAAGCCCAAGCCTGCCATTAAACCGGCTCAGCAATGAAGGGGCGCCTTCACCCGCAAGGGTGGGGGGACGGCTGCGGCTCTTCTTCCAGGTCTGGGCCCGGGAGGTCACAGACAATTGGATCTTGAAAGTGGTCTCCTCCGGGTACAAACTGGAGTTCGAGTACTGGCCGCCCCCAAGATTCTTAAGGTCTGTTAGCAGTGAAAAACCTTCTGGACATGGGGGTTATATGCCGGTGCCTCCGTCGGAGAGAGGCAGGGGTTACTACTCCAACCTTTTCACGGTTCCCAAGAAGGAGGGTTCGGTGAGACCCATTCTAGATCTCAAGGTTCTCAACAGGTTTATCAGAGCCAAAAAGTTCCGCATGGAGACTCTGCGCTCGGCTATCAATTCCCCTCGCCAAGGGGATTTTATGACATCCATAGACATCAAGGATGCGTATCTGCATGTTCCGATTTTTCAGGCACATCAGAGATTCCTCCGGTTTGCGGTGGAGGATCAACATTTTCAGTTTGTAGCTCTTCCCTTCGGGCGCCGAGGGTCTTCACCAAGGTCTTGGCGGGAATAATGGCTCTGCTCAGAGCTCAGGGCATTCGCGTTGTGCCTTATCTGGACGACCTGTTGATCTCCGCTCCTTCCCTCCGTCAGGCGGAGCTGGACACCCACCAGGTGGTGTCGACCCTGGAGAGGTTCGGGTGGGTGATCAACCGCCCCAAGTCTTCTCTCTCTCCGTTTCGTGTGATTTCATTTCTGGGCATGAATCTGGATACCATTCTGGCCAGATTGTTTCTGCCCCAGAGCAAGGTGCAGGGGATTCAGGGTCTGATCCGCCTTCTTCTGGCCAATCCTTGTCCCTCTATCCGACAGGGGATGAAACTGGTGGGCTTGATGGTATCCTCCTTCGAGGCGGTACCGTTTGCACAGTTTCACATGAGATCTCTTCAACTTCATCTATTGACGCATTGGGACAGGTGGCCACAGTCATTGGATCAACCTTTCAGGATGTCTCCCAGGTTTCGGCAGTCCCTTCGGTGGTGGCTGGAATCGAGCAACCTGTTGAAGGGCAGATCCTTTCTGGTCCCTTGTTGGGAGACGGTTACCACGGATGCCAGCCTGCCGGGCTGGGGAGGTTATTGGAAAAGTCATCAGTTCAGCGGGTTGTGGGGTCCTCAAGAGGCTCACACCCCCATCAATGTCTTGGAGCTCAGAGCCATCCGACTGGTTCTGGCTCGGCTGACCTCACATTTACAGGGTCTACCGGTTCAGGTTCGTTTAGACAACCGAACAGCGGTAGCTCACATCAATCACCAAGGAGGGACTCGCAGCAGGAGTGCCCTCAGGGAACTCTCTCTGATCCTGCACTGGGCAGAGAGCAATGTTCCTTGTATTTCGGCAGTCTACATTCTGGGAGTGGAGAACACGGAGGCGGATTTCCTGAGCAGGGGATCCTCTAGCCAAGGAGAGTGGTCTCTCAATCCCGAGGTTTTTCTGGATCTTTGCCGCAAGTG
Source organism: Gastrophryne carolinensis (assembly GCA_027917425.1). Classification (NCBI taxonomy): domain Eukaryota; kingdom Metazoa; phylum Chordata; class Amphibia; order Anura; family Microhylidae; genus Gastrophryne; species Gastrophryne carolinensis. Next base: position 319,647,201 of record CM051234.1, read on the forward strand.
GGGGACTCCAGAGGTGGATCTCTTTGTCTCGAGACACAATCACAAACTTCTGGCCTGTGTCTCTTTCTCAGGATCCTCTATCTCTGGCAGTGGATGCCTTGTCCCTTGCTTGGAAGGAGCTGGGTTTTCTGTACCTGTTTCCGCCCGTCTCCATGCTGGGCAAGGTAGTTCGCAAACTGGTTCTAGAAGGGGCACCAGCAATTCTGGTGGCTCCAAGGTGGCCAAGAAGGGTTTGGTACGCAGACGTTGTAAGGATGGCGGTAGATCAGTACCGGCTTCCCTTGTTGCCGGATCTGCTATCTCAGGGTCAACTACTTTACCCCAATTTACAAACGCTGGCTTTGACGGCTTGGCTGCTGAAACCTTCATTTTGAAAGAGGAAGGTTTGTCTGAGGCTGTTGTTCAGACCTTGATTAGGACTAGGAAGCGGTCCTCTTCTGGCATTTACTATAGGACTTGGAGGTCCTATATTGATTGGTGTGAGGCTAGGGCCTTACCTTGCAGGGTGTTTTCGATTCCCAGGATTTTGGAGTTTCTTCAGCGTTTCTGCTCTGTCGGTTTTCTTCCAGAGGTCTTTTGCCTTACACCCGCTGGTTAAGACCTTTTTTCAAGGGGCCGCGCATGTGCGGCCTCCTCGGAAGGCTGTGGTTCCTGTTTGGGATTTGAATTTGGTTCTTTCGGCTCTCCAGGGTCCTCCTTTTGAGCCGCTACAGGATATTGCTCTTTCGATTCTCACTCAGAAGGTTGCTTTCTTGGTGGCTATTACCTATGTTCGTCGTGTCTCTGAGTTGACGGCTCTGTCAATTCAGGCCCCTTACTTTGAGAGACACCAGGATAAGGTGGTTTTTCGTTTTAAGCCGGATTTCCTTCCTAAGGTGGTGTCTGCTTTCCACCTCAATCAGGATATTGTTCTCCCTTCCTTGTGTCCTAAGCCTAACAATGACAAGGAGAGGGTTCTGCACAATTTGGATGTTGTTCGCCGTGTGAAGTACTATTTGGTGACTACTTCTCCCTTCCGCAAGACGGACGCTTTTTTCGTGGTGCCCTGCGGGCCCAGGAAAGGCTTTGTGCCTGCTAAGTCTACGATTAGCAAATGGATTCGTCAGGCCATTGTTGGGGCCTATTCTGCTAAGGGGAGGACTCCCCCTTTTAGGGTCACTGCGCACTCTACTCGTGCGGTTGGTGCGTCCTGGGCTTTTCAGCACCAGGCTTCTGTTGAACAAGTTTGTAAGGCTGCTACTTGGTCTTCCGTTCATACTTTTTCCAAGTTTTACAAGGTTGATGTGCGGGCTTCAGCGGATGCTGTTTTTGGCCGCAAGGTTCTGCAGGCTGCAGTGGTTTGAGTTGGTACATTCTTTACTGTTTCTGTTTCCCACCCATGACGGACACTGCTATTGGATGTCCCACATGTCATGAAGATCGAAGTGGAGTGTATGGCACACTTAGAATAATACCGTTTTGTGAGTACTCACCTTTAAAACGGGTATTATGAGTGTGCCATACACTCCACTTCGCCCCACCCCTTTTCAGGTATTCTGGGGCTTTTATATGGTGAACCATTGGTTTTGATTGTTAAGGTTATAATTGGTTCTTCCTGGTCCCCTTACTGCTTTTTTACACTGGGAAATTGGTGGGAGGTCCCAGGTATATATGGACCGGGAGGGGCTTTCTTTTTTGCATATTCATCTGTGCAGAAGTTCGCCCTCTACTGGAGATTACCCACATGTCATGAAGATCGAAGTGGAGTGTATGGCACACTCATAATACCCGTTTTAAAGGTGAGTACTCACAAAACGGTATTTTTGTAAATGTTGTTGTGTTTACATTTATTTTTTTTCAAGAAAACCATATTGAACCTAAAAGCCCCATTCCTTATGAATACAATTGTACCTCATATGTATCGGTAGCCACCCATTCCTGCCCAGGAGACTCCCCAAAGTGAAAAGAGCTCTCTGGCATTTTCAAATAAAATATAACTACTATTAGCACTAACAAGGGTTACATTTTTTTTAAATGGGCGTGGGGTTCCACCTCTTCAAGGGTTGGACCCCAGGCATCTTTTTTTAAAAAAAAACAACATGGGGTCCACCATTCCCAGTAAGACTAGCCAGGACACCAACTATTGGGAACTTGTAAACCAGGGCGTGCCTCCAGCCCTGAAAGCTATAAGCTCACATAGCCCTAGCGGGCCGCAGGCTCTTCTGACCCCTTTGGAGAGGCAGGGAATGGGGCTGGGGGTTAACTTGAAGCCCTTCAAGCCTTGTGAACTGGTATAGAGGTATCATGGACCCCTTAAAAGTTCACAAATGATTAAATGTAAAAAAAACTCACAAACATCATTTCCTGCTGGAAGACTTTTATACCTGTTGAGTGACAGAACATAAAGGGTTTATTGGAAACAACAATGACATAGGGTGCCCCCTCTTTGGGATTAAAACCCTTAAAAATGAAAATGGCATTGGGTCCCCCTTCCCAGTATAACCAGCCTGGGCATCAGCTATGTGGGGCTTGTAGACCAGAGTGCGGAAGCTAGCCCTGGCCTCTTCTGCCCCCCCCCCCAGGCTTTGTCGCAGGTGACTTGCCAGCCCCCAAGCCTTGTGAAGTGGTATGGGGGTCTCATGAAACCCTTACCAGTTGACAAAGAGTTAACAGTGAAAGAACACACACAGCAGCAGCAGAGAAAATGTTATTTAATAAAAAAAAATTAAAGCTATTTTTCTCTACTCATCTCCGATCCGATCCCGTTGTCCAGCACCGATCACTGACAGCTGGCTGCTGATCATTAGTTGCTGGGTGCCGGAGGCAGGGGATCGGAGACCCCATAACCACCATCTACCAATCAACAGCCACTTCTGACAGCTTACCGGTGCCCCGGAAGCAGAAGGAGTGTTATGACGTCATCCCACTCCTCATGTAAAAGCCTCTCCATTAGGTGGCCGACGGGCCTGCCGGGGGGGGGGGGTATATTTTTTCTTATGTTAGAAAATGTATGTTTTTTGGAAGCAGTTTTCACTGTTTTGCAATTTACCACAGCAGGAGTTAAAAAAAGGTAAATTAATATGTATGTGCAGCAATCTAAATTTCCCTGGGGAGCACTGTTTGTTGCATTGGTCCAGTATAAGTTTTTGTCTGATGGTCCGCTTTAACAGCTGGCTTCCCCATGACATTTCTCTTTGTCTCTTATATCTTGCTAAACATAAATAAATTTGAGCAGCTGTTGCAAGCCCCAGCGATAAAAGAGTCAGCAGGGACAGCATAGTAAACTACTCAGGTGACAAATTGCTTAAAAAAAAAAAGGTTTACATTTTCCTGAGACATGGCCCTTACAGTTAGAGGTTAGGTTAAAAATGATATTTAGGGGCGGGGCTTGCCATGGAGCAGTGAAGACGTGCTGGCAGTCTGCTCCCAGCAGTATTAGCATTTTATAAGCATAAAAAAGTACTTACCTGCCCAAGCTTCGGAGTTCACCCGCCTGCTGACCGTCGGACTTCACCTGCCTGGTCCCTGGCCAGTCTCAGCGAGGTCGCGCGACCTGGGAAGCGAGCGTTGGAACCGACCTAGACGGAGCAGCTGCGGAGGTGCGTGGGGGAAGGCGGAGGCTCCGGATTGCTGGGGGACTCCCTCCCTACCTCCTCTCCCCGTGGATACAGACTGGAGCGGCGTGCGGCTCCTGTGGTGGGGGCCGCCATCTTGGATCGCCGACCCTCTTGCTCACGGCGGCGGAGAGGTGCGCAGAGGCGGCGGTGGAGGAGGTGGGCTTCAGATCTGCGAGGGGCCCCCTTCCCGCTTCCTCTTCCCGGTGACACAGGCCCAGACGCACAGCCCCCGGCGGCGCGGTGGGCAGAAGGTGAGGAGCGGGTGGGGGTGTCGGCGCCCTGCCTCCTGTATTCCTGCGAGAGGGACCTTTGAGATGGTGCTGGCCGTGCTGACAGCACTCATATCTATCTAATCCCCCAACCTTATAACCGAGGAGCGACTGGTGGCAGCATATAAGCGCTGCTTAGTTACCCATTGTGCTGTGGAGAGGGAGGACGGCCTCTTGACATCAGGGGAGAGCACAGATAGAGGACCTGTCCATATAGCCCCTAGAAAGAGCAAACAAGCTAACCTGACCAACAGCCCCTTCGGATATCTCTGAGGAGATTTGGTACGTGGAGCCCTCTGCACGCCCTGGCGTGCCTCCTTGACCCCTACAAGGCTCTGGAACACCCTGTGCTGTTTGCCCCCTGCTCGAGCTTTTTCATAACATCACTAGCTGGGCACTCTTTACTCCTTTACCTGCGCCCCTTCAGACATCTGGGAGCCTATAGTACTCAGAGAAGCCTTTTTCAATAGCGTGGGCCGGACAACCCTCACTTGTACTCCATCAAAGCAATCTGGGACTGGCAGTCCTCTGGGAAACGCCCTCAAAGCATCCAGGGCTGGACACCCCGTAGTTAAGCGCCCTCAAAGCACCCCGAGCTGGTCACTCTTCATTAATGCGCCTTTCTTGCACCCGGGGCTGGACATTCTCTACTTAACGTCCTCAAGGCATTCCGGGCCCGTCTGCCTTTACTGAAGTGCCTTTGGGCACCGGGGGTCTGTTGATCCTTCTTTGAGCTCTTCTAAAACACCCGGGAACCGATAGCTCTAGTGGAAGTGCCTCCTAAGCATTCTGAACCGGATACACCACACTTAAACTCCCTCAAAGCATCCAGGCCCGGACCTCCCTCGTTTAAACCCCCTCAAGCATTACAGGTTGGATTCCCCACCTCCTAAGCTGAGAAGATTGGAAATGGGGGGCGGTAGCAAACATAAAGATGGCCGTGGTCAGACAAGGAGCTCAGCAGCAAGCACTCAGTGTGACCTAAACCGCGACATATCCAAACCCACAGAATCTGTCCGGGAATCGGGCCATGACGAGGAGAACCCCCGGGAGGGGCGAACGGGGGGGGCTGCGGGTATGGAGGGTACGTCTACAAGCTCGAGGCCCACCACATCTGACAATACCTTGGCTGAGATTTGGGCCTATCTGAGATCCATGCCGACTAAAGAGGACCTCTCCACGATCACCCGCTCTATCAGCGAGAAATTAACTGAGGAGGTGGGGTTTCTGCGAGGGGATCTTAAGCTGCTGGACACCAGGCTTGCTGGGGTTCGAGCAACAGCGAGAGGAGGACAAATCCACCATTCAACAACTCACGCACCGTTTGCAGGCGCAAGAATCAGCAACTGCTGCCCTGGCTCTCCACTTGGAGGACTTAGAGAACCGCAACCGTCGATATAACATTCGAATACGGGGGCTTCCCGAAGCGACACGAGCGGAGGACCTTCTTCCTACTTTGCAAGGAATCTTCTCTACATTTCTGGGCGAATCGTCAAATGGTGACACCAAGATTGAGATAGATCGGGCACACAGATCGATTGCCCCCCCCCCCCTCGCCAGAACGACCCTCCAAGAGACGTCATTTGTAGGATTCACTTTTTCCAAGAAAAGGAAGCAATCATGGCGGCTGCAAGAAGGAAGGGTCCGCTGGACTTTGATGGGGCGATCCTGTACTTCTACTCAGATCTTTCAAGGTCCACCCTGGCGAGGAGGAGGGCACTTCGGCCTTTATTGGAGACTCTTAAACAGAACAATGTCACCTATAGATGGGGGTTTCCTTTTGCCTTAATTGCCTCAAAACAAGGCAAGACCTTCTCTCTTCGCAAGCATGAAGACCTTCCTGGCTTGTTTCACCAGTTTGACCTGCGCCCTGTCCGGGTCCCGGACTGGCTGTCGCTTTCCCCAGAGCCTTATCCTTTGCAGTCAAGAGGAGGAGCGGACCCCCGGTCTACCGACCCGTAGCATAGCCTGACCAGTTGTCTGACGGATCAGCCGTTGGCCCGATCGCGGTCTTCTCCTCATCCCATGTTTTATGGACACTCCTGACCGGGTCGTTTACTTCCGGTGCTGTTGTTTAATTAGTCATATTTGTAGCATATATTGTAACACGTGTGGTTGCGTGGACTAGGCCGTCTGGTCGTTCACGACCCTGTACTAATGGACCCGTATTTTGATGGGCCTGGGCCTTTGGGGATGAGTCTCCTCCCCGCCTGGAGGGGGGACCCCCGGGCTCCACCGCCCCGGGTCCCGCCGCAGGGGCGAACTTCTTGACCGAACGGGCGGCGTGGTGAAGCATTAGCCTAGTATCTAAAGCACTTGGGCGTTAGATAATTTATACTTTGTTTGTTGCCTGCTGGGAGCGGACCCTCACCTCATTCTAGTAGATTCGGTGACGACTGCGCAGGTTGCGGGCCCTGCTGCGTGGCCTCTCTGTCCCCACGTCTCAGGTGCGCTGGGGTATTGTGTGCCGGGGGCCGGTGGCCCATAGCTGGGGCCGACTCGCCGGCAGACCCCCAGTGCCCATCCCGGTGTGGGTGCTGCCCGCCCCGGTGATCAACAAATTAGTTCTAACAAGTTAGGATTTAGGGCTCAGCTCTGCGATCCCTGGCGCATCAGCCACCCTTCCACTAAAGATTATTCGTTCTATTCTGCGGTGCATGCCACGTACTCCAGAATCGATTACGTTCTGGTATCCCATGGACTTTTGCCCCAAGTGGTGGACACTAAAATAGAACCCACGGTTATTTCAGATCATGCTCCGGTGGCCCTCACTGTCAGTTTGCCCGGGGGAACGAGGGGGGAATGGACGTGGAGGCTGAACGAGTCCCTTCTGCAGAGTGAGGCATTGGTCCAGGACCTGCAAAACACTATCAAAACCTTTTTCGAGCTCAACAAAAGTGAGGATACTTCTCCTTTTACCAACTGGCAGGCTCACAAGGCGGTTATAAGGGGTGCGCTCATCAAACACGCTACCGCAAAGAAGAGGGATCGGGAGCGGGAACTACAGAGGCGAATTGAGAAGGTGCAGGAGCTGGAAGGGTCACACAAAGCCTCGCTAGCCAAAAGTAACCTTTTAGCACTCATTGAGGCCAGGGCTGCTCTAAATTCCCTACTGTCCTCACGGGCAGCATACATTATAAAGCGATGTAAGAGACTATACTTTGAATGGGGAAATAGGAGTAGTGCACTTTTAGCGAGAGCACTCAGGAAACATCAAACGCTAAACTTTATAGAGGCAATCATGGATGGGCAACAAAAAAAGCATTACAGTACCCCGGAGATTGCAAGGACCTTCCAGTCTTTCTATCAGAAACTTTACAATATTCGCCCCACAGGGACAGACCCGGGGCGGGGGCATCTGGAGCAGATTAAGCGATATATAGAGGAATCGGGAATGCCTGTACTTCAAGATGCTGATAGGGAGGCACTGGAAAGCCCAATATCCACAGAAGAGTTACACGCAGCTATCAAGGATGCCCCCAGCGGGAAATCACCGGGGCCGGACGGATTCTCCGTGGCCTATTATAAGCAGTTTCTCCCACTTCTCGCTCCACATTTCCTTTCAGCTTTTAATTCCCTGATCGCATCCACTGACCCAGCCACCATCCAGAGTGAAGAGTTAACCGCATTTGTCACAATTATCCAGAAGCCCGGGAAGGATCCTATGTCCTGTCGTAGTTATAGGCCCATTTCCTTACTGAACGTGGATCTCAAACTTTTTGCAAAAATCTTAGCAAACAGACTCTCCGGGCTGCTGCCGGCCTTAGTGGATGGTGACCAGTCAGGTTTTGTCCCGGGCAGGGAGGCCCGGGACAACACGACCAGGGTGTTAAACCTGCTACATAGGGTTGAACAGACTGGGGAACCGGTTGTTTTGCTTTCCACTGATGCCGAGAAAGCCTTCGGTCGGGTAAATTGGCAGTTTATCAGAGCAGTCTTGGAACATATTGGCCTAGGTCCCAAAGCTTTACAGCTGATAATGGCCTTATACTCAGACCCATCCGCAAGAATCAAGGTCAACGGAGCTCTCTCAGGCCGGGTTGACATTAGGAATGGCACTAGGCAGGGATGCCCACTCTCTCCTCTGATTTTTGCCCTATCTATGGAACCCTTTTTGTGTAGAATCAGGGGACAGGGAGACATCCGGGGGATTGCGACTGGCGCAACTACGCATAAGGTCTCGGCATATGCGGACGATCTTTTGTTTTTTCTTACTAACCCTGCAGTGGGCCTTCCGTTCTTGTTGAGAGAATTTGAGAGATTCGGTAGGTTATCTTATCTGAAGATAAATTATGATAAATTGGAGGCCCTAGGGGTGAATATCACGAGGGAGGAAGAGAACCGCTTGAAGGCATCTTTCCCATTTAGATGCCCACCCTCAGCCATTACATACCTGGGCACTAAAATAACAAAAAAGATGGATGGAATCTACGCAGCAAACTTTGCCCCTTTTTTATCAAGACTTAAAAACGACTTAGCGAATTGGGACCTCCCTACCTTCTCTTGGTTAGGTAGGATCAATATTCTTAAAATGACAGCCCTACCAAGAATACTGTATCTGCTCCAGACTCTCCCGATTCAAATCCCCAGAGCATACTTCAAATCCCTCAATTCAATTTTTATTAATTTCATCTGGCAGGGGCGCAAATCTAGATTACGGCTACGGCTTCTCTTTAGGTCTAAACAGTCGGGGGGGGCTCACCTGCCCAGATCTCCTGCGGTATTGGCAAGCGGTTCATCTCCAAAGAGTTTTAGACTGGCACCACCATGGGGCAAGAAAGAAATGGGTGGACCTGGAGGCAACCTGGCTCCATTCCCCACTCAGGGATGTGCTATGGGCAGTTAGGAGGGGGAAGCCCCTATGCAGGGATCACCCGCTTATTTCCGCCAGCCTCGGAGTCTTTGATAAATTAAGAGACAGACAGTATATATCCCCGTGGCCGACCCCACTGGTCCCGCTGGTGAACAACCCGTCCTTTCCTGTAAATATTCTCCCTCGTCTCCGCGGGTGCTTTATGGAAAAGGGGATCCCGAGAGGGATGGACCTCGTCCTACCCTCTGGATGGGCGCGATTGGAGGATCTGCGGGATAAATGGGACACTCAACTGCTTGACCAGTGGCTATTGTTCACATTCCAAAGCTTCCTAATGAGTTTGGGGCATAGACAGGCGATGCTGAGGAATCTCACCCCTTTTGAGCATCTAGCAAGGGCGAGGGAACCCCCTGTGAAGCTTATCTCTCAGCTGTATGCTCTTCTGGGGAGTGAAGAGGCCGGTGAGGCGCCCCGATTCTGTGCGGACTGGGAGAGGGACCTGGACAGACAGCTGATAGACAAACAGTGGAAATACATTTGCCTAGCAACGCATAAAACTTCCGTCTCCTTCAAGATCCAAGAAGCAAATTACAAGTGCCTCACGAGGTGGTATTACACTCCGGAGAGATTGCATAGTTTTTCCCCGTCCCATTCTGACAAGTGCTGGAGGTGCCGGAGAGCAGTGGGGAGCTTCTTCAACATCTTCTGGGAATGCCCCAAGATCGCACCCTTCTGGCGAATGGTAGCCGGAATCTCCGAGGAAATTCTGGGCTACCCGGTGGCCTGTGACCCTTCCCTGCTCCTCTTGCACTTGGCAGACACTCCCTTGAAGACTTATAAGAAATCACTTCTGAGACATCTTGTAAATGCAGCCAGGGCAATGATTCCCAGGATGTGGAGATCTGAGGTGATCTCCTCGGTGGGGGACTGGGTCGGGGAGATTAACCACATAATGGAGATGGAGGAGCTCACCGCCAAGGTCCATGAGAGTACAACGCAATTCTTTCGCACTTGGACACCGTGGTTTATTTTCAAAGAGACGGAGAGGTTTACGCAGCTTGTGGTCCCTGACCCTCCCCCTCCTCCCTCTGAGACCTTGAGTACGGTGGGCACCTGAAACCGCTGTGGTTCGGTGGCATCCTCACTTAACAGCAATGCATAAGCTATGTGTGCGCCAGTCAACCCCGGAGGAAGCGTAATGATAAGCTAACCACCCCCTGGCTTGTCCCCCTCTCCTCCCTGGCGTCCCTTCCTCCCTCGCCTCCCCCTCCCATACCCCTTTTCTTCTTCTTTCTTCTATTTTTCCCCTACCTTCCCTATTTTTTCTCCTATCTTCTATATAGTATTTGTTTGATGCACTATGGCCCTAGCTATGAGTCTCCTGATAACTTGTACTTGCGAGATGGCTCTGTATATCTGCAAATGCTGTACTTTCTTACTTGTCTCTTTATTGAATATAAAAATAAAGAATTTCAAAAAAAAAAAATGATATTTAAGGCAAAGGCAATTGTTACACCATTGTGTTGGGCTGCGTTTGGCACTGCCTAAAGTGTTTTTCATTTTTTAATTGATTTAGAAATGGCCGAGATATCGAGGTTGCAGTTTCACCATATGATTTCTCTTCTGAAGAAAGTGGGCGTGGCCCTTTGAGCTGTGATGTTGCATAATAACCAGCATAATGGGCGGGGTCTAAAAGAGCTCAAGGTTCTGCTTCGGCTGTGCTGCCTCCTCCCTCCTCTCCCTTTTGTTTGGCAACATTGGAGGCCTAGACTCACACTCCCAAACACATGCACACACCCTCAAACACATGCACGCACCCCTGCTCTCTCAAACACATGCATGCACTCTTGCACTCCCAAACACATGCAGGCACTCCCAAACACATGCATGCACTCCCAAACATGTGTGCACCCTTGCACTTCCAAACACATGCATGCACCCCCACACTCCCAAACACATGGATGCACGCTTGCACTCCCAAACACACACGCACTCCCAAACATGCTCACACCTTCGCACCCCCAAACACATGCACACACTCCCAAGCACATTGACACACCCCCAAGCACACATGCACAAAATCCCAGGCACATATGCGAGCACCTCCAGATGCACATGTGCGCACTCCCAAATGCACATGCAAGGCATGACTATTCTACCTTTTTCACCCCACGACCTGACCACGATATAGCTCATGTGTGCCACTGTACAATCTGGTCCTGGAAAACACTGCCTGTCTGATTGGCCCTGACTTTGGACCCCTCAACTTTCAAATATATTCTGCCTTGTGTGGGCTCTAAAGAAGTCTAGGGGGGTCCTGCAGGGTTGAGTCTTGGATTCTGGGCAGTAGCGGCCAGGGATATTCTTGCCAGGCAGTGGAACTTTGGGCTCTCCGCAATCAGTGTCCTACCAGAGCACTGATTGGCAGAACACATATTTTTTCTAAATTTGTTGAGACAAGGCTAACAAAAGACTGGAAAAGTAAGTGGCACCAATGAAAAACACCTGAAGGGGTGCATATATTTTGTATAAACTGAGCATGGTAGAGTCTCAGAAGCATGGGTAGCCAGAGGTCACCAATCTGTGAAAAAACATCAAAAAAATGGGGCGACATTTCCAAAAAACATCAAAGGATTTAGATCATTTAGAGGAACACATGCGTACAAGAGACATGTGCTCAGTTGCAATGGCCACAGAAATACCTTCTGAAATCCTGTTTGTGAACACAGTTCCCTTTGCAAATAATCTTTTTCAATGATTTTTCTTGGTTTGTAAAGTACAGTACAATCGAAGTGTGTAAAGTCAGAAAACTTGTACACAATATCAAGACAATTATGTAACAGAAAACTGCAGTGAAAAAAGAAGCACGTGTAGCACCAGGCTAATCACCAATATTGCAGTTGTAAGTGGTGGTGGTGGGTTCCGTACATCTAGCAGCTAGAGAAGTCATCAAGTAATTATGTTGTCCGCCTTGATAAACTAGCTTTGTAGTCGGCCTAAAACAAGCCTGATCCCACAATGTTTGAGCTAACCAACAGATCGTTTTACTAAGTAAAGCTGGATGGAAACGAAAAGCTAAGTATAGAAAAAATGAGAAAGAGAAGAAGGAGGAAAGATGAGGAAAAGAGAGAGGAGAGAAGAAAAAAAGGAAAAAAGTGTTGTCATTAAAATGGTGTGAATTGATGTCTGAGGTGAAGCCCCTCCACCGTAAATATATCCTAGGCATATGTCCCAGGAAAATGAACTGCACTATGTGTAACCATGTCATCCCATAAACAGTGTAACTAACCTTATACCCTATACCTGTCACAGGTGTTCAGCATGGAGAACCTTTTGCTTGAGACTGATGTCACCTTTACTGAGATTATGGCTTAGCCAACAAGATAAAGCACAATAAGGAGCCAAGCCTTATTACGTGCATCATTAAGCTGCTGTATCCTATAGCTCAATAAATAAACTCCGCAGCCACTGATCTCTGAAATCTTCTCAATGAGGATTAGTAAGAGGCAGTGAATGGGAGCAACAATAACGGTTTTAGTAAATACAAAACATTCAGCCAGCAGATGTTATCCTACAACAGAAATGTTTTGCTAATTTTGTTTCTCTTTTTCTGTGTCCTGTTCTACTGATGAGCTGAACCCAACCCTACATGGTTCGACTGCAGTTCTCCCGATTGTCCTTAAAACCCTGGTTTGGCATACACCTAAATCAAGATTAAATTATAATCTATGGGGGGTGTTCTGTTGTGTATCCTGGCCTCTGGATGGCACAAAATGCTGCCAAATGCACCCCCCAAAAGTTTCTAAAGCAGGATTACAAAAGTGGATTGTCTTTACAGGATGCACCCAATCCAAAAATGAACCACGTACCCCCCCCCCCAGTACAGCCAATGGGCCACAGCAGCAATCACATTGCCCACAAAAGTATGGCTCCCTCAGTCTAAAAATTAGCCCACCATACCCGCCCAGGTCCAGCCAGAGGAACGCTGTAGCCAGCACATTGCCTACATAGGCTTTTACGGATTTTACATTTAATGAAGCAAGTATGGAGGGCTCCCAAAGGCCTCCCCCAATCGGTGGCAGAAGGCCACAGCATGCAAGCACATTGCCAGCATAGGGTTTCATACTTTACACATTAGTGGATGAAAGGGCCCTAGCAGGGCCAAAAATGTGCATGACTATCCAGTTAAAAGGGGGAGGGCCACAGCAGCTAGCACATTGCCCACATTGGGTTTTATACATTTTACATTTAATGAAGAAACCAGAGGGCCCTGGCAGGGCTCCACCAGTTCAAAAATAGGCCTCTTCAGCCCAGATCCAGCCAATCCAGCAGATTGCCCACAATATATTTAAAATATATTACATTTCAGGGTAAAAGTGCAGAGGGCCCTGGTAGGGCTCCCCAAGGAATGCAAAGTAGCGACAGCAGAATGGATTTTTAATATTACAGCCATCAATTCCAGGGAATCTGCGGTCAGGGTGTGGTAGTCCCCTGAGAGCCAATCCTTGTTCATTTTTTATAAACATCAGGGGATCCGCAATTTCAGTAGACAGGTGGATGAGTTTGTAGGTAAGAAATCCCCCAGCTGCACTGAATACCCTTTCAGATAGCACACTAGCAGCAGGGAAAATATTTGGTAAACTCTAAGGCATTGGCCCTGATTCATTAAAGGTCGAATTCAAATTTTCGTTTTTTTGAGAAAAGTGATTCATCAACTTAAAATAGTGTTTTTTTCCGATTAGTGCGAATTTATTTCGAGTGTTATCAAGTGGATGCAAACATTTTTCATTAGTCAAATTTAATTAGTGTAGATTTTGCAATCGCAAAATATTTCGGGCGATTCAGCTGTCATTAATTACCTACACACATGCTTTAAATTTTGGTGTTTCACACAAATTTTTTTAGGTTGCTCACAGGAGGAGAGAACTCTGTTGTGGAGGACAAAACTGTCTTGCTGTTGGGCCATGGAGTCTTTTTATTCTCTTTGCGTTCAGTTTGAGCATCTGGATGGTGATATGCAGAGGAGAAGGCACAGATTGCCTGTTCCTAGGGTGTTTCGACAGCGACTAGATATTCATAATTTATCTGACCGTGCACTGTTTGAACTCACCAGATTGAATCGGACAGGTTTGCACAACTTATATATACGGCTGCACCCCTATTTGACGCCTTTCATGCGGATTTAGGATACCCTCTGTCTGAAACCTTCTGACCCCAAGCATCTATACACTGTGATCCACAGTAAGCAGACAATGGCAAGGAAAGGTTTGTGCCATCAACTTTCAAGTAAACCAAAAGCCATTTGTGCCTTGCAACCTTTGTCACTGGGCTATCCTGATTGTGAGTGCACCGCTGTGTGAAAGCTCAGGATCATGTCAACATACCTTTGCAGCAATCCTCTGGAGCATGCATGGGCTGATGCACGCTCCTGCTCCAGGCCCATCTGAATGGCTAGTGCTGAAATGCAGGGAAGTAGGCGGCAAAAGGTGCCAGCAATCCATTCACTCTGAATAGATTGGTGAGTATAATTATGCACTGCAATGTATTCGGGTGGGGGGACGGCTGCAGCACTTCGCTCACGTCTGGAGGCTTCATGTCTCAGACCGGTGGATTCAGGAGGTAGTGTCCTCCGGTTACAAGTTGGAGTTTGCTGCCGATCCCCCTCCAAGATTCATCAGATCCCGGATTCCTCAGGACCCTGTGTCAGCTCAGGAGCTAGTGCAAGCAGTGCAAGGCCTCCTGGAGCTGGGGGTCATCTGCCAGGTCCCTTTAAGAAAAAAGGCAAGGGCTTTTATTCCAACCTATTCACAGTACCCAAAAAGGATGGTTCTGTCAGGCCCATCCTGGACTTAAAGATTCTCAACAAGTTTGTCAGGGGCAGGCGCTTTCGCATGGAGACTCTGCGCTCTGCCATCAGTTCCCTGCGCCAAGGGGATTTCATGACTTCTGTGGACATCAAAGATGCTTACCTTCATATTCCTGTGTTCCCAGGTCATCAAAGGTTCCTCAGGTTCACTCTGATGGATCAACACTACCAATTTGTGGCCTTGCCCTTCGGCCTCACTTCAGCTCCTAAGGTGCTGGCTGGCGTGATGTCTCTGCTCAGATGTCAGGGCATCCGCGTGCTTCCCTATCTGGACGACATCCTCATCACTTCCCAGTCTCTACATCAGGCAGAGTTGGATACTCAGCTGGTGGTGTCCACTCTGGAGTCATTTGGATGGGTGATCAACCACCTCAAGTCCTCACTGTCCCCTTCCTTGGTAACTCCATTCCTAGGAATGAATCTGGATACAATTCAGGCAAGGATCTTCCTTCCTCAGCAGAATGTGGACAGTCTGATTGCACAGGCTCAGTCCCTCCTAGCTTGTCCCCATCCCTCCATCAGGCAGGGGATGCAGCTGGTGGGCCTGATGGTGGCGTGCTTCGAAGCGGTCCCTTATGCTCAGTTCCACTTGAGGCCTCTGCAACTTCACCTATTGTCTGTATGGGACAAGGACCCAGCGTCCCTGGAAAGGGTCTGTGTGCTCTCCCCCCTGGTCAGGAGGTCCCTCTTGTGGTGGATGGACTCCAGGAACCTGTTGGGGGGCAGATCCTTTCTTGCCCCTTCCTGGGAGACGGTCACCACGGGTGCCAGTCTGTCAGGTTGGGGGGGTTTCTGGAAGTCCCTGCGGTTCCAGGGGATGTGGGGCCCTCAGGAGGCCCACACACCTATCAATGTCTTGGAGCTGCAAGCGATCAGGATAGTTCTGGCTCGCTTGACTACTCATCTTCAGGGCCTGCCTGTTCAGGTGCGCTCGGACAACCAGACGGCAGTTGCCTACATCGATCATCAGGGAGGGACCCGGAGCAAGGGGGCCCTCCAGGAAGCGTCTCTGATCCTGACTTGGGCGGAGGCCAATGTCTCCTGCATTTCAGCTGTGTACATCCGGACTCTCTGAGCAGGGGGACCTCTCGCCAGGGAGAATGGTCCCTATGCAGCAGGGTGTTTCAATCTCTGTGTCACCGTTGGGGCCAACCAGATGTGGATCTGTTTGCGTCCCGCCACAATCACAAGCTTCCAGCTTTTGTCTCTCTGTCCAGGGAGCCTCTGGCCCTGACCTCGGATGCGCTAGCAATGTCATGGAAGGACTTTCAGTTCCTGTATGTCTTCCCCCAATTCCCCTGCTAGGCAGGGTTCTGCGCAAGATTGCTCTGGCAGGGGTGCCAGCAATTCTGGTGGCCCCCAGGTGGCCAAGAAGAGTGTGGTTCACAGACGTGGTACAGCTGGCAGTAGATCAGTACGCTCTGCCCTTGGTGCCAGATCTGATCACTCAGGGCTCACTACGCCATCCCAATTTACAAACTCTGGCCTTGACGGCTTGGCTGCTGAAACCTCCATCTTGATGGAGAAGGGGCTGTCTTCCTCAGTTGTGGATACTTTGATTAAAGCTAGGAAGAAGTCTTCCTCTTCCATTTATTACAGGGTTTGGCGTGCCTACATTGACTGGTGTGAGTCTAAATCTCTTCCCTGTCGTGTGTTCTCTATTCCCAGGATTCTGGAGTTCCTGCAGCATGGGTTGGAGATGGGGCTCCAACTCAGTACTCTGAAGGGTCAGGTTTCTGCCCTGGCTATTTTTTTCCAGAAGTCCTTTGCTCAGCACCCTCTGATCAGGACTTTTTTCCAGGGGGTCACTCATGTGCGTCCCCCACGTAAACCTATGGTGCCTGTTTGGGATTTGAACTTGGTTCTGTCAGCCTTGCAAGGTGCTCCCTTTTAACCTGTGCAGGATGCTGCCTTGGCCATTCTTACGCTCAAGGTTGTGTCTCTGGTGGCTATCACTTCTGTCAGGCGTGTGTCTGAGTTGGCGGCGCTGTCCATTCAGCCCCCTTACTATGAGAGACAACAGGACAAGGTGATGTTTCGTTTCAAACCTAACTTTCTGCCTAAGGTAGTGTCTGCCTTTCATTTGAATCAGGATATTTTTCTTCCTTCTTTGTGCCCTAATCCTAGCAATGCTAAGGAGAGGGTTTTGCACTCTTTGGATGTGGTTAGGTGTCTGAAGTACTATCTGGTGGCTACTGCACCTTTCAGGAAAACTGATGCTCTTTTTGTGGTCCCTTCTGGTCCTAGGAAGGGTTTGGCTCCTGCCAAGTCTACTATCAGCAAGTGGATTCGTCAGGCTGTGATTCAGGCCTACTCTGCTAAGGGGAAGAATCCTCCCTTCCGCCTTACTGCTCACTCCACTCATGCTATTGGTGCCTCTTGGGCTTTTCAGCACCAGGCTTCTGTTGAACAAGTTTGCAAGGCCGCTACTTGGTCTTCTGTTCATACCTTTTCAAAGTTTTACAATGTTGATGTTATGGCCTCAGCTGACGCTGTTTTTGGCCGAAAGGTTCTGCAGGCGGCAGTGGTTTAAACTGCCTGCTGCTGCTTTTTCTTGGGGATCCCACCCTACTTTATGGACACTGCTATTGGATGTCCCAACTGTAAGTATTAGATTTGGAGCAGGACGTACTGTATACTAAGAATAATACAATTCTGTGATTACTCACCTGTAGAATTGGTATTATGAGTATACAGTACGTCCTGCTCCAACCCACCCTTGGTTTGCATTTTCTTGGATCCCATGTATGGTGATTGTTATCACTGTTATAATTGATAGTTTGGATTGTTTAATGCTCCCGGCTTCTCCTTAACTGCTTTTCAATGCTGGGGATTTGTGGGAGGTCCCTGGGTATTTGAGGGGCCGGGAGGAGCCTATTTTCGATGTCTCTGCAGGCCAGTGCCATCTGGCGGAGTATATCCCAACTGTAAGTATTAGATTTGGAACAGGACGTACTGTATACTCATAATACCAATTCTACAGGTGAGTAATCACAGAATTGTATTTTTTGCTCCACTTGAATATAGGGTATGCAGCTTCACAGCAAGTTATACTGACAATTTGGAAGGCCACTAATGTCAGCTATGTTTGTCGAATGACAAGACATCTTAAGAAGTGTCATTCAAGAAAGGGAAAGGAGAACTTGTTGGTCAGAGCACAGGCATTTGTGAGAGAGGGGGTGAGACAGGCAACCCAGCCAACCAGTCAAAGCAGTGGACACACACACTGTCAGCAGCAGGAGCGGGGGGGGGGGGGGGCAATATGCCACCTCATAAACATACCTGCCTGCTGATGCAGGCGGTGGTGCATCTCATCATCGCATTGCTCGGGGAGGGCAGCACAGTTTCACATAAACTGGAGGGCACACAGTACATCTATGCATGTAGTCTGCAGCATCTGTAGCAGAGAAGCACTTCTCCTTTCACGTGACCACTGGTTACACTAAAGCATCTGGGAGGTGCATGCCGAGAAAAGCTGTTCTTCTGAATACAATCTTCCTCAGGTGTCCGTGGGCACTCCCTCTTCCTAGAGTCTGTGCAACCCGTGCTGCTTAAAGGGAACACTGCTCTCTTGAACACTCTCCTCCACCCAAACACTTTCTCTGTCTGTGTTTGACCCCTTGTGCCCTCTCCCTACTGCAAACACAAGGGGCTTGATTCATCTGCATTTAAATCTCTGACCTCCCCTCTCGCCCAATTAGGGCACTTGGAAAAAATTTGCCTAGTCCAGGCTCAACATCAAAAACAGTCCTGCTAGCAGAGCGCAAAGGCTATGTGGCAACCAAAACTTTACTTACAAAATTCTGAAAGGAATAGGTTAACAATATCAGGCCCATGGCATCGAGTGTATAAGACGCCAAACTGTGTACTACAGCCAGCTGCTTCAGCTGCAGCATGCACACCCAAACCGGTATAGAGGGTGCTGCTCTTGACTATAACTCTGACATTCATCTACAATTACATCTATGCTTGTCATTCGACTCCACAGCATCTGCAAACCTGTTCTCTAGAGGCCAGCCATGCCACTTACATACAACTAGATACAAATGTTTCCTTCGTCTATTGCAGAAAAATAATCTTACCACAAACTATCAATTCTCGCAACGACTCTTATGCTTACAGGAAAACTCGAGCCACAAACAACACATTTTTACAATTGTAAAGTCATTTTCGAGCGGTAGCGAAAATTATTCGCACGCATTTTTGCAACGATTCGACTACACGAATTATATTCATCTGCAATGATGAATCACTCGTAGACTTTCAAAAATCTCCCATGCGAAAATATTTTCCAAGCATTTTTTTTTTTTCTACCTTTAGTGAATCAAGGCCATTGTCACTCAATAGTCCAGGGGATACTGGATCATAAGGCTGCTGGTATCCAAGCTGCAGTTCACATACTCCTGGACCATAATATACAAGCACTCTCTTTGAGTACCATTGTGTTCTGTTTGGAAACATTTGTTTCCAAGTCGATTTGCATGTGCGCTGCTGGTGTCACTGCTAGTTCCTGCTCATTGCTGATTAAAGCTATGCGGAGTAGAATATGAGTGCCCATTACCAAAAGGAAGTTCTCTCTCCATGAGGTTTGCAAGTATATTCCTTAACTCTCCCATTCAGGCTACCCTTGTGACTGCTGGCATGTGTTCTGTTATTTTAGCCCTGTAAAGTGGATCAAGGAGGGTGGCTATCCAGTATTGGTCTGTTTTATGCAGAGTCTTTTTGAAAACACAGCAACAAGGAAAACTTTTTGTCAGGTTTTTGGAGTTCTGCCTTATTGTTTTCCTCTTATGGCATGTAAAATAATCATCTATGTTAGGATTGTGGCCCCAGATCTGTGATTGACTTATCAACATGCTGTTCCCATGATTCTCATATTCCTGGGACTCTGTGTTGCTACAGTGGGAGTGGTTTTCATGGCCTTGAGTAAAAACATGGACTTCAAGTCCAACAATTCTTTCAATGTAACAGGTGAACTCTTTGGCTAAATCTAAGCAGCCTATACAGCTGAGAACCCGGCATTAACCCTTGCTACTGGGACACTGTGATTTCAAACTGAAGAAGCAGAATGGGTTAAACCCGTCACCCATGCCTTCCCTAATCAGGTGATTAGCAAGCTAGAGTGAGGAAGTCTATGATATGTACTCAAAATCGCCACTTTGGTTTACATAGCTAAGTTAAACACATTGTTGCTATAGAAAACTGTTTTCTTTTATAACACCGAGTTGCAAAAAAAATAGAAAATTAAAAAATAACAGATAAGCTTAGCACATTGAAGACATAATTTTGCTACACAATAATGGGAAATGCCATCGAAAGTGGAATTACGCATAATGATACTTGCGCTGTAATATGCCCACCTATAAGTCTTGTGGCTACTTGAGCTGTGAAATGACTGGTCCTGCCATCTGCTGACAATCGCTGGGGTTTGTGAGGGATGGAATGAAGAATGACTCTGTAGCCCAAGCCACTTTCATCCTCCATCTCTTCATCTTCCCATGCCCTCCTCTTCTTGCATGATTACCTGGTATTCACATTGCAAGACAGTTGCCTGTTCTTGACATTGACTGTTGCTCCCCTGGCTGACTTGAAGCTGCAAGAGTATTTTGTCAGGCACACAAAAGACAGGGTATCTGATTGTTTTTGTTGCTTCCTCAAAGGGGGATAGAGTGGCACACATATTGCATCTGTCGCTATTTCCCAGGTGTAAAGCTGTGATCCCCAGAATGACTGGCAATGGCTTGCTTGAACTGGTCTTGCACTATTGAGCATCAAGCAGACCAGTTGTAAATAAATACAATTTAACCTTTAATGCATAGTGATTAAAATGCAGCCAAGGCTGTACAAAGGCATTACAGAATATCAGACCGTCAATGCTTTTCTGACTCGTCCAGGTCCTTAAGCAAGCCCTGAGTGCCTGTAAGGAGCAATGAGGGAAAAAGAGAGCCTGCTCGAAGTCTGCTCCAAGCCCCCCCACCCCCGAGTTTCCCCTGCCCGGGAGTCCCCTCCTCGCCAGGTAGGAATCGCTGTAAACCTAGTGATCCCTGAGTCCTCCTCCCTGCCTGCCCCACAGCCATCCACAGCACACAACATATACAACAAAGAACTCAAGCATATATAAGCAGTAGTCTCTATCATATAATAATGCTCTATTGCAGAAGTTAAACTAGAATGGAATAAAATCCCCTACAAATGTTTTTCCCTATATGGACACATATCAAAAAACCTTATTGAATACATTATATAATACTAAAGCAAAAATTCTGACATACACAAGTCACATATGAAGAAGCCCAATAAATGTAACCCTATAGAGCTACCATACTACCACCTGACCTCCAGCAAGGGCTCATAATATTGTACATAATTTACGCTGTACATAAATGTACATCCCATCTGTGTGGTATACCTCATCCCCAGGGTAAAAATCCAGAAAAATTCCAATCTAGAAGTAATTTATATCTTTCACCTCTCCTAATATTAGGGTTAAACTTTTCTATTTCTGGACAGGTTACCCTCATTAACATTCTTAAAGGGTTTTGATAGATTGGACCTATTTGTTACATTCTCTGATCAACTGCCATACACATGTTAGGCAATACTCTTTTTGAGCATGTGCGTGGTACATCCTACATATTGTTGTTCACATTTAATACAGGATATTAAGTATACTACATAAATTGATCTACAATTGATGCTGTTTTATTTTATAAGTCTTCTTGGTTACAAAAGATTGAAACTGCTTTGCCATTTCCAAATAGGGACATAGATTACAGCAGGGTCCAGCCCATGAGTATGATCCGACTACAGATAACCACGTCTGTGTGGTCTGTTTTTCCACTATCATACTACGGGAAAGTTTCTGTGCCATGGTCGAAACTTTCTTACTAACTATACTACGTCTTGAAGATCATTTCTTAGACCCAAGGTCTTGCACTATTGCTTTTTTTGTTGCCAGAACTTTTGCAGCATGTATAAGGTGGAATTCAAGGTGGAATTCCAACGTGTAGGCGCTAGGCCACCAATACTCTGCTTAACATGGGCAGAGAGGTGAGAATGCCTAAAGTGTGTGCAGGCTCTTGTGGCCTTCTCCAGCAGTGGCTTTAAACCTGGATAGTTTCTGAGGGAACACAGAACTATCAGTTTCAGTATGTGATCAAGACAAGGTATGTGTTTAAGCTTTCCAAGGCATAGGGTTGCTAGGTGGTTGGACCCATTGTCACACATTATCTTGCCTGGCTTGCACCCTTGCAAGGTCTCTAGAGCCCGCATCAGATCTTGGCCTGTGTGCTCGTAAGCATATCAGTTTGAATACAGTGTGGGACCATTTTTCTGTGCAACGCTGTATGGCTGCCCTGCCCTGCTGAGTTCCCACAACTGTCAATGATGATGTGAAGGGTCTAATAAAGTAGTCATTTGAGGAGGAGGAGGGCATGCAGCAGGTCAAGGAGATGGCCAGGCAGGAGCCAGTGTCCATTTGATGGCCAACCACCATTAGATTTGTTAAAGAAATGTAATGCCCTGACCATGCTTGCTGAACCAATTATCTGTGGTCAGATGGACCCTTAAAGTAAGGGAATCCTGCATAGTCTGGTGGACTTTCTGCAACACATGTCATTCAAGGGCAGGGATGGCCTCTCTGGAAAGCCTGGGATACATCTGAGAACTGACTACAGTGCAGTGTGTGCAAGAAGGTGGGAGTGGCTTCACTAGTTGTGAGCTTTCCATCTGGCTTCTGAGTCTGGAACTTCATCACTCTTCATCACTGCTGCTGGCGGCTTGCCTTCTGGACCTGCTTGGACAGGAGGAAGAAAAGCTATATAGAAGGAAGCAAATGGAACAGCGGTGGAGGAAGCAGGGGAGGAGGCTGCTGTGCTGTGGGCCAGTTGGTCTTTTTTAAGGAATGAAGTGCCGGCCCCTAATGTAGTTGATCGTGCAGGTGGTGTTCACAGATGTTACAGACGACCACTGCAATGAAACCCATACTTCGTGACCCGGGCTGATGTCATTGTTACCGAAATGATATAAGTTTTTTGTAGCTTCAAGCCTTCAAGACATTGCCCGGTTGCAGGTCCCTTCACTACCACCCTAAACTGAGCCCTGCCAGCCTGCAATAATGCCATGAGCTCTGTTTCAGGCAGGCCCAGTCCATTAGTGGGTCTCAAGCCCGGTAGCGTGTAATATAGCAGAGAGACATGGACAAGTGAGAGTCCGGGATCAAGATACAGTATGTACAGTAAGAGCACACTAGACAAACTATATACATACAATATAGTAGATGCAATACAAGTCGGGGGTGCCCCGCTATGTGAAACTCCCCAGATAGCTTGCATCAACTTACCTCACCACGGTCCTACGGCGCATGCATGGCCGCTCGTCCAATCAGCGCGCTCGGAGCCGCTGAGCTATGCACATATAAACGCCATCTTAGCTGAGCGGGCTGGCGGCCGCATCTCGTGCTTCCCTCTAACAGGAAGCACGCCCGCGCCAGCCATTCACAAGTGGCGCCGTTGGACCGGGATTAAGGAAAGTGTAGCAGTCAACCTGGGGGGGTTCACAAAGTGGGGCATCCCTATTTTGGATGCCCTGCAGGTAGGGAATGGATCCAGCTGGGTTTTGGTCCACTTTAAAGCGAATGGAAACCCATTTTCGAGGCCCCCCAACTCCCCTCCAGTCCTCATGGAATGCGCACTCCCACGCACATGGCATATCTGAATGGCTAGATGTGGGAGTTCGCACAGCTGCAGCGAAACTAGGGATGCAGCTGCCAGAGGACACAGCGTTGCAGGAGCCTCAGTGGAAGGCAAGATTACTGGCAACTCAGAGGGTTTCACACAGCAGGGCATTCCGGTACAGGATTCCCCCGGCCACAGCAGCATGTGAGTTCCTGGTTCTTCTGGAACGTGATTCATCATGATCTCCCCTAGAAAGAGACTGCTCACTTCTGTCTCCCTTCTACATTTCAGATCCTGTTTGGTAACTCCCCTTTTCCCCCTGAGTAGGGCTGCATCCCCTTTCCCTCTGCAATATCAGCTAAAACTCCTAAAGCCTATTATGTGGCAGATCTTTTTGCTGGAAAGTTGTAGGATGATGGTTGTTTTGTGGTTGCACACTGTGCTATGGGACCAGATATCACAGCTTGACATGGCTCCTAATCCGGGTTCTCCATAACTCAGCCCCTGGGCATGGATGTATCTGTTAAGATCTCCAGATTCCCGGGTATGGGTTATGCTTAAAGTGGACCAAACCCTACAAAACAACCCAATCTATTTTACTCCCCCACCCCAGGTACATAACCATTTGAATGTTTTCTGCTCTCAATGCTGCTTGGTATTCCTATTATAGTGATTTTATTTTTTGTTTTTCCCAGGTATGCCATTGTATGTCATTGGTTTCTGATGGGACACCATGTTCTAAACTAGCTCCCCCTCCTCACAATCTTATGATTGGAGCAATTAGAACCTTTGCAGCCTTTGAATAGAATTGTTTAGCAGTGGCTTCTTCTGTAACTAACCTACTTAGCCCCTTTCCACCTCGACTACTCTATGCAGAGGAGTAGCTAGGCTTTCTGGCACCCGGGGCAAAGATTCAAAATGGCACCCACACCTGTTCTGAGGCCCCCCTTTGGCGCCCCCCCCTACCTGCTGCACCCGGGCAAGTGCCCCCCCTGCTCCTCCCCCCCCCCAGCTACGCTCCTGGTCCTATGCCTACCATCTTTGCACGCATTTTTGCATGCAACTATGTAGAATTTTGTTAATTGGTGAATAGTGTGCCCAAGTCTATTCCAATAGAGTAAAAAAGCAGCAGCTAAATGTTGGTAGAGGCCAACTTTTTTTGGCATGCAACTAGATAGAATTACTAATTTTTTAAATTAAAGAATAGTGTCCCCAAGTATAGTTCAATGGAGTGAAATAAGTAGCAGCTAACTGTTGATAGAGGCAGGGGCAGGCTGGCCATAGGAAGACCTGGGCAAATGCCTGGTGGGCCTCACTACTTTGGGGAAGTCTGGGCTGCTACCTTTACTAACACTCCCATCCAATCCCAGCATCCCATCCCCTTCACCACTCTACCCCCCTCTACCCCCTCACTCTGACAACTCCAGCCCAATGTCCTCCCCCTAATGAAAAACAGTATTGGAGCACACTGGTTGACTGGCCAGGAAGCAGCAGAGATGCCACTGGCTGATCATGGGCAGGTCAGGTGCTGGTAAAATCCCGGGCTGATTTCTGGCCCCAGTCCTCCACTGGGTAGAAGACACTGTTTTGGCTTGCAGGAAAAAAAATAAAGAATAGTGTCCCCAAGTGTAGTGGAATGAAGTAAAAAAAAAAACAGCAGTTGTATGTATGTATGTAATATATATATATATATATACATATATATACAAAAAAATAAATTGCAAGTGTCTCCAAGTATAACGCAATGGAGTGAAATAAGCAGCAGCTAACTGTTGGTAGAGGACCCTGAATGGTATACCTGGCCTTTGGTTTTGGCTTGCAACTAGATAAAATAATGTTTTAATTAAAGAATAGCTTTGTCGTTATTGACCACTGGATGTTATACATTGCCATTTAAATTGGACCAACCCCCACGAAACAGTGCTCATATGCATCCCTCCCCAGGGCAATTCAGATAGCTGCACATAAACATTCATCTACCTTTTTGTAACTCCTGCTGTGGTACATTTTACAAAATGGCATCCCATGGAGGTACAGGCTGCATGAAAAGAGGAAGCGCTACTGCTTTTCCTGATGCTGGCAGCTGAGTGATCATTTCCATCTAAGGTATACATAGTATGGGGGATGGGCTAACATAATCTGATCCCAGCTCCCATTAGGTGCTTTCTCTAACGCAAGATCGTGGAAGCTAGTGACCTGTTGACATCACCTGTTGACATCACCATCAGCAAGTAGAACAACAACACAGGGATTTTGCTGTTAATCTGTCCATTCACAAATCATCGGGCTCAGCTAATACCAGGTTGACGGGTGTGATTGTGCTGATCTGAATTTTTACCCATTTTATCTGCGATAACAACAGAAAACAACCGTACTAACAGTATTAATGTATTATCATTGGGAGTTAGTTTAATATGTATTATTAGAATAATACAAAGATAGACTTTAAATAAAAAAAAATAAATTAAATTAAAAAATCCACTTTCGTGGACTGTTCCTAAAGGCTCCGGGATGGGGCAGTTCCGGGGGGATGCTCATAATAATAATGCCAAATATCACTATGAGGCTGTATGTTTTGCAGCATACAGTTTTTCAATAGCCCATCCTTGGTTATGTCACATCATGTGTATGTGTTGCATTACATGAAATATTACTTAAAGAGCATCTATAGGCAAATACAAGAAAAAATAATGCTCACCTTAAAGCGGAACAAAACCCAATAATGCTGGCCCTGGCATCTAAAGATTCCAAGGCTGGCAGCAGGTCTCCGCCTCCCCTGAGGTGCTGTAAAACTCACTTTCTTCCTGGCTCCCTCTCTGATGTAAATACTGTCAGCCGTATCACCTGCATCTTTGGGTGTGTGCGGGGTCCCCCCTGTCATTTAGATCTGGGGGCGGGAGTGAGCTGGATGCATATACAGAGCCATTTGCCGTGCATTAAATGCGAGACAACCGGCTCTAAATGGGCAAGAGTCGGCCCATGCGCTGGGAACGGTGAGTTTTTCTGCCCAATCTGGTTTTACATAGCGGGGCCCCCGTGCAGGGAACTAAACCCAGGATAGTCAAAATCCATGCCTTTACCAAGGACAGACTATTGGAAAAATACAAAACCAGACAGCCCCCTAATGATGTTTCAGATACATAGATGACCCCCTTGGGGAATCTGTAACCCTTTAAAGAGGAACAACACACAGGAACTTCACTTTCCCAAACTGGGATTGCCCGCTGTGTGTACCTCCACAGGTCACCCCATTTCACTCACCTCCCTAAGCGGCACCCAAGGGAGCCGAGCAGCACCGCCAGCCGCATCCCCCACCCATCTTGTGTCCTGGTGCGGGCACACACATGGCTAGAGGTGAGTGGGAATGTGGCCGGGGCACACAAGCGCGGTGAGGGCTCCAGGAGAAGGTGAGTGATGGGGGGGGGGTGTCACGTTTCGACTCCAGGGCCTCCGATTATCATCTTTATACTGTTACATCAAAGAGATACTTGAAATTAAGAGAAATGTTTCAACTTTCATTCATTTACCGTTGGGCACCGTAGGCCTGTGCATATAACTATTATTTCTCTTGGCTTCGGTTTAGCATAGTGTGTGCTATATGCTGATGGGTGACTTTTAAAGACCATCTGTGGCCCCCTTATCCACTTAAAATACCCACGGTTCCATATTTACCTATCTGCTACTTACCAATCCCAGCCGCTGAATTCAGCACCCCAGTGGTTGTGTTTTCCCAGTAACGGGCCTATCAACATGGAACTGGCACGTCCACAATCCACAATAAAAAATACATGCACTTTTAAATGCGTCTTAATGTAGAGCTCTGCTTGAACAAACACACCATTTTTTTCTTGCAGGCAAATCATCAGCAGGCGTTTGTAGTTTTAATAGAGATTATACATCTGCAGACATTCTCGTGCATGCGAAAGATCTGACAGGGTTAAGTCAAAGAGCTGTCTGGCGAGGCTTTTCCCCAGAGATGCAGCCCTTGAATATTTCATGCGGCCTCATCTTTTATGAATGAACGTGTTTACTGCCGGATGCAAGGGCAGAGCGTGGGCGGAATAAAGAAGGCAGAAAGCTGGACCTCTCTGCATGTTATTACATCATGCTCCATGTTCCTTGCATGGCTCTCTCTGCCAGAGCTGCTTCTCGTGTCTAGGATGTTTGTGTTCTATTATTTTTATATAATCATGTGAAGGGTTATATTAGATACTTGTTGATTAATTGGTTTGCTGGGTAAATTCACATGATTACCGGTAGATGTCTGAGAAGGTTCTTATTCATCATGAAAAAACTGTAAGAATAGTCAAGGCAACGGGACTTGCTGTGTTATTTTCACTGGATCAAGTCACTCTGTCACACCAGGCACCAGTTGCCTTGATTTCTTTCTATAGATACACCGGTTTATATGTAATCTAAACATGCAGGTAAAATCAACATTTGTCTTTTCTGTGTGTTTTACATTTCTTCTGCTTTCTTCTGCATCCCTCGTTACAGCCTGTGAGTGGCATCCCACATTAGAGGAAACGTACGGCATCTCTCATTTCAGGCAGTGAGTGACATCCCTCATTACAGCCAGTGAGCAGCATCATTCGTTACAGGCCATGAGTGGCATCCCTCATTACAGGCAGTGTGTGGCATCTCCCATTACAGGCAGTGAGGGGCATCCGTCATTACAGCCAGTGATCGGCATCCCTCATTACAGGCAGTGTGTGGCATCCCTCATTACAGCCAGTGAGCGGCATCTCCCATTACAGACAGTGAGCGGCATCTCCCATTACAGACAGTGAGCGGCATCCCTCATTACAGGCAGTGTGTGGCATCTCCCATTACAGGCAGTGAGCGGCATCCCTCATTACAGGCAGTGTGTGGCATCTCCCATTACAGGCAGTGAGGGGCATCTGTCATTACAGGCAGTGAGCGGCATCCCTCATTACAGACAGTGAGCGGCATCCCTCATTACAGGCAGTGTGTGGCATCTCCCATTACAGGCAGTGAGGGGCATCCGTCATTACAAACAGTGAGCGGCATCCCTCATTACAGCCAGTGAGCGGCATCCCTCATTACAGCCAGTGAGCGGCATCCCTCATTACAGCCAGTGAGCGGCATCTCCCATTACAGACAGTGAGCGGCATCTCCCATTACAGACAGTGAGCGGCATCTCCCATTTCAGACAGTGAGCGGCATCTCTCATTACAGACAGTGAGCGGCATCTCCCATTACAGACAGTGAGCGGCATCTCCCATTACAGACAGTGAGCGGCATCTCCCATTACAGACAGTGAGCGGCATCTCCCATTACAGACAGTGAGCGGCATCTCCCATTACAGACAGTGAGCGGCATCTCCCATTACAGACAGTGAGCGGCATCCCTCATTACAGGCAGTGTGTGGCATCTCCCATTACAGGCAGTGAGGGGCATCCGTCATTACAGGCAGTGAGTGGAATCCCTCATTACAGGCAGTGAGTGGCATCCTCTTTACAGGAAGTGAATGTCATCCCTCATTACAGGCAGTGAGCAGAATCCCCCATTACAGGCAGTGAGCAACATCCCCCATTAAAGGCAGCGAGTTTTCATTTTCAGTAATAATTACTGGGTGTGGGGGGTTGCATTAACCAGGATGCGGGCTTTAGTGCTAATAAACAATATGAGAGCACCAGAAGGAATCTAACCAATTCACAATAACTGTGCAATGGCCAATGCAATTGATCGGATTCCATAGATAATCTGTGTATAGTCTGTACTAAACAACATGTATATAAAATACAGTATTCTATAAGCAATGTAGATATCACTGTTACTTAGGCATATGAAAGCCATTCTGCTTGTCAGTATAATTTTCTGAACTGTATTGTATGAAAAGATTCAAGTAGAGGAAGATCTGTAGGGGTAGTGTTAAAGCAGACCCACAACCTCCAGGTAGGGTACAATTTACAGGGATACTAAATTTGCCTAACGTATTCCCTGCATTAGTGAGTTACTTAGCTATTCCTAGCAGAGCTACACCTAATGGTGAGCAAGGATGTGCACACACATGTGCAGCAGCTGTATCTTTTTCAGTGGGAGACATGCTTTAATAGTGTGCATAGCTATTTCCTGTCCCCAATCATAAAGCGCTCCAATTTGGTTTACTCAGGCTCTTTAATTGGAGAGGCATCCCAAATGGGAATGCGGCTCTGGAGGAAAGTGAGCCAAAATAATTGTTGACTATATGTCCACTATAAAACCATATAGTCTCTCCCATTTGTGATTTAGAGTCAACTTCCCATTTGGGTACCAAATACAAAAAGGGAGGCATATTATTATCAGGGCTAGGTTCCACATACAAGTGCCGCCATTGCTTTTCTGTTCATTTTTGTGTGGTCACAGCAAACAGTAGGGCTGAATTTTTGCTGAGTTTTCCCTTCTTAAACCAGACCTTCAAACCTGAATAAAAGTCTATCTTGTATGTTTCCCCCTGCCCTGTACATACAGATTGCTCACATTAAAAATCATCCTACTTGCATCTACTGCATTTTATGAGCCTTTAAACATCCAAGATGGTGGCACATAAGTCTAAGCCTGCCCGCAAACTGATAGTGTCTCCTGACTGGGCCGCCCTGCATTCTGGGATTGCTGTCCTTTTCCTGACCCCAGCTCTGCTCTGCCTATGCAGAGCACAGCTATCACCCCACCTCCTGTACGTTTGCCCCCTGTCCTCTCCTCAGTATGTGATGCATCTTAAGCAAGATGGCAGCTCAGTGGGGGAAAGAATAAAAAGTTTTAGATGCTGGGGAAATGTTTTTGAGGAGGTTAGACTTTTCATTAAATGATGCTGAAAGTCTGGTTTAATTCCTAACAGGAACAGATCACATGCAAATACAAAACCTAGTACTGACTATTTGCAATCTCAGCTATGCAAAGGTGACCTTAACCTTTCTAAAACCTAAAGTTACAGAATAAAAAAACAAAGATCCCCTTGTGGATGCTCCACACACCACGCTGAGACATTTCAGATTGTTTGACAGACAATTCCTCTCACCTCAAACTAGTTTCATGCTGACTCAGTGTTTTCAGCCAACGCGTTCCTCTCCTCGGAATTGATACTAGGAGTTTCCTCAGACATGAATCTGCTGGTACACGAATGCCGCCTAAGATGTGTCATATTTCAATGCCTAGATCTTATCTAAAAGCTACTTCTGAAGTAACAGTGTTGTTAGGGGCTATACTACAGCATTCTTGCTCTTGTCTTCTGGTTGGTGAATTAACAGATATGTGGCGCCATGGCTCTAGCTGGGTCCTTGTTTTCACTGTAGCTTTAACACTGTTTAAGAACTCATTTTGGTTAGCATAAAGAATTTGTGTTGTTTTATGAACAATGTCATAGTTGCACCAGACAGTGGTATAGCCTGCAAATAAAGAAGTGCTAGGTGTGAATTAACATTTGCGGTCAATGATTTGCTGAAAGTGAAGTTTACAGTCTGAATCATCTGTTGGATTTGTCCTGACAACAAGAGTACATATTGCTGATGCAAATGTATAAATCTATTTTAGTTTAGCTTCTGGACAAAATGGTGCTCACCCATTCTATAGTGCTGCTGCTTTCCCATAAGGGTATGTGCCATGCTGTGCCTCTTAGCAGCAGGCAGTGCCCCCTACCATAACTGAGCCCAGTATGTGAGAATATAGAGTGGGGAAGAGTGGCCCTGACTCAATTGCTTAAACCAGGATGGCTTGGATAAAAGCACCCCCCAATGGCATTGGTGCGCAGGACGATCACCCTCCCCTAGAAATGGCCCTGGCAGCCTCAACAAATTAGTAGGATTATGCCTAGAGGTGTAACTATGAATTAATGGGCCCACAACATAATCATATTGGGACTCAAGTCTGCATTCAAAGACTACTGTCACTCCAATCAAACAATGCAGAAATACACTAGTTATACACAGCCTTTGCACCACTTGTACCTAAGGTGTGTATACAGGTTTTTAATCAATGCATACATTAAACTTTTTTTTATACCCCTCAGCTTAATTCCTGGTGGTCTAGTAGCTACTGGTTCTTTGATGCTGTTACTTGTTGCCACTGGTGTCAGCCAGCCAGCCATGTGCATGAGGCTGCCTACTCCTCTGCTCCAACCCTCTCTGTTCACTTACTATGAGATAGGCATAGGGCAAGTCTATTACACTGGGGACAAGCCCTGGCCTCACACATGCCCTGTAATACTGTTTCTCAAGATCTTTGCCCAATCCAATCCTTCCCCCCCAGCTCAGTCCCATCTATCTCCGTCCCCCCAGCTTTGCCAAATCCATTCCTGTCCCCCCAAAGCTTTGCCCCATCCATTCCTGTCCTCCAAGCTTTACCCCATTCATCCCTGCCCCCCCCAGCTCTGCCCCATCCATTTCTGTCCCCCCAGCTTTGCCCCATGCATACAAAAAGATGAATGGTTAGCACTCCTAAAAAGTAGCTTTTAATCTAGTCCTCTTAAAAAAGTACAAAAAGAGTAGAATCCATAAAAACACATACAATACCAGCAGCCCTCTAACGCGTTTCGGGGGCCATACCGCCCTTAATCATAGATAAATTATCGCTATAATTAGGTTCAATATATACATGCTATGTAATAAACGGACTTACCCCTTCCCGACGGTGTGGCAGGCGACTTCCGGGTCCCCGGCAGATGACGTCACCGCCTGCGACGGCAGCGCGATAGGCTGAAGAAAACAGCCAATCAGAGAAGGCAGGAAGTCCTCCCCGATCAGCCACTCCAGCACTGCCGCAGGCAGCACATTGCCATGGAGACGGCAAAGCGTCAAAAAAACCCCAGAGGAAGCAAGATGGGCTGGTAGCGGTCGCGCGCTGGCCACATAAGGGTCGGCACACCTCCGCTGCCCAAAACGCCTGAACTCGGGGAGGCCAGGGATCCAAGAGGCGTCCACAGCAGCCTGACGGAACCAATATAACTACAATTGTACAGTAGTAAAAGACATATAATATTCATAAATATAAATAAGCACAAATATTCAAACATAAATGAAACATATGTATACCAATAAGGAATTTAATTGATTGTATAAATATTATGCTATATATGCCATATACAGCCACTATGAAGGTGGTGGCTGTTCAGGCACTAGTAATAATTGAAATAGATGGAATATATGTGTGCAACACGTCGCCCAATTATAAACACAGTGATCAGCATACAAAAACAAAAATAAATATTAACATATAAAAAAGGAAGAAAAGGCCAATTATTAATGGCCATAAACTTATATTTAAGTATGTGGCTAATTAATGGCCATAAACATGTGTTTATGTATGTGGGCAATACTTGTTCCGAAAAAAAATTATGCAGAGAAAACTAACCACAGCCTACAAAACCTGCAGGTTGGATTGTAGGTGACTCATCAAAGGAAGTCTGGTGCCTAATGTGAAAACCCAATAGGCCTCCCTACACAAAAGTTTTTTGTAGGCATCGCCACATCTTGGTCCCATAGTAACCTTTTCGATCGCACAGACATGAAACAAAGGAATTAGAGTGTCATGACATTCATTATGATGTCATGCTACATTGGAACTCCCAATAAGGTGGGGGCGACCTATGCCATAAAGATGCTCGCTAATGCGGACTTTCAGTTTACGCTTAGTGCACCCCACATATTGTTTGCGACAATAGTCGCACGTGATCAGATATATCACGAAAGAGGAATTACAATTCAAGAAGGTCTTAATCTTATGGGACTTGCCAGTTGAGGTGGATGTAAATGAATGGCCTTTATAGGCAAATTTACATGTACCACACCTGGCACCTCCACAAGGAAAAAAACCTGTGGTACTAAGCCAAGTGTCATGGGTAGGTGAAGTCATCTGAAAACAGCTAGGGGACAAGTAGTTGCCTAAATTGGGCGATTTACGACTAACACGAATCCCGCCATCAACCTCCTTCGAAAGTACTGGATCAGCTCTTAAAATAGGTAGATTTTTCTTTATGATGTTAGAAATTTGTTTGAATTCTAAGGTATATGGGGTACTAAACGTAATAGGGGCGGGGCAAATAGAGGTCTTTTTATTGTCTTTCTTACTGAAGATCTCATGTCTATCTTTTGTAAGTGCAATGTTTTTGGCCCTTTGGAGCATCCATCTGGGATACCCCCTATCCCGTAGGCGTGTTTCAATCTGGTGTACTTCAGATAGAAAAGAGTCAGTCTGGGAACAATTACGCCTGCTTCTGATCATCTCGACCACTGGTATCGCTTTGATGGTATGCGGGGGATGGCAGCTGGATGCCTGCAAAATATTGTTATCCGCAGTGGGTTCACGGAATGTGGATGTATGCAATAAATTGGTTTGTGGGTCAACATACAAATGGAGATCCAAAAATCAATTCAGTTGGCATGGGATGTAAACTCCAGATTCAATGGGTTATGGTTACAGTAATCCCAGAAAGATTTAAGATCTGGCCCTGAACCGTTCCAAATCAAAATTAGATAGTCTATATAACGAAAATACATAACTATGTTGGAACGCCAGGGATTTGTCTGACCAAAGATATACTCATGTTCCCACCACCCCATGTACAGGTTCGCTAGGGATGGAGAAAAAAGCATGCCCATCGAGGCACCTCTCAACTGTAGATAGAATGCAGAGTCAAAAGAAAAATAGTTGTGGCTCAGTAAATACTCTGTGGTCATAACTATGAAATGGCAAAGGTCTTGATCATAATCAGAAAAATCAGATAGAAAGAACTCCAATGCTAATATCGCCAGGTTATGGGGTATGGATGAATACAGAGATGTAACATCCATGGTACACAATGTGTAGCCCTTCATCCAAGGAACATGGGAGAGAAGATTAATAAAATGCCCAGTGTCCCTGATGAAACTAGGAAGTTGTAGAACCAAAGGCTGTAAAAATTGGTCCAACCATTGTCCTGTGGGCTCATTTAAGCCCCCAATCCCAGCCACAATGGGCCTGCCTTTAGGAGGGTTGTCAGCTTTATGAATCTTAGGAAGGTGATGAAATATCGGTACAATCGGATTTGTGACTTTCAAATGTTCTGCTATCTTATTAGAGAGTACCCCTAAGGACAACCCCTCATCAATTAGATCGTACAAAACCTTTTGAAATTTTTCTGTTGGATCTTTACCTAGGGGTCTATAGGTAGTGGAATCCTGTAATTGCCTAAGTGCTTCATCTCTATAAGTGCTCCTATTAAGGATGACCACTTTGCCCCCTTTGTCTGCTTGCCTGATAACAATTTGATCGTTCTTTTTCAATGCGGAAAGGGCCTTAAATTCCTGGGGAGACATATTACGGTAACCCCTATTTTTAGTTTTGAGTTGAAGATTATGGAGGTCCCTTTCCATTGCTTCCTGGAAGAGGGTTAGGACATCACCCCTTGAGTTAATAGGGTAGAAATCAGGGTTAGGGATTGCTTTAGCCGTGGGAACAGTAGCACAGGAGAAGGCAGACTTGTGCCCTAATTCAAACAATAACTGTTCGACATCCACAGTTGTACACTGTTCCATGAATGTGGAATGCCCCTGTGATACTGAAATAGATGGAGTTCCTTGAGATACATTACCCCCAATACTCACCTCTTTTACATTATCACCCATACTCACCTTTCCTACTTCTTCCAAAGATAATTTCGAAAAATGACGTTTCAGAGTGAGTGATCTCACCAATTTATTCATGTCCAACAAGGTACGAAAGGGGTCAAAGTGGGTATCTGGAACAAACGAAAGTCCTTTGGCTAGTATAGATTTTTCTGAGTCTGAGAGAATAAGGTCTGAAAGGTTCAAGACGTTATTGGACTCCTCTATCTTCTCCAGCGAGAGTATTGCCTGGGACGCTCGATTGCGCTTCCTGCCTCCTCTCCTGCACGTTTTTTTATTCTTGAACGAGTAGTCATGCAAGCTGGAAGTCTCCGGTTGCCTAAAAAATCGTCATCGTCGCCATCATGGCGTAAAGTGTTACTAGTGGTGAAATCGTGTCCATTCCTCCTAGGTTGACGTCCAGATTGAATGAGTGGATCATATTGTGAAGATTCGGATGAATCAGACTCTGATTCCGAGGTAAAAAAAGTAACACGTTTAAACTGATTTGCCCTCTTCAAGATGGAACGTGGACGGCGTTTATTGCGATCGTGTGTATTCCAATCGTAGACGCGATTTGTCGCATAGTCATCCGGGTCCCTCTGGTATTTGCGCCGCCTATGGCGCCCGAAACGCGTTAGAGGGCTGCTGGTTGTTTACGTGTTTTTATGGATTCTACTCTTTTTTTACTTTTTTAAGAGGATTAAAAGCTACTTTTTAGGAGTGCGGACCATTCATCTTTTTGTTTGCTATCTTGGGGCTTGGAAAACTCTGGTCACTGCACCCTTGGTTACCCTCTAACCAGTGTGCATCCTCCTGTTGGTCTTTGCCCCATGCATCCATGCCTCCCCTAGCTCTGCCCCATCCATCCCTGCACCCCAACTCTGCCCCATCCACCCCTCTACCCTCAGCTGTGCCCCATCCAGTCCAGTCTCTTTGCCTCCTCCAGTCCTGTCCACCTTTGCCAATCCATTACTATTTCTTCCAGCTCTGGCCATCTACCCCCCGGCTCTACCATATTCCTGTCCTTTTAGTTCGGCTCATCCATACCTTCTCCCAGCTTTCTCCTCTCCATCCATAGCTGCCCTTCCTGTAGTGTCTATCCATCCCTCTCCCCTGAGCCCTATCTATCTTTCCTTGTTACCAAATGTTAGACCCTAGTAGGGCCCCCAAAAAAGTTTTTCCCCAGTGCCCAATAGAAATCTTTGGGTGGTGCCTGTGGAACCTAAGCCTAACTATCCACCCCCCCCCCCCGCGCGACAGCTCCCTGCTCGGACCTTTATCTCTCACTAGATGTCTGTAAATGGACCTTTACAAGAAGTGCTTGAGTACCCCTGCCCTAGGAGGTACTCAGTAATGTTCAAGGGTGCACCAATAAGGGGCATCCGGCAGGTCTATTATATTATTTTAGTTTAGTCAGTTCTTATAAGAGATTTTGCGAAATACGGAACATGAGCAAAAGCATAAAAAGGCTTAAACAAACTACAAATATATATTTAGAGACCGATTACATTACAAATTTGGAAATCAAATACTACATTCGAAGTAATAAATGGGTGCTCCCAACCACCTTGAAAAGGATGGCCAAGTCCTGGGGCACAGGACCCCCTCATGATCCGGGGGAAACAGGTATACGAGAAAATATAAAGTAGAAGATTTGTGCATCCCATGCAACCACCAGTTCTCCCTATCCAGATGAGCAGAGGGTCCAGCAGATCCAACCAACACATTCTCAGTGTTTCCCATTGCAATTAGGTCTCTACCCTTGAAACATATAGCTACAAGTGGCTCGTATTGTCTCTACAGTGTTTTTCAGCAAGGCTATTATTTTCATAGTAAAACATTATTATTTCTTGCTTTAAATAGGCCCATAACCTACTAGTAACTGATCTCATCCTTGAGGGTAATTGTTTGCCCAGGGTCCCCTTTAAAGTTCTTCATCACCAAACCTGAAGTATGAATAGCTTATTTGTGGCATCCCAAGTGTGCATACAAAGACAATAGAGTTTGACATAATTTATATGCATGGGCCCTCAAGGTAAGACAATAATACGTGCATCATCATGTGAGGTGGGCCCCATGATTCAGTTCTACTAGTGCGCCCCAGGCATCCCAGTCTGACACTAGAGACATTCTAGGTTATGTTCTCAGCCACCCTATGACTTCTCTCTCTCTCTCTCTTACTCAGTGTAGGTGTGTTTGCTGTTTTTGCATTCATTCTGCATGTCCACTACAGCCACACCAGTCTGAATAGTCAATCTCTTCTCCAATAAGAAGCTCTGCAGGGTTGGGCATGACTCCTCATGACATGGCTCCTCCGGCAGGTCCTGTACATGATAAGGGACATTTTCTCCCCCTGATCAATTAAAGATGTCTTTCTTTTACTATGGGTGCATTTCTACAGTGGGGCTACTGCCAGGAATCCCTTGGGTAGGAAGGGAAGAGAAATATGGGGTTAGTATGAGCCAGCTGTCCCCTGGCTAAAAGGGTACACAGCTTCACGCTCTCAGGATGTAGGTCTACTCAAACAAAGCAACATTAACTAACTGGATACTGGGTCTGCTGAGACAGGGGGTGGTGGAAGTTATTTTCCCATTATTGTCCTGTTAATTGCTCCTTTGTGTCTTTGTGTTTATTATGGACCATTTCTATTAGGGATCAAGAGGTCTAACTTCATTTACAGCTTAAACAGCAGTCTATGAACAATTTTGCGTGGTGCTACCTGAGAAGATAATTAGCATCCTTTAGAGATTAGAGCCTCCCCTCCGACCCCAGTCAAATTGATGAGTATTGGATAAATTTTGCTGTGTTTTTTTTAGTTCATAGTACCACTATAGCTCTTTGAGCCTGAGACCCATCCAGTGGAGGATCTTCCTCAAAATGCAGCAGACCAGGAAATCAGGGATCAAAGGGTTCTTAAGTGCCTTATTACATTTGGAGTCTTAGAACTTCGGAAACCAGACTGTTCAAGTGGGATATTCAGTCCCCACTGGGCAATCTTAAAGTGATATTTCAGCCATAGCCATTGTTAGCCCATTGTGTCGGGCTACATTTGGCACTGTCCTAAACTGTTTTCTATTGTCAAATTGAAAAAGAAATGGCTGAGGTTTACAGTTTCAACTCATAATTTATTTTTTAAAGCTTGTGAGTGTGGCCCTTTGAGCTGTGATGCTGCATATTAATCAGCATAATGGGTGGGACGGCTCTGGGAGCAAGAGCACTTGCTAGGAGGAGGCTGGGGAGGCGGGAGAAGGAGTTAGCTGGGTCTGAATGGTAGCTCTGAGAGTGCCATTTAAGCCATCAATACAGAGGGGCGTGGTCTGGACTAGCTCCTCAAACTAGTATTGGTGGCCCTCATAAGCAGGGTGGCACTGGAGAGGAAGATGAGGAAGTATATTTCCTCACTCAGGGCACAGAGCTAAGAGGAGGCACAGTGCTGGAGGAAGGCTTGGCAAGGTAAGCTGTTGCTGTTTATTTTTTTTTTAACGTTTTGCCTGAAAAATCCCTTTAAGCTATTGAGGAGAGTTTTTCCAAATAATTTTCTGATTAATGCAATAGCCAGGGAAATGTTGGAAAGACTGGTCAAGTTGAAAAGAGTTTGAGAGAAAATCCCCAAAGAGGGTACTACTACAGTCTAACTTGCGTCTCTGATTCAGGTGCCATTGCTGCTAGGGGACTGTGATGGCTGGCATTTTTTACACACAGATAAATACAATTAAATACAATTTTACTTTTACCTTTGCCTATGTGTCTTAGTTTGAGCATATTTTTTTTTATTTGGTACCTCTTTAATTTCTCTACACCTACATCTGACTTATTAGATGTACACAGCCTCCGGTTTAGGCAATTGTGACATAATTTCACTAAATATGTGCTGGTATACAATGAATTGTGCTCTTTCCACATATGAACATATGTAAGTGTCAAAACTTGAAGCCTTAAAGGGAAACATCCGAGACTTTCAATGTCATTTTTAAAGGTTTCCAATCTAGTGTGCCAATATGATGTGCTCAAGGAGGTGCGTGCATACACGTGCTATAATCTAATTTCCTTGATGTGCCAAGATGCAATCGCCAGAACCATGCCCCAGACAGGGCAGTGCTTTTTACTTTTTCTTTGTAAAAAATTAAAAATCAATATAATTGTGCCAAGCATTGCACCATGTCAGGGTACGATAGTTAAGAACACACCCTGTCAGGGGCATAGCTAGGGGGGAGCAGGTGGGACAAGTGCCCCAGGTGCAGCAGGTCAGGGGGGCACCAAAGGGGGGCCTGAGAACAGGTGGGGGATGCCATTTTGAATCTTTGCCACAGGTTCCAGAAAGCCTAGCTACTCCTCTGCTCCCTGTACACAGGATATATTATATATATATATATCATATATATCATATATACAACATAAAGGGCATCACAGATTCACACTATAGACAATAATACCATTTTGTGATTACTCACCTGTAAAATGGGTATTATAAGTATGTCACACACCCCGCTTCCACTATTCATGACATATGGGTTATGGCCAATAGAGGGCGAACTTCTGCAGAGATGAAAGCAAAAAAGAAGCCCCTCCCGGTCCATAAATACCTGGGACCTCCCACACATTCCCCAGTATATGACAGCAGTAAGGGGACCAGGAAGAGACAATAAAACATTCTTAACAATAAAAGGTTCACCATATAAAGGATCCAGAATACTAAAGGGCGGGATGAAGCGGGGTGTGTGACATACTTATAATACTATACTATAATACCCATTTTACCATTTTTATTTTGTGAGTAATCACAAAATGGTATTATTCCAAGTATGTCACACACCCCGCTTCCACTATTCATGACATATGGGACATCCAATAGCAGTGTCCGTCATGGGTGAGGATCCAAATACAGCAAAAAAATGCACCAATTTAAACCACTGCAGCTTGCAGAACCTTGCGGCCAAAAACAGCATCCGCTGAGGCCCGCACATCAACCGTATAAAACTTTGAAAAAGTATGAACGGAAGACCAAGTAGCAGCCTTACAAACTTGTTCAACAGAAGCCTGGTGCTGGGAAGCCCCAACAGCACGAGTAGAATGAGCAGTGATCTTAAAAGGAGGAACCCTCCCCTTAGCAGAATAGGCCCCAACAATGGCCTGGCGTATCCATTTACTAATGGTAGACTTGGCGGGCGCCAAACCTTTTCTGGGCCCGGAAGGCACCACGAACAAGGCGTCCGTCTTACGAAAAGGAGAAGTAGCAACCAAATAGTACTTCACACAACGAACCACATCCAAAGAGTGCAAAACCCTCTCCTTGTCATTGCTAGGCTTAGGACACAAGGAAGGGAGAACTACATCCTGATTGAGATGGAAAGCAGAAACCACCTTTAGGAAGGAAATCTGGTTTAAAACTAAAAACCACCTTGTCCTGGTGTCTCTCAAAGTAAGAAGCCTGAATAGACAGAGCCGCCAACTCAGAGACACGCCGAACAGAGGTAATAGCCACCAAAAAGGCAACCTTTTGAGTGAGCACAGAAAGAGCCACATCCTGCATCGGTTCAAAAGAGGCCCCTGGAGGGCTGAGAGAACCAAATTTAGGTCCCAAACGGGAACCAAAGACTTTCTAGGGGGCCGAACATGAGTGACCCCTTGGAAAAAAGTCTTGACCAGATGATGCAAAGCAAAAGACCTTTGAAAAAAGACAGCCAGGGCAGAAACCTGACCCTTCAAAGTACTGAGCTGGAACCCCAGATCCAGACCGTGTTGTAGAAACTCCAAAATCCTAGGAATCGAAAACACCCTGCAAGGTAAGGCCCTAACCTCACACCAGTCAATATAGGACCGCCAAGTCCTATAGTAAATGGTAGAGGAAGACCTCTTCCTAGCTCTAATCAAGGTTTGAATAACCGCCTCAGACAAACCTTCCTCCCTCAGGATGAAGGTTTCAGCAGCCATGCCGTCAAAGCAAGCGTTTGTAAATTGGGGTAACGTAGTTGACCCTGAGAGATCAGATCTGGAAACGGGCATCCTGTACTGACCTACCGCCAATCTTACGACGTCTGCAAACCAAACCTGTCTTGGCCACCTTGGGGCCACCAGAATTGCTGGTGCCCCCTCTAGAGCCAGCTTGCGCACTACCTTGCCTACCATGGAGAAGGGGGGAAACAGGTACAGAAACCCCAGATCCCTCCAGGCAAGGGACAAGGCATCCACTGCCAGGGCCAGAGGATCCTGAGACAGAAATACAAAGGTTGGGAGCTTGTGATTGTGCCGAGAGGCAAAGAGATCCAACTCCGGAGTCCCCCACTTGTGACACAGGGCCCGAAATACCCTGTGGTTGAGAGACCATTCCCCTCGGCGAGAGAATCCCCTGCTCAGGGAGTCCGCCTCCGTGTTCTCCACTCCCGGAATGTACACTGCCGAGATGCAAGGAACATTGCTCTCCGCCCATGTCAGAATCAGAGTGACTTCCCTGAGGACACTCCTGCTGTGAGTCCCTCCTTGGTGATTGATGTAAGCTACTGCAGTACGATTGTCTGATCGAACCTGAACCGGTAAACCCTGTAGGTGAAGAGTCAGACGCGACAGAACCAAGCGGATAGCTCTGAGCTCCAAGACATTGATGGGGGTGTGAGCCTCCTGAGGACCCCACAACCCCTGGAACTGATGATGCTTCCAGAAACCTCCCCAGCCCGACAGGCTGGCATCCGTGGTAACCGTCTCCCAACAAGGGGCCAGGAACGATCTGCCCCTCATTAGATTGCTTGATTCCAGCCACTACTGAAGGGACTGCCGAACCCTGGGAGACATCAGAAATGACTGATCCACGGACTGTGGACATCTGTCCCATTTCAGCAATAGATGGAGTTGTAGCGACCTCATGTGGAATTGAGCAAAGGGGACTGCCTCGAAGGAGGCCACCATCAAACCTACCAGAGTCATCCCTAGCCAAATAGAAGGGCGAGGATTGGTCAGGAGAACATGTATCAGATCCTGAACCCTCTGCACCTTTGGCTGAGGTAGGAACACTCTGGCCTGACTGGTATCCAGATTCATGCCCAGAAAGGAAATCTCCCTTGATGGGGAGAGAGAAGACTTGGGGTGGTTGATCACCCATCCGAACCTCTCCAGCGTCGTCACCACCGTCCTGGTGTCCAGCTCCGCCTGGCAGAGGGAGGAAGCTGTAATGAGCAGGTCGTCCAGATATGGCACAATGCGAATGCCCTGGGCTCTGAGCAGGGCCATAATGCCCGCCAGAACCTTGGTAAACACCCTCGGTGCCGAGGTCAGCCCGAACGGGAGGGCCACAAACTGAAAATGCTGATCTCCCACCACAAACCTGAGAAATCTCTGGTGTGCTGGGAAAATTGGTACATGAAGGTAAGCATCCTTGATGTCTATGGACGTCATGAAATCCCCCTGATGAAGGGAACCGATGGCTGAGCGCAGAGTCTCCATGCGGAACCTCTTGGTTCTGATGAACCTGTTGAGAAGCTTCAAATCCAGAATGGGTCTTATGGAGCCATCCCTTTTGGGAACCGTGAAAAGGTTGGAATAATAGCCCCGGCCTCTCTCTGAAAGAGGCACCGGGCATATGACCGCCATGTCCAGGAGGTTCTTTACAGCCGACAGGAGCCCCTGCGCCGCCCGAGGATCTGAAGGCACCCGAGACCTTAGGAATCTGGGAGGAGGCCGGTACTCGAACTCCAGTTTGTACCCAGACGAGACCACTTCCAATATCCACTTGTCGTAACCTCCTGGGCCCAGACCTGGAAGAAGAGCCACAGTCGTCCCCCCACCCTTAAGGGTGAGGGCGCCTCCTCATTGCTGAGCTGGCTTGGCAGCGGGCTTGGGCTTGGAACCCCAGGTAGAGGCTGGACGAGCACGTCCTCTACCTCTGTTCCAGGAACCCCCTCTGAGTAGGCAAGACCTCTGCCCCCATGAGAGGAAGGACTGAAGGAGCTTGCCCCCCGAAATGAGCGACGCTGCTTCTTACGCTGAGGTAGCTTTCCACCTTTCACCACAGAATCCAATTTGTCTCCAAACAGCCGCGTTCCCAGGAAGGGCAAAGCTGTATGTGATTTCTTGGCCGCAATGTCAGCTGCCCACTGGCGCAGCCAGACCGATCGGCGCATAGCCACCAACAGAGCCGAAGTTCTACTACACATGGTAATAGTGTCATCCATAGCCGACAAAACAAAATTCATGAACAATTCACACCTCTTAAGGGCTGTGAATTCAATGCTGTCCGGGTTGAGCTGGGACCCATTTAACATGTCCCTGATCTCCGACCTGGTAGCCACAGCCACGAGTGCCGATGCACAGACAGGCCACAAGGCTGAACCCACACTGGCAAAGGCCTGGCTTGTCCTCGCCATCCTTAAGGGTAGTGGCGTCAGGAGTATGTACAACAGAGGTGTTGGACAGTCCTAAGATGGGCGCATCAACCTCGGGAGGGGAAGACCAGCGCTTTACCGCGTCCACCGGAAAGGGATACTTTCTATCCCATCCCTGAAGGCGACTCAGCTTCTCCCATTCTTTAAGAATCATGCTGTCAAAATTATCCTGATTTGGAAACTCCGGGTTAGAGAACCCAAAGAATTCCCCCTTCTTCGGAGGGGCCTCCGCTGGTGGGGAAATACCCAGAACCTCTGATAGATGGGTCAGGACCCTGGGAGTATCCACAGCATCCCCCAGCGCCTGCCCGGCATCAGAATCAAAGAACTGCAGTTCCTCAGTCTCAGATTCCTCAAATAATTCCCCCTCCTCGAGTGGGGAATAATCAGCCCAGTCAGGGGAACCATAATCATCAAAATCAATTACCGGCATAGCCGGTGACTGATGCCTTTTCTTAGCAGGGGCCTTTCTGCTCACTGAGCTAGAAATAATTTTCTCGAGGTTGGCCAGCCTAGCACATACATCCGAGTGCGACTCCCCACTAATGACAGTGTTACTTGGGGTACGGATGATGCGGGGAGGGGTAGGAGATGAGGCGGGAGGCACGGACCCAGACGCCTGGAATCCCGACTGCCACGTATTGCCCTGTTGCGCACATGGTATGCAAATTAGTACATTCTCCCCCGTAAGGGGTACCCCACAACCCACACATAGCCGGGATTGCCCCGAAGGGAGGCCAAGCCCGGTATCCTGTGGAGCCTCCATATGGTGATTTTAAGGTAGTCGCAATGACCAGAGGGAATTATGCTGGTAAGCAACCCGGGATGCCCCTTTAAGTCCCGAGTGGGAGGGTTTATATGTGCCCCAAATTACAGCTAGGGACCCTAGGACCGGGAGAACCCCCTTTTAAGCAAGGCACAGGGAGTCCTCCTGAAAGACACAAGATATGTGGCCATAAGCACATGCACACACACAGCAACAGCAAAATAAATACATGTCATAAGAAAACAATAGCAGAGAGGCCAGCGCTGCCCCAATCGGCGACTGATGCATATTGGCCAAGTATAGCAAGAAGAGGGGGAGCCCAGCAGGGCACTCACCAACCGTAGAAAATGGTGTCCTATTCAGCCGGCAGCGCCTGAGAGGGAGAGAGGGAGGGAGAAGAAGGGGCGGGCCAGCGCAGATCGTGTGCCATGCCCGGCCCTGCCCCCTTCCCTCCGAGTCCTGTAATGCGGTTCCCAGCAATGGGATGGGTCCTCAATGGCGCCAACAGAGGGAGGCGGGCCGCGGCAACGCGCGAGCGCCCGGCCCCGCCCCCTCGCAGAATCAGCCTGAGGGAAAGAAGCTCCCCAGACTGCAGGCAGAGCGCACAGCGCAACGCGAACCAAGCGCACATGCACACTCACACACACACACATATATAAAGTGAAAAATAGAAGAACAATGCCATCCCCCCCCCCCCCCCCCCCCGCTGGAGGGTAACAGAGGGGACCCGGAAGGG
This sequence comes from Gastrophryne carolinensis, assembly GCA_027917425.1. NCBI lineage: Eukaryota > Metazoa > Chordata > Amphibia > Anura > Microhylidae > Gastrophryne > Gastrophryne carolinensis. The sequence goes on from CM051234.1 coordinate 319,691,876, forward strand.
GGAGAATCCCTCACCAAAAGGGTGTAAGGGAATTAAATGGGGACAGGGATTCCCAAACCGGGATCACCATCCCGGATGCCGCCTACCCCCTTGTATGGGGTCTCATGGGGGAGTATGGCTCCCTAAACACCTATTAAGGTGAAGGCTACCATCACCCAGACCTGCAGCCAAGGCTGGGAGGCTAGAAATGGGCTTAATGCATAAAGGTCCGGGCAGAAATAGAGCACAACATGGCCGGGTGTAAACCCGGCTTACCTGCAAGGAAGAGCAGCATACATCTTCTGACTTGCTCGCCGTCCTGCAGAGAAGGAACTGGGGAATGTGTGGGAGGTCCCAGGTATTTATGGACCGGGAGGGACTTCTTTTTTGCTTTCATCTCTGCAGAGGTTCGCCCTCTACTGGACCATAACCCATAAGTCATGAATAGTCGAAGCGGGGTGTGTGACATACTTGGAATATAAATAATGCAAAAATGTAATTGTAGAGCTGATCAAAACCCATGCCGGCTAGCACTGGAGCTGGAGTCTAAAGGGCTATGTGATGATAACAATGTTGTTATTCAGTGATTGGAGTGGTGTTGCTTTTCTACTGGTCATGGTCCACTCATGGTTTATTGTGTATTGATCATGAATACAGTCAGTTTTAGACTGAGCTAAGGAGGTTGTTTGTTGTTTTCTGTTTCAATCTTTTTATTGTTGTTTTGTAATAGTTCGATTGTACAGTAGAATAAAGTTTTCAGTAACTCTATGTTCCAGATTAATGCTTGTCAAGTTTAACATACAGACAGGGTACCAGTGTTCTATTGCCAGTACACATTCTAAAGTGTGATATTTCTTTTGGATGCTGATGTAGAAGAGACTTTTCTAATGTTGGCTATTGTGTGGTTATTTGTTGTTTTAAATAAAATGCCGTAGGTCAAGGTTAGTCTGTAGTTGCTGGCAGTGTGCATCCTATCTCATGTGATGTCCCTTCTCATGAGGTGCCACTCCTCTTATGTTCCATGCCGCTTCTAGGCCACGCCAATCACTGACCTGTATTGGACCCTCCAGGGCAAAATCCTGGGTGTCCAGCCGATGCTGTCACCCTCTGGTCAGTATAAATGTTGTTCTGTTGCCGCCCTGGTAGCCCTCACTCCAGTAATGTGGTTGCACGAATATAAACATAACCGGCTGCATCCCTGGCACCTCTCAACCACAGTTGTTGAGAAGTACAAGTGAAAGTTAGGTTACAAAAAAAATATCCAACTCTCTGATGATCCCCTGGAGCACCATTAAATCCATGATCATCAAATGGAAAGAACATAAATCAGAGAGGTAGCGCTGAGACCAAAGGTAGCTCTGAGGAAACCCTGAGTTCCCAAGCAGAGGCCGGGTATCTGTCCATATGATCACAATAAGCTGTACACTGCACAGAGCTGGGCTTTATGTAAGAGTGGCAAGAAAAAAGGGCGTTTACTTACAGGCAAAATCAAAAATGCCCATTATGAGTTTGCCAAAAGGCATATGGGAGGTGCTCTGGTCAGTTGGATCTTTTGGTCACCAAATAAAATGCCTTGTCTGGCTCAAAACCATCATATTTCATCACCCCGAGAACACCATCCCCCACAGTGAAACATGGTGGTAGCATTATGCCGTGGTTGTTTTTTAAGCAACAGTGACTTATCCAAAGCTAGTTGCAGCTGCAATTCCGCAAAAGGTGTCACTACAAAGTGCTGACTTCAGGGGAATAAATACTGAAGTTTTCTGATATTGAGATCCTTGCTTCACAATAAAAGTACAAATGAAATTGTAGAAATGTTCTTTAACCCTTTCAGTGCCAAGCATGTAACACCTACATGCTCGCATGTCTGTGCCTTAAGTGCCAAGCCCGTAGGTGTTACGTGCTTGAATTTCCCCCCCTGCTAGTTAAAAAATAAAATACTCACCTGACCCCTCGTTGGATCCGGCCGGGTCTCCTTTTTAATTTGGTGCCAGCCGAAAAAATAAAATAAAAATGACATTTGCTTACGTGAGGCCGCGCTGTCTCCCGAATGGTGTCCTCTTCACTGGGGGGCCTCCGATCGCCCCCCCCCCAGCCTCTTCCGTGGCGAGGAGAGGGCAGAAATTGCCCTCTCCCCCCACTTCCTGGATCGCGACTGCTAGCCCCGCACCCAAGACTAAGACTCCGTCTGCTCGGGTGTTTGGAGGAAAGAGGTGGGGAGGGGGAGAGGACTGTGATCGCCCCCCCTCCCCAGGCTCTCTCCTCCAAACACCCGAGCAGACTGTCAGCTGTCATCGGAGATCGCCGGGGGACACAGGATCGGAGGTGAGTAAAGTAAAAAAAAAAAAAAAATGACATTTTTTTTCTTATGTCTGTGTGTTTTTATTTTTACATTTAACCCCTTGTGAACTGGTAAGGGGTCCATGAGGCCCCTTATACCCGTTCACAAGGCTGGGGGCTGGCAAGTCACCTGCGGTAGCCGCAGGTGACTTTCCATTAACCCCCGGCACCCCTATTACCTGCCTCCCCAAAGCCCAGGGGGGGGCAGAAGAGCCCGGGCCCACATAGGCTATGTGGGCTTGTAGGATGCAGGGTGGGGGGGCCACAAAAGCTGGCCCTCCCACTCTGTTCCTACAAGACCCCATAGCTGGTCCCAGGCTGGTAATGCTGGGTAAGGGGGACCCCATTTCATTTTTGGGGGGGATTTTTAAGGGGGGGGGACCCTATGTCATTTTTTTTAAATTAAGCCCTTATGTTCTGTGACCCAGCAGCTAAAAAAGGCTTCCAGCTGCAGCAGGAGAGCAGAAGCCAGATTGGTCAGCGTGGGACACAGGGATGGATGGGAGGTAAGTATTAAAAAGTATTAAAAAAATAAATAAAAAAATTTCTGCTTGTTTCTGTGTTTTTTTTTTTACATTTAACCCCTTGTGAACTGGTAAGGGGTCCATGAGACTCCTATGCCAGTTCACAAGGCTGGGGGGCTGGCAAGTCACCTGCGGCTAGCGGGTGACTTGCCGTTAACCCCCGGCACCCCCAATTATCTGCCTCCCCAAAGCCCAGGGGGGGGCAGAAGAGCCCGGGCCATGGGTATGTGGGCTTGTAGCCTGTAGGGTGGGGGGGCCACCAAAGCTGGCCCCCTTGCACCCTGTTCTACAAGCCCCCATAGCTGGTCCAGGGCTGGTTATGATGGGTAAGGGGGACCCCATATCATTTTTCGGGGGAGTTTTAAGGGTTTTTAACCCTTAAAATTCCCCAAAAAATGGGTCCCCCCCCCATTTTTTTTTTAAATTAACCCCTTATGTTTATAGTGTGGATAGTAGTAGTATTTTATTTGTAAATGTTATAAAGTGCTATTTTTTATTTAGGGGGTCTCCTGGGCAAGAATGGGGGGCCTACCAATTCATATGTGGTACCGTTGTAATCGGGAGAAATTGGGCTTTCACATGCAATATGGTTTTCTCTAATAAAGTAAATGTTTTATTTAAAATAAAGGAGATAATTGTCTAAAACATATTTATTTATTTATTTTTTTGTTTTTTTACACAAAAAATATTAAAAAAAACAGTAGAAAATTACAACCAAGACATTCCATGTTAAAGCCTAAACTCTGCTGCAAAATATATATCTATAATTTTCCTGGAAATTCCGGCAAAAATCACGGTTAAACATGGCGCAGAATGGGGACAAATGACCTGTCAACAGAGGGTGACAAAACTTCAAGTAGGCTGGCAATTAAAAGGGTTAATAGTAGCTATGCATGTTGGGTATTGTTCTGCTCGGCGGACCTTGCGCTTTCAGATTTAGCTTGTTTTTTCTTGTTTGCATATTTATGTTTTAGGAAAACATGTTATTTATTCAGTTTTTTTATTCATTTTTTAGGGAAACCCTGTGCAACCTAAGAATTCTTCGAGGGATTACTTCCATAAAGGTGAGCCTACTACAACAAGCTTAACATGTGTACTTTCAGGGAATATATGGTTTATCGGGGATATTCCAAATGTAAAGGGTTGTTTTGGTTGAAGAATTGCAAGGTGCGCACTTTGTCTGCGGAGCTGAAATTTTCAAGTAAAATTACTGTTACGCGCACGCTTTACTTTGGGGTGTTTGCCAACTCTTCCCTTGACAGTACCTATGCATGTTGGGTATCGTTCTGTTCGGGGCATGTTGCTTTTTGATATTTTACTTGTTATTTCTTGTTTGCATATAGTTTTTTTTAGGAAAATGTAGCTTGATTCTTCCATTTTATTCTTTTTTAGGGAAACTTTGTGCAACCAAAGAATACATTGAGGGATTACTTCCAGAAAACTAAGCCCACATAAACAAGCTTGGTACGCCTAGAAGGCTTGAGGAGTGTACTTCCAGAGAATATATAGTTTGTGGGGGGTATTTCAAATGTAAAGGGTTGTTTTTCTGGAAAAACTGCAAGGTGCACATAGCGCATAGCGCAGTTGTATTTTATCTGAAAATCTCCTAAAGCTCTGTTTCAGTTTGGGGGAGTCTCCTGGGCAGGAAAGGGTGTCTACCAATACATATGTGGTACTGCTGTGACCGGGAGAAATTGGGGTTTCGCACACAATACAATTTTATTGACAAACTTACATTTTTATTACAAAAAAACACTACAAATTGCAAAAAATAGATTTATTTACTTTTTTTGCACATATTTTGCCAAAAAGTATTGAGAATACATTAAAAAAAGGCCAAACAAGACATTTCATGTTGAAGCCCAGACTCTGTTGAAAAAAACTATATATAATTTTCCTGGGAAACCCCTGGAAATCCTTTCAAAAAATCACAGTTGAACATGTGTAGCGCAAAATAGTGAAACATGGTCTGGCAACAGAGGGTGACAAAAGCTGCAGGTAGGATGGCAGCGAAAGGGTTAAATTAAATAATGAATACTTTCTCAAGCCACCTAGTAGCAGAGCGACTGTTTTGATGGGACATTTCAAACTGGGAAGATAGCATAGACCAGGGGTTGGCAATTATTTTTTCCATAGGCCACATGAGAAACTAAAAATATTGTGGCGGGCCGGGCCAAAAGGCTGAACTCAATTCTGCATAATATTAATTGTATTTCTTTATAAAAAGCAGTAAATAGCATTGGTTTGACAAGCTGGTACGAGTGTATGTTATAGTTAAACAATGAAAAAGTGAGGTTGCCTTACAAAAAAGTTTAATTTATTAAATAAAATTTCCCAAAACAATGGTAAACAAATGAACATTTTTCACTATTTGTGACTCATATTAGTGAAAATTTCCAGTCATATTCACTCAAACACATTTTGAGTTTCATTTACTGTTGGAAAGAGGTTCTTAGCATTCTCAAGACATCACAATATTGTCTTTGTACTCCAAATATTAAGCAAGATACATCATATTGAACTGTCACTAAACATCCCTGAACTGTGATTCTACGAAAAAGGCTTCCAAAGAAAGTGTCCCAGTTCATTGCTAGTTGGTGCCTTTACACGCCATCCTTTGTAGTCTAATCACCTCATTTGGTGTTTTTAAGTTCTCTTTTCTTGTTCAATGAGAGAAATCTAGTCTCTGCTGGGCTTTAACAAGTGCATCAAAGTCAGATTGAATGTCTGAGGTGGAGATATGAAGCACAGCTGACAGATGATCACCACTGAGAGCGGATCTATACCTTCGTGAACTTTTTTCGAAAATTTTTGTTCACATGTATGTAGAGCCAAAGAGAACCAACATCTTTTGAGCATGTCTCCTCATGTTTGGAAAGTTCTCCTCCTTGAGAGAAGAGTAGAAATCTAGCAGAGATCCTGACTTAAATTTCTCTGCCAGTACTGCATCAGACTGCAGGTCGATAAGTTCCAGGTGAACATCACTGGGTGCATTATCCACACTGCAGGTAAAGGGAAACCAGGTGCATTTCATCTTCGATTTTTCTGAAATCTTCAAATCGCCTTGAAAACTCACCATGCAATGCTCCCAACATGGAGGAGTTCCTGCGGAGGTGATCAGCTGGTGGTGTGACTTCTTTCAGGGTCTGCATGTGAGTGAGGCTGTTGCTCTCCAGTTGGCTTGAAACAAACTGTATCTTTGTCATGAAAGCCTTCACCAGGCTGTGCATTTCATGAACAAAACGGCCCTTGCCTTTCAGTTTGGTGTTAGTTCATTCATCAGTGCAGCCACATTAACAGAAAATGCAAAATCTGCCATCCAGTCCTGAGAGCTCTGGGAAGTCTTTGCCTTTCTTCTCACAAAACTCTTGAATCTCTGCTTTCGGGTCCCAGACTTTTTTTTAGCACTTTGCCCAGGCTTAGCCATCTGATAGCAACAGATCCGATCAGCTGTACCTGATAAAATTCAAAACTCCTTAGTAGCAAAGAATCATGGGAATGGCACGACCTTGAGTGCTCCTCTCATCTCCAGCTCCAATCAGTAATAACGCCAGCCATTGTCCGCTTTAAAAGGATACTTCATCCACGTTTATTTTCAGAAAGAGTTAAAAAGTTCCATCCACATATACAGGTCAGTAAAAAGCATAAGGGAGTAGGTTTTTGGATGCCTACGCGTTTCGGGCACTCAGCCCTTACTCATGACATAACAACCTGCTCCCATAACACACATTTAAATATTAAACTGGAATGTGTAGCCGTGCACACCCCAAGTTAATTGATTAATGATTAATTATATAATTAATTAAACATAAACACATGCAGCTTACCTGGTGTCTCTGTGCCTGTTCCCCCGTATCTTAAAAATATATATGCAAAGGATACCGATCATACCAATACACTGCAATAAGCGGTAGATTCAGTCATTATCCTTGTACCGGAAATGACATCAGTAAAAGGGCACCAGCTTCAATCATACAGAGACAGGGTAAGGGCGGAAGTGACACCAGAACTAATAGGCTGCTATAGAAAAGACATGAATGAATGAACTTAGAGCCGCTACAGCGGGTGCTACACGTTCAACATTAACACATTTAATTACAACACAGACACAGAGAGACTAGACAGCCTTACTGATTATGTGAATTGCACAACAAACTCTAGAATATAACTATTAAATACATTGTATTAATTCAAAAAACATATGCAATATAAGAAAAATAGTCATTATGACCGTAACTACATATAGTATATTGAAATATACAAAATATATGATTTTGATCAATTATAATTTTGATTATTTGGTGTACGCAGAATGAGGACAGAGACAAAAAGTAAAAAGCTGATACATATACACCTCTCTCATATCATTTTGTCCGACAATTACATTTACACCCGGGTTAAATGTCACAGATGTTATTAAATTTAATTTTTATTTTTTATATTCCATATCTATGTTACATCTATATAAATCTGGGTGGTAATTTAGTATAATGAAGAGCACCTGTTTAGGATTACCAATATTAATATATTTTTCATTTATTTAAATAAGAAATATATCCCGTATAGGGTGTCCTAAATGCAGTAATTTGGTACATCCTCCCTATTATTAAGTACAGCATTATTATATATTGTACTGTTTGTACAGCAAAGCTGCTGCCCTGTAATTTCCAGGGAGACAGCTCCATTAGAAATGCCAGGGCCACTCTAATTCTACTATACATAACTAATATAGGCCTTTCTATACCTGACATGCTTACATGCTCCTCCAAAAGTGCGACAAACTGTGGTTCAATGCTCCTGCCCTGATGAAGTTTACTATTTTAGTAAGAACATCAATGACATGGTCAATTTTTAGCACTGATTTGCATAACACATGTTGGTGTATACCGTAATACAATGGAAAAATACCAGTTTCTGATCCAGTCACTTTATCTTGCATACGTTTCAAAAGTCTTACATTTTTTCCGGTAAAATTTGGACAACCGTCGTTGTGACGCCTGTCAATCTGTCCCATTTCAGTCCCAGCATGTCCATGCACTCGTTTACCTCCATGAACACATCACTCCCTGATGTTGTTCCTTTCATTGACCGCATTGCTGCCAGCTCCTCCATAATCTTGAAGTCCGGTGTTATCCCGCAGATGAATACGAGTAACTGGGCTGGGCAGGGCTGGCGTCAGCACCCAGCAGGGGGGCTCATTCGCAGGGCCGGCCTTTGGGGTGTGCGACGGCGCTTGACTGGCGGTGGACTGGGAGGGCACCGCCACAGCTGGTGCCCACATCTCCTCGAATGGCAGGGTTCCAAACAATAGGGCATCTCGATTTAGATTCCAGGGGAGGAAGTGCTGGGTTTTGTTCTGCTTTTAAGTTGCCCGCCCCAGCTGATTTCCTGTCCCTGGAGCATCCCAATCTGTGATACCCTACTGTGTGAAACCCCCTGGGATCACTGGCATACCCACTATGCAAGCAATTCCACCCCTGAGTTTTGGTCCGCTTTACAGGGGCATCTCAATTTGTGATGCCCCTGTTTGTGAAAGAACTCCCCTGGTTTGGCCGTTAACTCAAACTGGCGAGGTTCGAGGGAAGTAATGAACAGAGGGGAGGGGGTCACACACAGGGGCATCCAAAATCAGGAGAATCTAGATTCGTTTAGACTCCAAGGTCAGGTTTAAAGGGGTTTGGTGTACTTCAAAGTAGGCAAAAACTAGAGTTGAGGTCCAAATAGCAAGATCCTTAGGGGGCATCCAGATTTGACACAACCCTCGGTGATGTGATGCGACTCTTCACCACAAAGGGGCCCACTGAGACCAAACCGCCTAGGGGCCCACAAAAACCTGGAGCCGGCCCTGGGGCTCATGGACATCACAGCTCTCGTCCAAAGACAAGGAGAAAAAGTTGAAATGTGCCACTTCACGTTGCAGCTGAAGCTCCAGATTCCCTGCAATGTCCTCGATCCTTTTAGTCACGTTTCGCCTGGACTGCGGGACTTGCTCAAATGCCGGCGCATATTAGTGCTGCAGAGTCCACCAAGCACTCTTTGAGAGAACGGCTTACTGTATTTAGCGATTTTGTGGGATATCACAAAGCTGCTCTGGGTTGCTGCATCCCTGGCTGCATGAAGTTTGGTAAAACAGCCTTGCTGCTTTTGCAACTTAGCTAGCAAAGCCTAGCTTTGCACCCTTTCAGCGTCAGTCAAGTTTCTATATTTCTCAGCGTGTTTCGTCTCATAATACCGACTCAAATTGTAGTCCTTAAACATGGCAATCTGCTCCCCTCAAACTAAACACCCGGCTTTACCTCTGACTTTGGTAAATAAATACTTATCAGTCCAATTCTTTTTGAAAACCCTGCATTCAGCATCTACCTTTTGAGGGCATAAGTCCTCTTGTGACAAGGATCCAATCATGTGCATGTGCAATGCCCGGGTCTGGACTACGAGCACCGCTGTCACGTAACCTCGCTAAATAGTGTCGCGAAGGAAGACTTAAAAACAGAGAAGAGAGAGGAGGCGTCAGACAGGGCAGAGCCATCTGTGTGCTTTCCAAGCCTTGCTCCGAGGCCTCCTATATCATAGTGAGCAGCGGGCAGCGAGTCGCGGGCCGGTCAGAGCCAATCAAAGGGCCGTATGTGGCCACATGGGGCCGTACAATAGGCTCGATTCAGAGAGACACCCAAAAACTTTCGGTTTGTTGCCGACGTCGTAAGATTTTCAAAATTTCCCGCTCTCGCATGAACGTTCGAGCGATTCTATGCATGCTTCGTATACCTTCCGTAGCGCGTCCGTGTGCTCGTATGCCAGAGTACGCAGACGAGGATGTCATTTTCCATCGAAAATGTTCAGATTCATTTTTCACAACTACCAACGTAGCCTTTCGTTTTTGCCCTTTTCCCATCGTATCCTCACACGAATCCTATCATTTTCCCGCTACATTCTGCTTCATTTTTTCCTAAAGTATCTGTCCAGACGAAATTCTTACGATATTGCACCTGCGCACTACAAACTTCTCTCATTAAAGTGCTCGCCTACATAATTTCACTTCCATCACTAAACTCACCCTAACCACTTAGCGCTCTCCTGCCTTTTCCCTTGAGCTCCCTTAAAGCTCACCCTAACCACTTAGCGCTCTCCTGCCTTTTCCCTTGAGCTCCCTTAAAGCTCACCCTAACCACTTAGCGCTATCCTGCCTTTTCCCTTGAGCTCCCTTAAAGCTCACCCTAACCACTTAGCGCTTTGGTTCTTCTTCCATTTTATGTCCCTAAAACTTAGCCAAATCACTTAGCGCCTTGTTTCTTCTTCCATTTTCACACCCTAAAACTTCGCCAAATCACTTAGCGCCTTGTTTCTTCTTCCATTTTCACACCCTAAAACTTACCCAAATCACTTAGCGCTTTGTTTCTTCTTCCATTTTCACACCCTAAAACTTACCCAAATCACTTCACGGACATCACAATCTTGATTTTCAAATATGTCATTGTCCCCTTGTTTTTTTAAAATGTATGTGTGCAAATAAATGGGACAACATGTTTTTTTTTTTTGTTTGTTTTTTATTGCTCAATTGCCATTTGTTATCAAACTATTTTTGGCAACTTTGGCCCTAAAAAATTTAAAACTATATACAAATTGTTTTTTGTTTACTAAAAATATATACACTGTTTTTTTTTTTTAATTTAAAAACTATATACAAGAAAATTTTTTTTAAAAACCATAAAACTATATACAAATAAATTTGGTGTTTAACCCATAAAAATATGTACAAATACAACTATTTACAAATCTACAGGCCCAGGAACCAGGACACTAGTCTTCCTCTTCTGTTGTCCCCAACGTGTCCCGCATCGCCTGCAGATCGGCCACCAACTCAAGGACCCTCCGATTCATATCAGCAAGTCGCTGTCTTGTGGTCCCTGCCAAAAAATCAGAAAATCAAATTATTCGGAGAACAATACATGTTTATCACCTGTGGATTTAATGTATTTTAATAAACAAATTAACTATAATGCACATATGTCATTAATGACAGGAATTAAGGTTAGGAAGTGGCCACAGGTCATTAAGCTAATTCAGTGGCCACAGGACAGTTGTGGTAGGAATTAAGCTAATTCAGTGGCCACAGGACAGTTGGGCAACTCATTAAGCTAATTCAGTGGCCACAGGACAGTTGGGCAACTAATTAAGCTAATTCAGTGGCCACAGGACAGTTGTGGTAGGAATTAAGCTAATTCAGTGGCCACAGGACAGTTGGGCAACTAATTAAGCTAATTCAGTGGCCACAGGACAGTTGGGCAACTAATTAAGCTAATTCAGTGGACACAGGTGCCTCTTATATTGGCATTGACTAGGGCATTATGTGTTTTGGTGTTCATGGGAATTTAGACAGAAATCTCTATAATGCCATGACTACTTACTTGGTTGGTGGCCGAGAGATGGCTCGTTGGGGACAACACCCTGAGGTCCTGGTTCCTGGCTCTGCTGTGAAGAAGTGCCTGTAGAAACATGGGCCAAATGGTTAGTTTGGATGTCTGATTCCGCAGTCCTCCAATGTTTTTAGCTAAGTCTGGGTCACATCACTCACCTTCTCCAGGGTCTTGTGGGCTCCTATCTGCTGCCTCCTCACCCACTACTTCACCCGCAACCGAAACATCTACAAATACAGAATAAAGGATTCAGTTTGGTGATATCAGGAGCTAGCAATTCTCTGTTTTGGTGTAGACATGAAGAGTGACATACCAGAGGATCCCGCATGCGAGGCAGGGTACGACTCCCTGCCCACGCTGTGCCGCCCCTCCTCTGTGGTAAGGTCCAGGGGCTGGTCTGAGGAGGCCACAGAGGAGGGGTCGGACCGTCGCCCTGGAGATCCACCACCTTCACTCCCAGCTGCAGAATCATGCAGCACTGGTCGGCCTCTGCGCCTCCAGGTGCGGCGAATTCGGTAATCCATTTCCAACACTAGAAAAGAAAAGGCATTCTAAGTAAAGGCCTACCTTCTGTCTTAGTTACATATTGCATGCAATCGCAATGTACTTACTTGGAAAATGGATTCCGAAGAACCTCCGCACCCGGGGCATGTGCAGCCGTTTGAGGTCCGACCAATGCTGCATGATCTGCGTGTGGGTGAAAGTGGTGTTGGTCTGCTGTTGGATGGTCGAGATTATCTCCAGGGCGACGTTGCGTTTTTCAAATGTGTTGGGCAGGTAGTCGTACCTGCGCTCCAGCATGGTCTACAAAACAGAAAGCAAACATCGACTTTACTTCTAAATACCTATCAATATGTGTCAGCAATACATTTTTTTGTGTAATTACATTAACACACACACATTTCTAGGGTTCAGTAATTTCACAATATGGCCTAAATGTTGTTTGGCACGTGTGTTGCGTGCCTTTGGTTGTGCATGTAGTTTATCACATTTTTACCAAAAGCCATTTATTCCTGCGCTTCCTTCACATGTAGAGCAGCATTTCCAAATCTAAGAAAAGTCCATCAAATACACTTACGAGCATGATGATCTCTTCTTGTTGGCGGGTGAAGATAGTGGGTGCCATCTTGCTTCTTGTTCTCGGCAGCAGATAAGTAATGCCCCAGCGCGTTCCGCACGGCCGTGCGAACGTACGCAATGCCTCAGCGGGTTCCGCACGGCCGTGCGAACGTACGTCACACGCTGGCTAGCTTACTTAAAGGTCCATGCACACACAGCTGATTATTTTCCAAAATCAAAATGGCCCCCAAAAAAACTCCTGGCAAAACTGGAAAGGAGCAAACGGGGAAGAAGGCAGCCAAACGGCAGGAGCCTTCCGAAGGGCCCAAAACCAGGTCGCAGCAGCCCAAAGCAAAATTACGGCCTAGTACCAAAACGCCGGCCCAGCCAACTACCAGCTATGGGCAAAAAAAGGAGCAGCCAGGCAAAGCAAAGACACAGGCCACAAAGGCTAGTATGGCTACTGGGCCGAAAACGGGTAAGAGGGTCCGAAGACCCACCCCACCCTGCCCCACTACAACACCCACAATAGTCCGCAGTAGGTCCCGCAGCCCCCCAAGAGGCCGAACCAGGTCCCGCAGCCCCCTCGAGGCAGAACCAGGTCCCGCAGCCCCCCTAGACGCCGCAGCAGGCCACGCAGCCCCCCTAGAGGCAGAACCAGGTCCCGCAGCCCCCCTAGACGCCGCAGCAGGCCACGCAGCCCCCCTAGAGGCAGAACCAGGTCCCGCAGCCCCCCTAGACGCCGCAGCAGGCCACGCAGCCCACAAAGAGGCAGAACCAGGTCCCGCAGCCCCCCTAGACGCCTCAGAAGGCCACGCAGCCCACAAAGAGGCAGAACCAGGTCCCCAGGCAGCCCCCCTAGACGCCGCAGCAGGCCACGCAGCCCACAAAGAGGCAGAACCAGGTCCCCAGGCAGCCCCCCTAGACGCCGAAGCAGGGCACGCAGCCCCCCTAGAGGCAGAACCAGGTCCCCAGGCAGCCCCCCTAGACGCCGCAGCAGGCCACGTAGCCCCCCAAGAGCCAGAACCAGGTCCCGCAGCCCCCCAAGAGTGGGCCAAAAAAAAAAACAGAAGAGGGCCGGCCCTGCAAGATCGCCCTCACCCTTGGTCCGCCATACTACCTCCAAGGGCAGCACTACTTCAGCCTCAGAACGAAACTCTCCTGCTCGCTCACATTTGGCACCGGCACAGGTGGAAAGGCAAGGTTACTATGCCACATCAACACCTGGGACTTCTGTGGCCAGCCAGGCCAGAACACCCAGTCCCTTGCCCAGTCCTGGCCAATCCCCAGGCAGCCACCATTCCCTGCATTATCCCCCACAAACCCAGGCAAGGATGTCACCCCATTTGGATGACACCATGGAGGACCCACAACCCAAAACAACAGGGCGCACATTGCGAAGAGGGCAGTTGAGTGGGCGTTTTGGTGAGGGCCAAATTATGGCCTTGGCTAGCGGCCTGACCTTAGTTTATGATGAGCTATATGGGCGCAGATCAAAAAACACCACCAAACAGCGCAGAGCAAACATCTTGGCCGACCTAACCAGACAAGTGAATGCAGCGGGGGAAGAGTTAAAGGATGTTGTACAGATTCAGCGCAAGATATCGGACCTCAAATATGCTGCGCGGAAGAAAGAAAATCAAAGGCGGATTTACAGGTAAAAATGTTAGCTTTAGGATTAGACTGGATGTTGTATTGGCCACCTGGTTCTAAATTCGCCTAACTCTGTTTTGCAGCATGAAAACTGGAGGAGGTTTTCCCTCCAAACTCAAGTTGACCCCAGCTGAGGAGATGATTTTGGGATTGATGCATCCAGTCGCCGTCGAAGGCCACGCGGCCCTAAGGGACACAGATTCACCGACCCGTCCTGCAGGTGAGTAAGCTTTATGTGACCTTTACAATTAGTGAGCATGCACAATTAGACAGTAACACATCTGGGAAGCCAGGCACCTAGTCTGTGGCTTGTAGGGGATTTCTGTGTTGGGCCAGGGTGTGGCATGTGTGTGGCCACTTAACTTCTGATTTTTGGGCCACATACAAGACGTGAATGTACATTGAACCCGAGTGTAAAAGTTTGTTGGTTCCCATTAACCTGGCAGTTATGTCTTTACACTCCATGACATCACACACTTCAATCTTGATCTGTTGTCTACTTGTGTGTGAGCTTGGGTTGTTAAAAAATCAACAAACAGGCTTGGTTTGAATTAGGAAAACATACATTGCTAGGCCTCCCAAAAACCAGGTCCCTGCTATGTCCAGGCTGAGTGTGTACACTTAAACCGGACCTTCAGTGTGATTTAATGAAAAGGCCAAAGTCTGAAAAAACAGTTCCCCAGCATGTCAAATTACTATTTATTTCAGTTTTAGTCACTAACTTATTATTCTTTCCCACACTGGCCTGCAACTCTGTCCAGGAATTTAGGATACGTGCGCCGCCATCTTGACTCAGAAGCATCACACTTACTGAGGAGAGAAGAGTGGGATAAGGTACAGGGGGGCGGGTTATAGCTGTTCTTTGCTCAAACAGAGCAGAGCTGGGGTCAGATAACGGTCACCAGTCCAAGAATGCAGAGCAGCACAGTCAGGAGGCACTTCCTGTTTGCAGGCTGCCTGATAAGATGGCGGATTCCATAAGCCGCCATCTTGGATGTTTAAAGGCTCATAACATGCAGTAGATGCAGGTAGGAAGATTTGTAATGTGGTCAATCTGTATGTACAGGGTGTGGGAAACATATAAGCTAGACTCTTAATCAGAGTGAAGGTCCGCTTTAATGGCCTATAAGGGATGTGGTCAGCCACAGAACAAGCTGAACTTGAATGTTTGGCTTAGTTGAGTTGAACAATGTTGAAGTAGTTATAGCCAAAAAAATATTAAAGATAATGGCATGGAAATTGAAGCTTATTTGTCACCGTTGTTGTAGTGCCCATGACAGCTTTGACCCGTTAACTAATTCGGCATATGTCTTTTGACCCATCAACAATGCATAGGTGTGTGTTTACATAGTGTCTTTGCTTCTCATGCAGGCCACCATCATCGCTCAGCTACTGTTGAATCTACTGCCAGTGTGGACATGCCGTCAACTTCCGTGCAGCCTAGGAGGGAGGAACCGATATATTCGGTAAGTTTATGGAGCAAATGTCGGTTAGCCATGTTACTTTGCATGTTACTACTAACAGATTGACATATGTAGTGGGCAAGCTAACATATAATTTGTCTCTGTCCATACAGACCCACACACTCATGGATGAAATCCAGGAGCTGGAGGAGGATGGATCCTTTATGTGCCCTTCAGAAGATCTACCCCTGGGCCAGAATCTGCAACTGGTCCAAAATGTTTCACCACCAACTCCGCAGCAGCAGAGGGAAGCTGGCTGCATGGTGGCTGCACATGATGGCCAGCATGCACAGACTGACAGTCAAGTCCCCAGTGTTCTCTCTGCTGTTGAGGATAGTGAAAGCATGCCTGTGTCTGTTGAGGGGCCCAGACCAACATCATCGGCACGACCCCGAACCAGGGGATTGGGGAGGCGGAATCCGCTACGGCGCAACCAGGGGAGGGGCATGGCAATTTTGGACGCATGGCACCACGAGAGGGTTACCTTCCAGCACCAAAACCAAAGGAACCGAGAGGCACTGCATGGCCGGATCGAGACCCTAAATACTACATTACAGGCTGTGCAGACCGAATTGCGGACCCTCAACAGCCACATGGAGACTGCCAACAATGACAACCGTGCCTACAGGGGTGAAATGGTAAATATCATGCGCAACATTTTGGACCAGTTGCAGATTCAGAATGCCACACAGGCCCACGTTAGGTCCAATCAGCAAGGGCCACCACCTGGGTACTATGGCCATCACCCATATTAATGTCTCCACACCATGAATCTGTACAACATCTTTGCTCTTAATCCCCCCTGTATTGACTTGTCTGGTGAGGCAAACCAAGATACCCTTGGTGTATGCCTTGGGTTGTGTGTTTTTGATTTGCGCCCATATAGATCCTTAGAGTGGTGAGGTAGGCCACTAGCCAAGGCCATATCTGAATCCTCACTGAACGTGCCACTCAAGCTTCTACACCTGTACCAGGTTTACACCTGTGGCAGTGGCAAATGTGGGCAAGCAGGATTTTTTTTTGATTTAATTATTGGCATGGTTGATCTAACCATTAATCCTTTGTGGTTACATATATTTTGTTTGCAAATTGGAGTGAGCAGCAACTCCAAGTTTGAGCTATTATTTTTCAAAAATAAACAGTTAAAGACACCTGTGGCTCATAAATTTTATTGTCTCTTTTTTGGGTGTCACAGAGAAATATATACTTGGACATTCACACAGTTCACACATCCAAAAAAGAGAGTTGGAAAGCATTAGGCCTGTGGTGAGTAATTACTTCATTACTTAGTTGAACACAACAAACATAACGAAACATACACAAAGGGAAAGAAAACTAAATCAACAACACAATGTTAAACAAAGGCCAATACAGGTTACATTAAGCAAAATGGGTCGCGATCAAATTAGTCCGCACACTTTGGCCGGACACACTACTGTGTGTGTCCAGAAATGAGTCCTCCTGGTCTTCGCTGGGTGGAGAGGGAGCCAAATCTACATACCGGGGGACCCGTTGTGAAATTGCAAAATTGTGCAGAACAGCACAGGCCATTATTATGTCTATGACCTTTTTCGGATCATATTGCAGGGCGCCCCCGGTATGATCCAAACAACGAAACCTAGTCTTCAAAAGACCAAAGGCCCTCTCTACCACAGCCCTGGTCTTGCGGTGCGCACAGTTGTAGGCATCCTGGGAGGCATCCTGGGGCCGGAGTACTGGCGTCAAGAGCCACGGCAGCAGCGGGTATCCTGAATCACCTTATACATAAGATTAGGAAAAAAAACATGTAAGACCATCAAGGCACCAGCAACATCAATAGGAGGCTATTTGTCAATTGTGTGATCAACATGAGGCAACATTTGCCACTGTCCCAGTCCCAAACTAAACATATGTCCTAGAGGTTTACAAAAGGACAACATACAAAGAGTGAGGATGATGGACAATCATACATAAGGATCCCAGCTCTGGGTTTCCAAGTGTGCTTAGGATGTAGGTTTGGCTGACCCCTTATATTCTTTGTGTGAGACCAAAACAGCAGAAACACGCCACATGCACTTTATCCCGCTCTACTCTCGTGTGGAAGTGCAAACCAGCTAAGCAAAGATGGGTCCTAAACTATGCTCAAGTTAAGTGCACGATTCCACACGAGGGTGGTGTAAGAGGGATTATTAAATTAGACAAACAGATAATTTATAATGTGGCTAATGCAGGCCAAACTTGGCGAAACGCTTGGTTGGTTAATAACTAACATTCAAGTGTGGTTTAACATGGCCAGAAGGTTGTTTAAGGTGTAAGTTTTGCAGACATTACTGCAAAATGCTAATTAAAAACAAACATCCACAACTACATTATGTGGTTTATGTTAACTTACCAAGGAGCCATGCACCGGAAAATTCCCCAGACTCAAATCGTCGGTACAATCCTGATCGTCTAAGGATGTACGCATCATGGGCTGAGCCTGGGTAGCCGGCGAGGACGCTAAGGAACGCTGGTAAAAAAGGAACACAATAAAACATTAGGAAGGCATTTTGAAAAAATAACACACACATTTCGATCAGGAGGGACCATTACAAGGAGGGACCATTACAAGGAGGGACCATTACAAGGTGGGACCATTACAAGGAGGGACCATTACAAGGAGGGACCATTACAAGGAGGGACCATTACAAGGAGGGTTAACCTAAAATTGAAATAAAAAACAAAAATTTAATACTTACCTGTATATGTACTCGTCGGCAGCCGGAGGCACCAGGGCGACGTGGGTACAGTCAATGGCACCAATGACGTTGGGCATGTCGGCGATATTATAAAAACCAAGCTTAATGGCGTTTCTGGCTACCATATCATCTGGGAAAAAAATATATTTGGGTGTTAGGGTAGCCATGCCTTCCAAAAAATGTGATAGTGCGCGGCTCAGCGTAGGCTGTGAGATCCCCACGGAGAGGGCACCCAGCCTCTGGAACGAGCCGTTCGCCAAAAATTGCAGGCAGCCAAGCATCTTGGTCATACCTGAAATTGCTTGCCCCTTCCTTGTGGTGCGGGCTAACCATGGCCGCAGCTCACTATACAATTTATGGAGGGAAGCGCGATTAAGCCTGGTCAGCTCGAACAGCTCAACGTCATGCATGCCATTGATGTTCATGCGTCGCCGCCGGTGCAATCTGGCCTCTGACCTCAGGATCACATCAATGCCAAACAGAAGAAGAGCTTGATGCTCTTCAAAGTCACTCTCCATCACGCTTGGCTGCCTAGTCCCGAGGTCAAAAAGGTGCCGTAAGACGCTCGACAAGGAAATGACTATATGGGCGTCGGAATACTTGCCAATCAGCTCTCTGAATTAATCGCCAGCCCATTGCAATGACGTAAATGATTTGACCGATCGAAACATTTACGATTTCGAAGGAAAAAAGTCCCGAAGTAGCGTAAAACCACAAAATTAAATTCGATGGACGAACGAACATATACGTCTATGTTCGAACGTTCGTGCGAGTCGAAAATGCCCCCAAAAAATGGAAAAAATGACAAACACCCAACAAAACTTTCGATTGCAAATACGAACATAATGACATTTGGGATTTTGAATCGAGCCTAATGCCCAGGTCTGGCACAGACTATACACAGTTATAGGCACAACAATACATTGTAGTGACATTCTGTTTGGAAAGGGTGCAGACAGAGAGTGGAATAATATTCTTATCCCTGGGTACTTAGTTACACAAGACTGTGTAGAAAGCACATTTACACTCCATTGGTTTTAGCAGTGCCTGGATGTGTTTAACAATATTACCACTGCTTGGGAGATGTTAAAGTACTACCTAAGCTTGTGAGTGTGACACGATCCATTTACATTTGCAATTTGTGCACACTAAATATCTATAAAGGTGAAAAAAAGTTTAAAATGTAATTACCAACAAAGTACTATATAATAAATAAATAGTGTGTCTGAATACTTTCCAAATTGCCTTGCAATCACTAATAAAGCACCACTACAGGCAAATATTAATTTTGGCATGTAAATATTAACTCCTTCCTCCCTAATCCCATATTCATAAATAGAAAAGCTCACCGGCAACCCCACAGCACATGCATTGGTTGCTGCGCCATCCTTGGCTCTCCTCCATCTCATGCGCACACCAGACATTTCTGAATGGTGAAGGAAAACAGCTAGGGGCTAGACTAACATTCAAATTTCCTAACTGCTCATCTTGATGACCTGCACATGTGCCGTGGGCTCACCAACAATGTGAGTGAACAATGTAATCCGGGGGGATTTTATGCAGAGAGGATGAACAAAACTCAGGATAGTGACAATCCTGGAGTTCGTTCCTCTTTAAAGACCCACTTTGGGTAAAAACAAGAAAGGTACAATGATTCCATATATACCAATCCCATGAATCTGTAGCTCAGAGAGGCCAGGAGGAATATTCAGGACATCATCCTCTGGCTGTTTCAATTCTTCTAGCTCCCAGATCGCAATGGATTCTAAAACCTTGGAAGGAGAGCTTCATTTGTCTCACAAAGGTTTGCCATAATGTTTCTTTCAGAACCGTTTAGGATTTAAACCAGCTTGAGTAGCATAAGCCTGAGAAGAGAACCAAAGAACTTAAGGCTTGGGAAGGGTGGTATCTGTTTTTGGCATAATTTTTAGAGAAATGGTCTGAAATTGCAAGTATAGATTATTCTGATGCAGTTTTGTCTAAGTGCTCTCTTCTTAAAATATGAGATCATGCGAGATACCACAGACAGAAACCTGGAGACTTTACTGAAGCTGGTAAGATTGAATGCAGAGTTCAATTTGATCTGTCCCTCTGCCTTGGTAGTAAAAGCAGCAGACCCAGTTAATGCAGAGGTCCCCAACCCTCCTGAAGGTGCACCAACAGGCCATGTTTTGTGGATCTCCACACAGATTCACAGATGAAGTAAGTAATGCAGCAGCTAAGCTACAGAGCTGCCAGTGTGGACATCTACAAACCATGACCTGTTGGTGGCCTCTGGTTGGAGACCTCTGAATTAATGTACTTGCAGCAGGGATGTGATTGGTGGAGTCTCAAAAGAGTAGATACTGAAATCTGAGGAAAACTTAAAAGCGGCTTGTACCCCTCTCCCTCTCAGGAGCGTAGTACCAAAGAAAGATGGCACAATGCGGCAATTCAGGTTCTAAAATGTTTGAGTTTATACCTACATATGCTATGGGTCCCATGCGGAATGCTTCAAACAAGTTATAGCTTCCTTGGTACAGGGCACATTTCTGGCAACAGTAGACATCAAAGGCAACAACTCGCACATTTCAATCTGTGTTGTTCACCAGATATTTTTTTGGTTTGCAGCGGAAGATCAACATCTTAAAATTGTGGCCCTGCCCTTGGCAACACAAATATCTTATAACAAGGTAGAGGAGCAGCACTGATGGGGCTCGCTGACCTCATGGGCACTGATGCTGTCCCTAACTCTCCACACCTGTAGCTAGCATGTCTGGGGAAGGGGGGGGGTGTTTGAGAGGTGTGGAAATTGCAGGAGTGTCTGTGATGTGGCTGTTAATACTGCTGTGAGTTTTTAAAATCCTTTTTCAAGTTGTGCAAAGATTGCATGGCCTTGCACTTGGTCAATCAAAAACTTAGTTTGCTTTTTCCAGTCAGGACTGGAAAAGAGGCTCTTTTTAACCTCTATTAAGGGGACTGCAAATCCACATAAAAAACATACCTTCTATCCCCCTTGGCAGCTTATACAAGGAGGTGACCCAATTCAGACGTCCAGCTGAGACTTTGGATATCAACCTGGTTTTGTTAGCACTACAGGACTTCCTAAGTGGCAGTCACTTCTGCAAGGAGAGTTGACAGTTGTGTCAGCTAAAACACCCTTTCTTATAATCCATAGATACGTATAAGCTGTTTCTGTCTTCCTTTCAAGGTGGCGCCAGCCTACTATATTACTATACCTACCAAAATATAGTGATACCATCTTCTGCTCTCTTTGGAGATGGTCAGGGCAGTCAAATTCGGGGTTTGGCTTTGGATAGGACAAAACATTTGGAGGCCAAGTTTTAAAGGCTGCTTTTTACAAAGGTGTCCTCCAAAAATGTCATATCTTAAGTTGCCATTTTGAGTGATCTGTATCTGTTGTCTTCAACCACAGAAAACTGCCAATATTAATATCAGGAAGGAATGGTGGATTTGTGGTAACACACAGTGGTGAGAAAGCCAGGTGATCTTGTCTGCTTCTGCTGGCATCCAAGTCATCCCAATGCAGCAGAAGGGATAGCAATAGGTGGAGTTCTATAGAATAGTAAACATGTTAGTAACTTTTATATTAATGTTAATACTAAAGCAGCAGGAGGCCTTTTTTGTATTACCTACAATTGTCCTTTTAATAGCCAGCTAATACATGATCAGCTCAGGCATGGGGAAAGCATAACAACGGCAGTGCGTCATCTGAACCTCTGGCTTGCACTCCAAAGGAACACCAACGTGTTTCCTGTAATCTTGTGATCTAAAGGCAAATAATAACAATGTTTTGTAAAACAAATGGAGATAAATTAAAAGCCAAGGAATGCAGATATCTAACTACAGTAAACTTCAGTAAACGAACATGCCAGCTTCAAGTGGGCCTAATGCAGTTAAGGTACATTTTAGAGGGTGTCTGAGCACAGTTTGCAAGTGTTTAAAATTAAATACTGTATTTTTCACTCCATAAGACACACTTTTTCTCCCCAAAGTGGGGAGCTGGAGGAGGGCAGAGCTGAGAGCCCAGGACAGGAAGCTCCGTCAGGAGGTGTCAAGAGCTGGGGGAGCAGTACTGAATGTCAGGGGGAGCATCCACTGCAGTATCTTCTTATGCGTCCAGTGGGCCTGCTGCATGCAGTTGCCAATGGCAACTGCGGCTATCGGCCGCGTGCTGGGAGGTGGGCCGCTCTGTGTATGATTACAAGCATGTATCTGCAGATATGTGCAACCAATTCGTCTTTCCACATAGTTAGACATGTTTGGTGCTTAATACTTGGAGGATGAGAGGGTTAAACTGGGCGGTAAATTGGTTCCCAGCCCTGAATAATAATGATGATAATTTTGTATAAATAATAGTGATGGAGCTACTCTCACCCCCTTTACTCACTACTATGATTACAAGCTCCAGCTGCCAATGAGATGGCAGAGCCAGTGGCATCACGAGTTGCCAGGCGGACTGGATATGTGAAAGAAGGCACTTTTTCTGCTTTCTAAGCAACCTAGGATGCTGTCCCAGGCACTGGTGGTGAGCAGGGGGTTATACGGAGTGGCAGCAGCTCCCTGATCCTCTCTTCCCCATAATAAACTTCCCCATCATGTCCCAGAAAATGGTTCTGAATAAGGTTCCGATCAGCCAATTTGACCTTAAAATGGACCAAAACCCAGGATTTTCACTATCCTAGGTTTTAGTCCTTGTACCCAGGGCATCCCAAATTGGCTTTGTAAAACCCCTTAGGTCACCTCTAATGACTTACCTCCCGATGTTCCCATGGCACATGCATGCTCTCTGTGCTCCCACCCCCAGGCTGATTGGGAGCCCTGAAAAGGTGTTTTTTCAGGCTATTGGGGGGGTTTCATACAGTGGGCATTCCGAATCGTGACTCTGGGGTCGATATTTAGGTTGTTAAGTCACTAAGTGACACTGATGGTAAACCCTAGGTGCTTTTTATGGTTGGGTGCGTCTTATATTGCAAAAAATAAAGTAAGTGCTGTTATCAGTGACACACTTGAGGGTCATTACAAAATGCAGATGCATTGCAGAACCAAAGAAACCGGTTGTAGCAGGCATGTTGGGGCCACCTGATCTTATGGGTCCCAGTTCACTTGCTATGCCTTTGAACATTTTTCTATTACACTACCTTGAGGATCTGCTATGCAGCTTGCTAACTGTACAGGCTACCAGCTTTACAATCTGACCAGGCATGATAACACAACATTGCATTTTTCTTATATGGCTTTCAGCACAAAGGTGTGTGGCTTAAAACGATAAATACACTGGGAGATAATATTTCACAAACCAAAGATAAATGGCAGGCGATACATCTATTTATTTCATTAAATGAAGGTGGGTGAATTCCATCAGCCTCATAGCAGTTCAAAACCTCCATCTAGAGAGAACTTGTATATAGCAGCAGCAGCAGCAGCTCTCAGCCCTAAATCTGCACAGTAAGCAAAACAATGTTAATTATATTTGTCCATGAAATAAATCTTGTAGCTAGCAGAAGTTAGCATTGCTTTCTCCCTTAGTAATAAGAGGGTTAAGGTATTCGTCTCTGTCTGCCAAAGCCTAATCAGGCGGTCTGAGCAGGCACTGCCAGCCCTCTGAGGATTCCTTGGCATTGCCTTGCAGTTTAATGGTTCTCCTCTGCCAGCCAAAGCTGTGAGCTGGGCAGGATGCTTAATCCAACCCTCTAAAAGTTGTGACTGTGTACCCGCAAGAGGAGAGGGGTCAGGAAGAAATGCAGGAACTGGGAAGCTATAGAACAGTAGGCCAGCCACAAATATAAAGCCTCTCTCTGAACATAGGACTAAAGCCAATTCTCCAAGCCATACTCATGTTCTATCAGTCCTCACATTCTGCCAAGTCATTTAAGTGAAACGTCACACTCAGAGGGAAAAATATAATCTGTATAGTGTTTTTCTTTATTTCACATTTCTACATGCATGTGTAATTTAAAACAGACTGATGGCCAGCACTCACAGGTTTTGTGCCACTTTTACTTGCCTAAAGGGGCAGCATTGTTAAATCAATTTAAAAGGAAAGTCCACATTTGATGTAATTTTTGAAAGTGTATTTTTATGTGCCAAAAGTATGCCTTCAATGTGCTGAACTGATCTAGATTTTTTAAATGTCTCTTATGCTAGCAAAGGTGTATTTTATAGAAGTGGTTTTCACTACTTGCAATCTGTTGCTTTTGGTGACTGTATACCAAGTCCGTACACAGAGATCTACAAAACCTCAGCAGCGGCCATAGTTTGCAGAACCGAAGAACCGTGATGGGTGGTGCTGTGGTGTCCAGGCATTGACTGGATAATATGTTTTGCCCTCCATATAATTGGCGCATAACTTCCCCCGCCCTGTTCTTTTTACTGGCTATAGGGTTATATATATGAGCATAGGGGTTATTTTGCACACTATTGCACCTGGAACTTTATGTATATTGAATAACACATTTATTGTGTATTGTGTATAGGAATATTTCTAGGATGATCACTCTCCATTCACATTGTTAGGGGGTTGGAGGGGGGGGGGGTGGATACATCTGTGATAACTTATTATAAGATCTTTTTCTTTCCTGGTACTGCAACGTTCATTTGCAAGGCTTGTTTGATTATCCTCAAAGATTCTCGTTGGTTCCAACTATGGTTGACCCAAGTCTGTTTTCTGCTAGTCTAACTGATAGCACCTACTGTTAGAAGAAACAAGTAGCCACTGGTAGATTTTTTAACACTGGCGTCAACAGCCCAGATGGCATCCACATCTTGTCAGGATGCTTTCATCACTTTCTGGTAATGTTAATTGCCAATGTAAAGTCCCTTTAAGATAGCAAATGACCTGCTTTACAGCGTTCCAGTCCATCTGACTTAGCATTGAAACCTTTCTGCAAAGGATTCCAATAGCTGCTGCAATATCAGGCTTTGTAGCGCTGGTAATGTACAGCAATTTCCCTACTGCTTTCCTGTACTGAGTGTCAGTTGGTAGTGCAGTATCTTGACTATTCATCTCCTACAGGTAGTTGGTTTCCACAGGAAATTTACTGGTTTGACATCTTCCATTCCAATTAGTTAGTCCAATAGTTTCCATTATTTCTTGTATTTTGTGCTTTTGGTTCAGAAGAAATCTACCATTTTCCTCTCTCTCAAGCTGGATGCCCAGGTAATTTTTTATGTTTCCAATTCTTTGGTCTCAAAGTGTTGATTCAGGGTTTGTAATATTTTTGCTTCACCCCCTTTCTTGCTCAAAACAAATCAGGATATTATTCACATAAATAAGCACATAGATTCATTTGTCTGCCAATTTCTTTGTGTATAAGCAGGGGTCTGCTTTATTCCTCTGAAAGTCCTCATGTGTAAGCACTTGATTTATTTTCATATTCCATGCTCTATCTGCTTGCTTTAGACCATATATACTTCTCTGAAGTGTGCATACTAGCTCTGACCTTTGTTCATCTTTGAATCATGGTGGTTGTTCCATGTAGATATCTTCTGTTAATGCGCCATGTAGAAAAGCTGTTTTCACATCAAAGTGCTTCACTTGCATTTTTCTTGTGGTGGAAACTGTCAGCAAAGTCCTTATTGTTTGACTACTAGAGCAAATGTCTCATCATAGTCCTCTCCATATTTTTGAGAATATCCCTTGGCTATGAGTTTTGCTTTGTATCGGTCCACTGTGCCATTTGTATAGTACTCCACTTTAAAAGTAAATTTACAGCCTATGGCTGTAAGTTCTGTAAGTGGTAGTTCTGTAAGTGTCCATGTTTTGGTGCCGTGCATGGATTTTATCTTTTACTTTACCATTTACTGTCTTCCCCTTCTGAAAGCTGAGATATGTCTTCCCAAGAAGCAGGTTCATTAGTACTGAAAGTGCTTGCCTAGTATGAGAGATGTACAGGTGGTTTACCTTTGTTTTCTCTTGTTAAGCATCTTGGTTCTGTGTCTGAGCTTGCATGTATCTGCTCTTCAGTACTGGTAGGTTTTGCACACACTTCAACTGTTTATTTAGATGTTACAGATGATGGCTGATTCATGTCAGTTTTCTCTTCTGTCCTTACTTCCTCTTTTGTCATTAAATTGTCTCTCAGATCTTCAACAAAGGTTATGCTGTTGCTAATGGTAATCTTGTCAGTTTTGGGGTTTAAGATTCTGTAACCATTAACATAGTCACTGTACCCAAAAAAGATTCCTTCTAATGTTTTGTTTTGAAGTTTGGTACATTTTCCTCTGGAAATTAGATAAATGCTTTGCATCCAAAAACTCTTAGGTGTTTTACACTTCGCTTCTCATTGTGCCACAATTCATATGTTTTTTCCACTGTTCTAGAAAAGAGTGTGTTCTGCACATAAGTGGCTGTCATTGCTGCCTCACCCCAGTATTTTTGTGGTAGTCCCGAGTCTGTCAGCATACATCTGACTATTTCAGTGTTGCTCTTGTAGCTTAGGATTTGATGCAACATTCATACTTCACAGTAACTGAACAAGGTTTCTTTGTCCTCTTTTGTAGTTCTTGTATGCATTCTGTGACCTAAATGCCTGTGCCATGTGTGTTTACAGTCAATGTGTTTACGGGTGCATAGTCTCACCTTTTCCTTCACTGTGTTGAGGTGATGCAGATGAGCATCCAGCTTGGCACTCGCTATTGTCTGCTTGCCATCCAGGATAGAACACTTGTCACCTTGGAATGAGTGAGTTATTTGGCTGTCAGATGCTTCACAGATAAGAGCCATCCATCTAGGTCATGAACATAAAGGACATCTTTTAGTGGTATGGCTAAATTGTGTCCCGCATCACTGGGACATACAGTGGTTCCATGCCCATATCCCTCTGCATGTATTTTACTTCAGTCTGCAAGGTAAATAGTCTCTTTGTTATTCAGATCGTGTTTTGTAAAGAAGCTTCTATCACT
This sequence comes from Gastrophryne carolinensis, assembly GCA_027917425.1. NCBI lineage: Eukaryota > Metazoa > Chordata > Amphibia > Anura > Microhylidae > Gastrophryne > Gastrophryne carolinensis. The sequence goes on from CM051234.1 coordinate 319,718,929, forward strand.
TGTCATGTGATTGGCTGCTCCCGAGTAAAATGTATGGTAGCCTGTCACTTTAAATGTGGCATTCCAGTTCCCTTCACATGGATCAGAAATTGTGGGTTTGATCTTCTGTTTAGTATAAGAAGGATGCTGTCTCATGTGCTCTGCTTTCCATATAGTACAGTCTCTATTTATGTGTTCCTGTTTGTGGCACCTAAAGCACACCCTGGTTTCCTTCCTGTGTGTCTGTAGCTTTAAGAGCGGTTCTGGTGTCAGTTTCTGTGGAGTCATGTGCAAGCTCCTTTCTTTGCTGATACTTGTTTATGAGCTCTGGTCTTTACAAATGCCAGTGTCAGATCTGTTTCAGGCCTTGTCTGAAATGCCTTGTTTCCAGTGCATTGATCAGTGCAGTGTATGTATCGGGTGGGCTTTACAACAACATGGCTGCAGCATGACTGTCTGTAATAGTCTGTTATGAGTTATGCAATCACACTCAGCATTTATATGCTCCTGCCTCTCCTGCTCTCTGCTAAGCCTCATTTTGTAAAGTTTGCTCAGCAGAAATAATTAGCTATTTAAACTGGATTTCTCATGTAGTCTTTGCAGTACATCCCACATGCCTTTCACTGTATTCTCACTTAGTATGTGAATAGGCTATTTGTTTTCACTAGTAAGCTCATGGTGGCCCATGTCTGTTTTTTTTTCCTGTACAAGTCCTGATTATTGTCCTGTGTCACAAGTCATCTCTATATAATATCATTTCCACTATAAACTTCTATAGCTGATAATTGTCATTGTTCATCTTCGGCACTGAGAGTTTAAACTCTGAGCTGCTGGCCATTCTCCCTCATTTATATATAAGACCAGTCTGACTTGTATACAGAAGATGTCTCTGTAGCAGCTACTTTATGTCGATCTCCGCATGGGACGTGCTGTTTCCGGTTCGGGGCTTTGCTCTGCCTAGGCCGTGTCTAGTCACTGGGCTTTATCTGGTCTCTGGGACTTAATTCAGTCACTAGGCCCATAACCTGTTGCAGAGTATGAGTGCTGGTGCAGCGGAATCAAATGCAAATAGACATTTGCAGTGTAACAGGAACTGGCTTTAATGGAACATGAATGCAGTAAGAGAAGCTTACATGCACATTACAAGGTGCATACTACAGACAGGAAAAAGAAGTCATGGAGATCACCTCAATATACAGGAAAGACAACATGCAGTAGAGAATGCACAACAAAGACTATGCATAGATATATGTAACCGTGCCATCTACAATCATAAATGTAAACTGCATTAACCCAGCAATACATGCAGAAAAATGGCACTGACTTCTAACACTCCCTCTAATTCCCCTAGCAGTAGACACCAATTATAGAGCTCAACTGGTCTATAACTTTGCCCCCATGGCGGCCTGTGTATTGCAGCATTGTGATTAGGTGTCAAAGTATGCCGATACTTAAAGTCAAATGAACTTCCATCAGAAGATCAATTGCGATAATAATAGTGATAATAGTGGCCATTGTGTGCCAACACACACATGGAATTCCTTCTCCGCATTTTACCCATTTTACCGCATCTTATTCACTGGTGTGGTATACACACCAGTGAATAAACACCATGTGAGTGACTATACACAAGTGAATTACAAACTAAGGGGCAGTGAAGTGCACATGTGCTCGGAGTGGTGGGCTGCCCTAAACTCAGAGCCCGGGGAGCAGTTGGGGGTTAGGTGCCTTGCTCAAGGGCACTTCATGTCCCATGGTTGGGAATCCTCCGGTCACAGACCGGTTTCCCTACCTCTAGGCCATAACTGCCCCAATTCTACAGATCTGTCCAGTGGCCTTACAACTCTGCATGTAAAAAGTCCCATTCAGACTGTTTGGCACCCCAGTCAGGGTTTGAGGGACTCTGATGGACAACCACATGTATTGCAGCCAGCTGGTCCCAACAGCCAAGCCACTAAAGCCAAACCAAATTAAAAAACCCACATGGGTCACAGAGCCACAACCCCAAGGTTAAAGGTCTCATTTTCCACTGGTTGAGCCTTCTTGTCCTTTTTGACCAATACGGATCAACTTGTATGTTGGAAGCACTTTCAACATAACCTCCTTAATGTGATTCAGCAGTCAAATAGAAAAAACAAAAGGGTACTTACCTTGTGTCCCATGCAGCTGATCGGTGCAACCAAGTCTGGTGATCAGTAACTCACCTGATCACTGGATTCAAGCCTGCATCACATCCCACACTTTCTGGGTGTGATTGCTACCACACCCTCTTCATTGCAATTGAGGGAGTGCGCAGAGGCCTGACATGCCCCTCTACACTGTAGTAAATAGAGAGGCGGTGGTCATATCCCTGTGACTGTTGGTGGGGAATGTGGCGCAGGCTTAGATCTATGAAATCAATGCAGAAGTCGCAGCATATTTCCTAAAATGGAATAGAAACCACCAACCACCACCCGAGTACCACCAGGTGATTCGCAAGAAACTCGAGGTCTGTAGAATATCCCACTAACAAGAATGTTAGGCTAACCCAACCAGGGTAGAACCTGGAGATGTGATTTTAGCAGTTGTCAGAGCCTGGAGCTGGCACAGGAGCAGCTGTAGTAGGGCCACTCAACTGTATCTAAATCCAGGGCCCCCCAAGTGGTGTCAGTGGCAAGGCAAAGGCTCAACCTACGATGACACCCCATGAGAATGGTGCAGGGGAGCCTGAGGCTGGAAGTGGCATTGGCACTGGCCACTGCAGACCCCCAAAAATAATGGGGTGCAGCCTGGCTTGTGCCTCTCTTGAGCCTATGCATTGTACTCCTGCAATAATCCGCTCCAACTTCAGGCATCAGGTTCACCAACAGGCATCCTATGAGGTCCTGAAAGACAAAGGGGTTAGGGCTCCCATTTCCTGGGAATGTTCTGCAGAAAATTGAATGATAAAATACACATGAGGAAAGAAATAAATTAAAAACTTAAAAAAAAATGCTTCGCAGTTTCCTTATACCTCAGTTTACTGGGGAGTAGCAGGGCACAGCCTGTGTATTTGTCTTGGAACGAGTGTCAATAGGCCCAGGAGGGAATAACATAAAGCAAAAACTACTTAAAGGAGCAGTATCACGAAATTTGCATTAAAAAAGATAAATAATTAAATAGCCACACAATAGCTTCTAACGTGTATAAATAATGTGGCGATAGAAAAAGGAAAAAATAATACAATTCTGTGAAATACTCACCTGTAGAATTGGTATTATAAGTATACAGTACGTCCTGCTCCAGATAGATTACTTACACTTGGGTTATCCTCCGCCAGATGGCGCTGCACTGCAGAGACATGTAAAACAGGCTCCTCCCGGCCCCTCAAATACACGGGGACCTCCCACAAATCCCCAGCATTGAAAAGCAGTGAAAAAGAAGCCGGGAGAGTTCAACAACCAAAAACTGGTAACTATAACCATGATAACAATCACCATACAGGAGACCCAGAATAATGCAAAAACCAGGGTGGGGGTGGAGCAGGACGTACTGTATACTTATAATACCAATTCTACAGGTGAGTATTTCACAGAATTGTATTATTCTTAGTATACAGTATGTCCTGCTCCAGATAGATTACTTACACTTGGGACATCAAATAGTGTCCATAAAGCAGGGTGGGATCCCCAATAAAAAAGGGTAACAGCAGACAGTTTAAACCACTGCCGCCTGCAAAAATACAACTCCGTGAAGTACTCACCTGTAGAGTTGGTATTATACGCATACAGCACGTCCTGCTCCCGAATAGTAATAACATGTGGGTACATGTGAGTCCCCAGACGGGGAACCAACCCCAGCTTACGCTGAAATGACTTTAAAGGCCCTGGGAACCGAGAACGCCTAACAGGAAAGAGACTAAGGCCCATGCCAATCAATATGGGATACCACAAGGCCGTTATAGACGTAGTAAGGGGAAGCTGGGGAGCTAGCTCCCGACCCCCTCTCATACTAAAGGCACCCAGAGGATGAGGCCCGTCCCCAAGGGGCGAATGAATCAGCAGTCAATCCCCAGTCAGGGGACCTTATATTGGAAACAGGAAGAGACCTGATAAGGAGCCGCACACCTAAAAGAGGTATCACAAGTCAGCAGCCTTCAGCAGAGGAGACTGCAAACCATTACTCCCAAGGCCTCCTAGGCCATAGATCCCATGGGACTCTCTATCAGGCCAACCTTACGCAGAACCCACCTGTAGGGTGATGAAGAGAAGACATATGAATTAACAAGGCTATGCCTAAATACTCAGCCCCCCCGACTGGAGTCAGAATATTCTGGGACAGTAGGCAGAGGCCCTGTGTCCGGAGGGTGACCCCTCAGAGCCACGCTAGACTCCCCGGGCCACACCAGGATAGCATAACCTGCCGCTAAGGGCATCCGTTGAAGTGAACCGCTGAGAAGTAGGGGGAGTACACCCCCGCCTAAGACAGGATCAGGGACCCTCCAGAGGTAGCAACCTGTCACAATCTTTGGATCAGCATCAGAAACAGGCCATTGTCTTTCAACAGACCAGGAGTCCCCATAAACCGACCGAGCCTGAAGGAGGTGAAGGCCAGCCATATAGAGTAAACGGGGGCCCACCGTTTAAACAAGCCTAGCAGGTAAGATGGACCCTCTAGGGGGCCCAACCAAAACCCACCGGGGGTTGTGGAAGGATTTTCCCATTCCCCCGCCATGCCTGCGAGGCTTGGTACCCAGGGTGACCATACGCTAGGAGGTACTGGTAAGGAAGGGGAGTGCCCCCCTGACGGGGCCCTCGCATATGGGAATCTCAGGAGGAACCACCTTACCAAGAAGGCATGAGCACAGACCAAGCACCGGGGTGCTGGGATATATGTAGGTTCAGTAACCTACTGCGCCGAAGAGCCCAAGGGTATATAAGTGACATCATCTTGATGTGCCGCCCATGGGCCCACCAGTCGCCATTCTGCCTGGTGAAGGTAAGGCGCCAGTAAAAGGGGGGCCGAGTCCCCGTAACCAGGGGTCCCCTATTGCCAGAGAAGGAGGCTGCAAGCCTGAACCGATTTCCCAGGAACGGGGGGTAGCGGATAAGGGACCATGAGGGGATGAGGTGGTTGAGCAACCATGCAGTAGCTCCCAGGGGACACTGTCGGCCAACCGACCCACTTTGGTCTGGTGTAGAGACTGGGGAATAAGGAAGACGACCTGGTAGGTCCCAACGCAGACGCCCCACCTCTGGCGTGTCCCCAGTCACGCCAGGCTAGTAGCCTGGGCACGAAAGAGAGCCCCCAAGTAATGCCTCAATCCGCAGGGTTGATCCTGCGACACTGTCTAGCAATAGTCTTGGCATCCGGCAGACCCCAGAGAGACTAAGAAGATCTAGAGCTTTGCAAGAGGCCGAAAGCCCCTCCCCGCGCAGGGGGCCCGTGACCTAGGACAGAGTTGTCATATATGGACTGCCTGTGAAGGTAGAATTGCTAAGCCTGCAATAGGCCAACGCGGTCCAGACTACCTCATACTGTTGAGGGGGGGGGGGGATCCATATGGTGATTATTAAGCAGTATGACGCAGGGATTTATGCAATAGGCAACCCTGGATGCCCCAAAACCCGCTAGTAATGTGGGAGAATTTGTAAAGAGGACCCGCTGTAATATATGTTAGGCCGGGGAAAGGCAACGAAGTCTTGGCGTCTGAAAGACATAATGGGACAAGGAAGGTGGAGTCAGTGCCATGCGTTGTCTGAAAAACTTAGAACCATGCCGCCCCGGAGGGCACTTACATGACCGAGGGAGGAGGCGAACCACACCATGCGCACGCGCGAAGATGGAGAAAATGGCGCCAGCGAACCTCGAGGGGTGGGCCAGGCCGGGCTGTGACGCGAGGCGCGTCATGCCGAGTCTCCGCCTCCCCCAAAGAGCGCGAAGCTCTAACCAACGGCAAAGGTAGAACAGGGGAGAAAAAGCATACCTCTAATGCTGACACGCTGGAATGATGCTGCCGAACGAGCAGATTGTTAGTGAAAAAGACAGCTCGCGCTGTATAGCGAGGCGCAACACTGACCCCATAATTAAAGAACCATGGTCTAAGGCGAATTAGCACTAGGGCTGCCACACACCCCCCCCTTCTTGTCCCCCAATTTACGGGAGGAAGCGAGGGGGAAGCTGACGGTGTCCATGGACTAATTCTGTGAGGGGCACGGGCAAAATTGCGGGAGGGGCATCCTCTAGAGGCTCACCATCGGCCTGACCGCCTACCCTATGGCGGGGGATTGCGGTGGAGCATGGCTCCGTTCAGCACACCAGGTGCTACCTACCTTCACCCGACCCGCGCAGCCCAGGCTGGGACTTCTGAAGAGGACGGGTGGAAATAGTCCCACAGGACCTTGGGCTGTAAGGCCCGCTTGCCTGCGAGAGCGTGATACTTCATGTCTTCGCAGTTCCAGCACTGCAGAGAAATCTGGGGATTTGTGGGAGGTCCCTCGGTGTGTGTAGGGCCGGGAGGAGCTTGTTTTCTGCATGTCTGCAGTGCACGGTGCCTGAGGCGGAGGATTACCCACGTGTTATTACTATTCGGGAGCAGGACGTGCTGTATGCTTAGAATATATGAAAAATTCTGAAACCAAGGAGGCAAAACAAAATGAAAATTAAAGAAAAAAGTTAACTTACATGGGCCAGCACTCCCGCACTGCTGACTGGGTTGCCGTGTTGCAGGAGGGCAGAAGATGGGGGGCGCTGTTCCCTTCACTGCCACTGTTTACTGGCCTGGACATGCAAACACCCCACTCCGCACAGCAGGTGAGCATGGCATGCTACGCCCACCTGCTACACGGTACCAGATGTTTGAGTGTGCGTGGGCTGGAGGAGGTAGCGGCGGGGACGGGAAGACCACCCGCCACAACTCTATCTTCTTCTGGCTGCCCGCATTGTGGCAGCTTGGAGCACTGGCCCATGTGAGTGGACTTTATTTTTTTCCTTTCGCCCCATAAGGCGAGTGAAAGTTTTGGGGGAATAAAAATGCATCTTAAAATATGATATGTTAATGGAATTTCTGACCATGAAAAAGAAGCTTCTCTGGAACTTTCTAGTATGACAATGAGGCACTGTGAACCTGCATCCTGTGGGGAGGAGACAGAAAAGAGCATGGCCCAGGGGCAAGGGATCATCAATGTTTCAGTTTGCCCAGGATTTAACACTTCAATCGAACAGTTCACCGATGGATGTGATCGGAAGCCCAATGACTTTTTCTGCATTTTTATAGTCCTTTCCAGGTAATGCAAAAGCCACATGTAGCTCAAGTCATGCCATTCCTAGGTTCTTATAGGACAGTCTGGACTTGATCCCACAATCCTGTGGGCTACTGCCCTTGGGTTCAGTGTTGACGACCCTGGTGCCCACAGAGCGCCCACCACTGACCGTCCGCCATGTGCGGACGGTCAACGTTGGAGCCTGTATCCATGTGACTGACACCGGATACAGGCTCGGAAACCAGAGAGCAGCATCCTGCAGAACATGGGATCAGAACTGCGAGCTGGCAGGTAAATGACTCCCCTACTCTCTGAATATGCTAGGACACCTGACCTGGTAATGTAGAAGTCATGTAAAATGTTCTTCATTTGTAGATGATCCTCTGCACCAGTGTTCCACAACCCTCTGCTCAAGAGACAACAACAGGTCATGTTTTGTAGGTCTTCACAGAGCCATATAAAGATGGCTATGCGAAGACCCATGAAACATGACCTGTTGGTGTCTAAGCACTAGTTACTTTACATGTGCATCTGTGTGGAGCTCTGCAAAACATGGCCTGTTGGGAGCTTGAGGGAATGTTTGGGAACCACCTCTCTGGGCAGTGGAGTAATTAAAGCCTGTTTGGTGGTCATTTTAAGAGAAATAACCACCAAATTTTCTGATCAAGTACTCCTGGGGCATCCCAATTGGCAAGCTTTACTGTGTGAACCCCCCATAAACACTCACCATCCTGGGGTTCCCACGCGGTGATCGCAGACCACATCCTTGGTTTCCCTGCAGCTGAGGCACGCTTCAGCATCCAGCCAGTCACGTGGGAAGACCTCAGGGAGCCTGGGGGTGTGGCATCTCCCATTCCTCTATGCTGAAGCTCTGTTCCAAAGAGAGCTGAATTTGGTACTTAATTTTGGACAAGAGCATGCACATGCACTGTAGGAGAAGCAGAAAGGTTTGGGGACAAGGGGCAAAACCCAAATAGTGAAAATCCTGGGTTTGGGTCCACAATCCTCTTCTAAATTCATAGCCATCACCAACCATCTTTATAAAGAGCCCATAGTGAAAATCCTGGGTTTGGGCCTACAATTAAGCTTTTTCTAAATTCATAACCATCGCCAACCATCTTTATGAAGAGCCCATGGAGCTCATTAGATAAAGGCATGATGACACCAACACTTCAGTCAAATGTAACCATTTTACTTGCTCATTGTGGATGGTCATCCACTTTAAAGGGTTATATATAGTCAACCCCCTTGTCTGTAAAAGTTAGTAACCTTTTTTTTTTAAAAAATAAACATGCCAAACCCAAGCTTTCAATTGCTCCCAGTTTTGCTGCACTGGAAAAGTTTACTTAGCGGTTATGGAATACTTCATCCCAACCACAAAAAGTGATTCACTGGTCAGGAGAGTGTTCGAATTCCAGAAATGAGCATCATGTACCAAGTTGTGTTATCTATCAGCTCAGAGGAAAAAAAACGAGGCATACATTCACCGCAGGCATTAAAACAATTTATTGAAAAAGCCACAATCACACCCTCCACACAGAATACCAACATGGTCAGTGATCAGACACAAAAAAAATAGAAAACAAAATTTAGAGGCGTTTTAGCATTTCTACAGGACTATGTACAGAGAACACACTTGGTCTGGGTACACGCTACCTTACAAATAGATGGAGGGGTGTCATTGTTCTCTATTTATCCTGCCAGGCAGAATCCTGGCAGGCGAGGTCTTTACTTTTATGCCACCACCTTCAAATATTAGGAGTAAAGATGCAGCGCTGTTATGCAGAGAAATCTAGTTGCGTTTTCCAGGACACTGGGGATCTATGCTCATAGGAGCAAGTCAGAACTCTCTGTAGAAAATTAGTAGCCAACTTTGGCTAGCAATAGCAGTAGCTTGTGCTGTGCTTGCAGGGTGTAGTGGTTAATGGGTATGTCAGGCAGCCAATGGGGGGCTGCTTCATTGGATTAAGAGTACAGGAAGAACTAAAGACTAACTTGGCACAATGTAGCAGGCCAGATTTTTTTTTTCCCAAATAAGATTACCTGTTCCCTCAATGCCTCAGAATGGTGGGCCCAAGTCAGACAGTAACATCACTTCTGGTTTGGACTTCTTTACTTTGTAATGTAGTAGCACGTTGCCTGACGTTTTTTCAACTAAAGTGGAACTAACTGGTGTGCTAGGACACTGGCAAGGCACCATTACCCCAAGCAATTTGACTCACTCACTATCAGTAAGGGGAGGAGACTAACTAGCCACCTGGACACTTAGGACAGCCAAGCCAGACGTCATTATACCAAATATATAATATGCAACTTCCACTCTTGCCACCCTGCAGCGAATACTCAGCAAGCCAGTTAATACATGAAACCGTATGAGGCATGGATGATACTTAAATCAATGCTTAAAGGAGCACTATTGCGAAATTGTATAATATTAATAATACATATAAACACATCGGCTAATGAGAGGAGGGGTCACTTATACACCCAAACTGAATAAAACTCCCGCCAAGCTTGTGGTTTATTCTCTCATGGTAGGAATAAAACCCAGGGGTGACAAATGTAGTCTATCAGGGGTGACAGAATCTGTCACCCCAGAAAACAAGCCTGGCTAGATATTTCTTGATGCTAGGTGTATAAGTGACCCCTCCCATCCAGCAAATCTATATGGATTTTTATAATTGGACCATTTTTCAAGATAGAGCTCCTTTAAGGCTAGAAACCCACCCCTAGGTCACAGCATCTCAAAAGTAATATTTTATTTAAAACAGGACACAGTGCAATACAATACTTCATGGCTGATGATGCTTCTATGGCGACTGTACCTCTCCTCTCCAGAAATAATATAAACTACATTTAATGGTATAGGTTTACTGATTCTATTTAATGTGAATTTGCACAATCACCAGTCAGCTCTGATAAAAACAAGAGCTGAAAAGCAGCTTGATACAACTTTACCTTATGGCCCCTGCTTGGAAGGTTAACAGAAAAAGCTTTGCTGCGATTGGAGCAGAGAAGGTCCAGCTTTAGGACAATCACAGGCATGTAAAACATATGAATATGGGGTTCATGCTCCTTTGTTTCTGCACTTAGTCAGGAACAGACACACAGCCCCTTTCTATTACAAGCAGCACAATTTGTGTCCTCTTCTTTTGACGTCATTGTTTTGTGAACCCCAGAACTATAGGGGGCAGGTGATCAATAAGCCCCTTAATAAGCAAGCGTCGCCAGCAGTTATTTTACCAGCGCAGGCACGTAGCATCCTGCAATCTAATGTGCACCAGACCTAAACAAATGTACACCTTATGCAATTTTTATTCAGACTGTACGACGACAAATAAAAGGTTAGCAGATTTTACTTTAGTCATAGCGATATTAGTATTGTTTTGGGCCTCTACAGTGTAACTAAAGTGGCCCTGTGCTACCTCCATAGCAGAACGCTTTTATGCGGTATACACGTCTTCAGCCTCCACATTGCTCGTATTGGTCTTCCTGTGGAGTTCCACATGATTTGTAAATAGAACGGGTTCCACCATTGTGTACAAAGCATATGCTAGGCACAAACTATGTAGAAGCCACAGTACACAGCACACTAAGGAGGCCTGTGTTTTAGGCAATATGGCAGCTTTTCAGAAGCAACAGTGGCTTATAAACGAACAGCTCTAGTTATATCTAAGATATAGGCACTGCAAATTGTCTATTTAATCCACCAAGCCAACATAAAGGCCTGACAAGCTGATCAGGGGTCCCAGCTCCTAGAGAGCGCTTGATCAGCTCTGTTGAGGAAAATTCTAGGAAGCCTTGCCCAAATACTTTTACATTTCAGTTGGAAAGAGACGTTGACAATAACTGACACACTGAATAATTGTAAAAATGTGTGAAAAACTTGGGGAAAACAATGAATTGTTGCCCATACTAATGAAGAAGCCCCTGTTTCCCTTTTGCTAGTAATGTTTAGACAAAAGCCGGTTCTACAAGCAACGCGTCTTTTACTTGAAAGCTGCACAAATAGCTGTAAATGCATTTATCCAAGCCAGGAAGAACAGATGGCATGCATGGTCATCACTTCCTAAAGCCACATTACTGGCTCAGGCCAAAGGATCTTCACAATCTCAGTGGCCACAGTAAAGATAAGGCAACCTACTGCTGCCGCAGAAAGAATAAAATGGTGGTATATTAAAAGGCCAATTGTGCGATCCCTTTTAGTAGAGGAGCCACACACATTGTAAACACTTGATAAATGTTTGCCCAAGTATCAAACCAACACAACAAGATGAATCAATGTGGGTTTTGTATCAAAATTGTGACGTTGTGCTTTTTGTAAAATAATATGCCAATTTACATTACTATTTGCAGTACATTCCAAATATATGTATGCATACAGTCCAATAACATACAGCTGCCTCTTAGCTGACAGTCCCTTTGACATAAGAGGCTTTACAGTGCATGTTGGGAAAATGCTCTGCAATGCAACTCCACCAGAAAGTGATGAGTTACTACTGCGCTGCACCTTTATCCATCTGGACCTTCTCGGGACTAATCGGACTTGTCTCCGTCGTCGTCAGGCCTCGGATCTCCGTCGTGACCATTCTTGTCTTCTTTGGGAAGATGTCCTTGGGATCCCAACGCAGACAGAGAGAGGAGGCCACTGCTCGCACTGACAGGCAGAGAGGGAGCCTGCAGTCCCACAGGTAGAGGGGTTAGAGGGAGGGCAAGGGCTTGAAGCTGAGACAGCTGGTGCACCTGAAGTTGCTGCTGTAGAAAAGAGATTGTGAATAAAGTCACTACCATTAGAGGCAGAACATACAAAAGAGAGGAATATGGCAATGGGAAATCATCTGTCAAAGTCTGAATACTAACAGTGGGCTATAGTGCACTGAGGACTTGAATACTGTTTGGGGTTACAGCGATCGGCATAATTAGCACTGGGTCAAGGACCTCATAGAGGTAGGAGGTTGATTGCATTTGCATGACAGATACTAGGAGTCATTTACAAACTGCCAAAGGATAGGTGCTAATCCAAAACAGCAAGTTGCAGCCAGTTGACACCCCCCCATCCATAGTTTCCTCATGTTACCATGTATGGCCTTTTCTATGAAATCAGTTTCACTGTCCAATGTATAAACCTGTCTGTGCCCTTCAGATGTATGTATATTGCTAGCCTTCCTATGCAGGTGGACCTGTCCTTTTATTTCTCTGGGTGCCACATGCAATGCTTCAGGTGTAACAATGGCCCAGTCTCAATAACAGAAAGTTATTGTATTTGCACGCTTACACCAAAACCCCTGTGATGGTTGTGATCTTTAGGATGGTAAAACAGCAGAACCGGCCGGTGTGTTTAGTAAAAGCTTGTACCGTGTGGATTTTATGCCGGGCGTCATCCACATATCTGAATTACTGAGCAGGTACAATTCCCTTGAAACTGAACCTTTCCATTTCTTCCATGTGCGCTTTTATAATAATTGTCTGTACAACTTAATCTTGTACTTGGCCTTATCTAGGCCCAGCCGGGAATACATGAATTGGACCAAGTTGTTTTCCGATGTCATAAGTGTTGTCCTACTAGAACCAAGATTTTGTGGTTTCATTTGAAAAGGGCCGTGGCAAAAAAAAAACGTGCAGAACAAAAGCAATGGTTTACCATCAACTCTTGGTTTGTTTGTAAAATTCTGGGTGTTCCAGAGGTTTCTAACCAAGGGGGTTAGAAAGCTGGCCAAGAACACTGCCATATTGTAGTGGAATGCAGCTGACAGTTGTGCTTGCTTTTATATTCTAGAAAGTCCATATATACAGGAGCTAATAAATAGGTCCATCCTATGTAGCTTGGTCCTTTTACAGCTGTAAAATGTTTTTGACCCCTTCTGGCTGCTGGTAGGATCCGTTATCACTCAGAAGTGTGTTCTCAGCGGTTCATTTGTGATCACTCAGATGTGTGGTCAACTTGGCACGGTAGTCAGATGTATAAAGTACAACCATTACCCATCAGTGGGCAGGATGTGGATTAGCAAGGCTTATTCTCCAAAATAAAAAACAAAGTTCTTGTATCTCTGATGGAGGAGGGTTGGCACTAGCAGCAGACATGCAAATGCAATTGACCCATGCCAGTTATGATGAATAGATTATCCGGATTGGAAAAACAGTAGAGTTATTAAATGGAAAGTCGATGAAAGTAGACTTTCCATTTAAGTCCCCCTGTCAGAGCAAGCCAGAAGCCATAAGACTCCCTGTTACTTGCCACCAGCAGCAGCAGCTCAGAGGCGAAGCCTGAGCATTTCTATAGGCGCTCAATACACAGACGCCATTGCCAGTTTCTCCGAGCGGTGCTGTAGGTGAGAGATATGCAGCGCATGAAAGGTAAGCAGGGGAGGCCACTGTGGGATAGTTGAGTTTTACAGCAATCATAGACCTAGATGTATGAACCTACATAACCTATTTTTTTATAGTGAACACACACTAAATGGAGTCCCAGCACAGAATTCACTACTACCAACCAGAAATAATTTGACCTGCTCCTCATTGCACCACAAATGCAGCCTTGTGATTGGCTGTAATCACATGGTCCGCACTGCTTTCATCCTCCTGTAGTCTGGACCATGTGACCACCGGCAGCTAATCTCAGGGCTGCATGTCGCCAGTGGAAAAAGTAGCAGGTAAGCGGCGGTGTCCCCACAAAACTCACACAGTTGGCCCTGGAATTAAAGATTTCAGTGCTGGCCTCCCCCCTGGGCCATCCCAAATTGGTGGGACACCTGTAAACCCTCACCTTTCCACACTTCACCAATGAGAGCCATCTGCCATGAGTACATCATTCGGCAAATGGCTCTTATTGTCAGATCAGGCTGGAGCGGGAGCACACACGAGGCAGAAGAGCATGCTTCCCATTAAAGTCACAGCAGAGCTCACTCATGCCCCATTGGAACAAGCAGCAAAAGGGGTTTCACACAGTGGGGCACCCCAATTCGGTAACAGAACAAAAGCCAGGAAAGTCAAATTCCCAGGTTTTATTCTAGTTTAATTATTTTTCACTGAAGATTAAAGCTCACCTTATCCTACAAGGAGGGAAAACCAGGCTCTTTGGCACAGGATCTGTGCTTCCAGCTTCAAAAGAGTGCCTGTCCTCCCATTTATAGGACGAGGCTTGCATCCTATAAGCGGGTAGTGGCTGGCACCACCTTTAACAAATTTCCCAGAATGAGACTTCTGTGGACATGGACACTACATCCTTGATGGGCTGGTAAAAGGAGAACCATTTATCATTGGAGGGAAACCAAAGCCAAAACAGCATATAGCCCTAACCCATCACGAGCATGTTCTGTCTGTGGAGTCAAGGGGTGTCATGCAAGGAAGATTTTTTTTTTTTTCTACTGCGCGTTTATGGTTTAAAGCAGTTTATTACATATCAGAAAGCAGCAAACTACAGGTTATCAATGGTGGCAATTAGTTTTCTGCCAAGTCTAGCATTTCCTACCCCATTAGTTATGCTGTCTGTGTGTCATGCTGGCCCCCTATCATTTATTCCAGTTATGCAGATCCTTTTTACACCCACCCTCTAGCCCCAGTTGTCATAGAACTGCAAACACCAGCATGAAGTATCGCATCCATAGAAACTATACATTGCATTTCAGGCTGTGCACTGTGCCTGGGTCAACACACGGCCTTATAAAGTTTAATACAGCAAGAAGAAAAAGCCAAACATATGCGACATGCTACACACTGCAGCACTTCAAACAGGCAGCAGTCACTCACTTCCTCAGCCCAGCATTAATTCATTTAGCTCTGCCCCCACAACTTGATTTCTGATTAAAACAAGAAACATTTTATTACTTGTACTGTGCTGCTGCTGAAATGACAATGCCTGGATTAAATCCTTTCTTAAATTGCTTAGCCTAGTTACCAAACAATTCTGGGCATACAGGTAAAAAAAGGACAAAAGTATAGGTTTATTTTTCCTAAAAAACACCCCCATAAACATTGCCACGTACACGAATGATGGAATTCAGTTCAGGGGCGGTCACTTGTTTGGCCCTCTCAATGGCTCCCAAAACTTGCTGCTGATGCTGCAAAAAGAACAGAAGTCAGGATCACTCAACACTGCACATCAAACTAAAGGAGTAAGGACGTTCCCACTAAAAGAAAAGGGGAGGGTTCCATTTCTGATGGCTCGGTTACGCAGCTCATTCAACTGAACTGCTCACTGCGGCAGGTTAATGGCTTACTAAGCTTTGCAATTGGTTAGGCCGCATGAGAGAAGTAAAGTAAACCACATTTGCAGGAGGCCAGTAATAGCAGATTTTAGTCCTTCTTAAAATCAGGAACATTGGCCGTTTAACGTGTGCAATACACAAAAATGCACAGAAATTGATAATCTAGACTATAATAATAAGTCTGATACAGGCACCATAAAGTTATATGATCTAAGTCTAGATGGTAATGGATCAGGTTGGGAAACAGATCAGTGTCATGTACCACCAGTGGCAGACATACCACTGGTTGGGAACCCCTGTAATTAAACATCCATGGCATAAAAACAACAAATATGGGTCAAAGACAAAAGGTATGTTAGTTTAAACATATACTCACCTCCTGGGAGAGGTAAGGCAAAACCTGGGCACAAATGCCGTTTAACCGCTTCACAATTTCAGCCTGGCAAAAAGCAAAATAGGAAAGCTGTCAGGGAACACGCAGGGGGATTCAAAAACATTTATTCAGCAGGTAGCAGCAACTGTTGGCAGAATGTAAAGTGTTGCCACCAAATTTTATGGAACTGTGTACTCTCATATAGAGAGTAAAGCACCTATTCTCAAAGAGAAGCTCTGTACCCAGGCAACACCCAACACAGAGGCCAAGCAGCTCTGGCCTTTTTGGAGCAGGGTTGCAGGAGACCATTGAGACACTGGAAGGTAAGCAGGGAAGCCATGTTTACTACAACACACCATTGTAAAAGTCTGGGAAAATTCCACAAAGCTGGAGTTCTCCTTTAAGGTTTTGGCCAATAGGTTTCCATTATTGCGTGACAAAATTATGTCTTCAATGTGTTAAGCCTATCAGTCATTTTTTTATTTTCTGTTTGCAACTCTGTGTTATAAAAAAAAAAAACTGTTTTCCCTAGCAACAATGTGTTTTCTTTTAGCAATGTACATCAACTGGTGCATTAGATGTACAGATCAGAGACTTCCTCACTCAAGCTTGCTAATCGTTTGATTGTCTAAGACACAGGCAACAGGCTTAACCCATTCTGCTGTAATTCAACTTATTAAAATAGGATCACAATATTGTATTCAGTAGCTAAAAGGTTACTGCCAGCGTTCGCAGCTGGGAAAGGTCATTACTGCTGCTTGACTAAAGTGCTAATACTGGGATATGTAGGGAGTACTTTTTTACTCAAGGCCAGAAAAGCCACTGCAATCTTAGGATCACAGACATACAGGAATATAGAAAACTTGGAAACAGCATGCTGATAGATAAATCATAGATCCGGGGGCACAACAGATGTTTATTTTACATCCCAGAAGAGGAAAACGATAAGGCAGAACACCAAAACATCACAAAAATACAATTCTGTGAAATACTCACCTGTAGAATTGGTATTATACGCATACAGTACGTCCTGCTCCAATATAATACTTACACATGGGTAATCCTCCGCCAGAGGGCGCTGTTCACTGCAGACATGCAAAAACAGGCTCCTCCCGGCCCTTCATATACCCAGGGACCTCCCATAAATCCCCAGTATTGAAAAGCAGTGAGAAAAGAAGCCGGGAGAAACCAACCACCAACTGGTAACAATAGTAATGATAATCACCATACAGGGGATCCAGAAAAATGTAAAACCAGGGTGGGGTGGAGCAGGACGTGCTGTATGCATATAATACCAATTCTACAGGTGAGTATTTCACAGAATTGTATTATTCTAAGCATACAGCACATCCTGCTCCATCTATAATACTTACACATGGGACATCCAATAGCAGTGTCCATAAAGTAGGGTGGGATCCCCAAAAACAAGGCACAGCAGACAGTAAAGGCGCTGTCACCTGCAAAACTTTGCAACCAGGTACGACATGAGCAGAGGCTCTAACGTCAATCTCATAACAAAACCTTTGAAAAGGTATGAACAGAAACAAGCAGCGGTCTAGCAACTTATTCAACAAAAAACCTAGTGCTGAAGGGCCAAAGGTACCCAAACACCAATAGAATGGAATAAAAAGAGAGAGAGAGATTCTTCCCCCTTAAGGAATAGGCCAGTGTAACGGCCCAACCAGCCCACAGGCAACAGAAGCCTCGTTAAAACTTAGAACTCTCCCCAACGGGGAATTGAAAACTGGTCTCCCGCCAGACAGGCGG
Organism: Gastrophryne carolinensis; assembly: GCA_027917425.1. Classification (NCBI taxonomy): domain Eukaryota; kingdom Metazoa; phylum Chordata; class Amphibia; order Anura; family Microhylidae; genus Gastrophryne; species Gastrophryne carolinensis. Next base: position 319,736,472 of record CM051234.1, read on the forward strand.
AGAAACAGACCCCTACACCAACAAGGATCAGCAAGGAGCCGAAGCCTTTACTCAGGACCAGGAAGGCAAAACATCCAAGTAAGATCAGTCCAAAGGGCGCATAGGCCCTGGAAGCAAATGAGATCAGGCGCACACATATGGAGGCGCCCGCAGACCCCAAGGGCATCAGTCCCCCTAAGGGACAATAAACAACCAGGAAAAGTTTAACACCTGTTGAGGGAATGTAGACCCCTTACTTCATCATTACAAAGAATAAGGCCCATAGGCAGACTAAAAGGACTCAATAAGGATCATAAAACACCACCTTGGACAAAAGGGTCCGGCGCAAGGTGGAATAATTATAATATATATAATTTTTTTTTTAATATATATATATAATTTTTTTTTTAATATATATATATATATATATATATATATATAATTTTTTTTTTAATATATATATATATAATTTTTTTTTTAATATATATATAATTTTTTTTTTAATATATATATATATAATTTTTTTTTTAATATATATATATATATTTATTCAGAGCCACCTTCTCAGGCACACGTCTGACTGAAGCAACAGCCCCCCGAGGGGCGACTTGAACTACAAGCTAGCTCAGACAGCATCCAGAATAAGTCCCAAGGGAACAATCCGCAGGGCAACAGAATGAAAAATTGATCCCAACAGGGACCATAGAACTACTTGGGAGATGCCGCTTGGCAATCCCCAAGAGAACTCCTAACAAGGAAGACTGACCCAGACTTCTACAGGAAGGTAGACAGGACAGAACCTGAACCTTCAGAGAACCTAGATGGGGAGCCAACCCCAACCTATGCTGTAACAACTCTAGAACCCTGGGAACAGAGAACGTCCAACAGGGGAGAGACCAAGACTCATGCCAATCAATATGGGTACACCATAACCCACAATAGATGGAGGAAGAGGAAGCCAAGGAAGCTTGCTCCTAGCCCCCCAGATACCAAGTCACCCAGAAGATAAGCCCGTCTCCAAGGGGTGAATGAATCAGCGGTCAAGCCCCAGACTAGATTCTGTAGATTGGGACGACATAAGAAGGAGCCTGACAAGGGCAGGACCGCACTCCTGAGAGAGCGTACAGGTCCGCTGACCTCAGCAGAAGCATCCACCCAGGGGCCATCAATCTCACGGGTCTCTATCAGCACGACCGTGCGCAGAACCCCACATAGCAGGGTGAATGAAGAGAAGACATATAAATAGAAATTCTATACATAAATTTACTAAGCCCCCATGACCAGAGTCAGAATATTCTGGGACAGCAAAAGAAAAAACAAGGGCAGGGCCCTGTGATAGTTGGCTCTCAGAGGGACACCAGGAAGCACAACCTGCCACTGAAAAGACATCCATTGGAGCGAATACCACTGAGGAGCAGGGGACGTAGACCCCCACCCAGATCAGGATCAGGAACCTTCCAGGAGAATTATCCTGTTTCAAGCTCCAGACCAATAATAAAACAGGCCATTGTCTTCCAACAGGCCACGAGTCCCCAAATAGACAGGTCCTAAAAAGGGGAAGTCCAGCAGTATAGAGGCAACTGAAGGCTCATTGTTTTAACAAGGCCAGTAGGTAAGATGGACCCTACCTAGGAACCACGGGGGGTTTTGGAAGAAATTCCCCCCCCACCCCTCCCGCCAACCTGCCAGACTAGGCACCCAAGGTGACCATTCACAGGAAGATGCAAGCAAAGAAGGGGGTGCCCCCAGACAGGGTCTTTGAACATAACCAGCTCACGAGGAACCACCGTACCAAGGGGGAATGAGCACAGACCTAGCTCCAGGGGTGCTGGAACCCCATGTAGGATCAATAACCTACTGTGCCGAAGAGCCCAAGGGCTCGGTACATAAGGGAAATCATCTGATACGCCACCAACGGGCCCACCAGCTGCAATCCTGCCTGGTGAAAGTAAGGTGTCAGCAAAGAGGGACAGAGCCCCTGTGACCAGGAGTCCACTTATTGCCAAGGAAGAAGGCTCAAGCCGGAACAGAATCCAAGGAATGGAGATAGCGAATAATGGACCATGAGGGATTGAGGTGACTGAGCACCATCCAAATAACTCCCAGAGGACGGACGTAGAGATTGGGGAGTAAGGAAAGACAACCCGGTAGGTCCCCGCAGGTCCCCAGTACAGACCGGGCGCAGCGCCGTCCCTGCACATGAAAAGGCGTGGGAAGCCAGTCTGTCAATGCGCCAGTCTTCAGCATCACGAAGGGTACGGTAATAAGGAGCCGTCATGAAGGGGGGGGGGGGTTAGTAACTCCTATAATCGGTGCATCCACCACAGGAGGTGCAGACCAAAAGTTAACCACATCATGAGGGAAAGGGTACTTCCAATCCCAGACCCCTGGAACCCCTTTAAGTTTACAAGGCGATTCCCATTCTTGGGATATAAGATTTTGGAAATGCTCCTGTTCCAGGAATTCCAAGCACGGCGGCGCTGTGTGGAAACTCTCCTTCTTAGGCTTGGAAGCCTCTCCAAGAGGGGAGATTGCCAAAACCTCAAAGATCTTAATAAGTAGTTCATCTGTGTCACACAGGCCCCAAGAACCGGGCCCAGAATCATCACGGCTCCAGGGCATCTCATCCGAGGAACCCGAATCGGAGAATAGCTCACCTTCCTCAGAAGGATCAAGGTCCTGCATCAGTATCATTAGAAACCGGAGAACCAGGAGGCGTCAGGGACCGCTTCTTTCCAGGGCCCAAGCACTCCGCCAAACTAGACAGCACCTGCTCAGCCGTAGGCAGCCTGCAACTTGCTGGTCATCCCCGCTCGAGTGAGACTCATCAGGAGTGAGATTTAGGTCCGGGGAGACAGGTGTATTGAAGGGAGGTGCAGCCACTGGCAAACCTGATTGCAGGGTCAGTGCCTGTTCAGCACACGGTCCGCAGACCCGTGCTCTGTCAGCATTAGCATGGGGCTGACCACACACCGTACACAGCCGGTCATGTCCCCGAGGGACCCCGGGTACATAATTCTGCGATGCCTCCATATGGTGATTATCTGAGCAGTATGCCCGCAGGGATTTACGCAATAGGCAACCCTGGATGCCCTAAGACCCGCTAGGAATGTGGGAGAATTTGTTATGTGGACCCGCTATATGTCAGGCCGGGAGAAGCCACCGAAATCCTGGCGTCTGAAAGACATAATGGGATAAGAGGGGGGTGTCAGTGCCATGTGAGCCGAATAAAAGAATCATAGGAACAAAAACCACCCTGGAGGGCACTTACATGACCAAGGGAGGAGGCGGATCGCAACCACGCGCGCGAAGACCGTCAAAATGGCGCCAAGCGAACCTCGAGGGGCGGGCCAGATCTGGCTGTGACGCGGGGCGCATCATGCCGAGTCCCCGCCTCCCCCAAAGAGCGCGAAGCTCTAACCAGCGCAACGTGAATGACAGTAGTGGATAGTACACACATACATAATGTAATTAAGGAGATTGCTCTCACACTAGAGAATGATGCTGCCGCCCGGGCTGCACACTAATGTAATGAAAGGACAAACACGCGCGCAACCAGAAGGTTTATGTGGAGCAAGGAGCGCAGCACTGACACCCAAGTTCAAATGAAAGATCAATGGCCTTAAACGTGTTACATTACACTGGGACTGCCACACATACCCCCCCCCTTTCTTTTCCCCCGAGCTACGGGAGGAAGCGAGGGAGAAGCGGACCTGCACCCAGGGATTATCGCTATGAGGGGCACGGGCAACAATGCGGGAGGGGCATCTAATGGAGGCTCACCATCGACCTAAACCGCCTACCCTATGGTGGGGGATTGCGGTGGAGCGTAGCTCCGTGAGCACACATGGTGCTGCCTACCTTCACCCGACCAGCGCAGCCCAGGCTGGGAGGGACATCTATCGAAGAGGACGGGTGGAAATAGTCCCGCAGGCTGTAATAGCCCCGCTCACCTGCGAGAGAGTTGATACTTCATGTCTTCGCAGTCAGCACTGCAGAGAAATCTGGGGATTTGTGGGAGGTCCCTGGGTATATGAAGGGCCAGGAGGAGCTTGTTTTTGCATGTCTGCAGTGAACAGCGCCCTCTGGCAGAGGATTACCCACGTGTAAGTATTATATTGGAGCAGGGCGTACTGTATGCTTAGAATAAGGGAGTTTTCCTCTATTTTATGGCTATTTAGAGAGTAATGATAAAAGGGAGAAGTTTAACGTTTGGGCCCAGCGATCAGGTGAGTTGCTGATCACCAGACTAGCACTGATTAGCTGTGGAGAACCTAAAGGCAAATGTTTTTTTTTTTGTTTGGCTGATCAATCATTTTAAAGAGGAACTCTAGTCAGAAATAACTGGACCCCCCCTTTAATATGCAGCAATAGGGCAGCCGGAATCAAACCCCCCCCCCCCAACCGCTAAAGAATAGAGCCATTAATGTGCAACTGCCGGCTGTCCATGCCCGATATACGAGGTCACAAAATAGGTGGGGTATACTGGTGAACCTGGAAAGAAGGAAGAATGTGCTAAAAAGCAACTCCAAGTAGTTTGTTTCACGCAATCAATAAATATCTAGAGCAACAACATAGCCTAACATTGGCAACATAAACAGGGTAGGCTAGGATAAGGCTCACATAATAGTCTTATTGGTACCTCATCACTGAGGAAGTTTAACCTCACCTAGCACTATATTGTTTTCCTGTTTGGGCACCACGAAAACAGTGTGATTAAATCTATTTGGGTTATAAAATAGACCGTTACAGTAGAGCCTTTAGAATGTTGCTTTAGTAAGAATGCAGAAGTCTAAGTCACTCTGCCCGAATGCCAGACCACCCAATACAAGAGCAGGGTCAAGGCATAGGAGTGTTGTGGCAGAAGACTGGAGTTATTGCAGAAACAATGGAGATAGTTTTGGTGGCATTTCTTTTCTATTACAGTAAGTGTGCAGTGAATGCACACAGCAGGTGTGTTTTCAACATATCACACTAAAATGGTTCTAGTAAAAGAACCCCACAGCAGAGCCTACTTATCCTAAGGAAGGAGAGGAGAGAGCAGTCCCTCCAAGGGAATATTTGGAAGGACTGCAGCTGGAGTCTGGTTACTACTACAGAAGCTCTTACGGACTTAAGCAGACCTTTTCCCCTGATGATCAGCCTCTAACTGTAATAAATCTAAATTCGGCAGACAGGAAGGGGGACCTCAGCCAAAACCTAAACTTGCTGGAGAATGTTTGCACGATTTTCTTAATACTAGTGACTCAAACGTATCCAATGATTGCAGGCTTGTGCAACCGACCCGTGACAGCTGCTCAGCCATGTTTTTGTGACGGTTCTGGTTTATGGCTTGTCTGGAGGTTCCCAGGCCTGCAATTACTAGCAACTTTAGGTGGCGGCTGGACTGTTACATTCCTAATTTGAGGCCAATTTCTTAATGGTTGGTTCACAAATAAAACAGATAAATGCACATTAAAAATTGCTTTCATGAAAGGATGAAAAACACTGCTTACCTGTTTGTGCATTTCGATATTTAATCCATAAGACATCTCATAATACTGCAGAGAAAGAAAATACAGGTCAATGGCCAATTTTAGATCTGCATGTATATTAGAATAAAGAGTTGAGAAAAAAAAAAAAAAAAGGAGCTGCCAGGCCTAGGTCTGGGGGATCTAGTACAGGATTAGCAGCACAGAAGCCAAGGGTACAAGGCATGTAGGGCTTGTGGCACATGCCCCCCCCCCCCCCAAAGCAGTGGAGCGCATCTAATTAGGAGAAGGGCAGAAAAACTTCTCAATTTCCACATCCCCCATCCAACTGGAGCCCCAGCTGACTGCCAGTAGCCAATCTGGTTCACAGGGAAGCCCACCAGGCAAACACCAGTGGCTGCTGGCATCCACTTGTGGCTGGAAATTGGCATCATCCTGTCCTCAATCAGATCAGCAAGAGCGGGACAGGATTGCTGGTCCCTCCCTCCTCCTCCAAATTCATCAAATTGCTGATTATTATGCATCACAGATCCAAGTGCCACGCCCACTTTTTTTGACAAGAGAAATCATGAGGACAAAGTGTAAACCTTAATATCTCAACCATTCCTCCTTCAATTTGGAACCAGGACAGAGGCCAATGTAGCCCGGTGCAATGGTGTAACAATTACCTTTGCCTGCAGTAGCATTTTAACCTAACTAGACAACCCCTCCCCATACCAAAAGCTGCTCACTGACAATACCTACCTGGGTGGTTCAGTTATCCTGGGTGTGACATTACCGTGCTATTGGGAAACTGCCATATGAACATAGGCACAGGAGGATAGCCACAGACAACACTGCAGGCCCCTGGCCTTTTTTGTGTGTAGGGTGTTAATATGGGACTATGCTTTAACACAAATTCAAAGGATACAATGAAGATAGGTAGACATTATCTACATAGATACATATAAAAATATAACCGGCATGACCCATAGACTACAAAGGCTTGCAACACCACATGAGCTTACCCTTCCAGATCTGCTGCGTCATTTCATTACTTTAAAGCGGAACAAAACCCAGGAATTTGACTTTCCCATGTTTAGTTCTGGTCCCCAGGGGCTTCCCGATTTGGTATGCCCCTCCGTGTGAACCCCCCGGAAAGCCCCAAACTACTCACCTCTTCTGGATTCCAACTGCACATACCCGGGCACTCAGCCAATGGGAGTGGTTTGCTGCGTTTACCGCTTTTGGCTCTCAGTGACAATAATGAGTATTGCATGCTCCCAACGCCAGCCTATCTTTCTATTCAAATCAATGAGAGCAGTCTGCCGAATGACATAGTCAAAGCAGAAGGCTCTCATTGGTTGAGAGACCGCACATGCACCATTGGACCGGGGAAAGGTAAGATTATCGACGACCTAGGGGTTTCACACAGCGAACCAGGATGTCCCCAGGGGAAATCCAGCCGCCGGCCCTGGAATCCAGGCCAGCCGCTGGTGGGGTTTGTTCAGCTTTAAAGTGAACTTAAAGACTGGGCATCAGTTCTGAAGCTGTGAGCCCCTTGACATCCACCTGAGCATAGCAATTTCACTAGCATCGATTGCTGATATGTGCTGAGGGAGCCTGCTTCCTTTGTGACTGAAAACAGGGACACCGAGCAAGGCCAGCATGAGAGCAAAAGTGCAGAAGCCGGAGGAATTCATTTTTCTTAACTGCTTAGACTTTGTAGGCGACGTATAACCTTTCCACAGGGGCATCCTGATTTGTGGTGCCCTACCAGTTAAAGAGCTCAAGCAACCCCAAAAAATAAGTGAAAGGGCCCAGGGCCATACAGGCTGTAGTCCTGAGGGCTTGTAGCCTGCAGGGCGGGGGGGGCACTGAGGCTGGCCCCTGGGCCCTTGTTCTACCAAGCCCCCATAGCTGGTCCCCAGGCTGCTTATGCTGGGTAGTGGGGACCTCACACCATTTTTGGTTTTTAACCCTTAAAATTCCCCAAAATTACCCCCCCCTCCCAGAAAGGGGGACCCCATTCCGATTTTTTATGTAACCCTTTTTTAGTGTGGATAGTAGTTGTATTTTATTTGTAAAGTTTGGGGGGGGGGGGGTCTCATGGACAGGAACAGGGGGCTACCAGTACATATGTGTTTTGTGCGTTTCATGTGCAACATGGGTTTCTTTAATAAAATACATGTTTTATTTAAAAAAAAAAAAAAAAAGCAGACACTTTTTTACAAACTTTTTTTTTTTTTACTGAAAAAAAAAATTCTGGCAATTCCTGCAAAAATCACAGTTAAACATAGCGCAAAATGGTGCAAAATTACCTGTCAACAGAGGGTGACGACATCTCAAGTAGGCTGGCAGTTAAAAGGGTTAAAAGTACCTATGCATGTTTGGTATTCTGCTCAGGGGACCTTGCGCTTTCAGATTTAGCTTGTGTTTTGTTGTTAGCATATTGATACTTTAGGAAAATGTGTTTTTTATTTGTCTTTTTTTATACTTTGTGCACTTTGTCTGCAGAGATGAAATTTCCAAGTACAATTTGGGTGGGTGTTTGGCAACTTTACCCTTGACAGTACCTTTGCATGTTGGGTATTGTTCTGTTCGGGGGACCTTGCTTTTTCAGATTTTACTTGTTTTTTTCTTGTTTGCGTATGTCTTTTTTAATGGAAAATATGGCTTTGAGTCTGTTCTGTTTGTATTTTTTTTTTTTTTTTTTTTTTTTTTTTTTTTTAGGGAAACCCTATGCAATCAAATAATTAATTGAGGGATTACTTCCAGAAAACCGCACCTACATCAATAAGCATGGTATGCCTAGAAAGCTTAAGGTGTGTCTTTCCAGAGAAAATATAGTTTGTGGGGGGTATTTCAAATGTAAAGGGTTGTTTTTCTTGAAAAACTGCAAGGTTTTATCTGAAAATCTCTAAACCGCAGTTTCAGTTTGGGGAGACTCCTGGGCAGGAAAGGGTGTCTGCCAATACATATGTGGGACCGCTATAACCAGAAGAAAATGGGGCTTTTACATGCAATATGATTTTATTGGAAAACCTAAATTTATTACAAAAAACACTACAAATTGTAAAATAGATTTTTTTTTGCACACATTTCACCCAAAAATATTAACAATACACTAAAGCAAGGCCAAACACCACATTTCATGTTAAAGCTCAGACTCTTCTGAAAAAAAGATATAATTGTCCTGGGAAATCCCTTAAAAAATCACAGCTGATCATGTACAGAGCAAAATATTGAAAAATGGTCTGGCAACAGAGGTTGACAAAATCTCCAGGTAGGCTGGCAGTTAAAGGGTCAAAGGCAGCTTGATGGCCACAAATTGTGTGTAATATTGTTTATTTATAGAGCTACCATATCACATCTCAAATGCAAAAACATCTTCTGCATCTGTCTGTTCTGCTCACCTGATACCACTAAAAGTGCATTTCCTGGTCATATCCCATCTTGACTACTGCAACACCCTCCTTTGAGGTTTACCAACAGACTGGCCCCCCTCCAACCTATTCTGAACTCTGCTTCTCGCCTCATCCATCTCTCCTCTCACTTCTCCAGTGTTGCTCCTCTGTAAATCCCCTCACTGGTTACCCGTTTCTCAGAGAGTTCTCACTTCTAACACTAAAGTACAAAGCGCTTTCCAACCAGGCCTGTAGCTACATCTCATCTCTTATCCAGCGATACCAACCCAGGGGCAACCTCCGCTCTGCCTCTGACATTATCCTGTCCTCCTGTGTCATCTCCTTGCACTCCCTCCTTCTCCCATGCCTCTACACTTCCCAGGAATGCCCCCCCCCCCATTTAATCTGTCATGGGGGCCTCAAAACTAACCTTTCTAGATAACCATATAGTCTGGCTTAAGCACTACCTACAGACCCCCACACTGCATCCAGTGTCAGAGCCAGTCGCTCTGTGAGGGGCACGGCTCACTGGGAGGGTCAAAGGCTGCACCCGGGAGGACTATGAGACTCCCGGGTGCAGCAAGATGGCGGTGTGGGAGCGAGATTTCCTATGCTCCCAGGTGTAGAAAGATGGCGGCGTGGGAGCAAGGTGAGTAAGACATTAATAATCATGCAGCAGCTTGCATGCTTACTGACTTTTTTATTTAAAGAAAAAGAAAAAAAAACACAGACTGTTGGCCCACTTTAAAGTGATTCAGCAGGGAAAAACAAAGAAAAAAAAAAAAAAAAAAAAAGGCCCTGCGCTTCACTACTCACCTGTTCACTTTATCGGGGTCCCCGATGCAGATTCAGGGCCAGATCCCAGGGACAGAATTGCAACTCGCCATCAATCACTGTGGCCATGTCCTCTCCATTCACTGCAATGGGGGTAGTGGGTGAGGGCCTTACATGCCCTCTCTCCATTGTAGTAAATGGAGGGGGCGAGGCCACACCCATGACAGAAGGCAAAGGCATAGTCTGGCACAGAGAATAGGATTTCAGGCCCCGGACCGCACAGGAGGCTGCGCCACCCAATAAAGCGACCGGGTAAGTTGTGGAGCACCAGGGCCTGCAGTGACCAACAGTACAGGACAAGGAAAGGCAAGTTCTCTTTTGTTTTTTTCATTTTCCCTACTGTGTGACTTTATGGTGCAACTACCAGTTGAACCTCTAGGTGCTCCAATCATATTTTATATGTTGGTGAGGGCAGGATGTATAAGGATGTTGGCTACAGTCTTTAGTGTATGAGCTGTTAGGCCGATGTCAGTGGTTGGAAATGTCTTCAGGCGACACAGTATCATAAGAAACGCAATGGTGTGGCTTTAAATAAATGGACCCTCTTTAAATAATAAAGGTCAAGAACAACTTGGAAAATACCGGGGTTTCAAGCAACAGAATTTGACAGTTTGGTAACTAAAGCCTTTTTCACTCGACTTGATGACTGAAGTTGAAGGTCTTTTCTACAGGGGAGTCTCTCCCATCTAAATATCCACGTTGGCCCTGTTTAACAAGCAAGCTGTTTTTGGCCCATTATATTTTAAATTATTTTATACAGATATTGGTTGCATGCAGTTCATTCTCAGATTGGAGTCAAAACCTCATAATACAGTGTGAGAACTAAACACTATAAAAGCATTAAAGAAAAAACAAATAACTGCTGACAACAATGCTTTGAAGAGCTGCCAGTTCAGTCAATTGGTTCCCAGCATCACTTTTATCTTATATGGCATCTTTATATCGGATGTCTGCTGCTAAAGCATACATCCTGTGTAGAAGCTGTGGGATTGAAGCAGTTAAATAAAAAGGATCTCCTGTCTGGGAAGCTGCCCCATTCACCTCCTCCCCAGAGTCTGACCTCTTTGTCTTACAAGTCCCAGAAAGATTTTTCGGCAGATTTACACTGGGCCTGGGCCCTCTCCCCTCCCCATCCTATAACAAGCAGCTGTCTGGAAAAGTGAATGAATGGCATAACTCCACAAGAGAGGGATAAGCCAGGAGACCTGCTGAGAGAGGGGAAGGGGAGGGGGGAGTGATGAGGGAGCTGGAATTAGGTTTTGGCAGGCAGTGAGGCTCTCAACTCAAAACTCCAGCTTTTCCTGCTTCCATGTCTTGGAAAGGCTACAGCATTCTAATGTAACCCTTTCCTTTCAGAGGCACAGACACCAGAGAGATGCGGCATTCCAGGGATGTCAGCACGGCAACTAGAAATAAAGAATGCTTGAGCACAGTGCTTGTTTATGCTTAGAACTGTCATGGTCCCTTGAGTTGGAATTTAGGAGGGAAGGATCATTACTCCATATACAAACAGGAAGGTTCCTGTAATTGCCCTTAGGGATTAATGTGAGGCAGCAGAATTGCTGGCTGCTTAACCATCTGCAGCCCCATCTTGGCAGACATAATTAAAGACCTAATTGCCCTGAACTGAGGGAGTAAAGAGCTTCTCCAAGGGGATAAAAGATGGAAGGCCTCCTCAACTCATCACTCTTGGCGCTAGGAAAGACCCTTAATTGCAGAGCGGACCACTTTGGAATGGACTACCATAGGTCACAAATGTGCATACCAAGTCTGATTTCTTTTTTAACAGGGAAAACAAATCTCGGAAAAATAGAGGGAAACCGTTTAACCCTTTCACTGCCAGCCTACCTGCAGCTTTTGTCACCCTCTGTTGCCAGACCATGTTTCACTATTTTGCGCTACACATGTTCAACTGTGATTTTTGAAAGGATTTCCCAGGAAAATTATATATTGTTTTTTTCAGTAGAGTCTGGGCTTTAACATAAAATGTCTTGTTTGTCATTTGTCAAGTGTATTCTTAATATTTTGGGGTGAAATATGTGAAAAAAAAATCAATTTTTTACAATTTGTAGTGTTTTTTGTAATAAAAAAATGTAAGTTTGTCAATAAAATCTTATTGCGTGTGAAATCCCAATTTCTTTCCGATCACAGCGGTACCACATATGTATTGGTAGACACCCTTTCCTGCCCAGGAGACTCCCCCAAACTGAAACAGCACTTTAACAGATTTTTAGATCAAATACAGCTATGCTAAGCGCTATGCGCACCTTGCAGTTTTTTAATAAAAACAACCCTTTACACTTGAAATACCCCCCACAAACTATATATTCTCTGGAAATACACACTTCAAGCTTTCTAGGTGTACCAGGCTTGTTGATGTTGCCACAGTTTTCTGGAAGTTCTCCCTCAATGTATTCTTTGGTTACACAGAGCTTCCCTAAAAATGGATAAAAAAGCAGAATCAAAGCCACATTTTCCTAAAAAAAAAAACTATATGCAAACAAGAAAAAACAGTTAATCTGAAAAAGTTGCCAAACACCAAAAAGTAAAGCATGTGCACAATGGTAATTTTGCTTGAAAATTTCAGCTCTGCAGACAAAGTGCGCACCTTGCGCTTTTTCTACCAAAACAACCCTTTACATGGAATACCCCCCACAAACCATACATTCCTTGAAAGTACACATAAGCTTTCTAAGCGTACCCAGCATGTTGTAGTGGGCCCATCTTTCTGAAAGTAATCCCTCAAAGAATTCTTTGGTCGCACAGGGTTCCCTTAAAAAATGTATAATAAAACAAGCTAAATCTAAAAGCGCAAGGTCCCCCGAGCAGAACGATACCCAACATGCATAGGTACTACTAACCCTTTTAACTGCCAGCCTACTTGAGCTTTTGTCACCCTCTCCTTCCCCGAGCACCGATCACCGGCATCGGGGCCGGGATGACGTCATTAGCCCCGCCCCTTTGGGGCAAGATGGCGGCCGCCGTCGGAGGAGCAGAGGGGAGAGAACCTCCCGTGCTCTCTCCTGAAGATCGGTAAGTCCTTGGGGGGGGGGGGGGGATGGGGGGGGGAAATCGGAGGCTCCCCAGGTGAAGAGGAGGGACAGCGGGAGCCAGCGCACACACAGGTAAGTGAATGTCATTTTTATTTTTTTTTTTTTACAGTTAGCAGCTGCTGCTGCCGAAGCGCGCGCGGGGGGGGGGGGGCTATTCTGGGGGCTCTCCTGGAGCCATCACGAGGGATCGGATGGCACCAAATTAAAGAGGAGACCCGGCCGGATCCAACGAGGGGTCAGGTGAGTATTTTTTATTTTTTTAACTAGCAGCGGGGAAAGTCAAGCACGTAACACCTACGTGCTTGGCACTTAAGGCCCAGCCAAGCCAGCACGTAGGTGTTACGTGCTTGGCACTTAAAGGGTTAATGAATACTCCAATACAGAGGTCAACAAGGAGGACCAGAAGAACCACATTGTTCCTTAGTAATAGAGCCCAATAATCCCAATCTTAGTACTAAAAACATTGTATTCTAGTGAAGTATTAAGATGTGTTGGGAGCTGGGGGATGTAGCACTATGTCTTTCATCCAAGATGGTGGCGCCCAGGATTCAACCCTGGTCTCTGAAACAAGTTTCTGCACTTCCAGCAGGTTGGAGGTGTACAAAGCTCAGCAGAAATGCCCACAGGGAATACATACCTGGTATAAGCCTTGTGTATGTAATCATTCCTACAGCCTGATCTGAGGCACTTTCCTTTACCAACTAGAACTGCAACATGTCTGGGCAGGCTAGTACTCCTGGAACAGGTGAATCCGTTCTGGATACAAGCATATATTCAGTCTAATCTGTAAGTGTTATTTGGACAAAAACTTGAAAGGAAACAGCCCATTATATGGTTCCATTTTTAGACAGTGTACTACATGCCTGTAGCAGCCTGGCTGCTATTGACAATAGAATTGTTTTTAGCTTAAACAGCTAGTTTAGAAACCATCAGCATGCAACGGTAAAATCATGGTGGCTGCGGTGGGTTCTGTTTACGGAGTCTGCGGAAGGCAAGGCTTAGCGATGCGTGAACCACTGGGAATGGCATATGGAGGCTGGCATTGGTGCAGAGTGCCTGATCTGGGCTCAAAGTGTGTGTGGGTGCGGAGGCCGGGGTGGGGCGAACCGGAGGTACCCCCCTCCCAATATCTTTTTCTTTTCGTTTTTTTCTTACCCCCCCCCCCAATCCCTTTACTTAATCTTTCACTCTTCTCCCTTTAACCGTGTCCCTATCCTCCCTTGCTCCCCATACCTAAAACTTTCTCTGTTTTAAAATGAAAAGACTGGTGGATGGGACCAGGGAGGCACACTTGCCGTGGTAGTCAGGGGGGGGGATAATTAGGGTGTCGAGCAGGATGTATTAAAGTGATCACTTATGTTGCCCTGCCTGTCCTACTCTGAACAAAATTCATGTATGGAACTATTGTTTTTTTTTTTAGTCTACCCCAATAAAGATTTATTGTTAACAAAAAACACTCACTATAACAGCATTGCGGGCATAAAACAACCAAATGGTAATGTACTTGTTTTGGAGGAACAAAATAGATTGCGTTGTTTTGGTCCACTTTAATGATAGAAAGGCTGCTCACTGCTGGCACAGAATAGCAAACAGAAGGGAGAAGCCATTTTACCAATATATGAGGGGGGATTCATAGTTCATTTTTAGAGTATTATTGTGTCCCTAGGATGCTGTTGTGGATGCCAATTAAAAGTGAAAAGCCTCTAAAAATATCAGCCAGGACCAACTCACATTTTTAGTTTTGTGCTTAAACTAAAACATAAGTACAAAGGCATGAGGTGCTTGAGGGATTATACAATAAATGTATACCTTAAGATGGCTTGCTGCTATTGTCTAGCCAGCACAATAGTAAACCAAAACAAAACTGTGTGAAATGAAAGAGGCAATGTAGCTCACCCTTCCTTCTAAATGACAAACAAAGCATCCTCCCCCTCACCAGGAATCAGCAGACCCCCACCCCTCCTCTTGGTTCACATATTAGTACTGCAGGTGAAAGCATCACCCTGCTGAAATGGGGGAAGGGCGCCAATCTGTGCTTCTATACAATTACATTTCTAAATAACCTATTATGTGCAAGGAAAAAAAAAATATCTGTGTATATTGTTTCCAAATACTGGCCACCTTTGCGGAATATGGACATGCTCTGCAGATCTATTCAACCATGCTCTGCACACAGACATATAAAGCTGTACAGGACACTTGTGAGGAATCCAAACATTCAGGCCCAGCTAACCACTATTCTCAAAGTCAAATCAACCAGGTTTGGGATCAAAGCTGAAAGCAAACATCAAAATAAACTAGCTGTACTAGAGGAGACCTACCAGCGATAAATCCAGTGAACGAACAGTACAAGTCTGGCTGGATGAGAGCACTGTGGTCACTAGCCAGTTGCACTGAGAAACCTAAACGCAGCTGAATCAGATTTCTGATACTTAAAGGACCAAAGCCCCTAATCAGGGTGCCAGTATAGGAATACTTCCTGCTGCACCACAGAAAGGCAGTTTTTGTAAGTGCTGAATTTATAAACAGCCATATTTTCAAGGTGAGATATGGGGTTTGTTTTGTGGTTTGGACGGACTTATTACATTGACAGTAATGTTCGAAAACACTTCCCCTCCTTATATTAAAAGTGATTTAATCTGTCACACCAAATGCCAATGCCCCCCCCCCCCCCCCAGGTTACTTACCATGACATAGTGCCGCTGCATTTCTGATTTCTCACTGGCCAACTTGTCACATTCCAACTTTAGGCTGAAAAACAGAAACCATTCACATGGACTGGAGAGCTGGCATTATACAGCATACACAAGATAGAAAGCCACACTAAGAGCAACATTGGAGCAGTGCTGAATGGCAACAATCTTTAAAGAGGAACCAACATATGTAAACCTGGCCAAAGACTCCAGGTCTGGGGGCATCTCGATTTGGGATGTCCGGCACAGTGACATCCTGGGGATTGCCAGCATTTGCCTCCTTAATCCCATGATGCTGCCTGTTGTGTCATACCCCCAGCTACATGTTAATGGTTGGTGAAGGCATGCACAGCTCTATATAGCTTTACAAAGCCATTCATACATAGGAACAGCTTAGAAAGCGAATTGGAATAGAATGAGAGCATGTGGAGCCTTGGAGATAAAACCCAGCAAGCCAGTGGGGCATCCCAAATCATGATGCCCAGCTGTAGAGAAAATCTCTGGGTATAGAGACATTCCTAGTAACTGTTCCTCTTTAAACAAAACAGAAACTCTAATTTCCTAGAGCAGACCTCCAGTCAGAAATGACTGGATTGCTGCCCCCCCCAGTCTATCTCGATTTGGGGTGGTATTTAGCATACACAGTAAAAGGAAGCTCCGTTTGCATGGAGGCGCACCCCAAACAAGTGTGCCTTGGGGACCGAGCACAGCTTCATTTATTTCGACTGGATGTTTGCTTTAAAGTGGACCAACACCCAGGGGTGGTGAGATTCCCGGGCCGATCACCTCCCTCACCGCGGGACATCCCGAGATCGGGATGTCCCGCGGTGAGGGACCCCCCCCAAAAGCCCCAAAAAACTGACCTGAACGGCGGCGTCCCGCGCGCCCCTCTAGGCGTGCGCACGCCCGCGCCGGCCGTTTGTGAATGGCCGGCGCGCGCACTGTCAAAGGGGCGCGCGGGAGGCGGCGGCAGACACGCTGTCTTGTCCGCGGCTACGTGGGAGCGTGGTGAGGTGAGTTTTGGGGGCTTTCTGGGGGGTTTTACACAGCGGGGCCCCCCCCCTGAAGTGGACCAAAACCCAGGATAGTCAAAATCCTGAGTGTTGGTCCACTTTAAAGTGGACCAACACCCAGGATTTTGACTATCCTGGGGTTTGGTCCACTTCAGTGGGGCCCCCCCGATCGGGGGTGCCCCGCTGTGTGAAACCCCCCAGAAAGCCCCAAAAACTCAACTCTCCCCGCTCCCACGTGACCGCTGCAGCCAATCCCCGCTGGCGGACAAGAGAGCGCCGCCGCCTCCCGCACGTCACTCTTACAGGGCGCGCGCTCGCCATTCACAAACGGCCGGCGCGGGTGCGCGTCCTGCTAGAGGGACGCGCGGGAGGCGGCGGGTGCCGCTGGATCGAGGAGCAGGTAGGGATTTAGGGGTTTCTGGGGGGGGGGGGGTTCTGCCCCGCAGTCAGGGAGCTGATCGGTCCGGGAATCTTATAGATTCCCGGGCCGATCATGGGAGGGTGTTGGTCCACTTTAAGGTAGCTGTTACAATTTTGCTTCAGTCTAAAGCGGGAAAGCAGCCCAAACCAAACAGATTTTTTCACAATTGCATATCAAATTGTCCCAAACAACTGATCAAGACACCTTAGCAATATCTATAAAAATGATGATCTTGATTCTGGAATATTTAGTCCAATCATCTGCCTCGGTTTAAAAAGGAGGTGTATCACGGAATTGTGTAATATTAAAAATCTATATAAAAGCACATATCACCTGATGAGAGGAGGGGTCACTTATACACCCGAAATGAATAACACTCCAGCCATGCTTGTAGTTTTCTTTTGGTATACATAAAATCCAGAGGTGACAGAGCCTGATGCTGGGTGTATAAGTGACCCCTCCCCCCGCCATCCAGCATATTTATATGGATTACGATAGCTCTCCTTCAAATTCCACATTCTGACTGATCCGACCTTGTATGTGCCCAGGGTTAATAGACCTTCCCTGTAGCCTCATACTTGAAATACTTTACATGCGCTTCCAAGCTGTCTCAAGGGCCACCAACAGGCCACGTTGAGCTGCTCTTCACACAGATGCACGTGGAGATTCACAAATGCAGACTTCCAGATAGCGAATAACTTTTCCCCTGCTTTTGACTGCAGCTTATCCTTGCAGCTTGTATGCTTTAAATATCCAAACAAACATCAATCCTAGAGAATCAGTTGCAAGGTACTTAAATACGTTTCTCACTGCTGCATTTTCAATAGGGTTATATACAGTATCGGACTGGGATGCCTGGAGCCCACCAGTATAATAGACTCTGGGGGCTCACACCACATTTAGATGTATTATCAGGGCCCATACATTATGCCATAATGGATTGTCTGTATGTGTGTGCACTTGGGATGCAACAAAGTAAAGGTTTTGGTAACAAGCGCTTTCTTAGAGCAAAGTATTTTCATGACACATACAGACCGAGAACAACTGGCTAAAGCCATTATTCTTAGCGAGTAAGCGTAGCCATGCAAATATTCTTAGCGAGCAAGTGGAGCCATGCAAATAATCTTTTTGTGTTGGTGATATTTTAAGCACTCAGACAGTGCCAGAAGAGTATATCTTCTAATATTTACACAGTAATCTGGGACTAGCAGTTCTGATGGCTTTATTTGGGGGGGGGCTTATGCCAGGTAAGATTTACTCTTGTGACCCTATTAGAAGGACCGAAAGTTTATTTAATTAAGAAAATCCAAGAATGTTTTCTCAAAACATCCAGGGCAGCATACCAACTAGATGGTATCCGCCCCAAGGTAGGAACACATGATCACCAGATTACACAAAAGCTTTAGCTCCTCCTCCAGACATCAGTTCTTCTGACTGGGACAGGAGCCTGACTAACAGCTCCTGAACCATGGGTTCAGGTAAGTAGACCGGGTCGCTGTGGGTTGACCCATTCCCTGGCTCCGGAGGCAGCCTTTCAGGGACCCAGGGGATAGGCCAGATTCCCCTGACTCATAGCCAGCAGGGAAGGGGGATGTAGCTAGCCTCAGACCAAGTACACCAACAATCTGAGGCATTGTGGAAATAGGTCAGGGGGAATTTATGGGTCCCCTTCGCTTCCCACCACCCCTCCCTCTTCCGATATCATATGGTGGCCGAGCTGCTTGTGAGGCTCAAGCGGGATGTACGACTGCGGGTGGTCGGCTGCAATGTGTTTTTCGCCTGCTGATGGGTGTCTGTGACGCTCTCCGGAGGCCAAGCTGTGGTATGTGCGCCTCTTCCGCTTTTTCAGCCTGATGGAGGGCTGCAGGGACATCTAAATCAGGGACATGCTACTATGGCACATCTAAATCATCGGGGAGAGACGAGGTAATCCGTCTTGCAACAAGAGCAAAGGAAATCCTTATCTGGGCAGAACTGAACCTTTTATTCCTGTCAGCCATCCACCTGAAAGGTTGTCGAAATCAGGGGGCAGATTTTTTTAAGTTGCTCTCTGCTATAGGAAGCAGAATGGTCACTGAACCAGTAAGTATTCAATGAGATTTTTGACCTGATGGGAACTCCCAAGGTGGATCTTTTCCCCTCCAGTTGAAACAACAAGCTGAGGAAGTTCTTCCCCCTCAATCTCTCAGATCAAGCTCTAGGAATAGACGCCCTGGCTCACACTTTTCCTCCAGTTCGGATCCTCCCACAGGGTTCTAAACAAAATATCCTGCCAGTCAGCCACGATTCTATTGCTAGCTCCATGGTGGCTGAAGAGACCATGATATACAACTCTGAAGATGCTCTCGGTCCAAGAGCCTTGGGATCTCCAGGTGAGACCAGATCTTCTATCCCAGGAACTAGTGCTTTGCTAGGATCTGCAGAAGTGGCATCTGACACTTTAGACCCTGAGATTGCAATACTCCTGAAAAAGGATTTTTCCGATGGAGTTGATCAAGACTCTGCTTTCCAGCAGAAAGGAGGTGACAAGGAAGATCTTTCAGAAAATTTGGAAAAAATTTAACACCTAGAAGGGTAATCAAAGATCCCCTTCTAGTCTTCCAGTCGTATTGAATTTCCTGCAGGAAGGAATCAACATCAGTACCCTGAAGCTCCAATTAGCAGCCCTTTCAGTTGTTCTGGATAAGAGACTTTCATCTTTCACGTTGGTCAGGCATTTCTTGCTAGCCGTCAGGTGGTCCAGACTGCTCCGTTTGAGGTTAACTCCTCAATGGGATCCCGCCCGGGTCCTTAGAGCTCTTACCGCACCACCCTTTGAACCAAGGCAACATTGGCCCGATGGATGAAGAGCGCTATCAGTTTTGCTTACAACGGATCTCCTTCTCCGGGGCGGATTACAGCTAATTCAACAAGAAGTATTTCTACATCTTGGGCAGAGAAAGCTGGTGCCCCTATGGAACAGATCTGTAGAGCGGCAACCTAGTCTTTAACTAAGACATTTATTAACCATTACAGCCTAGATCTGCTCACCTTGCAAGATCAATCCTTTGGCAGGAGTTTGTTGCATGCTGCCTTTCCCATCCAGTGGAGGTAGTATCTCACTTATCCTCTCAGTGGTATGCTACCCTAAGCATGTTTTGTGAAAACTTAAGTTAGTTACCTGGTAACTTCTTTTCTAAACCTCTGAAAGAGCAGCATACAGGATTCCATCCCTCAGGCTACGTTACCGATTTACCAGTTGGTGCTTTGGCTGTCTGTTTTTTTTCAGATCTCTTAAACTACTGGTGTCTGGAGGAGGAGCTAAAGCGTTTTTGTATTCTGGTGGTCATGTATTCCTAACTTGGGGAGGAGCCTTAACATCTCCGTGGTATTCTGCCCTTTTGGATGTTTAGAAAAGAAGTTACCAGGTAACTAACTTGCAAAAGAGTTTTTTTTTTCTATGTAACCCCCCACCCCACAATCCTGCTTCAGGATGGCAGGGCTGTCTGGCTGAACTGGTCCTTTAAGGGTCCAATATGTTTCTCACTAGTTCGCTCTAGCTTAAGTGTGCCACGTGAGTTGCAACTGGGTGACATAGCAGCATACGGAGCTCTAACTAACAAACAGTGCTAGGATTGTAGTGGCAAATGTAGGGAGAACTGACTTTTTGCTGACGTTTACCTGGGATTTACTGGGCTTTGCCTGGCTGGATGGGTTTTATTGGTTTGGAGCAGGTGCCTCACTGCTGCAGTAGATTTGGCCAGGAAATTTAAAGAAATATTGCATATATAAAAAAAAAAAAAAAAAGTTAAAAAGGCAAGGTTTGGTTTGGCCGGAAATTCGGAAGCACTGCCCAGCTCGGAAGGAGGCGGACATGGTGCATGTGCCCTCTCAAGGGCATCCCCCTTCCAACTGGGTACGCGCACTTTCAGAGCGTGGAGTGCATCGCTTTCTCAGGAGCTGCACAGCACTTCGGAAGCCAAGAGCACCCAGGGGCCACCATTATGACAATTAACAATGGATTTTACACAAAGCAAAAAAAGATGAGCACTTTTATTTGGCTGCAATCTGGTCCCCCAGTTGGTGTGCCCCCGGGGAAAGGAACAAAACCCAGGATAGTTAAAACTTTGGACTAAAACCCAGGATAGTCAACTTTAAAGAGACAACTTGTTGATTCTTATAGGGTTCGCTGCTAAAAGCTGAAATGAACAAGCATTTGCTGCGCTGAACTAAATGTAAATATGGAAACACGTACAGAGTCTGGGCAAAGCAGGATGCCCTGGGGCATGCAAGCAGCTGGCCCTGGAGTCTTTTAGACTCATGGGCTGTGCTGCATGGGTTTTGGACTGCTTTTATATACTGTAAACCTTTGTAAAATGAAAAACAGAATAGAGTTAGAAAGATTTCCTGGCCTATAGATACCTCTTTGTACTGCACAGCTGCTAGTGTAAAATAAATAGAAGAGCTACAGAAATCGTTCCATAGAAGGCTTTATTGCAGAACTAGGCATCTTGGCTGCTGGCCAGGATCCAAGTGAGGTGACAATGGCGCACATATAATGCTGTTTACGAGCAGGCAGGAGAGCTGAGAAAACACTGCAGGGACTGGCGCTGCAAAGCAGCATGACATACCAGCGCCAGACTGTACAGGAAAGCGCTCAAGGACTGCCGCTTATGGTGCTTTCATCACAGAGCTGCAGGAGAACATACTGTGTGAGGTTTATGAATAGGCCCACTCCTACCTGTGATATTGTGCCTGAAGCAACTGGAACTCGTCTTTAATCCTATCGCAGGAATCAGAGGTAGTGAACTTCAGTTGCTGGGGCAGGTGAGAGGAGCCCTGGGGAAGAGAGAACACACATGAGCCCCTTCACATTGGATTACCACTCTGCTTACATGAATGTGATGAACATACAAGGAAACAAAACCAAATAGGTAGACTAGGGAAAGGGCAGTACTCACACAGAAATATGTCATGACCATTTAAATATTATTAAAAACAGCTTGTAACGGGAACAGAGAAAAATAACCTACAAAAAAAGGCTAAAGCGATAAGCACAGGGGCTGCTTTTTCTTACCAGCCTTCCCGGACTAAATCTATAAAACAGATCACAGATCAGAACAGTTGGACGTGTCATTTATTCTCATTTAAAATAATCGGCACCAAGCTGCTCCAGCAGGTTTTGTATGTGCGTCTATACAGTTCAAAGCCATTACTTCCCAGGAACAACCCTCTGCTGTTAGTACTCCTTTCCATGGAGCATTTGGAGGCAGGCACAATCACTGCAGGCCTATCCACCCAAAAGTTTACCTTTGTTTAAATAAAAAGCATATTTATTCGTAACACACATATGTGCTGCTAGAGTACTAGAGTACAGTGACAGCCAGGCAACAGCATCTTTTATTTTTCACTAGCATCCTGATGTCCAGGTTAAAGAAATATTAATGCAGCGTCCCTTCACCTTTCCCAGCATGGCATAAATGCTCCAGCATCTAAAACATCAGAAGGCTGCTGAATCACTGCAGACCTGGTAGCATATAGTTATTTAAAGTAGACCAAAACTGGCTTAACCTCATTCAAGATTCCCTGCAGTGTGAAAACCCCTGGTATTGCAATATACTCCTTTAGATCCTGCGATCCTGTGCGATTGGCAATCTAGAGCATTTGCCGGCATCACCGTTCCCACTAGCAGACTTTCAGGCCCACCCATGCACCGTGGGATCCAGGAACATGGTGGGTAATACAGGGTCCCTTGGGAGACATACAAAAACCGTATTGCCCCCCAGAATTGGCCCCTCTTTAAAGCAGCTGTAAAGCCACACGGTCCTGGAGTCTAAAAGACCCTACTGCTGGCTGCTAGCCTACCTCTGCTGTGTAAAACCACAGGTGGTTACCAGTAAACTCATCTTTAAGGGTGGCTCACAAAGCCCTCTCTTTTTCCGGCAGCTGCATCCCTTGCTACCCTGTACCGCCTGATTTTCATTTTTCGTGTGAGGTACTTGGGCAGGCGGGGTTGCGAGAGGAGAAAATTAAGGTTTTGACCAGCTTCAAAGCAGGGCTGTGGAGTCTGAGTTGGAGCTAGTTTTGGCTGGAGTCAGAGATGGTATAAATATATTTTATGTTATTTCAAACTAAAACCCTTGTATATAACAATCAAACAGCCCCCAGGCCCTTAGTTACAGTGCCTGAAACTTACAGGAATTTATATCGTCAAGACAAAAAAAAAAAATCTATACTTGTTTTTTGTCCCCCAAAGCTCCTCTGTCCAGTGCCAGCATCTTCACACTTACAGATGACACAGAGTTGCCTATTCCATCTTCGAGCACTGGCAGCCTATAATGGTGGTCATGGAGCCTTGTTGCCCCCCCCCCCCATCTACTCCATTCATGCCAAGGCAGGTTCAGAAGTCAGACATGCCCCCTTTAATGCAACAAATGGAGCAGGAGCGGTGGGGGCGTAAAGCCATATCATGTGTGCCCAATGGAGGACGGAATGGCTCGATCTCCCTCATCGTGGGTAAATATGAAGATGCAGGCACTGCACAGGAGCTAGGGGGAGCAATGTTTAGATTTTTTAAGGATTATTGCCTTGACAGGAACTTTAATGTATTTGTTCGGAAGCTCATATCAATGAATATGCTTTATGAGCTTACTGAGCTAACTGTTCTCTTCAATGAAAACTTTTTCGTCTTTTAGCAGAGGAACTTCTAAAGGGATCGACCACCCAAATCAGCAACTCAACCGATTGTTCGATCAAACCCCACAACCAAACCTTCCTGCCATGCCACAGCCTTGGCACACTCCTATTGCAGAGAATGGAGAGGATGTGGCAGCAGCAATGTGCCAGATGGCAGGGGGTGCAAGCCCAACACTGAAGAACCAGGACCCTTTTGTTTTTAGGTGGTCAATTCCTTTAAAGAGGAACATCGGTTAAAAGTTAAAAACCTCTGCAAACCTCACGAGATTGCTGCCTCTCTACGGATTCACAATTGGGTCCTATGTACTAACCTCACCAGGGGATCCATCTTCTAAGTCCCTTGGATTCCGGCGATCTTCCGAAGGGCATTGCCATCTTGCGTTCCATGAGGCACTGCACGCGAATCTTGCACCTCACCTGTGCAGTGGCCACAAGGCAATGGGGCCCCCCGAAATTTCGCGACACTTTGCTGAGCGGTGCTGGACTTTGAAGAGCATGGCTAAAGCGGTGCTGTCACTTACAGAAGGCTAAGCCAGCTGGGGGTGGGAGCGGGGCATCAGAGGATCGGTCAGCAGGGTAAGCAAAGTAAGCAGGAGCCGATGGGGGGGTGTTATCAGGTCCTTTTTATTTTAGATCCAATGGTTCTTTTTAAACAACAAGGCAGGTCACAACATTGCCTCTTCCCCTCATTTGCCTACTCAGATTGCTCAGAAAAGGAAAAGATGTTGCAATGAGAGAGCAGTAGTCTGGACACGTGACAAGGGAAAAGGCAGGGGGAGACTGAACCCAACTTGTGTGTTTTTAGCAAAGTGACAGGTAGCCAATACAGACCTTCTCCAATGTTTCCATGCACCAACACAAGTAAAGTTTTTTTTCTAATTCTAAAGTCCAGCTTTAAATAGGGAAGAACCACCAGGATTTCCACTCTCCTGGGTGTTGTTTCTCAGCAATGGGGCACCCCGATTTGTGTTTCTCCATGGTGAGTTTACTTGGCATGCAGATGGGCAAGCAATATGTGCACTCTGCCCCACCCAGCTTCAGCTAGCTGCTGACAGAGAAGTGAGCAAGCTGGCCGGCCGCCCGCCCTCCCCCGTGCCAGCCATTCAGAAATGTCTGTCGTGGGTAAGGGCCCACAGCTGGAGGTATAGTGCATGCACCGCAGGATTTCCAGAGTTTCACACAGCAGGGCATCCCAAATTAGGAAGACCTTGGGAGAGGGAACAAGGCTTGGGGTCTACTGTAGCTCTCTGGAAGTCTAGAAACATGCCCCTAATGCCCCATGCCTAATTCGGAGGGTATTTCTCTAGGAGACCCAGCTAATGAGGAAACGTCAACTCACAGCATTTTAGTTGATGCTAGGGAGTAGGTTCTTACAGGAAAGCATATAGCCTTTCTAAATGCCTAATGCTGCCAATGGAGGTATAGATCCGCTTTAAATGCCATTGCTTATGATAGTACCTCTAAATCAATAATGTATGAAGGTCCAGTGGGAGGCATCCCTCTGTAGTTTATGCACTCCTTGGTGCCCCTAATAACAAGCTCCCAACTTTCGCTACGGCAGTGCAGCTTGTTTTCCCTGCCAGGGACGACTAAGTGTCACTTTAGAGACCAGGTCTGGGACTCCGCTTAGCGCTGTCCTCGGTGGGGAAATCATGCTGCATGGTATGTATGCCACAATGTGATAAATATGGCAGTTTATTTTAAAGGCCTAAGAGTGGGGGACCACTCACCATGTTGGATACTATTTTTATTTTCTGTGAATAAGGGGTACCCTCTGCATATTAGTTTTATGGAAGTTCTCTCAGTATGTTTTATTTTTGGGGTCATGGTGGGGGGGCAGGGACTGCACACGTATGGCTTTTCTGCTTGCTCTCTACATATTAAAATTTGTGGGTCTGGAGGAGGGAAACCAGTCACCTTCTGCACATTTATTTTGTGGGTCATGGGAGAGAAGGGCACCACTCACTCTCTGCAAATGTACTGGGTCGGAGAGAGAAAAATGAGCACCCCCGCATATTAATTATGTGGGCCTTGGTGGGGGAATGACCCCATCCCTCGCATATTAACTCTGTGGGTCGTTGGGAAAGGGGGTGCATTGTCTGCATTTTAATACCACAAGCTTAGAGGAAGATGCCCTTGGCATGATTCAGGGAGAACCACATATCACTTGCATAGGTCTGGGTGGTGGGGGACTGCTCGCTCTCTGCATACTCATCTTGTGGGCTTTGAAGGGAAGGGGACTGCCCCCTGCATGTTATATTTTTGGATCAGAGAGGGAAGAGAAGTACTTACACAATACATTGGTCTGCTGGCATGGAGCATTTGTAGGTATCAGATCTGCAGGCGGGGGTAGATTGCATCATGGCCAGATATACTATAAGATCTCTATAAGGCAGGCCTGGGGGCTGCATGTGACAATCAGAAAACGTGATCTGTCATGACACAAGGCTGGGCTCCCCTGTAGTGGATGGTTTCCTGAGGGCTGGCCAGCGGGTGTCAGCTGTATGGCCAATATCATGGTGCTCCATTGAGGAGAGGCACAATGCCCACCAGTGCAACCTGTCATCCATTAGTAACAGGACAGCCTCCCGTAACATGGAAAAAAAAAATGGCACCATAGATTCTAATACACAATCTGTGGCCCGCTTCCAATCCACCCTGCCCTAAGGAACCTGGCGGGGGGGGGGGGGGGGATACATTATGGAGCCCTCAGTCAGACGCTGGTGAGTCACCTGGCATCGCCTATAC
Organism: Gastrophryne carolinensis; assembly: GCA_027917425.1. Taxonomy (NCBI): domain Eukaryota; kingdom Metazoa; phylum Chordata; class Amphibia; order Anura; family Microhylidae; genus Gastrophryne; species Gastrophryne carolinensis. The sequence continues at coordinate 319,762,745 of CM051234.1, forward strand.
ACGCTGTATAAAATAAATATATATATTATACACACATCCATACGGTGATACATACATACACACACAGCCATAGGCCACCATAATAAAGCACAATACAACAGATACAGCAAGAGCAGCCATGCGCACAGGCCGCCCGGGCCTATCGCTCACCGAGTGGCGGCTGCTGCTTTGAGGAAACATCATGTCCCCCGGTGGCCGCGCTCTGCGTCGATCCGGCGCCCAGGCTATATATAGGTGGCTGGCTGCAGCCCCGGCCTCTCCCGCTGCTCTCAGCCGAGGCTTAATTGCAGCTGCCCGGGCCTTCCTGGGTATCCTGTGCGCGGGCCTATAGCGCCTGCCTCTATGTGTGTCTTCCGCTTTCTCTCACCCTCAGCACACCGCTTGCCCCGATCTTTCACCCGAATCTCCCCCTCCCCTCAACCCCCGACCTATCCCAGTTGTGCTTCTAGGTCCCAGCACCCGCTCTCCCCACACAGAATCCTTTTGTTCAATGGCGACTGCCGGCGCATGGAGCTCTGGCGCCACCTGCTGCTTAGCAGTGATACTGTGCTGCTGTGAGGCGATGGCAGGCAGTTCAGGGTGACTAAGACTAACCCACATCCCTGCCTAAAAAGTGGCCCTCCTAAGCCGACACTAAAACACTGGACTTGGTCCTGTTGGCAGTATTCAAGGCAATTCTTTTTATAAAGAGCTTTATGACTTTTCATTTAAAAAAAATGTACAGCCCAAGTTGTGTCTATATGTTTTGCACACATTTTAGACATACAGTTAAAGTGGACCAAAACCCAAGATTTTGACTATCCCAGGTTTTGGTCCTTGGCCCTGGAGCACCCCGATTCGGGATGCCCCGCTGTGTGAAGCCCCCTAGGTCACCCAGTAGACTCACCTTTCTCTGGTCCCATTAAGTGTAGTGGAGGCCCCTGGGCACAAAATCTGGTGGAAGTCCCAGATACAGAATTTTTTTCCTTTATAATAATAGCCAAGCCAAGTAACTGATTGGTGGTTGTCTGGCACCCCCCTGCTTACTGGAGCGCCACATCGAGTCCCTTGTGCCACCCATGTGCGGGTGTGTGCTGCTTTGCCATTCTGGGTGGAGCAGGGGGTAGTTTAGTCGCCCAGTTGGTCCAGCAGAAAACCGTTCCCTGCACCCACCCATCACTGTAGTGTTGCTGACGGCGGCTTTGCTGCTCCAGGCTCTCCATCCTGCCCTGTGGTGGCTTTGGCTGCCACTGACAGCTTTGTTGCTGGCTTTTTTTTTACATTTAACCCTTTGTGAACTGGTAAGGGATCCATGAAACCCTTTACCAGTTCACAAGTCTCGGGGTCACTTGCGGCTAGTGGGTGACTTGCCATTAACCCCTGCAGAAGAGCCCAGGGCCATTTAGGCTTTGCGGGCTTGTAGCATGCAGAATGGGGGCCACCAAGGCTGGTCTCTACGCCCTGTTCTACAATTGACGTGGGACGCAGTGCAAGATGGATGGGAGGTAAGTAAAAAAAACAAATATTTTTTCTGTGTGTGTGTTTACTTTTAACCCTTTGTGAACCATGTCCATGAGTCCCCTATACCAGTTCACAAGGCTTAGGGGCTGGCAAGCCACCTGCGGCTAGCAGGTGACTTCCCTTTAACTCCAGTCCCCCATTACCTGCCTCCCCGGGGGAGAAGAGCCCGGGCCATTTAGGCTTTTCGTGCTTGTAGCTGGCAGGGCGGGGGCCACCAAGGCAGGCCCTTGTACCCTGTTTTACAAGCATAGCTGGTCCCTGGGATGGGTAGGGGGGACCCCATGTACTTTTTTATTTTTAAAATTCCCAAAAATGGGCCCCCCAGGAAGGGGGACCCCAACACCAATTGTTTTGTTTAACCACTTATAGTGTGGATAGTAGTTGTATTTTATTTGTAAATGTTATAAAGTGTTATAAAGAATCGATAAATAAGTGGTAATAGTAATTGGCAGAAATGGGGCTTTCGCATGCAATATGGTTTTCTTTTATAAAATAAATGTTTTATTTAAAATAAAGGAGACCATTTTCTAAAAAATATTTTTCTAATTTTTTTTGTTTTTTCTACTCAAAATTATTTAAAAAATCAGTAGACATTTCAGGTTAAAGCATAAACTCTGCCACAAAAAATATATAATTTTCCAGGAAATTCCTGCAAGAATCACAGTTAAACATAATGGTGAAAATTAACAACAGAAGGTGACCAAATTTCAAGTTGGCTGCCAATTAAAAGGGTTAAAAGTAGATATGCATGTTGGATATTGTTCTGTTCAGAGGACCTTGTGCTTTAGAAAAATGTGTTTTTATTCCGCTTTTTTTTTTTATATAATATAAGTTTATTCAAGTTTTCAGGGTTAACAGTGTACATTAAAACATAGCAAGATAACAATGACAGGAATGATAGTCTAACATAGGCATGTCGGACTGCAGGTTCGACTATTACACATCGAGAACAGTAATGTTCAAAACTAAATCAACCCCCGCCCCCCCGTCCATCGCGGTCTCCCATGGGGCCAGTCTGAGGGTCCAGAGGGCCGCCCCAGTTACAGATCATCCGATCTCATCAGAGCAGCAATGATGCGAGCGGGAGCGGGTAAAGCTTACCATGTCCCCTGCAGACCTCCAGTGATAACGAAGAAGGAAATAGAGGTAGAGAAGGGATTAGAGAAGGAACTAAAGAGACACTAGGAAGGGGAGGGAAGGAGCAAGGGGGAAAGGGGGGATTAGGGTAAGGTACGCGGAAGAAGCGCGTGGCCAATCACCGTCTATGGTGCTTCAGAGGATAGGCGATTATCTCTGTAATCAATCCACGCCGCCCAGGTCAGCGTGTGTGCCTCCTGCATGCCCCTGGCCTCCATAATCATCTCTTCCATTCTGCGTATGCCCTTAACCTCCCGGGCCCACTCCACGAACGTCGGCAGGACCGTAGACCTCCAATGTCTTGGAATGACTGTTCTCATTGCTGTGATGAAGTGCCTCAGGACCCCCTTTTTGTTCCTAGAAATGGACCCAGGAAGCAGAGACAACAATGCCAACTGCGGGGTGTTCTGCACTGACTCTCCCACAATGGAATTATAGGTTGCCATGACCCTCTCCCAAAGGTTCCTGACAGTAGGGCAACCCCACCAAATATGTAGCATGGTGCCAAGCTCTTTCGAGCACCGCCAACACCTATCAGAGCTGGACTTATTGTATTTATGAATATCCGCCGGGCATCTATACCACCGGGTCAAAACCTTATAATTCCGTTCCTGCGCTGCACATGGGGTTCGAGAGTTTATGGGTGAATAAATAAATCTTGTCTAAGTCCTCGTTGTCTAACTGTACACCCAGTTCCTTTTCCCATTTTATAATAAATCCCGGTGGCGAACAATGTCTGATCCCCAGCATTGTACGATATAGGACAGCGACCGCATGTTTATCCGGGGGGGCTCGAGTCAGTGTGTGTTCCAACTGCGTTAAAGGCCTGACGCCTCGATCCGCGAGGCTCTTGGATTTTATAAAGGCCCTCAACTGATTATACAGGAGCCAAGAAATACCCCGACCCGGTGCGCCTTGCCTCATCTCTTCCAACGTGGGGAACCTGCCCGAGGCCATAATGTCCCCTATAGTAACATTAGATGACGCCTCCCACGCCAGGAAACTCCTGGCTTGTACGCCTGGAGCGAAGGAACAATTATCAAAAAATGGAGTCAATGGGCCGGGCCTATGAATCACCTCTCCCCGCCTAGTCATATTGTCCCACACCCTCAGAAATTGCCCTGCCAAAAATGGGAGAGTGTCTCTCCGTCATTTGGGGAGAGAGCCACCCCACGGTAGAGAGATTGGGTTGATGGGAGACAGCGCCTTCTCTAGCTCTACCCACTGTTTTCTCTCCCCCCTCTCGGCCCAGTCCAGGATGCGGAGAGTCATAGCTGCTGCATGGTATGTTTTCAAATCGGGGAGCCCCGCCCCACCATTTGGTTTAAGCCTAGTCAGCGTGCTAAATCTTATCCGGGGTTTCCCCGTGCCCCACACAAATCTCAAAAATGCCGTCCTCAGCCTCCTGAAAAAGCAATTGGGTAGATATATAGGGATAGTTCGAAAAAAATAGAGGAATTTGGGGAGAATATCCATTTTTAACACATTAATCCTCCCAAACCAAGAGAACTGCCTTTTATTATACGCATTCAGCTCGCTCAACGTCTTCAGGAGCAGGGGGGAGTAGTTGAGTTCGTATAGGCGAGACAGGTCAGCGGACACCTGTACGCCAAGGTATTTTATGGAGTGGGGCTGCCATTTAAATGAAAAGTCGGATTCCAACTGTCTTACCGCCTGCTGCGAGAGGGAGACATTCAGAGCCTCCGACTTCGAGTAATTAATTTTAAAATTACTCACACGCCCGAAGGTCTCAAATTCCTTGAGGGCCACTGGAAAGGAGGTCAAAGGGGCTCCCAGATGCAGCAGCAGGTCGTCGGCGTACAAGGAGGCTTTATATTCACGATCTCCCACTACCACGCCCCGGATATCAGGATTCTGCCGTATGGCCACCGCTAGATGTTCCATTGTAATAACATACAGCAATGGAGAGAGCGGGCAACCCTGCCGCGTCCCGTTCCTAACCTTAAAGGCCGATGAGAGGAGACCATTCACCCTTACCCTCGCCGTGGGCCCGGAATATAGTGCCAATATCCTGGACAGGAGGGACGGACCAACACCAACCTGCTGGAGAGAGGCCTCGAGAAACATCCAATCTACTCTATCGAATGCCTTCTCCGCATCACACGATAACAGGCACGCAGGTGCCTTATTGGAGTTTGCATATGCAATCAGATTCAATACCTTGTTGGTGTTGTCCCGTGCCTCCCGCCCCGGCACAAACCCCACCTGGTCCAGATTTATCACTCCTGGAAGTAACGGCTGGAGCCTGGAAGATATAATTTTAGCGTATAGTTTAATATCTACATTAATTAGTGATATTGGTCTGTAACTGCTACACAAAGAGGGGTCCTTCCCTGGCTTAGGTAGGACCGTAATAATGGCCTCTAGAGACTGCCCCGGGAACCCGCATTTAGGGCCTATGGAATTAAACACTCTGACCAGGAAGGGAAGTAGCTCGGGAGCTAACTGCTTATAAAATTTGGGGGTGTAGCCATCTGCCCCCGGGCTTTTACCTTGTGGCGTCTCTCTAATTGCCTTGGCCACCTCGTGCACCGAAAAAGGCTCCTCTAGTGCCTCCACCTCCTCCTTAGGAATGGAGGGAAGAGAAGTATCGTGTACATATTTAACCACATCTTCCGGAGGGTCTGCAGATATCGGGGTGGTCTGATCCTGCCTTAAATTATATAAGGATTGGTAGTAGTCCTTGAACGCGTCTACTATCTGGGAAGGCACCATAGTCATATGCCCTTGTGGTCCCCTGACGTTGGGTATATAGGTGGTCACGTTTCTAGGGTGTAGCGCCCTGGCTAGTAGTCTCCCACTTTTGTCGGCTGATGGCCTTCTGACGTTCCCTAAACCTTAGATACGCCTGACTATATAATCCCTGCAGCTTCTCCCTAGCCTTCAACAAGTCGAGGAGCAAGACATTTGTTGGGTTCCTTTTATGGTCCCGTTCTAAGGATTGAATGAGCTGTATAGTATCCCGGATTGAGGTGGCCCGCTGCTTTTTCAGCCTGGTCCCATGCTTAATAAACTCCCCCCGTACTACACATTTCAAGGCCTCCCATTGATATGGAAGGGGTGTAGGGTCTTGTGTATGATTCCTCAGGAATTCTTTGATCGTTTCTCTAACCCCCGACATGCAGACAGCGTCCCCCAGCAAATTATTATTGAGCTTCCAATTCCAGCACCTCGGGTAGAGCCCAGGTAGACACACAGAAAGGAATATCGGCGCATGGTCCGACCACAAAATCTGGCCGATCCGCGCTTGTGGAGCCCAATCCATGGCGTGGTGACTCAAGTATAGATAATCTATTCTGCTATAGGATTTCCGAGCAGAAGAGAAGAACGTAAAGTCCTTGTCTCGTCCATGCAGGGCCCGCCACGAGTCCACCAACTGCATATCGGTCAGCACTTTTTTCAGTTTGTTTAGTTTGCTTAGGGACACTGCCGACACCCCGGAGGAGGAATCTAACTCAGGCTGCATGGAGATATTAAAGTCCCCTCCCACTAGCAAGGTGCCTTCCGAGAACCCCTCCAACATCCTCAGAACTCTTACACAAAAGCCCACCTGGTCAGTGTTAGGGGCATAAATATTCACTATGGTGTACATTTTCGTATACAATTCCACTTTAAGGAATATGAATCGTCCGTTGGGGTCTGTCCTGACCTCTACGATCTTGTGGGGAAGAGACTTATGGATAGCAATCGATACCCCTGTTGCTTTGGTATTGGGATTAGGTGCATGATGCCAGGTAGGATAATATCTGTTCCTAATGTTTGGAATATGCCCCTCTTTAAAATGCGTCTCTTGGAGAAGCAGAATGGCAACCTTGTGTTTATGCATATCGTATAACACTTGTGACCTTTTCTCCGGGACATTTAGCCCTTTAACATTAAATGAGCCGACCACCAACTCTGCCATTGTCCACGCGCCCCTTGGGGGATAGGGAAGATGGACCAGGAAGAGGGGAGGGAAGGAGGGGTTGTGACACTAGGGGTCTCTAAATAGAGGGGGAAAAACTACAAAAACAAATAACGATAAGAACAAACAGGTACTAAATGCTAATGCTAACGTTAGCAATAACGCTCCCTTGGTCCTCTTTATAAGAGACGAGCGTTCTGGCCTACTGGGGGGAAGTGGAAAGCCATAGCCGCGGGCAAGGAGATGCTTCTATCTTATACACACGCTATGGGAGTCCACCTCTCCAAAGTGCCAAGCCTCCGGTAAACATCTTCACCATTCAATAACACCATTAAACTTTAACCTGAGCAGTAAAACATCTTTGTATTCATAACAGTCATCAATAATAGGTTCCCAACCCCCTCCCGCCATCCCCCCTCCGGCTGAGGGGTTAGACGGCTTCGGGAGACCGGGAAGCTCCCATCCCCAGGCCCGCCAAACGCGAAAGCCACCGTAACACGTCTTCGTTCATCGGCAGGATGGGTCGCCCCCTCCCACCCCCACCAAGTCATCTATCCACACCCAAGCCCCCCCCTACCCCCCCAGGGGTCGGCCACAGGAGCCAGGGCAGGCCACGGCGTCCACAGGCCGACGGCGCTCATTCACGCCGGCCCATGTCCGGCGCCGCCCCCCCAGCGCACCCGCGCCCCCCGGCATCCCATCCGTGGATGAAGAAAGGATGGCCGACCACGCACTCAGCTCCGTGCGGTTGCAGTCCAGTACGTAGGGCTCAGTTCCACGGTTTGACCCCCGCACAACGGGTCCCAGGCAAGGGGGGAAGAGGAACGGGGCTCTACAAAAAAAAAACTGTTCCGAGGCCGCGGGGCCCGCGCGCCCCCGACCGGAGGCAATCCTGGTGAAGGCAGATCTTTATTCCGCTTTTTATAATTTTTTTAGGGAAACCCTGTGCAACCTAAGAATTCTTCAAGGGATTACTTCCACAAAAATGAGCCCAGCTTAGAGAGCTTAAAGGAACAGTATCACAAATTTTTCTTGGTGACTTATATTTAAATGGTACTTTGAATGTAGGTAAGTGTTGGAGTAAGAGTAAGAGTAAATGTAGAAAAAAATGATGTCTGTGTTGTGCAGCTGGAGACTAATAGCTCATTTTTATGTCTGCTGAGTGTCGGCCGACACTCTGGCCTGTTCCACGCTGAGGAGAAGGGGAAACAATGTAACAAAGTAATCAGCTGTTCAGTGCCGGCAGCCGTCCAGCATAAGATAACAACATTGCCTGGCCAGAACTCATATATCTAAAACAGAGAGAAAAGCTCTAGAAGTCATTTAGTTGATTGGTAAATGCAATGCCTTTGAACCAGAGAATCATTGGTTCAAATCTCAGACTCGCCAGTTTTTCTTTTTTTTTGGGGGGGAGGGGGTTATTTTATTTCAGAATTGGATTTTTATGTTTACATCCTGTTTTTTTGCTCTAAACATTTTTTGTTTTGACAGTTTTCCCTTCATGTTGGCTCTGCTGCAGAATCTTTCAGTTTACCATTTTCTCTTTCATATTATTTTTCATTTTTCCATATGATCTTTCTTTCAGCTTTGTGTGTTTTGAGCAAAGCCCAACCCAGGATTTTCACTATTTGGAGTTTTGTTTTGTGCCCCCAGGGGCATCCCGACTTGGGATGCCCTGATATGTGAAATCCCCAAGTTCGCCTGTGAAAACGTACCTTTCCCTGTCCCACAGTGCATGCGCGGACTCTCATCCAATCAGCTCTGTTTGCACGCAGATGGGGAGCCTGAGCAGTAACCTTCTTGGCCGCCCGGCCTGTCTAAATGACTATCTGCGTGAGCGCGCCAGAAAAATGGGGGGATCTGTGGTTATCCAGGGGTTGTTTCACACAGTGGGCATCCTGATTTAGAATGCCCAAGGGGGAAGGTCAATGGCTGGGTCTTATAGACTTCAGGGTAGGCCACTCAGGGTTTTGTTCCACTTTAATACCTTTTGATTTTCCTGCACAGTTATTCAAAGAAGAATTTCAGTCATTTTCAGTCAGTTTAGTTTATTTTGTATAGATTTTACACATTTGAGTCACCTGGTCTCATAACAAAAGCAGCACCTCACACACACACAGCCGTTACCACTGATTACAGTGTCAGCCTCTGAGGTAAAGTGTTGCTAGGAGACCAGTGGGCTAAATGAAGCAGCTCACTAAATACAACCCAGCAGATCCCCCTATTCAGCAAATGGACTGAGCCATTGTCATTATACAATTTAAAAGAAAGGCATATATTTTTTCCTTTTTCTATCGCCACATTATTTATAAACATGTTAAAAGCTATTGTGTGGCTATTTAATTATTGATCTTTTTTAATGTAAATTTCGCGATACTGCTCCTTTAATGTGTGTAATTTCAGGGAATATATAGTTTGTGGGGTGTATTCCAAATGTAAAGGGTTGTGCACTTGTCTGCAGAGCTGAAGTAAAATTACCCTTTGCACATGCTTTACTTTGGGGTGCTTGGCTACTCTATGCATGCTGGGTATAGTTCTGTTCGGAGGATGTTGCTTTTCAGATTTAACTAGTTTTTTCTTTTTGCATATCATTTTTTTTAGGAAAATGTGACTGATTCTGCTTTTTACTCTTTTTTAGGGAAACTCTGTGAAACCAAAGAATTCATTGAGGGATTACTTCCAGAAAACTACGCCTAGAAAGCTTGGCTTCTGTACTTCCAGAGAATATAGAGTTTCTGGGGGGTATTTCAAATATAAAGGGTTGTTTTTCTTGTAAAACTGCAAGGTGCGCATTGCATAGTTGTATTTTATCTGAAAATCTCCTAAAGTGCTGTTTCAGTTTGGGAGAGACTCCTGGGCAGGAAAGGGTGTCTACCAATACATATGTATGTTGTAACTGGGAGAATTGGGGATTTCACACGCAATAAGATTTTATTGACAAACTTACATTTTTTATTACAAAAAACAAGAAATAGATTTCTTATTATTTTCTTGCACATATTTTACCCAAATATATTGAGAATACAATGACAAAAAAGACATTTCATGTTAAAGCCCAGACAATATATAATTTTCCTGGGAAATCCCTGGAAATCTCACCAAAAAATCACAGTTGAACATGTGTAGCGCAAAAATAGTGAAAAATGGTCTGGCAACAGAGTGTGACAAAAACTCTATGTGGGCTGGCACTTAAAACTATTATTTTAAGCAGAGGGCACCCAAAGCAGGTGGATCAGGGCTCTAGAACCTCCCCAGACCTGAAGAAGCAGAGCGCTGTTGTGGCTGCCTTTTGTGGCACTCCTGAGGGCAGCATGGTTATTATTTGCATTATGAAAATACCATTTTGTGATTACTCACCTTTAAAATGGGTATTATAAGTATGTCACACACCCCGCTTCCAAGATTAATAACATTCGGGTTATGTCCAGTAGAGGGCGAACTTCTGCAGAGATGACTAGAAAAAAAAGGAGCCCCTCCCGGTCCATAAATACCTGGGACCTCCCACACATTACCCAGTATAGGAAAGCAGTAAGGGGACCAGGAAGAGCCAATAAAAATCTAATTAACCAAACAAGGTTCACCATATAGAGGATCCAGAATACAAAACAGGGCGGGATGAAGCGGGGTGTAAGACATACTTGTAATACCCATTTTAAAGGTGAGTAATCACAAAATGGTATTATTCCAAGTATGTCACACACCCCGCTTCCAAGATTAATAACATTCGGGACATCCAGTAGCAGTGTCCAACATGGGCGGGGATCCCAAAAAGGCAATAATGCAAAATTAAACCACTGCAGCTTGCAGAACTTAGCGGCCAAAAACAGCATCCGCTGAGGCCCGCACATCAACCTTATAAAACTTGGAAAAGGTATGAACAGAAGACCAAGTAGCAGCCTTACAAACTTGTTCGACAGAAGCCTGGTGCTGAAAAGCCCAGGAAGCCCCAACCGCACGAGTAGAACGAGCAGTGATCTGAAAAGGGGTATCCCTCCCCTTGGCAGTATAGGCCCCAACAATGGCCAGACGGCCAGACGTATCCATTTACTACTTCTTGGGCCCAGAGGGCACCACAAACAAGGCGTCTGTCCTACGGAAAGGAGAAGTAGCCACCAAATAGTTCTTCACACAACGAACAACATGCAGAGAGTGCAGGGCCCTCTTCTTGTCATTGCTAGGCTTAGGACGCAAGGAAGGGAGAACCACATCCTGATTGAGATGGAAGGCAGAGACCACTTTAGGTAGGAAATCTGGCTTAAAACAGAAGACCACCTTGTCCTGATGTCTTTCAAAGTAAGGGGCCTGAATAGACAGAGCCACCAACTCAGAAACACGTCGAACAGAGGTAATAGCCACCAAAAAGGCAACTTTTTGCGTGAGAATGGAAAGTGCAACATCCTGCACTGGCTCAAAAGGAGGCCCCTGGAGAGCCGACAGAACCAAATTCAAGTCCCAAACAGTAGTAGATGTTAGAGGAAGACTTCTTCCTAGCCCTAACAAGTGTCTGGATCACGGCATCAGACAAATCTTCATCTTTTAGAATGGAGGTTTCAGCAGCCATGCCATCAAAGCCAGTGTTTGTAAATTGGGGTAACAAAGCTGACCTTGAGTGACCAGATCCGGAAACAGGGGCAACCTGTACTGATCGACCGCCAGCCACACTACGTCTGCGAACCACACCTGTTTTGGGACCCTGGAGCCACCAGAATTGCTGGCACATCCTCTTGAACCAGCTTGCACACCACCCTGCCTACCATGGAGAAGGGAGGAAACAGGTACAGGAGACCCTGATCCCTCCAGGCAAGGGACATGGCATCCACTGCCAGAGCCAGAGGATCCTGAGACAGAGACACAAAAGCAGGGAGCTTGTGGTTGTGACGGGAGGCAAAGAGATCCACCTCCGGGAACCCCCACTTGTGACAAATGGATAGAAATACCTTGTTGTTGAGGGACCATTCCCCTCGATGAGGGGACCAAATGTAAAAACTGTCAGATGCCCTTAAAGGGGATGCCCCCATTCAGGGTGAGTTAAATGCACTACAGCAAGCTTAAAAACGTGGTTCTGGTAGAAAAGCAAGAGCACTATAGGTAGGTGTGTGGCCTGTAACACTAACTAGGCTTGCAAGGCCTGGGCATAAAAACAAATGCAAACACACTATACACTGTCACTCTGTCTCTCTCTGTCTCTTTCTTGCCCTGTCTCTTTCTCCCCTTGTGTCTTTCTTTTACTGTCTTTTCCTCTCCCTGACCCGTTCTCACCGCAATACACCGCTGAAATGAGTGCCCGCAAGATGGCCACTGCTTATATAGGGCTGTGACATCACCGGGGTGCCTGGCTGCTGATAGGCTGCATGTGACATTCCCAGGATACCTTGCCCCATGGGACATGTCCTGACATGTGGATCCCCCATTTTAGATGGCCACACTAAATGGAGGTTAAGGAAGCGATTCGAGAGATCAAATTTCAGCGATATTTGGATTCGTTGAGAATCGAATTTATCCTGAAATTCATAACAAATTCGGAATCATCTGGTTCGATTAGATCATCCCTAATCTCCTTTTTAAACCGGACCTTCAGCATCATTTAATGAAAAGCCCAAATCATTAAAAAATATTCCTTGGCATTTAAAATAAATATATTTTAAGTTTTAAGTTGCTTACTTTATTTTTTTTTACTTTATTCTTTTCCCCAGTGGACTGCAACTCTGTTCAGGACTTCAGGATACGGGTGCAGCCATCTTGCCTTGTAAGCATCACATACTGAGGAGAGGAGGATGGCAAGTGCAGGGGGACAGGTTATAGCTATGCTCTGCACGGCCAGAGCAGAGATGGGGGTCAGGAAACGGACAACAATCCCATAATGCAGAGCAGCATAGTCAGAAGACACTTCCTGTCTGCAGGCAGCCTGAGACTCCATGGACTACCATCTTGGATGTTTAAAAGCTCAGAAAATTAGGTGCAGGTAGGTTGATTTTTAATGTGAGCAATCTGTATGTACAGAGTGGGGGAAACATACAAGATAGAGCGAAGGTCTGGTTTAAGCCTACGAAGTGTGAAGCATGAGAAGGGGGATCTCCCCAGAGAAGAATTGAGGGTCTAAGACCATATTAGATTCTCCTCCTATGATTACCCTGCCCAGCTGAGAGAGCTGCCCAAATATGCTACCCTTTACCATCACATATTTGCCTGCTTCATTACCATATATTGCAGGCAGAAGGGAGTATTTTTATCAAAAGGAATAGCTACCCCCTTGGATTTGGACTCCTCTGAGCTATTAGTATATGTTCAGGGGTACTGTTTGGAAGTTAAGCACTTGTTGAAGGCTTTTTTCAAGTGTGTCTCCTGTATATAAGCTATGTTTACCCCTTGCCTTTTAAATTCCATAAAAATGGTGGAGCGTTTCTCTGATATGTTAAGCCCTCTCATGTTAAGTGACATGAATTGAAGTATTTTTGTTCTCACTGTAAGGGTGGGGTCTCCTCCTTATGCAGCATAATGGTAGACGTCGGTATGGGGAGGTGCAGCTAGTGTGCCTAGAAAGAAAAGAGTAGGTAGAGAAAGGCAAAGCAGGAAAAGGATGTAGCTGTAACTTAGGATTTCAAGGTTAACTCAGTGCGCCCTATCACAACTATGTATAAGCAGAGATCTTATGCCCACCTCATGGGTTAGGCCTTTAAGATATCTGCACCTCTGGTGTCACCCCTACTACCCCCAACCCACCATAATCTGTGTAGAGCGTCACCCCAGCCGTGAAGTCCCTAAGATGGGGAGCAAGCTGCCCCCTCCATGAAAAGGGGGGACCATGCGAGAGGCAGGGGCACAAACGTATGGGCGGAGTCCATCCCGGAGAGGGGGGCCCACGCCATCATATTGGGTACAGCTTGGAATGTTTATTCTTATGCATTTACAGCTAGGCCCAGCTATACTTAGCTCTACATGGCCTCCTGCTGTATAGGCATTGCTCATGTAGGAATGAGGCGTGGCCCCATAACCCCTCCCCTGGGTGCTAACATTGAGACAGGGAGAATTGAGCTGGATCTATTGGAATGTATCCAATGGGGAAAATTGGGGAGTAGGGGAGCCTCCCCCTGAGTTGAGTCAAGGGGGGGGGGGTGATGGTGTATGAGGGGAGCAGGGGCAGAGGAAAACCCAGACAGGGAGGGGCAGGGGGGGCCCAGACACCAGCATCCCCCAAATGGAGGAATCCCTCAGTCATCTCTGATGTACACTTAAAGTGGACCAACACCCTGAGGTGATCGGCCCGGGAATCTATAAGAACTATTATCTACTGAACTCTATATGCCTGTTCCTCATACAATTCACTTTAGCGTCCCCTAGATCAAAGTGCGCCATTACGGGTTTTGCATTGCAAAGCAGCTCCACGGTACCCCATATGGGGATCTAGGATAAAAGCCGGCCCCTCTGGGATGGATCTATAGAGGGAGGCAGGAGGAGGAGGGCTCTCCTTGGTAGGGGGAGGAAGAGGGGGGGAAAAAAAAACCACAAGAGGGGTGGCAGAGGGAACCCGGCCAAACAGGAGGAGGGGGGTAAGTCCTCCCAGTTGTGTCCCGTAGGTGATATGTTTCCCCACTCCCCTCTGGTTGAACTCTGAGGCTTCTCAGAGGCTTTATTGCAATGCACAATTAAACCAGATAGATCGCTAGGCACATACGCATTAAACTCTACACAAAATCTTAATCTGTAAATATTACTAAATTGCACCTCACTGCTTGAGTTTGCTTTAGAGTCTCATAGGCCGGAGTGTGACAGTAGGGTGCAGCTCTGTGAGTCAGTACTGAGGTACTTGCAGTAGAAAACAAGTAACCAGACTGCGTCCAGGGGAGTGAAAAACGGGTGGGGGGAGCAGAGAAGTCTAAAAAAGGAAGGAGCAGTAGTGAGTGAAATAGGGGCAATGCTCATCCTTATTCAAGTGTATTTACCATTCTGGTGTACCTCATGGGGCTGGGCCTAGACCCGCCGCGGCAGATTAGTTATTGGCAGCAGCCCTGGTATTCCCCTACCGTCTAGGGCCGCCACTGTATCTTGGTGCTTCTTCTCTCCAAGGTATTTCATGTTGGGAGGCAAGCGCCTGGAACAGCCAATCCGGCACAGGGACAATTCTCCATAGCAACAATGTGGGAGGACTGGAAGCGTACATCAAAGTGGTGTTCAGAGGTTGACCGAGGAAGCCATGACACAGGTTTATTTTACATGCCAGTAGAGAAAAGCAAGGATTAATCCTCATGCTGCCAATGTGAAGGCACATATCAGTTTGACCTCTGTGTCTGAAATAACCAGCTGATGCTTAAGTAAGGCCTACAGTCATTCGTCCATGTCCGTGCGGTCTTACAGAACAGCAGTTGTAAGAGAAGAGCTCATAGACAAGACTGCATCAGATTGATATATTCTTGCAGTTTAAGACCATTTCTTCAAAACTTCTGCTGGAAATGGATACCATGCAACCCAAATGTCTGGAACTTTGGTCATCTTTCAACTTAGGTTTGGAAAATTCTGAATGGTTTGGAAATAAACACTTTGCCCAAACTTTGTGAGATCTGTTCAGCCAAGAGCACTGGGTGCAAGGACCAGGTGAGTATTTTTTTATTTAAACTCCCTCAGTAACTATGTGCCGAGGGCAGGGAAAGGTAGAAGGCAGGCAACATGTTTGTGAGGTTATACTGTAAAATGTCTTGCCTTCTGTAGGGTGCAGTGCATAGAGAGAATAATGTCTTAAAGTTCCCTGTACTGGTAGCAAATTATAGGCAGGTTGTGGAAAAGTGTTCAATTCTGCATTACTCAATTCTTGTGAACTTAATACTGTTTTGTTGATTGATACTGTTTTGATGCTTTCCTTTCATATTCTATATTGGACAGATTGGTTCACTAAAGAATAAAATAAACGCTTGGAAAATTGGATTGCATGCGAGAATTTTTAACACTTACGAGCAATTCAGAAAGTCAGTTAAATACGTGTGCTCGAAGGTCCTCAAATTTGCGGGTGGATTTTTTTTCGAGCGCAGCCAAAAATCACTTGACAGCTAGTAAACTCAGTAAAAAAGTGCACAAATTTTCTGTAACAAAATGCTGTGTGTGCAAACTATTTTGTAGTGGAGCTCTATGATCTATTGTTACCCTTTGTTCTCTGTAGTTTTTTTGAGTTTGTTTTTTCTGACTTTATAATTAATGTGGAAAAGTACATGTCATTTTTCATTTGATATGTGTGTAATTTTTGGGTGATTTTTTTTTTTTGCAGTGTTGCTTTGTATCGCTTTACTGTACAGCTATTGTTATTGGACCCACTTATTTGGGTGGTTTGTAGATTAAAAGTTTGTAGTTTTGACTTTGCTCTGTGGATACATTTATATGCGAATGTTGCCGTGAGTGTTATTTAGTCAGCCTTGTTATGTGGCTTGGATCGTTAGCATGCAGATAAGCATGCAGATAGCAGATAGTATTCCAGTTATTTAAAATCAGCATAGGGCCACCATTGCCATAATGATATAAGAGCACAACTCAGACCCGAGCAGATAAGGCAAGATGAAAGATGAAAGTAGGACTAGTGATGAGCGGGTCCGTTGATATCCAGGTTCGCCGAGTTAGCCCGAACTTGCCAGCAAAGTTCAGGTTCACAAACCCCATTGAAGTCAATAGAGGCTCAAACTTTGGAGCCCAAAAATGGCTGTAAAATGTGGGTAGCAAGGGCTAGAGGGCTGAAAATAGAGGGGAACACCAGGGCCATTGCCCTGCATAAAATGGGCTAGGGAAGAGATTAACAGAAACACAAAAAATAAATACATCAATTAATAATTTTTAAAAAATTAAAAATATTATTTTTTAAGTGGGTCAATGGCCAATTTGGTGGTAACAGTTGAGGTGGATGTGGTGGTTTAAGCATAAAAGGCGGAGGAGGAGGAGGTAGCAAAACTTTAACCAGTCACTCAGGTGATGGCGCAGCCAAGTTCCATGGGATGCATGCCTGGTTCATCTTAAGGAATGTAAGGATGGACATGTTGGCTGTGGATAGGCAGATCCACTTGTCAGTAATGACTCCCCCTGCCATACTGAACACACGTTCTGATAGGACACGGCAAGACAGGCCAGCACCTTTAAGGCATAGAGGATAAGCTCTGGCCATATGTCCAATTTACTGACCCAGAAACTGAATGCACAGTTCCAGGAGACGTATGGACAGGTAGTAATCCACCATGCGAGTCAAAAATGTGTGTGTCTCCTGGTACTACTGGCCATAGTGATGGATATGGCAGACAATAAGATGTTCGATATTTTGGCCATGCTCACCCTCCCCTGTGAGCTGCTGACAGTGCTCCTGCTGCGTTGGCAACTTGCTCCACCTACTCCTCCTGGTGCCACCACTGAGCCCTCAAAGTCAGCTGGGAACTTTGCCAATAGTGCGTCCACCAGCTTGCATTTGTACTCTTGATCCTGATCCAGTGCTGGAATCAAGCAGGGTGGTCACCCAGCAATCAAGACTGGTGACTGTGACGATTACACAGGTTGATCAGACCTATTGATCATTCATCTGATCAAATCAACCAATCGTACTCCACGTTTGTCACCGCAATGGCAATCGGCAACGCGCGTGGCTATAAAATGCTGCCACCTGAACACAGTGTTCACCTCTATATAAGCCACACACAACACAATCAGATGGAACGAATCAATCGACCCACAACCACCTCCAGGTAGGGGCAATCGAGTGTCGAGTGTCCTAGGCAAGTAATGTAGCCAGGCTCTTCAGAACTAGCGTCAGCTTTTTAGATCCTTAATTCAGAGCATCAGTGACCCTCTGCTGTATTTTCAGAATTTATTTAAAAAAAACAGAAAAACAACAAGAAAAACAGTGCAAGGTGATAAAACAGGATTAACTATAAAACACGGTAAATAAGATAAATAGCAAATATAGATAAAAACACAGTTCTGTGATACTCACCTGTAGAATTGTTTTTTCCGTTAATCCATTCCAGGCCGTCCTTATTCAATACGATTGGGTAACTCCTGCCCGAAGGGGCGTGACTGCAAGACAAAAGAGTGGCTCCACCTCCCGGCCTATATCCTTCCGGCTGACTTCCTAGATTCCAGTTAATTAAAAAGCAGTATAACCAGCCGCACGGGAGGCATACCTATATCTCTGATTATAAATATGTACCATTTCATTTTTTTTTTTAATATATCCACAAGACTAGGCATCCAAGACATGGATATATCAACCTAGCATTCTTTTCAATGCAAAAAATTATTATAAAAAAGGACACCATAAAAGGGTATCAAGGATAGATCATAACTTCCTATTTCCCCCCAAAAGAGGCGGGTCGGACGGCCTGGAATGGATTAACAGAAAAAACAATTCTACAGGTGAGTATCACAGAATTGTGTTTTTTCTTCCAATCCATTCCAGGCCGTCCTTATTCAATACGATTGGGACATCCAAAAGCAGTGCCAAATATGGGCGGGATCCCAACGCGGAACAGCAGGTAGTTCCTTTCACTACCGCCTAAAGAACGTTTCAACCAAATACAGCGTCAGCTGAGGCCCTAACACTTACCTTTTAAAATTTGGTAAATGTATGAACCGAAGACCAGGTGGCAGCTTTACAAACCTGTTCCACCGAGGCCTGATGCTGAAAAGCCCAGGAAGCACCAATGGCCCCAAAACAAGGGGCTCCTTCCCCTTGGCAGTATAGACTCTTACCACTGTCTGTCTAATCCATCGACTGAAGGCAGACTTAGCTGGTGGAAGACCTTTCCGTGGACCCTCAGGTATGACATAAGAAGTCCAAACTATGGAAAGATTATGTAGTAGTGAGGTAATACCTTAGTGCCCTCACTACATCCAACAGTGAAGAACACCCCTTGCTTATTAGACACTGGAGCAGGACATAAGGAAGGCAAAAACCATCTCTTCATTAAATGAAAAGATACCTTTAGGAAGAAAATCCTAAAACACTCAATAACGAGGCTTACTGATAAGCTGCTAAATCAGAGAACCGCCTGCTGAGGTTATTGCCACTAAGGGATAACCATAAGCGCCCTTAGACTTAATGACGCATCTACCATGGTTCAAAAAGGAGGACTCTGAAAAACAAGTTCAGGTCCAAAAGCCGGCAGAAGTGGATTATGAGGAGGCCGCACCTGAGCGACTCCTTGCAAAACAAGTTCTGATAAAAACATTCTTAGCTATGGGTTTCTGAAAGAAGATAGATAGCAAATATTTGTCCTCAATTGAAGACCTTCATCAAGACCTCTGCAAAAAACGATATATTCTGTAAAACAGAACAGTACTACAAGCGAATCCCTGGATTCACAGATAATTGCTTGCAGCACTCAATAATAGATAATTTTGTAAAGATTTCTTCCTGGCCTGAATCATAGTCTGGATGCCTCTGGCAGAAAAAAACCCTTTCTGCCAAGATAAAGGATTAAATAGCCAGGCAGCCCAAGCCAGAACTGTGAATTGGGATGCCTTAGAGGCCCTTGTGTGAGAAGATCTGGATCGTCACCTCCAAAAGTTGCCCTCTGACATCCTTACTATGTCTGAGAACCAGCTTCTTCTTGGCCACAGAGGAGTCACCAGAATGGTTGGGACTTCCTTGTGAGCTAAACTTTTTTAGTACACGACCCAGGAGTGAAATCGGAGGGAAATGCATAAAGAAGCTTGAATACCGACCACTAAAGAGTCAGGGCATCTTCCGACTGTGCCCTGATGTAAGAACTACGTCTGGGATCCCCCAGCACATGCATAGGGATCAAAAAATCCTCTGGCTAAGAGACCATTCCCTCTGATGCAGGACCGTTCTGCTGAGATGAACGGCCTGCAAGTTGTCCACTCCTGGTATGTGTACCACCAAAATACATGGAACCAGTTTCTCGGCCCAAAGTAAAAAAACTCAGCTCATTCCATCAGGACTTTACTGCTTCTGGTGCCCTCATGGAGGCTGATATATACCACCGCCGTCCGATTGTCTGTTTGAATCCGGACGGGATGCCCCTTCAGATGGTATGTCCCATGTCTGAAATACAATAGAATCATTCTCAGTTCCAGGATATTTATGGAGAGTCTGCTCCTTCAGACTCCATTGTCACTGAATCGTTTGTGACTCCATGACACTCCCCCAACCATATAGACTGGCATCCGTGGTGATTATCTTCCACTGTACTGGAAGAAAGAATTTGCCAATCTGAAGAGGCTGAGGACCAGGCTAGAGACCGCCTTGCTGACTGTGTCATGTAAAAAGAGTGATCCAGAGTGTGTGGGTCCCGATCCCAGATTGTGAGCAATTCCATCTGCAGGGGTCTTGTGTGAAACAGTGCAAAAGATACTGACTCAAAGCAAGATACCATCAGGCCCAACAGACATATTCCTTGATGAATCGTCGAGTGAGGACAAGACAAGAGACCCTGTACCCTGGCCTGAAATAAGAGTCACTTCTGTGTTGGAAAAACACTTTTGCCTGAGACGTGTCTAATGACAGTCCCAGAAGAGAATAACTCTTCAAGCTATGAAATGATGTCTGACTTAAGAATTCGACTGGATAGTCATTATATCCTTCTGGGTCCCCTGACATGATGGGGCCCATATCAACGATAGTCTCAGTAAGGGATTATATGAATCCCTGACTTCTTAGAGAATTACATGAGACCTGCCAACACCTTGGTAAACACCCTGGTGCTGATGATAGACCGAAGGGTAACGCCACAAACTGAAGATGTAAGCCAACTACAGCAATGTAGATATGCATCCTTATATATACACGGTGGTTATCAAAACTCCAATCTCTAAAAAGGTGAGATGCGGCAGATCTCAAAGCTTCCTGCAAATATGAGCCAAATGCAGAAGTTCCCCCCCACACCTCAAGGGCGGGGGCATCCCTTCATGCCTGAGCCGGCTTTGAAGGGGATCTGGCTTTGTTCTGCCAGACACCTGTTGCCTTAATTTGGAACTTTGGGATAGAAGAGAATCTTTTCTTTTTTTTTTTCTTTCTTTTTGGAATAAGACAAAGAGGCCGAACCTCTAGCCGGAACCCTGGAGTATTAGAGGCCCTGCGGAAGCAGTATTAGACTTCAGCTTTTGTAGCAGATTAGATTATTTACCACTAGTAGCATGCTTTACCATGTCAACCAAGCCTTCCCAACAGACGCCCCCCTTAAAAAGGAGTCCTGTCATATTCCTTTTAGAGGCTATGTCAGCTGGCCATTGCTTAAGCCATAAAGCACGCCTTAAGGTGACCACCAGAGCTAGGCCTCTGGCACTTAATCACATCAAATCCTCCTTAGCCAGGAACACTACCTGTTGGAGTCAAACTGATCTTGAACAACTGGGAGCATGGCTTCCATGAATGACCCAAGAGTCATAGAGACCAGATGCTCCCAAAATTCTATGAATGTAACACTGGCCGGCCCAAGGCTGACCCCATAAAAGATAAGCATGACATGCCACCTGATCCACGCATTTATCCGCTAGATACTTTGGAGAAGCCCTATCAGAGGATGGCAAAATGAAAATCTTAAAGAGACCTGGCACCAGAGCGTCCACCACAGGAGGGTAAGACCATAATTCAATCTGATCTGGAGGAAAGAGATACATAGTATCTAGTACTTTAGGCATGGCCGGAAGACAACCTGACTTCTGCCATTCCCTATTGATCAGATTATAATAATGCATATGCTCCACAAAATCCTCCAGAAATGGAGGAAATCAACCATCCATCCAACTTCTCCTTAACCGGACAACCCATGTGTAGAGGACTCTCCAACAGATAACTTCCTGGGAGACTATGGCAGACAATTTCCTCTTCCACTCAGAGCAAAAAATCTTTTCTTTTAAAATATTTTTAGTAGCCAATACTCCATTATGACACTCTATAGGTTTAGGACCACTTGACGGCTGCCGACAGAGTTTAAAGACTCAGAAGGAGACTATGGCAGCCTCAATATCCTATTCAAATTGGAGGAAAAAATTATTTTCTTTAAAACCCTTTTAGTAGCCAATACTTCATGATGACTCTATAGGTTTAGGACCACTTGAGGGCTGCCGACTGAGTTTAAAGATTCAGAAGGAGACCATGGCAGCCACAATATCCTCTTCAACTCAGAGGAAAAAAATATTTTCTTTAAAACCTTTTTAGTAGTCAATACTCCAATATGAATCTATAGGTTTAGGACCACTTGAGGGCTGCTGACAGTTTACAGACTCCGAAGGAGCCTATGGCAGCCACAATATCCTCTTTAATATACTCAGAGGATTTCTTTTTTCTCTTTTTTTTTTTTTTTTTCAAAAAACCTTCTTAGTAACCGGTACGATTCACATCACGGTCCGCATGAAAACTGCCAAGGGGTTTCTCAGAGAGCACCGGCGATAAGGGTCAGAGCCCCTTCAGGGAGGAGACAACTGTCTCCCTATCCACTACAACCGTGGCATAATCCCTGCGCACCGTGCTATCCTCATCCAGGGCCACTGCATGCAACTGGATGGGGTAAATCTGATAAGGACCAGATGACTACCCCCGATGCCTCGATGGTGGCCATGGTGAATTTAATAATACTAGTCTATGACCCTGGGGATCTGAGACCAAGTGTATATAGGTTCTCGACAGTCACAAAACTACTGCGAGTCCTTGAGAGTAGACCACCATATAATTATATATTGCAATATAAATTATATATTACCTTGCCCTTTCCCAATCAATAATAAATAAAAAATTAAAAAAATAACCTACCAAAATGTTTAGGTCCACTTGAGGGTGGCCGTGCAGTGGCTCAGAGCAGCCCTTTTGCTGGCCAACTACCGCAGAAATTATGTGCAGCCAAAGGGGAATTGTGATCTCTGGCGATGCTAGACACCTTGCCTAGCCGAAAATGTTTAAGCTTGGTCGGCAAGAAAAACGTGCCCCGTCACGGAGGAGAACCGGCCACTTCAGCGGAGTTGGTGACTTCGCTAAGCCGAATATCTTCCAGCGTCCCCGACTAGAGAAAACGCGCAGTACCGCTGAAAAGCTGCTATGCTAAGCCGAAAATCTTTCCACAGAGGCAGACGGAGAAAGCGCTCTGCGCCCGGTACTTGGAACTTCGCCAAGCCGAAAATCTTTCCACAGAGGCGGACAGACAAAGCGCTCTGCACCCGGTACTCGGAACTTCGCCAAGCCGAAAATCTTTCCACAGAGGCGGACGGACGAAGCGCTCTGCGCCCGGTACTCGGTACTTCGCTAAGCCGAAAATCTTTCCACAGAGGAGGACAGACGATACGCTCTGCACCCAGTACTCGGAACTTCGCCAAGCCGAAAATCTTTCCACAGAGGCGGATGGACGAAACACTCTGCGCCCGGTACTCGGTACTTCGCCAAGCTGAAAATCTTTCCTCAGAGGCGGACGGAGGAAGCGCTCTGCGCCCGGTACTCGGAACTTCGCCAAGCCGAAAATCTTTCCATGGCGACGGACTATTTCCTCGTTGCAGATTTAGCTCCGCCCCCTAAAAAGGCGCGCAAATTTTGAATTTTTCAACCAGAGAACAAAGAAACACACAGGAAAGAGCAAAATCATTCCCTTGGTCACCCCCAATCAGGCTCACCAGACAAAAACCTGTGGCTGCTTATACTTTTCAATGAAAGCCTTCAGCCAGAGTGCCAAAGCACTACAAAGCGCACACTGGACCCTGCGCTTACCTTACCATCCTGATCCGGATACAGTTTTACGGAACTTCGCCAAGCCGAAAACTAAGGAGGCATAATGGGTCAATCCAGATCAGAGCAGCATAAGGGACCTAGGAAGACAGACAGGGTCTTGCCCCCGCTTCAAAGGTATAATCTGAGAAACAAAAAAAAAGTAAATGAAAGAGGAGTCTAGAGAGCCATGCAGTCATCCCAACTGCAAGAATGAAAACTGGAATCTAGGAAGTCAGCCGGAAGGATATAGGCCGGGAGGCGGAGCCACGCTTTTGTCTTGCAGTCACGCCCCTTCAGGCAGGAGTTACCCAATCGTATTGAAGAAGGACGACCTGGAATGGATTGGAAGAAAAAGAGAATACTTAAGAGTCTGTCTGGCCTGCGGTTCGATTGAATCAATTGTCTGTCAGTCCTCACATGCTTTCTGGCCTCCTCCTTAGATGTTAAAAGGGAGTGTGTGTCACTCTTGATGGTAAGATTAAGATTCGGCCCCAGAAAGGGGGGGGGGGTCACCCTACCCCTCCCACCAGGGGCTGGTATTGGTATCACAATCTGTCTCAGAATATACCAATCTCATTTCTGCTATCTGATACCGATTGGACACATTACAAGGGAAAGGGTGACACAAACAGGAGAGGAACTTTGTTTATTTGGTTTCCACACTGGGTGTTTTATTACCCCAAAACCACTCTGTATTTATTACTAGGTGGGAGGGGGAGGAAGAGAATAGGAGAGGATACAATTGGGGGTTATAACCATTGACCCGGCATGTATATTTTTGAGGGTGAGATGAAGGTGAAACCCAAGTGGGAGGGGGGAATAGAAATGAGTGGTTTACACCAAGCAGCCAAGTCAGCCGAAGTATATATATATATATATATATATATATATATATATATATACATACATACACACCAACCTACACACATAAACTACACCTAGGATATATATATATATATATATATATATATATATATATATATATATATTAAGGCACAGAGCAATTCATTCAATTAAGTTCTTAATATTAAAAAGGATGAAAATGTCAGAGATCCCACAGCGCATGCACAATGTACAATGCTTGATGCAGATCAAAACAACAATCAAATTCACACAAAAATCCCACGGTGTATGAACAATACAGATTTCATGCGATGTGACACCACCACCACACCAATCCACTCTTACCGGAGTTAAATGGGAATACCGCTTTATCGCTTTGCAGGTTTTAATGGTAGTTCCGCCACTGCATCTGTTTTGTTTGCAGATGCCCTGGTCATGCATGAGGTGCAGAGATGATTAGTAGTTTTCCCTCGTCTCAGCTACTGTTGGCACAGGGTGCAGATGACACATGTCTTGTATACTGCTTGACAAAATGCCACGCTGGTGAGATCCTTTGAGGCAGCTTTGGCGTGCTCAGTCCCTGGGCTTAGTGACCAGTAGTTGCTAAAGGCTGACCGCTGTTGTTTGCACCCTTCTCCTTCTTCTGCTGGCTGCCTGGGACTGTGGGACCACCACCCCTTCTTCCGAACTATGATGGTCTTCAGTCCATGTTGGGTCTAGGACCTCGTCATCACCCTGGCATCCTCTATCACTCACTCCTCCCTGCTAGCCTCTTTCTCAGCCTCAAAAATGCAGAAAGCTGCAGCAGCTAGCACTTGGGTCTCATCGTCATCCAGGGTGTCCTTTGATTCTCTTGCCATGTCCTCAAACGTGCTTTAAACCCTGGCGCCTGCTTGCACCAGAGGAAGGTTTAGCAGGCAATGATGAAAGACATCTTCTCCCTGGACGAGCATCGGCTCCATTATCAGCAGCAGCAGAGGCACCATGGCCATGACCCTGGCCCTTATTTACTGCTTTCTGCATTGCACCTGCATTGCCTTAAGTGTCCTGAACTGAAGAGAACACACAAACGCAGGTGCCCTAAACTATAGGTACTGCAGAGGTGCCTTGAACTACAGGTATTGCTGAGCACTAACAGATGCCTTGTACTATAGGTATTGAAGAGCCCTAACACACATGTGCCCTGAACAATTGGTATGAAAGTGCAGTTCACCCCAGTGCTTAGAGGATGTTGTGGGATAATGGTACATACAAACCTCTAGCATCTTGTAGAATAAGGGGATACACTCCAATGCTTAAAGGAAGATGTGGATTAAGGCTGCACATAAAACCCAGCGATTAAATGAAAAGGTGAGTTTAGGGGGCACCCAAACCCCAGTGCTTAAATGAAAAGGTGGGTTAAGGGGATACACAAAACCCAGTGCTTATAGCTTATTGTAGGATAAAGGGATACACCCCAGTGTTAAAAGGAAGATGTGGGTTTAGGGGGCACACAGAACCCTGTGCTTAAATGAAAAGGTGGGTTAATGGGGGACCAAAACCCCAGTGCTTAAATGAAAAGGTGGGTTAAGGCTGCACACAAAACCTAGTGCTCAAATGAAAAGGTGGGTTAAGGGGGCACCAAAACCCCATTGCTTAAAGTGGACCAGCACCCAGGATTTTGACTATCCTGGGTATTGGTCCACTTCCGCGGGGCACCCCGATCGTGGGTGCCCCGCCGTGTGAAACCCCCCAGAAAGCCCCGAAAACTCACCTGACCCCTCTCCCACGTCACTCACTCGCCGGACAAGGAGAGGCAGCGACGGACAAGCTGAGCGCGGGCCGCCGCCTCCCGCGCATCCCTCTTACAGGGAGCGGCCGGCGCGGGTGCGCGCCCTGCTAGAGGAACGCAGCGGCGGCCCGCGCATGCGCCGCTGGAACGAGGATCAGGTAGGATTTTCGGGGATCTGGGGGGGTTTCACATAGCGTTCGGATCGGGGTGCCCCGCAGTCAGGGAGCTGATCGGTCCGAGAATCTTATAGATTCCCGGGGCGATCAGGGGAGGGTAAAGGTGGGTTAAGGGGGCACCAAGCCACCACTGCTTAAATGAAAAGGTGCGTTAAGGGGGCACCAAGCCACCACTGCCTAAATGAAAAGGTGGGTTAAGGAGGCACCAAAACCACAGTGCTTAAATTAAAAAGTGAGTTAAGGCCACACACAAAACCCAGTGCTTAAATGGAATGAAAAGGTGGGTTAAAGGGGCACCCAAACTCCAGTGTTTAAATTAAAAGGTGGGTTAAGGGGGCACCTAAACTCCAGTGCTTAAATGAAAAGGTGGGTTAAGGGGGCACAGAAACTACAGTGCTTAAAGGAAGATGTGGGGTAGGGGGCACCCAGACCCCAGTAGTGACAAGCCAGTGGTATTAGTGCAGTAGTAATGACTAGTGAGTGCAACCCTACACTAGCCCTCACTTCAGCCGCTATCCATGACTATAGTTTGCCCTGTAAAGGGCAGTTTTTTAACAATGGAGTCTATCTGTCCCTAAAACACTGGCAACAGGAACCTCTCCCCATCTGAATCAGCGCTGCAATGGCGCTGAGACATGCCCAGAATGGACATGGCTGTGACTGCTAGGCAAGGAAGAAGGCTAATTGGCTGCTATGCAGCCTATCAGATATTAGTTCAATATTGATGTGCTCTCTAAAGACTCTAGGTACACAATCCTGCACCTTCTATCCATGGTTGAAGATGGAAAATAGAGTTTTCTCCTGTGAAACAACATTCTCTCCTCCTTCAAGCAGCATAACAATATTGTGTGAAACACTACAGTTTCATCTGAGGAGGCAGTCTAGTGCGCATGAATCGCTTAAAATATTTTGCGCTTGCAAATTCCACACAAAATAAATTAACAAGTTTTTTTTTCAGGTGCATTTTCACATGCTCGAATTTAATTAGCAAAAAGTGAAAAAACACAGCCTTTAGTGCTGACGAATCATGCGTGGAATTTGTACACGAAAAAACGAATCTTTTTAAGAAAGAAACACAGGAAATTTCATTTTCAGCCTTTAATGAATCAAGCCAATTGTGTGGAGCCTTTGTCAGAATGACAGAACACAGATGAGATTACTTTCTCAAAAACTCCCGGGCAGGGGTTCACAAACTTTTAATCAAATACGACTCAATTTTATAATCATTTCAAGTACCACATGGGTGGTACTGATAGGTTGTCAGTCACCTAATAGTTTTTAGCACCTTTGGGAGCAGATTTGTATTTATGAAGCAAATCAGGTCTGGGTACATTTTAGAAACCAACAGATAAGGTTGGGGCACAGATCAATCTTGAAGGCTTGCCGACTGCAACCTGATAGGAACCCCCCTGTTCTAGGGAACTTGCTATGTCTTAAAGGAGCAGTATCGCGAAATTTGCATTAAAAAAGATAAATAATTAAATAGCCACACAATAGCTTCTAACATGTATATAAATAATCTGGCGATAGAAAAAGGAAAAAATATATGCCTTTCTTTTAAATTGTATAACGACAATGGCTCAGTCCATTTGCTGAATAGGGGGATCTGCTGGGTTGTATTTAGTGAGCTGCTTCATTTAGCCCACTGGTCTCCTAGCAACACTTTACCTCAGAGGCTGACACTGTAATCAGTGGTAACGGCTGTGTGTGTGTGAGGTGCTGCTTTTGTTATGAGACCAGGTGACTCAAATGTGTAAAATCTATACAAAATAAACTAAACTGACTGAAAACGACTGAAATTCTTCTTTGAATAACTGTGCAGGAAAATCTAAAGGTATTAAAGTGGAACAAAACCCTGACCCGGCCATTGACCTTGCCCCTTGGGCATTCTAAATCAGGATGCCCACTATGTGAAACAACCCCTGGATAACCACAGATCCCCCCATTTTTCTGGCGCGCTCACGCAGATAGTCATTTAGACAGGCCGGGCGGCCAGGAAGGTTACTGCTCAGGCTCCTCATCTGGTGCAAACAGAGCTGATTGGATGAGAGCCCGCGCATGCGCTGTGGGACAGAGAAAGGTACGTTTTCACAGGCTTACTTGGGGATTTCACATATCAGGGCATCCCAAGTCGGGATGGCCCTAGGGGCACAAAACAAAACTCCAGATAGTGAAAATCCTGGGTTGGGCTTTGCTCAAAACACACAAAGCTGAAAGAAAGATCATATGGAAAAATGAAAAATAAGAATATGAAAGAGAAAATGGTAAACTGAAAGATTCTGCAGCAGAGCCAACATGAAGGGAAAACTGTCAAAATCAGCTAAATGACTTCTAGAGCTTTTCTCTGTTTTAGATATATGAGTTCTGGCCAGGCAATGTTGCAATGTTGTTATCTTATGCTGAACGGCTGCCAGCACTGAACAGCTGATACTTTGATGCATTGTTTCCTCCTCTCCTCAGCATGGAACAGGCCAGAGTGTCGGGCCCCAACACTCAGAAGACATAAACATGAGCTATTAGTCTCCAGCTGCACAACACAGACATCATTTTTTTCTAAATTGGCAATTCTTACTCCAACACTTACCTACATTCAAAGTACCATTTAAATATAAGTCACCAAGAAAAATTCGCGATACTGCTCCTTTAAGCCAGGGGTGCTCAATCTTCTGATGAGCAGAGGTCACTTAAAGCGGACCTTCAGCATCATTTAATGAAAAGCCCAAACCCTTAAAAATCTATTCCCCATCATCTAAAATTAATATATTTAAAATGTTTAATCACTTACTTTTTATTCTTTCCCTCACTGGCCTGCAACTCTGTTCAGCACTCTAGGATACGGGCGCCGCCATCTTGGCTCAGAAGCATCACATACATAGGAGAGGAGAGGGGTCATAAGTGCAGGGGGGGGCAGGGTTATAGCTGTGCTTTGCACAGACAGAGCAGAGCTGGGGGTCAGGGAAAGGACAGCAACCCCAGAATGCAGAGCAACACAGTCAGAGGACACTTCCTGTTAGCAGGCTGCCTGCACCTCCATGGGCCGCCATCTTGGATGTTTAAAGTCTCAGAAAATGCAATAGATGCAGGTAGGAAGATTTTTAATGTGGGCAATCTGTATGTGCAGCATGGGGGAAACATATAAGATAGACTCTTATTTAGGGTGAAGGTCTGCTTTAAATGATTTGGAACCTGGTCGCGGGCCACAATAAATAGGTTCAGATTTTTTTTTCATTTGAAATAGAATAATTTTCTACAAAAATCAAGATACACACTTTCTCCACAAATTATTTTTGTATGTCCTTCCACCACATCCCTGCATTCATATGAACAATCCTCAAATGCTAGAAATACACATACCGATTGGCTTACCTCTCTGAATATATGGGGCCCTCATTTATAGCCCTCCCCAATCAGTCCCACATCTTAACCATGTTCCCAATACTCAATCTAAGCTTTCAATGCTAAGCATCCAATTATTATAGAAACTACTTTACCAAATTATTATGTCAAAGATTTCACCCAGGGTGGTGTCCTACAATCATTGTCACCATGCTCCCCCAAGCCATCTTTGTCTCCTCTATTTGCCAATGCTCGCTTTCTATATCACTCTCTTTGCAATCCTTACTGTATCCATATTCAACTAACTTTACACATCAGTTCTGTTGACCCCTCCCATATTTCCCACATCAGGTCAGGGGCCACATCAGATGGCTCTGAGGGCCACATTTGGCCCCTGGGCCACAGGCTGAGCACATGTATCTTAAGCAGGGTGTGTACTGTACACCTAAGTAGATCTGAGCTGCAGCTGATGACAGAGGCAACAGGATAATCATTGTAGGTTGGGAATGGAGCAGTGTCCTGCCTGGATAGTCCAACCATTGGCTGGAAACAGATTTCAACATAAATCACATACCCCTCAGTAGTTACGCTATAAGGGAGGATACAGGAGGTAAAAGAGCTTACAATATATTAGGATAGAATATAATTAGGTTAATACCTACAAAACAGGATTTGAAAGAGTTTACAATCTATAAGGGTACATATTAGTTTACATAAGGAGAAGCACTTACAACATAACTAAAGTATTACATGAAAAGTAGAAGATATTACAGTCTATTATAGCCATAGAGCTCATGCCCAGATTGACGGATCTCATATGTGGGACACTTGAAAATACTGGTTGTAAAGGTTGAGTTATGTACTTCAGGCAGACCAACTTTATCAAGTGTCCATCCTATTGTGTATAAGTGTATAAGTGTAACTATACCCAGAAAGGAAGTTTATGTTGTCATCTTCTGCCACATTTGTGGGCCACATCAGCATCCCTACGGCTGCTGTCTGCTTTGGGCAGCTCACCTTCTTCCTGGCTCCCTCGCTGATATATATCGGGCAGCTGCATCCCCGCATCTTTGGGCTGTGCGTGCCCAAAGATAGACTGGGGGCAGGATCATGGCAAATGGCTCATGCCATTTGTTTTACTAAAGTACGCCTTAATTAGTGTTTTACATTAGGTAATGTATAGCTAGGAAGCATAAAAAGTAGCATGTTACTCACCCAGTCTGCACTCCCACAATTTTGTTGCACCTCCCAAAACCACCCATTCTCCATGAAAGTGTATGCAGCTCCATGCACAGCTCCCACCCACTGAACAAAGTTGGTTGCGAGTAGAGCAGAAGATGCACTGGATGTAGCAACTGCAGTCTAGGACCTTAGGCTGGTAAGTATTAAAGCCTGTGTTAAGGCATCCTAGCTATCATTAATTCAAAGAGCATCCCAAATCTAGATGTCCCAGTGCTGGGTTAAACAGACCAAAAACTTTTTTTTCTTTTAGGTTTGCTTTAAAGCTTTAGTAACCCCTTTTTAGTCCTTTTTTCAGAAGCCAGGACTGGCTGTGCTGCAGGATACATGCATGACACTGCACCAATACAGAGCCAAGCTGTAGCTGATGCAATGATTGGGTGATGAAAGTGTCACTTATGATCCAGGCAACACCAAAAATTCAGCCTCTGGACATCCATCAGAGCAAAAGACAATAGCTGCAGACTGGATCAGGGTTATTTTTTATGTCTATGTAATGGGGATGATGTGCCCTGGATTTAATTTAGGTGTAGGTCCTATTTAAGAGTGGGGAACCTGTGATTTCCTTTTGTGGGTCCCAACAATGATGATCTCCGCTGGTGGGCCCTGAGAATGACTTCCTCTTGTGGGATGAGAATGACCTCCTGAGAATGATCTTCTCTGGTGGATCCAAGAATGTGTTTCCTGTAAATGTCACATAGGGTGCCATATACCATAGGGCCATCCCTGTGAAGAATGAGTCCAATTACCTCTAGTGGACCCCAAAATGATTTCTTTTGGCAGACCCAAAGAATGATTTTTTCCTTTGGCTCAAAAAAGCTTTTCTCTTGTGGGTGATTTCCTCTTGCAGACCCCGGAGCAGTTTCTAGGCAAAATAGCGCTCATGGTGGAAAGGAAACATGTGTGCGGTCTCCTTACACATACTGCAGTGCTGCTGCTGTCCTATACAGGTATGTGCCATGCTGTGCCGCAGTGCCCCCTCCCCATGCCTGGGATAAAGTTGCCCCCAATGGCCTTGGCGCCCAGGGAAATCACCCTGCTCGTCCTCCCTTAGAAACAGCCCTGGCAGACCTCAAGAATGTTTTCTTTTGGTGGACCCAAAGGATGATTTCTTCTGGTGGGCTAAATAAATTCTTTTCTCTGGTGGGCCCCAATAAAGATTTCCTCTTTTGTCTCCTAGAAATTATTTGTGGTGGGCCCTGAGAATAATTTCCCCTGGTAAAACTGAAGAAACTGAGAAATATTTCCTCTGCTGCACTAAAAATACTCCATTTAAACTGGTCATTTAAAAGAGTCACATACGCATCCCTGACTGAGCAGCTTGAATTTGGGACATGTTGGACCAGATCTACTGTATGTGGACACAACATATGGTCTAATGCTGGACCAGATACTTCAGGGCTTATTAAACAGTATACCATAAGCCCTGATGAATCTGGTCTAACCTTCAACTACAGTATATACTATGCACTAAAAGATCTGGTCCATCACAGTACTGCTCTAGAAGTTTTACAGAGGTTCATTTCAGGAGCAGATCATCGAAGTTTAGCATATAGTGACTAGACCAGTCGTTCAGGTCACTATATAACAAAATTTACATAGTTTGGTGTTAGTAAATGATGCGCAAATATCTAAATGAAGAATATAAAGTTGAATGACTTTGCCACAATGGTTCAATATGAGCTATAGGGAACCTGTGGTTAAAAAACATTGAACCTCACCCGATTCCCACTTCCCCTTGATGAAGAAGATGAGTCACTGGTCTAGGTTGTCTCTGTTTTGCTTGATAACGGAGTGGATTTGCGATTGCTAAGGCTAAATGTCTGGCTGCCACTGGGCGGAAGAGCTGCCCCGCTGTCCATGGTGCTGGTGATCACTTTTTTATTTCCTTCAGGGATGGAGACATCCGTTGTGACGCAGAGAGACTGGCTCTCCCACACGGCACCTTCTGTAAAGAAAGAGAGGAAGCGCTTACATTTCATATATTTGTTTCATATAAAGATCACTTGTATAAAACATAAGGTATTTACATGCTGTATACAGGCTAGAGCCATCTCTCATAGTAAATAGGCAAAGCCATGCAAATAATCTGCATTTGTCTCTTCTGCAACCTCAAATGCTCAAAAAATACAATTCTGTGAAACTCACCTGTAGAATTGTTTTTGAATATATCCAGTTCAGGTCGTCCCAGAAGTAATGACAGTTAGGTAATCCACCGCTAGGTGGCGCCTGACTGCAGGATCAAAACTGTAGCTCCTCCCGGCTCCTTATAAAACAGGCGTCTCTCTATGATTCCCCAGTGGTTAAACAGCAGTAAGTAAAGAGACAGGCCGGGAGGCCAAGAAACCATGTTATTTCACATAGCTTAAGCATGTACTCTCTCCATCAAAACTAAGGACAATGGTCCAATACAAAAAGGCAATCACCATAACAGGCAATCCAGATATAATGAATAAGGGAGGGGTGGGACGACCTGGACTGGATATATTCAAAAACAATTCTACAGGTGAGTTTCACAGAATTGTATTTTTCACTATATCCAGTCCAGGTCGTCCCAGAAGTAATGACAGTTGGGACATCCAAAAGCAGTGTCTATTAGGGCGGGATCCCCAGTGCGAAACAGCATGTAGTTCATTTCACTACCGCCTGAAGCACTTTTCGGCTGAGGCCCTAACATCAACATTGTAAAACTTTATGAACTGAAGACCAAGTGGTGGCCTTACAAACTTGTTCAACAGAGGCCTGGTGCTGAAAAGCCCAGGAAGCACCAATAGCTCTAGTAGAATGAGCTGTAACAGGAAAAGGGGGTACCTTCCCCTTGGCAGAATATGCTTGCACCACCGCCTGTCTGATCCACTTGCTGAGAGTGGACTTGGCCGGAGGCAAGCCCTTCCTAGACCCCTCGGAGAGGACAAAAAGACAATCCGACTTCCTGAAGGACTCAGTCGCAACCAGGTAGTACTTAATGGCTCTGACCACATCCAGTGAATGGAGGGTCCTTTCCTTAGAGTTAGTCGGAGCTGGACACAAGGAAGGCAAGACAACTTCCTCATTAAGGTGAAAAGGAGACACGACCTTAAGCAAAAAATCAGGGTTAAGCGAAACACCACCTTATCCCTATGCCGTTCAAGGTAAGGAGGCTTCATACAAAGCGCGACCCTCTGACACGCGACACACCGAGGTGATAGCTACCAAAAATACCACCTTTAGGGCAAAATAGACAATGCAGCATAGCACAAGGGCTCAAAGGGGGGACCCTGGAGAGCAGAAAGCACCAGATTCAAGTCCCACACTGGTAATACAGGCTTACGCGGTAGGCGTATATGGGTAACCCCTTGGAAAAAAGGTCTTGATCAGTCTATGATTGGCAAAGGATCTTTGGAAAAAGATGGCCAAGGCCGAGACCTGGCCCTTGAGGGTGCTCAGCTGGAGCTTCAAGTCTAAGCAGTGTCGTAAAAAACTCCAAAATCCTAGAGATAGGGAAAGTGCGACAAGGAAAGCTCTTGGATTCACACCAAGCAATGTAGGCATGCCAAACTCTGTAGTATATCATGGAAGAAAACTTCTCCCGTGTTTGAGTCATGGTCTGAACAACCGTGGCTGACAGCCCCTTGTCTGTCAGGATTGAGGTTTCAATAGCCAGGCCGTCAAGCTAGCGTCTGTAAATTGGGGTGCCGCAGCGACCCCTGCGTGAGAAGCCCTGGGTCGTCCGGCAAGACGTAGCGAACGACTGACATCTGAATTATGTCCGCGAACCAACTCCGCCTCGGCCAGCGAGGAGCCACCAGGATGGTTGGTACCCCCTCCTGGGCTATCTTGCGCAGCACTCGGCCCAGGAGTGGAAACGGAGGGAACGCATAAAGTAGCCTGAACTCCGTCCAAGGAATCGGCAGAGCGTCTGTGGCAAAGGCCAGAGGATCTCTCGACAGGGAGACGAATCTCGGGAGCTTGTAATTGTGTCTGGACTCAAATAGGTCCACGTCCGGCTGACCCCAGCGGAGACACAGAGCGTAAAAGATCTTGTTGATGAGAGACCATTCCCCCAGACATGAGGCACTCCTGCTCAGGGTGTCTGCCTCCTGGTTCTCTATCCCAGGAAAGTAAACCGCTGAGATGCAAGGAACATTCTCCTCTGCCCAAGTCAGAATCTGGGTCACCTCCTTGAGGGCTCGCTTGCTCCGAGTTCCGCCTCAGTGATTTATGTAGGCGACCGCCGTCTGATTGTCCGAGTGAACCTGAATCGCACGACCCCTTAGACGGGGAGTCAAGTGAAGAAACACCAACCGGATCGCTCTCAACTCCAAGATATTTATGGGTAAGTGGACCTCCTGTGGCCCCCACTGACCCTGGATCTTCTGATTCAGCCAAAAGCCTCCTCAGCCGGTCAGGCTGGCATCCATGGTGACAATCTCCCACCGTGGAGTCAGAAATGACTTGCCTACCAGCAGATTTCTGGAGTCCAGCCACCACAAAAGGGACTGCCTGGCTGGGGGAGACGGTGAAAACTCCTGTTCCAGTGACTCCTGCGTCCGATCCCAACGGGTCAACAGATTCAACTGAAGTTCTCATGTGGAACTGAGCAAAGGGCACTGCCTCAAAGCATGACACCATCAGGCCCACAATTTAATCCCCAGATGGACAGTTGGTTGCTGACAAGACAGCAAGGCCTGCACCTGCGTCTGAAGAGCCACCACCTTCTGCTGTGGC
Source organism: Gastrophryne carolinensis (assembly GCA_027917425.1). NCBI lineage: Eukaryota > Metazoa > Chordata > Amphibia > Anura > Microhylidae > Gastrophryne > Gastrophryne carolinensis. The sequence goes on from CM051234.1 coordinate 319,798,054, forward strand.
AAGAATACCCTGGCCAGAGAGGTGTCCAACGTCATGCCCAGAAAAGTCCTCACCATCGAGGGAGTGATTGAAGACTTGGGGCAATTGACTACCCAACTGAAATCCTCGAGAGAGTACAACACCGTCCGGGTGTCGCTCTCGGCCTGAAGAAGAGACTGAGCCACAATCAGTAATCGTCCAGATAAGGCAGCACGCGAATGCCCTGGATTCTCAGGATAGCCATGACGCCCGCCAGCACCTTGGTGAACACACAGGGGGCTGAGGATATCCCGAATGGCAACGCCACAAACTGGTAGTGCTGATCCTCCAGCGCAAACCTCGGGAACTTCTGATGCCCCTGGAATATAGGGATGTACAGATAAGCATCCTTGATGTCCACCGTGGTCAAGAAGTCGCCAGGTCGAAGCGAGCTCACTGTGGACCGTAAGGTCTCCATGCGGAGATGTCTGACTCTGACAAACTTGTTGAGACCCTTCAGGTACAGGACGGGTCTCAGCAGTCCGTCCTTCTTGGGCACCGTGAACAGATTGGAGTAAAAGCCCTGACCCCGTTCCTGCCGTGGCATGGGACAAATCACACCTGACAGCAGAAGGTGTTGGACGGCCATTCGCAGGCCTTGTGCCGTCAATGGGTTCTGGGAAATCCATGACTGAAGAAATCTTGAGGGCGGCCAGACTGCCAGCTCTATTTTGTAACCGGAGGAAACTACCTCCTGAATCCACCGATCCGAGACACGCTGTCTCCAGACGTGAGCAAACAGCAGAAGCCGTCCCCCCACCCGGATGGGTGAGGACGCCCCCTCATGCCTGAGGGGCCTTGGTAGGGGGCTTGGGCCTGGATCCCCAGGAGGGATCAGGTCGGCCGTGGGACCTACCTCGTCCCCAGGAATCTCTGCGAGCACCTGAAAATGAAGAGCCTTTTCCTCCTCGAAAGGAGCAATAGGCAGATGAACCCTGAAAGGGCCGCGCAGACTTGCGTCGCTGAGGGAGTCTTCCATCCTTACCCCAGGAGATCCAGATGCTCCCCAGACAGCCTGTGACCCACAAAGGGAATACTAGCGAGCGCAAAGGGGGTTCTGGAGAGGCCGCAGGCAATAACGGGCTAGGGGCAGATACGCCCGCCCGATCATGCTCCGAGATAACACTTCTGGCGCAAGTGACACAAACCATGCTGAGTCTGCCCAGAGGGCTAGCACTGCACATGGGACAGAGCTTTACCCGCCCAGATGGGGTCCCAAGCTCACTATCCCCAGAAGCCTCCATTATGGTGATTTGAGTTATGTTAACAGGTACAAGGCACTAACGAGCCAACCTGGCCAGCCCGCAAAAAATGATCCCTCTTAAGTGATCCCTTTTTACAGGGGGGGGGGGGCGGAGGCCGAGAGGAACCACAACCCTTAATATCAAGGGGCCCACCTGGAAGACACAATGTGAAACAAGTATAAGCATCCCACAGCACATGCCCAGCGCATAAGAGACAATATCAAGAGACAATATAAAGAGGAACTCACGACACCGCTCAGGAGGCAGGCAGAGACGACAGCAGCGTGCAGGAGGAGAAGATGGCGCGGATCAGCCAGCAGCACACGTTCCTCGAGGGGCGGGCCGCACAAAATCGTGGCGCGAAAAACGTCATCGTGCGGCCCTGTTCCCAATATGGCGGAGGGCCCAGGAACATCAGGCGGCCCACGGAGGAGCCAAGCAGAATCACCAGCCCGGCGACCTCGAGCAGCTCGGGCAGGCCGGCAGCACGTGCGCACCCGGCGGCGGAGCCCACAGCCCCAGACATACTCCGCCCGTGCAGCGCCGACGTCCCCCCCCCTCTCACAGCGCGGCAGCATGAAGGAGAGGGGAGAGAGCGGAGCGACGAGGGAGCGAGGAGGGTGAGTGTGTGAGGTAAAAATCAGTAAAAAAAACACCAAGGACGGCAGTCCAGTCAAGTAAACACCGGCACAATACAACAATAAAGCTTGTGGGGCAGGAAGGGCATGAACCCGTGGGCATAAGGTGGTTCCTCTCCCCCCTATATAGGCTCACCATCAGCCTATACCCGGCTACCCTTTGGGCAGGGTCTGCGACTACCTTCACCGCCTCGGTCAGCCGAAGCTGGGAGGCAGTAGTGGGTCCACAGGAACGGTGGCAATAAGGATGCAGCGGCCGACAGGCTAGGAGGCCTCGCTCAGCTGCAGTATTCCAAGAGAGAGTATCCATACGATCCTTATGCAGCAGACTACAGGAAGAACACTGGGGAATCATAGACAGATGCCTGTTTTTATAGGGGGCCGGGAGGAGCTACAGTTTTTGATCCTGCAGTCAGGCGCCACCTAGCGGTGGATTACCCAACTGTCATTACTTGGGACGACCTGGACTGGATATAGTGAAAAAAGAACTGGCTGAACTGGCAATACATTCATATTATAAATATACACTGAGCTTGAGGAACATTTAAAGCAAGGCTCTCGCAGCTGACGTCTTGCTACATTTCACCAATATACTCTAATAAAAAAATCTTTCTCACCTTCTGTTGCCAGGCCATTTTTCAGCATTTTGTGCTTATATGTGTTTAACTGTGCAGGAATTTCCAAGTTTTTCAGGAAAATCATATTGTATGTAAAAGCCCAATTCCTCCTGATTACAATTGTACCAGATATGTATCAGTAGACACCCGTTCCTACCCAGGATGATGCCCCAAGTGTGTTTAATAGTATTTTAAACCCCTAAAAAAGCCCCCCCCCCTCTCCAGCAATACCAGCCCAGACACCAGCTAAGGGGGCTGATAGACCAGGGCCCAAAGGCCAAGCAGCAGCCCCCAGCTTGCATAGCCCACATGGGCTGTGGGCTCTTCTGCACCCTCCCTTGCTGGCAGGTGACTTGCAAGCCTGTCCTGCCCTGTGAATTGGTATAGGAGTCTCAAGGAGCCCTTCCTAGTGCACAAACTGAATTTGTGATAGTGTATTTAATTGATTGAGGCTGACTCCGTAAGTGGCTACTTGGTAAGTGGTGAGTTAAAGCAGGAGTTAAAAGCAGAAGTGCTGAAGCTGTAAGTATCTACCTTTGATTTCAACACTGAGAGACATTGTTGTCATGCAAAAGAGTCTGGATCTCACTGATCTGGCACTACATGGGTCAGGGGAGGGTGGTAGTATGGGGGAAGAGGAAAAGCAGGAAAATGAGGCAGCTAGCTGGATAACAGTTAGAAGGCGGGGTAGGGGTAAAAGTTACAGGGAGGCTAGCCCTGAACAGGCACCTCCAAACAAGTTTGCCCGGTTGGCAGATGAGGAGGATGTTAGCTCAGGGATGGCACAGCTGCAGCAAGACACATCTGTCGGCTCCAGTAAGAAAGGGAAGGGAAATGGGAGAACAGGGCAGGCAAGACAGGTGCTGGTAGTAGGTGACTCTATTATTAGGGGAACAGACAGGACAATCTGTCACAAAGACCGGGATTGCCGAACAGTGTGTTGCCTTCCAGGGGCAAGAGTACGGCATGTCGTGGAGTGGGCTGACAGATTATTGGGAGGGGTCATGGTGCATATTGGCACAAATAACATAGGAAGAAGTAGGTGGAAGGTCCCTAAAAATGATTTCAGGGACTTAGGCCGTAAGCTTAAGGCAAGGACCTCAACTGTAGTATTCTCAGAAATACTACCAGTACCAAGAGCCACACCAGAGAGGCAGCGGGAGATTAGAGGGGTAAACAGGTGGTTCAAAAATTGGAGTAAAAAGGAGGGGTTTGGGTTCTTAGAGAACTGGGCCGACTTCACAGTGGGCTAAAGGTTCTTTGGCAGGGATGGGTTGCACCTCAATGAAGAGGGTGAATCTGTTCTGGGGGAGAGGATGGCTAAAAGGTTGGAGGAGTGTTTAAAGTGGACCAACACCCAGGATTTTGACTATCCTGGGTCTTGGTCCACTTCGGTGGGGCACCCCCGATCGGGGTGCCCCGCTGTGTGAAACCCCACCGAACCCCCCGAAAAACTCACCTCTCCCCGCTCCCAGCGCCGACGGACAAGCCGCGGACAAGCGGCTCCTCCGCCGCCGCCTCCCGCGCGTCCCTCTTGACGCGGGACATCCCGATCTCGGATGTCCCGCGGGGAGGGAGGTGATCGGCCCGGGAATCTTATAGATTCTAGGGCGATCACCCATGGGTGTTGGTCCACTTTAAACTAAGCACTGGGGGGGGAGGGTAATAGCAGTTACAAAGGGGAAGTTAGGAAAGAAAGTGACAGTGGGTGTAGACATGAAACTGGGGGTGGAGAGGGGGGAGGGGTTAGCACATCTAGGAGGAAAAAGGGCAATATACAAAATTATCAAAATTATCATAAGCATTTGAAATGCATGCTTACAAATGCTAGAAGCTTGACTAATAAAATGGATGAACTAGAACTGATAATAACAGAAGAGCAATATGACATAGTGGGGATAACGGAGACCTGGCTGGATGAAAGCTATGACTGGGCAGTAAATCTACAGGACTACTGTGTGTTTAGGAGGGACCGTAACAAACGCAAAGGGGGTGGAGTCTGCTTAATTGTAAAATCCTCTCTACAACCCACTCTGCGGGAGGATATATGTGAGGGGAATGACTATGTGGAGTCTGTATGGGTAGAAATACATGGGGGGAGAAACAAAAATAAAATACTGATGGGGGTTTGCTACAAACCTCCAGATATATCCGAATCCATAGAAAATATGATGCTAAGACAAATAGATATAGCCGCTAAACTAAATGAGGTAGTGATTATGGGGGACTTTAACTACCCAGATATAGACTGGGACGCTGAAACATGTGGTTCCCATAAAAGTAATAGTTTTTTATCTAAAACAAAAGATGGCTACCTTTCCCAACAAGTACAAGCTCCAACAAGGGGGAAAGCCATATTAGACCTAATACTAGCCCACATACCCTGTGTGGGCCCGGGCTCTTCTGCCCCCCCCCCTGGGGTTTGGGGAGGCAGGTAATTGGGGGTGCGGGGGTTAATGGCAAGTCACCCGCTAGTTGCAGGTGACTTGCCTTGTGAACTGGTACAGGGGTCTCATGGACATCACAAAACATCTTTTTTTTTTTACTCACCTCACCCGATTGTCAGCTCCTGTGTTGATCAGCTGTCAGATGCCCTGGTGATCGCTGGCCAGGGCATCTGACAGCTGAGCCGAGGAGAGCCGGGACGACACCCGGGAGTGGCTTAACTGCAAGATGGTGGCGCCCGTCGGGAGAGGAGGGGGAGAGCCCTTTCAGGCTCTCCCCTGAAGCTGAAGTGCCGGGGGGGGGCGATCGGAGGCCCCCCCAGTGAAGAGGAGACCCATCGGGAGGCAGCGCGACCACAGGTAAGTAAATGGCATTTTTAATTTTTTTTTTTTTACAGTTAGCAGCTGCTGCTGCCGAAGTGGGGGGGGGGGCTATTCCCGGGGGCTCTCCTGAAGCCATCCAAGCCCCCACGGGGGATCGGATGGCACCAAATTAAAGAGGAGATCCGTCCGGATCCAACGAGGGGTCAGGTGAGTATTTTTTATTTTTATTTTTTTAACTAGCAGGGGGAAATTCCAGGCACGTAGTTTCTACTTGATTGGCACTTTACGGTAGGAGAAGCAACCACGTAGAAACTACGTGCTTGGCATTTAAAGGGTTAAAGCAGGAAGGGACAGCGGAAGTGTTAAATAACTATAAAGAAGAAAATAAACAATGTAAACAACAGATAAGGGCAGCTAAGCTGGAGACAGAAAGACTGGTTGCGAAAGAGAGTAAAACTAGCCCCAAAGTATTCTTTAGATACATAAACCGTAAAAGGTATAAACCTGAGGGTGTGGGCCCCCTGAAAAGCAAGGAAGGGACACCTATAGAGGGAAATGAGGAGAAAGCAAATTTACTAAACATCTTCTTTGCTTCTACATTCACAAAAGAATGTGACATGCCGAGTGAAATGCAGGGGAATAACCAAAACCCTCGATTAACCCTTCTATTGCCAGCCACGTAAATTTTACGTGGCTGCCTCTCCAACAGTTAAACGTCAGCCACGTGGCCAAAGTGCCTGACTTTCCCCATTAATAGAATAAAAAGTATTTTAAAAAATCACTTACCTGACCCTTTGTTTGATCCGGCCGGGTCTCCTCTTCAGCCAGAGGGGCTCCGATCGCTGATTGGGGCTCCTCCGGCTGCAGGGGAGGGCCCGGAATAGGTTCCCCCCCCCCCCCGTTTCAGCAGCCGCCGGGATTTGCCTGCAAAAAAATAAATAAATAAAAAAATGACAGTTACTCACCTCCGCGCCCGCCGGCTCCCGCCGCTTCTCCTCTTCATGGGGGAGGGGGCTCCGATCACCCCCCCGCTCTTCCGTCTTCTGGAGGGGGCATAACAGCCCTCCTCCCTTCGCATCTTCCGATGGCGGCTGCCATCTTGGATTCTGCCGGGTGTCATCGGGGCACCCGGCAGTTCAGCTGTCAGATGCCGGTGACGGCTGGACAGAGGAGGAGGGAGGTAGGCGACCCTCCGATCGCCTGCCTCCCCCCTCCTCTGCAGCCGTCACTAACATCAGATCGCCGCGGGACACAGGAGATGAAGATCGGAGGTGAGTAAAGTAAAAATTCTTTTTTTTTTAAAGTCATTTGAAAAAAGTGTCTTTGTCTTTTTTTTTACTTTTAACCCTTTGTGAACTGGTAAGGGGTCCATGTGACCCCTATACCAGTTCACAGGGCTCGGGGGTCTGGCAAGTCACCTGCGGCTAGCGGGTGACTTGCCATTAACCCCTGCCCCCCCAAATTACCTGCCTCCCCAAAGCCCAAGGGGGGGGGCAGAAGAGCCGTGGCACTAGGCTATGACGGCTTGTTGGCCCCTGCGCCCTGTTCTACAAGCCCCCATAGCTGGTCACAGGCTGGTTACGCTGGGTAGGGGGGACCTCACGCCATTTTTTGGGGGGATTTTTAAGGGTTTTAACCCTTAAAAATACAAAAAAAAATGGGGTCCCCCTCCTTGGGAGGGGGGACCCTATGTCATTTTTTTTTTAATTAACCCTTTGTTACCTGTAACCCAGTAGGTATAAAAGGCTTCCAGCAGCAGCAGGAGAGCAGAAGCCTAAGTGATCAGCGTGGGACACAGGGATGGATGGGGGGTAAGTATTAAAAAAAAATATTAAAAAACATTTATTTTTTTTTAAAATAAAGATATTTTTAAAAAGTGTGTCTGTGTGTTTTTTTTTTACTTTTAACCCTTTGTGAACTGGTAAGGGGTCCATGTGACCCCTATACCAGTTCACAAGGCTCGGTGGGTCTGGCAAGTCACCTGCGGCTAGCGGGTGACTTGCCATTAACCCCTGAGCCCCCCCAAATTACCTGCCTCCCCAAAGCCCAGGGGGGGGGCAGAAGAGCCGTGGCCCTAGGCTATGCCGGCTTGTAGCCTGCAGGGCCAGGGGCCACTAAAGCTGGCCCCTGTGCCCTGTTCTACAAGCCCCCATTGCTGGTCACAGGCTGGTTACGCTGGGTAGGGGGGACCTCACGCCATCTTTTTTTTGGATTTTTAAGGGTTTTAACCCTTAATAATCCCCCCAAAAAATGGGGTCCCCCTCCCTGGGACCCTATGTCATTTTTTTTTTAAATTAACCCCATGTTATCTGTAACCCAGTAGGTATAAAAGGCTTCCAGCAGCAGCAGGAGAGCAGAAGCCTAAGTGATTAGCGTGGGACACAGGGATGGATGGGAGGTAAGTATTAAAAAAAAATAATTAAAAAATGTATTATTTTTTAATAAAGTTATTTTTAAAGTGTGTCTCTGTGTGTTTTTTTTTTACTTTTAACCCTTTGTGAACTGGTAAGGGATCTACAAGACCCCTATACCAGTTCACAAGGCTCTGGGTCTGGCAAGTCACCTGCGGCTAGTGGGTGACTTGCCATTAACCCCGAGACCCCCCATTACCTGCCTCCCCAAAAAAACCTTAAAATTCCCCCAAGAAATGGTGTCCCCCCCCCCCCCCCCCGTGCAGGGGGACCCCACACCATTTTTTTTTTTAACCCTTTATTATGTGGATAGTAGTTGTATTTTATTTTGAAAATGTTATAAAGTGCTCTTTTCAGTTTGGGGGATCACCTGGACAAGAACGGGGGGCTACCGATACATATGTGGTATCATTGTAATCGGGAGAAATGGGGCTTTCACATGCAATATGGTTTTCTTTAATAAAATAAATGTTTTTGTTAAAATAAAGGAGACAATTTAAAAAATATATATATTTTTTTATTTTTTTTACTTATTTACTTAACAATATATAAAAAAAAGTAGAAAAAATACAAACAAGACATTTCATGTTAAAGCCTAAACTCTGCCACAAAAAGAAAATATGCCATTTTCTTGGAAATTTCTGCAAAAATCACAGTTAAACATCACGCAAAATGGTGAAAAATATCCTGTCAGCAGAGGGTGACAAAATCTCAAGTAGGCTGGCAGTTAAAAGGTTACAGGTACCTATGCATGTTGGGTATTGTTCTGCTCGGGGGACCTTGCGCTTTCAGATTTACCTTGTTTTTTCTTATTTGCATATTGATATTTTAGGAAAAGGTGTTTTTTATTCTGCTTTTTTATACATTTTTTGTGAAACCCTGTGCAACCTAAGAATTCTTCGATATATTACTTCCAGAAAGATGAGCCCACTACAACAAACTGGGTACGCTTAGAAAGCTTAACATGTGTACTTTCAGGGGATATTCCAAATGTAAAGGGTTGTTTTGGTAGAAAAAGCACAAGGTGCGCACTTTGTCTGCAGAGCTGAAATTTTGAAGTAAAATTACCGCTATGCGCATGCTTTACTTTGGTGTGTTTGGCAACTCTTTCCTTGACAGAACCTATGCATGTTGGGTATTGTTCTGTTCGGGGCATGTAGCCTTCTCAGATTTTCTGGTTTGTATATAGTTTTTTTTTAGGAAAATGTGGTTTTGATTCTGCTTTTTTATTCATTTTTAAGGAAACCCTGTGCAACCAAAGAATACATTGAGGGATTACTTCCAGAAAACTGCACTCATGTCAACAAGGCTGGTACGCCTAGAAAGCCTGAGGTGTGTACTTCTAGGGAATATATAGTTTGTGGGGGGTATTTCAAATGTAAAGGGTTGTTTTTCTTGAAAAACTGCAAGGTGCGCATATTGCATAGCATAGTTGTATTTTATCTGAAAATCTCCTAAAGCGTTGTTTCAGTTTGAGGGAGTCTCCTGGGCAGGAAAGGGTGTCTACCTATGCATATGTGGTACCGCTGTAACCGGGAGAAATTGGGGTTTCACACGCAATAAGATTTTATTGACAAACTTACATTTTTTGTTACAAAAAAACACTACAAACTGTAAAAAATAGTTTTTTTTTAATTTTTTTGTACAATTTTCACCCCAAAATATTGAGAATACACTTAGAAAATGACAAACAAGACATTTCATGTTAACGCCTAGGCTCTGCTGAAAAAAACAATATATCACTTTCCTGGGAAATCCCTGGAAATCCCTTCAAAAATCACAGTTGAACATGGGGAGCACAAAATAGTGCAAAATGGTCTGGCAACAAAGGGTGACAAAATCTCAAGGTAGGCTGGCGGTTAAAGGGTTAAATGTCACTGGTCTAACCAAGGAAGAAGTCCAGAACTGTCTCAAGCAGATAAAAATCGATAAATCCCCGGGACCAGATGACATACATCCTCGTGTTTTAAGGGAGTTATGTACAGTAATAGACAAGCCATTATTTCTAATATTTGTGGACTCAATAACTACAGGGTCTGTTCCGAGGGATTGGCGCTTGGCAAATGTGGTGGCAATATTCAAAAAGGGATCTAGGGGGGAACCTGGGAACTACAGACCGGTAAGCTTAACATCTGCGGTGGGCAAGCTGTTTGAAGGTTTCTTAAGGGATACTATCCTGGAGCATCTTGGGGAAAATGACCTTATTACTCCTTATCAGCATGGATTTATGAGGAATCGCTCCTGCCAGACAAACCTAATCAGCTTTTATGAGGAGGTAAGTTCAAGATTGGATCAGGGGGAGTCATTGGATATCATATATCTTGACTTTTCTAAAGCATTTGATACTGTGCCACATAAAAGGTTGGTACAAAAGATGAGAATGCTTGGACTAGGGGAAAACGTGTGCAGATGGGTGGGAAATTGGCTTAATGATCAGAAGCAGAGGGTGGTTATCAATGGTACACACTAGGATTGGGTCACTGTTACTAGTGGAGTACCACAAGGATCAGTTCTGGGACCAATTCTCTTCAATATATATAAATTACATTGGGTATGGATTAAACAGCAAAGTCTCAACCTTTGCAGATGATACTAAGCTGTGTAAAGTAATTAAAACAGAAGAGGACAGCCGGCAGCTACAAACAGATTTAGATAAATTGGAAGCATGGACAATTAAATGGCAAATGAAGTTTAACACAGATAAATGTAAGGTTATGCACATGGGAAGGAGAAATCTGTATCATGATTACACACTAAATAAACAAACACTTGGTAAAACAACAATGGAAAAGGACCTAGGGGTTTTAGTTGACAATAAGCTCAAGTGTAGTAATCAATGCCAGGCAGCTGCTGCCAAAGCAAATAGGATCATGGGGTGCATCAGGAGGGGCATAGGTGCTCATGACCAGAGCATCATTTTACCCTTGTACAAGTCACTGGTCAGACCCCATATGGAGAACTGTGTACAGTTCTGGGCACCTGTGCTTAAGAAGGACATATCAGAACTGGAGCACGTTCAAAGAAGGGCAACAAAGTTAATAAAAGGAGTTCGGGGACTAGAGTACCCTGAAAGATTGTCAAAGTTAGGTTTATTTAGTTTAGAAAAAAGACGATTGAGGGGTGATCTAATAACTATGTATAAATATATTCGGGGTCAATAGAAAGATCTGTCCCACAATCTATTTATACCTCGGAGTGTAACTATAACCCGAGGGCATCCACTAAGGTTAGAGGAAAGGTGCTTTCTCCACCGACATAGGAGGGGATTCTTCTCTGTAAGAGCAGTGAGACTATGGAACTCGCTGCCAGAGGAGGTAGTTATGAAGGATACAGTAAAAATGTTCAAAAGTGGCCTTGATGCCTTCCTGGCATGTAATAACATTTCCAGCTATGGCTACTAGACCACTGGAAGAAGATCTATAGTGGCTGGGATGCCCTCCTTGCATGTAATAACATTTCTAGCTATGGCTACTAGACCACTGGAAGGCGTTAAACAGGCTGAACTGGATGGACTAAAGTCTTTATTCAGCCTTACATACTATGTTACTATGATTACGCTGTTTTGTAATTTTGCAAATATTTTTTTTTGTAAATATATTGCACTATCACTTTGTTAGAGGGTATATATTTTTTTTATGCCGGCACAAAAATAAGATTATATTTATTATTAATTGGGTCCCTCTTATCATGGTCATGTAATTTACGTTGTGGGTAATTTAGAGGTTGGATGAGATTGAGGCAGCAGTTGTTTTTAATTGTCTTGTGTTTATATGTTGATTTTATTTTTTGTACTCTCAATAAATTTGATTAATTGAATTGTTTGGTAGTGCTCCCTTATTGGTGACGGTTGGAGCTTGCCGCCTTAACTGCATCTTTTTTGTACATTGTCTATTGTTTAGGTGAGCACGCCCTTGTTTGTTTAGAGCATTTTTGTGGTGCACCACTTGCATGTTTCAGGATTTTGACTACCCTTGGTATTCTTAGTATACAGTACATCCTGCTCCAGATATAATACTTACACTTGGGTTATCCTCTGCCAGATGGCGCTGCACTGCAGAGACATGGAAAAACAGGCTCCTCCCGGCCCTTCAAATACCCAGGGACCTCCCACAAATCCCCAGATTTTTCTGCAGGGCTGACTGCGAATACATGATGTGTCACTCTCTCGCAGGTGAGCGGGGCTATTAAAGCCTGCGGCCCTGTTGGACTACTCCCACCGGTCCTCTTCATGATGTGCCTCCCAGCCTGGGCTGCGCTGGTCGGGTGAAGGTAACCCCCAATACAAGCGGGGATTCTCATCCTGATGTGGCTACTAGACTGGCCAGTGTTGAAAAATTGCTTGCTAGTACTCTAGCGCGCAAGGCTACCGCAAAAAAGCGGCACATAATCCCTGACTCTGCTCCTTTCTCTACGGAGTCTGATGAGTTTACGCATCTATATGACCATACCCTTTCGGACAAAGGGGAGCTGCTCTCTGACTCAGAGTCATCTGATGAGAAGTCTAGGGGTCATGACGATTCTGGTTCTGATCACTGGACCCCGGATGATACTGATAAGCTATTGCTTCAGATTTTTGAGGTTTTGTCCATCTCTCCCCCTGTTGCGGCTCCCAGGCAAAGGGGTGAGCTATTCCGTACTGCTAAGGCTCGATTGGAATTTCCTGAGCAGACCCATTTCAATAACCTCGTGCTTAAGGAGTGGGAACATCCCAGTAGACTTCCTGGGATCCCTAAGAGTCTGGACAGGAAGTATCCATTTCCTGCTGACATGGTCAAGTGCTGGTCATCACCCCCTGAGGTCGATGCTCCTATTCTAGGGCTGTCTAACACCTCTATTATGCACTCCCCTGACACTACTACGCTGCGGGATTCTGAGGACCGGCGCATTGACCAACTGGCGTGCCATGCCTTCGCGTTTGGAGGGGCGGCACTGCGCCCGGTCTGCGCTCTGGCCATTACTGCCGTGGCGCTCAGGGCCATGGTCAGGAATGCACTTGACGGCCCAGACGAGTTGCCTGCTGATACTATTAATGCACTGTCTAACTGTGATGTACTTGTGAACTGTATCCCGTCTGCATCGGATGATGCTATTAGGCTGTGTGCCAGATCTTCCGCCTTGGTGCTGGCTATACGCCGCGCGGTATGGCTGCGACAGTGGGCGGCCGACAATGCTGCTAAGAAAGCCCTTACTGGGCTCCCTTTCAAGGGACTACGCCTGTTTGGGGACCGCCTAGACCTCTTTGCTAAAGGAGGTAAGTTACCACAGCGCAGGAGGCAGCCTCAGCCCTTTCGCAGCCAGGGCCCCCTTTCAGCCCCCTACAGAGGCGCTAAGCAGGGAAAAGGGGTGTCCTTCGCGGGGGCTCGCACAGACTCCTGGCATAGGAGCAGGGGGCGACGCCCTGGCTCCTCCTGGGGGACCAAACCCAAAGCCCCTCCCAAGACCCCTCAGGCATGATGGGGTGCCCTTGCCCGCCAGGGTGGGGGGACAGCTACAGCACTTTGCGCACGTCTGGAGGCGTCAAATCTCAGACCGGTGGATTCAGGAGGTAGTTACCTCCGGCTACAAGATAGAGTTTGCTGTGCGGCCTCCCTCAAGATTCATCAGGTCCCGTATCCCCCAGGACCCGGTATCAGCTCAGGTCCTGATGCAGGCAGTACAAGGACTTCTGGAGCTGGGAGTTATTTGCAAAGTTCCCTTGAGAGAATTGGGAGAAGGTTTCTACTCCAACCTTTTCACAGTACCCAAAAGAGATGGGTCAGTCAGGCCCATTCTGGATTTAAAGATCCTCAACAAATTTGTCAAGAACAAGCGCTTTCGCATGGAAACCCTGCGCTCAGCCGTTGGCTCTCTGCGACCAGGGGATTTTATGACGTCTGTGGACATCAAAGATGCTTACCTTCACATCCCTGTGTTCCCAGGGCATCAAAGGTTTCTCAGATTCGAGTTGAAAAATCAACACTACCAATTTGTGGCTCTACCGTTTGGCCTCACTTCAGCTCCCAGAGTGTTCACCAAGGTATTGGCGGGGGTGATGTCCTTGCTAAGGTCAGGGGGCATTCGAGTGCTGCCCTACCTGGACGACATCCTCATCGCCTCATGGCCTCCACAGCAGGCGGAGCTGGTGGTGCCCACCTTGGAGTCCTTCGGCTGGGTGATCAATCATCCCAAGTCCTCCCTGTCCCCTTCACCGGTGACCCCATTCCTGGGGATGATTCTGGATACGGTTCAGTCACGAATATTCCTTCCCCAACAGAAGGTGGAAGATCTGACTGCGCAGCTACGGTCCCTGCTCTCGTGCCCCCAGCTCTCCCTCAGACAGGGAATGCGGCTGGTGGGCCTGATGGTGGCGTGCTTCGAGGCGGTGCCCTTTGCTCAGTTCCATTCGAGGCCTCTGCAGCTTCACCTCCTATCAGTAGGTAATGTGCTTCCCCCATTGGTCAGAAGGTCCCTCTCGTGGTGGCTGGACCACAAGAACTTGCTAAAGGGCAGGTCCTTTCTAGCCCTCTCCTGGGAGACGGTCACCACGGATGCCAGTCTGTCAGGTTGGGGGGGATTCTGGAAATCCCTGAGGTTCCAGGGGAGGTGGGGCCCTCAGGAGGCCCATTTACCCATCAACATTCTGGAACTATGGGCGGTCAGGTTGGTTTTGGAGCAGTTGACCGATCACCTACAGGGTCTGTCTGTGCAGGTGCGCTCATACAACAGGACAGCGGTTGCCTACATCAACCATCAGGGAGGGACCCGGAGCAAGGTTGCCCTCCAGGAAGTGTTGCGGATTCTGACATGGGCGGAGGCCAATGTTCAATGCATCTCGGCTGTTTATATCCCGGGGGTAGAGAATCTTCTAGCAGACTCTCTGAGCAGGGGGACTTCCCGTCAGGGGGAGTGGTCCCTCTGCAACAGGGTATTCCCCCTGTGTTACCGGTGGGGCCTACCGGATGTGGATCTGTTTGCATCCCGTCACAATCACAAGCCTTTGTCTCCCTGTCACAGGATCCTCTGGCCTTGGCCACGGACGCTCTGTCACTGTCATGTAAGAAATTCCGGCTCCTGTATGCCTTCCCCCCGTTCCCCCTGCTGGGCAGGGTTCTGCGCAAGATTACCCTGGAAAGGGTGCCAGTGATTCTGGTGGCCCCGAGGTGGCCAAGAAGAGTGTGGTTAGCAGACGTGGTACAAATGGCAGTAGACCAGTACGTCCAGCCAGAGGAGCCAGATCTACTCACTCAGGGCTCCTTACGCCATCCCAGTTTACAAACTCTGGCTTTGACGGCCTGGCTGCTGAAACCTCCATCTTGATGGAGAAAGGCTTGTCTGCCTCAGTGGTGGATACCATGGTACAGGCTAGGAAGAAAACTTCTTCTGCCATCTATTATAGGGTATGGCGTTCCTACATTGACTGGTGTGAGTGTAGGTCTCTCCCCTGCAGGGAATTCCTAATCCCTAGAATTCTGTAATTTTTACCACATGGATTGGAGTTGGGTTTAAAACTCAGTACTCTGAAGGGTCAGGTTTCTGCCCTGTCTGTCTTCTTTCAGAAGTCTTTTGCACAGCATCCCTTGGTTAAGACATTCTTTCAGGGGGTCACTCACGTGCCCTGCTAAAGGTATAGCAGATGTCAGGCACTGCTCGCATATACATCGTTGGATCGGGGGAGAAGTTGAGTTTAGCTGGCGTACTGGGGGTTTCACACAACGTGGCATCCCAAATCGGGATGCCCCAGGGGGAGGGGATCAAGCACCCCTGAAATCCTTGCTGTGTAAACCCCCACTGATGACAGACTAAAACTCACCCAGTCACGATCCATGGAACATGCGTGAGCCGTGGCCACATCAGTGCTATATATTTAGCTGGGCACGTATCTGCACCAGGCATTTGTGACTGACAGGTGGGGGTACTTGCCGCAGACAGCGGTGAGCGGGGGTGTGGACGGCTTAATTTTCTGACATCAAAGTAGCTAAACACCACCAACCACGCAATTGCTGGAAAGGTGAGTTTTCTTGATGATCCTTGAGTATTCACACTGTACGCAAAGTCCAGGATACCTCGCCAGACGGAGAGTGAAAGCCCAGGGAGTTGTTATTCTTTAAATAGGAAGTCCCAAATACTTTACTTTGGCACTGATGTAAACTGTTTTCAGTTTTTAAATTGAAGCAGAAATGGCAAAGATATCAGGGTTTACAGGTTCAGCCAATGACATTCTTTTTTTATTCTGTCCCCAATCAGCTCAGCAGAGCGGGACAGGATTGATGGCCCTTCTCTCCTCCTGCACCTCCCACCTCCTCCTCTTCCAGATTCACATTGCTGATTATTATGAAGCATCACAGGCCCAAGGGCCATACCCACTTTTTTTAGAAGATAAATCATGAGGTGAAAATGTAAACCTTGATATCTCAGCCCCTTTTATTTTAAGTTAAAAACAGAAAACAGTTTAGGACAGTGCTAAGCGTAGCCTGGCGCAATGGTATAACAATAACCTTTGCCTGCAGTATCACTTTAATTTCTAAATAGCTGAAAGTTGAGGCCAATAATGATTACCTCTGGTGGGCCCCACATGCTCAAGTCTGACCCTGCCTATCTCCCCGATCAATTGCAACTTGAATCTATTTGCCAAGATACTAGCTGTAAGGCTAGAAAATATCCTTATGATGTCTACATCTCATCTCAACACATCGGCTTTATGGCATACAGGAACATAATAGCTCCTATCTAACATCTGGACACCAATCCACAACTTCTCTTCCACAACTTCTCTTTGCAGCCCTTTTTGCTGTGAATGTGAAAAAGGTCCGGCTCTCATTAAGGTATTAAGTGCCCAAACTATCGGGAGACACTCCTTCTCTATCATGGAGTAGGCAACCTTCCTTGGCAGGAGATTTCGGCTCAGGTACTAAATGGGGTGATTTCTTGTCCCGTGGCGTTGTTCTGGCTGCGCACAGCACTGAGGCCAAAGTCATTGGCATTGGTATGTTCTAAAATTGTTTGCATGATGTTAGCTGCTTACAGCAGAGTTGTCTCCAGAGCCCGCAAGGCCGTCTTGCAGTCGCTAGTCCAATCAACTGCAGGGGGCAGCTTCTTCCTGGTGAGGTCAGTCAGGGGCTTCACGGGGCTACTATAGTGAGTATCATGTGGGAATAAAGATAGCAATGTTGCTCAGGTATGCAGCCCCAGCCAAATGATGAAGCAGGTCACCAATTGGTAGCGTTAAGTACAAGTGTTGAGCCCTCTGTCGTCCATGCAGAACTGCAGGGCTCAGCCCTTTTTTGGGACCGAAGTTCAAGCACTGCTGGATGCTTGAATGGCAATAGACATACAATATAAAAAGTCAGCTCTACCTCGATAGCAGATTACATCCCAGGTTGTGTGATGATTCGGCTCAGCTGTGAGCACTCCACTCCAGATTCAAGCAAAGAAAACTTTGTTGCCAACCAGAAGATCCACTTAAAATTTCTTCAATACTTTATTGGACAAATTCATAAAACCATGCTACTAAAAAACGCAACTTAATCAAATACCGGGAGCAGCGTATACATCGGGAACTGATTATAGTCCCTGGTATGAAAAATTAGCATATAGGCCGCCCCCTATGCGTGACGCAATCTCCGTCATTGGGGTGCGGCTCAAACTCTGATAACCCGAATAGGAGGCGGAGGTGGTATAATACTCACCGCAAAGCACTGTCCAATCAGCAACTGCAGAAGAAACAGATGCTCTTTGGCGAATTGCACAGCTCTCGAGGGAGAAAAAATATATACCTCTAATAGACGGCCAGAAATAATTAATAGTAACGTGGATTAGAATTGTCTCACAAGCAGGGGAACTAGGCAACATATAATAAATTACACATATTTCATATACATCCTAAAGCATTATTCTGAGTGTAAACATATAATGTCCCCAACTCAGAAAAGATAAATAAAATAAACAGATATGGATTAGAAAAATTCATTGATATGATAATACAAAATATAATGTATACATCAGCATCTTATCTAAGCCATCTTAAAGGGGCCTAAAAATGCAATCCAATGCACAGGTCTACATCCCACCGATGATTTAATCCTTTTGGGACACGAGTGTCTATAATGAAAATCCATTTGGTTTCTTGATGTAAAAGCTTTTTATAACAGCCCCCCCCCCCCGGGCCCATTGTGTTTAATATCTGCAATATGCTTTGCAATACGACATTTAATTTTCCTAGTTGTACATCCAATATACTGTAATTTGCATAAAGTGCATTCTATTAAATAAACGACATAAGTACTATTACAATTAATAAATGTCTTAATAAAAAAAAGATTTTGGTCGTATTCAATTTAAATTGGTCCCCTGTAATCACAGATGGACAACACCCACATCTATTCCCTCCACATCTAATATGGATGCTTGAATGGACCCTAGCTGCAGCATCTCTTCAATTTCCTGGTGCATTTGCTGCTGGACCTCCAGGGAGACTCTATATGTTGGCTGCCTGATCAGGGGGTGACCCCAATTGTTCAAGTGGTGGGCGGCAAATTGTGTCCATCCGAGCTTGCTGTTGAAAAACTCCCGGAAGGGGTGTAGGGTTGTCCACAGCTGGGACTGTAGGTACTCCGAGAGCTAATGGGAAATCTCCACATCCTCAATAGTCCCCCCCGAACTTTGGAGAGTATATCTAGGAGGGTCTCCATTTCTCCCTCATAGAAGTCCCCCCCCTCCATCCACCATCATATGCTGTCGCCTAAGTAACCTGTCTTCCCCTTTGTTTTCTCTCTTGCCCCTTCTCATCTCTAGTTTAAATACCCCCCCACCCCTTCTAGTATCCTCTTACCCAGCACAGCAGCTCCCCTTCCATTCAGGTGCAAATTATATGTAGAATACAATTTGTACCCAATGAAAAGTCAGCCGAGTGCTCTAGGAACCCAAATTCTATTGCTCTGCACCAATACTAGAGCCATGTGTTTAACTCTCTAGACTCCTGCTGTCGTTCATGTGTAGCACATGGCACAGGCAGTATTCCAGAGAATACAACATTGGAGGTCCTTCTCTCCAACCTGGTGCCTAATTCCTTAGATGTATTTTTAAGGATCCTCCATCTCCCATTAGTTCTGTCATTGGTACCCATGTGGACCATGACAGCTGGATCATCCCTAGCCTCTCCCAGTAATTTATCCATCCTTTCCTCCATATGCTGAAACCTGGCACCAGGGAGACAGCAAACCATTTGGTTGAGGCGGTCGGTGACAAATTATTCTATCAGTCAGTTTAACGCTGCAGTATTCACCCTGGAACTGCGGCTCCTGAAGTGTATACATATGACAAATTGTGCACTAAAGTAGACCTCCAATGTTTCTAGCCATTATCCCAGTTACAAGAACAGCAGTGAAATCGCGATTTTAGTGCTTACAGTTGCAGCAAACTGGGCTTTTAACTTCTTATTTTAGCTCTATAACACTAAACCGGACCAATAGCCTTGGCACAGTTGGAAAAGAAAGGTAGCAGCCATTTTGGAGCTTCCTCTCCCAACTGACATAACTGAAATGCACAGTAAAAGGAAGCCCAGCATGACTGCATGGACTGCAAGCCCATGAGCGTCCATCTTGTTTTTAAAATGTATCCCAGTAGTTGTTATAAAAAGGTAAATTATTTTTTACATGCATCAATCTAAATTTCCCTGGAGAGGGATGCACGAGGACTGTTTGCCTTGTTGGTCTGGTTTAATTCATTCTTGACTGTTGGTCTGCTTAAGGAAATAAACAGTTTAAGTCCCCCAATATAAAGACCCTTAATGAAAAGTCCCCTCACTTGAAAATACAACCAGAGCAAAAGCTCCTAAACTCACTTTAAAACAATCTCATGTATAGCAAAGCAATACTTCTCTTTACCAGTGTCAGGCTATGGCTAGTCTGACAAATAGAAGGCTGGCCTCAGGTGAAGTAAATAGGCTTCTAATCAGGCAGCAACAACCCCACCCAATTAACTCTGCTCCCTATCAAATGCAAAATAACCAATGTATTTTAATATAGGGCTAAACCCTGCAATACAAGAAAGAAAAACACAGTAACACAGTACAGTAACAACAACACCTATAATACAAACGTACTTGAAAATACAACCAGAACTCTCAAAAGCTCCTAAACTTGTTTTAAAACAATCTTATATAGCAAAGCAATACTTCCCTTCACCAGTGTCAGTCTATGGCTAGTCTGGCAAACAGTCAGACTCTACATCCTGTCTTAGGGAAGAGACCCATGAAGGGATCCACTGCCTGGCTTGTAAAAACCAAGGACCGAGGCAGAGGAGAGAACAGAGAAATTTGATAATCGTTCCTTACGATGTACAGAATAAATGGGTTCTGAGAAATCTCCTGCCAAGCTGTTTAAAAAATTGACAGCCTGTCCCCCACCTCCTGTTCTCTGTGTTAATCCAAGGCTGCCCCAAACAACCTGCCACCCTCAAACGGTACCCACATAATTTATTTTTGGATGCAATAGCCCCATCCCAGGATTGAAGCCAAATTGCCCTTCTGGGTGAATAAATCAGGGCTGTAAATTTTGAGGTTATTACATAGCCCTGCTAGCCGCAACCGCCAGGTATGCTGTCGATTTTTCTAGTGTGTCCAATGTGCAAATACTTAGCAATCTCATCCAGAGATGAGCCTTTCTGGACAATGAACTGAAGATCCTGCACCCAAATATGTAAATTCCTGGCCATGTGTAAACAATAGACTATTAATAACTAAAATATTATATCAATATCTAGATATTACTATAAATCTCCTGCCTGGGTCGCCACTTTGTAAACAATATTAATAACTAATATTAATAATATCTCCTGGCTGGCGCAAGCCAATTATGTAAACAATTTAACTAGCATAAAAATTATTAATATGAATAACTAAAATATTAATAATATTAATGTGTATATATATTTATATCCTGCCCGGCTCGACTAAAATAGGCAAACACATATACAAATATTATCAATATCTGGCCAATGATCACGCAATGGATACACGCATAAGACTATAAGACTGTAGGTTCTTTTGACTTCTGGTAAATGCAGTGGACACTGAGACACGTAGTAAACGTGAGACACGTAGTAAATAAAGAGATATATTGTAGTAAAAGCAAAACAAAATGGCAAAAGACAATACAATTTACTTTACATGCAACCACAGATATATTAACCCCTAATGGGTGGATTTACAGCACCAATACCATACTGACAGAAAATTCACACAAGGAACTTACAATTAATCATGCAGAAAAAGAAAAGAGCCACACAAGTTAAATGGACACCCCAATACAGCAATATTCCCTGATAGCACTAACCAGTGTTAGCTATGGCACAACATCCGTATCAGCTCAGTTACCTGCCTCAGTGAATCGTCTCCCCCAGCGCTATTCAGGGCCCTTCTCCTGTACTCACACCGACTCTCCGTCTTGCCTTCCTTCCTTCTGCCTCCTCAATTATACTTCCCTGCCCTTTGATCTCCAGTCCTGCTGTTCTCCCCACCTTCATTCCTTCTGCCCTAATTATACTAAAAGTGGGCTTCTGGTATTCCTTTGATCTTTTATGACCCTAGTCTTCTCTTAATCTGGCTTCTCAATCTTGTCCCAGCCCTGCTTTATTGTCGCAGGATGCTGTCCTATCTGATTGGAATACAATTCCTGCCCGGCCACCTGTGCATGCTGGTATTGTAAACTATTTTGCTGTATATTCCTATACTTAAATATGCAACATTATTAGCAATATTGATTTTCCATAAAGGCCCATTATTTACACATGCTTGTGGCTGCAAGGTTGGGCTTAAACCCCAAAGCTGTGGCTTTCCACACCTGCTGCAGGAGGAATTCAGCCATTCTATCCATAGCATCCTTGCTATTCCAGAGTCATCAAAGGACCTTGGGTACCTTTGCCCAGATGTTCTTCTCAGATTCCCGAAATGGGAAACCTGACATAACAAAATGTCTTCTCTGGCTCACTCTATTCATATAACATTATCTCCTTGATTAGACTCCCTTGGCTGAAGATCCTCATAAACCTTATCTTGAGCAGATAACTCAAAAAATAGGCTCAGATAAAAGGCTTTTAACAAATCATTCATTTCAGACATAGGAAACAAAAACTGGGACGGGTTTGAACAACAGGCTTTCCCCTCCTCTTCTTCCTCTTCCTCACCAACAAAAGAGGAACTTTCCTCTTCTTGAGGATTACTAAAAACCAAAGAGTCCTCCACATAACAATCTAACTCCACCACCTTCTTCCTCCTTAGGGGAAGGCAGAGGTAGATAAGGGGTAGGCTAATAAACAAATGCCAGGATAGGCACCAAATCTTTAATGTTTAAAATACATGAGCATTCAAGCATAAGCATCCAAGGGTGAGTTTGCTCTCATCCTACGTGTTAGGTAAGAGTGAGGGAAGGATAATATCTTGGGACCCATGGAATGCCGAAGCAATTTTAGTGAGCTACAATGAATCAGGTCTCAAGATGGCTTTTTCTGGGAGGATTGTGCAAAAAGGCTCCCTAAGGATAGAGCCTGGACGTCACTAACCCTATGTGCAGATGTAATGGCTAATAAAAAAAATACAATTCTGTGATTACTCACCTGTAGAATTGTTATTATGAGTATACAGAACGTCCTGCTCCAGATAAAATTCTTTACTCATGGGTATTACTCCGCCAGATAGCGCTGGACTGCAGAGACCGCGAAATTGGCTCCTCCCGGCCCCTCAAATACCCGGGACCTCCCACAAATCCCCAGTATTGAAAAGCAGTTAAACAAGAATCCGGGAGAATGATAACAGAACCAACTAGCAACTATCAAACAATGATAACAATCACCATACAGGGGATCCAAGGATAATGAACAAAGGGTGGGGTGGAGCAGGACGTACTGTATACTCATAATAACAATTCTACAGGTGAGTAATCACAAAATTGTATTATTCTTAGTATACAGTACGTCCTGCTCCAGATAAGATTCTTTACTCTTGGGACATCCAATAGCAGTGTCCGTAAAGTAGGGTGGGATCCCCAAAAAAGGTAACAGCAGACAGGTCAGACCACTGCCGCCTGCAGAACCTTGCGGCCAAAAGCAGCATCAGCTGAGGCCCTAACATCAACCTTGTAAAACTTTGGAAAGGTATGAACAGAAGACCAAGTAGCGGCCTTGCAAACTTGTTCAACAGAAGCCTGGTGCTGAAAAGCCCAAGAGGCCCCAATAGCACGAGTAGAATGAGCAGTAAGGTGGAAGGGAGGATTCTTCCCCTTAGCAGTGTAGGCCTGAATCACAGCCTGACGGATCCATTTGCTGATAGTAGATTTAGCAGCCAGACCCTTCCTAGGACCAGAAGGGGCCACAAAAAGAGCATCAGTTTTTCTGGAAAGTGCAGTAGCCACCAGATAGTACTTCAGACTCCTAATCACATCCAAGGAATGCAAAACCCTCTCCTTAGCGTTACTAGGATTAGGGCACCAGGAAGGTAGAACAATGTCCTGATTCAGATGAAAGGCAGACACAAGCTGGAGCGAAACACCACCTTGTCCTGGTGTCTCTCAAAGTAGAGGGGCTGGATGGAAAGCGCCGCCAACACAGAAACACGCCTAACAGAAGTGATAGCCACTAAAAAGACAACCTTGAGAGTAAGAATGGCCAAAGCTGCCTCCTGCACAGGTTCAAAGGGAGCACCCTGCAAGGCAGACAAGACCAAGTTCAAATCCCAGACAGGCAACATAGGCTTACGAGGGGGACGCACATGAGTAACCCCCTGGAAAAAAGTCCTGATCAGAGAATGCTGAGCAAAAGACCTCTGGAAGAAAACAGCCAGGGCAGAGACATGACCCTTCAGAGTACTGAGTTGAAGCCCCAGATCCAAACCATGTTGGAGGAACTCCAGGATCCTGGGAATAGAGAACACACGACAGGGAAGAGACCTAGACCCACACCAGTCAATGTAGGCACGCCAAACCCTATAGTAAATAGAAGAAGACTTCTTTCTAGCCTTGATCATGGTGTCAACAACAGAGGCAGACAGCCCCTTTTCCATCAAGATGGAGGTTTCAGCAGCCAGGTCGTCAAAGCCAGAGTTTGTAAATTGGGATGGTGTAAATGTCCCTGAGTGAGCAGGTCGGGAACCCAGGGCAGAGCGTACTGATCTACTGCCAGCTGCACTACGTCTGTGACCAACGCTCTTCTTGGCCACCTGGGAGCCACCAGGATAGCTGGCACCCCTTCCTGAGCTATCTTGTGCAGAACCCTGCCCAACAGGGGGAATAGGGGAAAGACATACAGAAGCTGAAAATCCTGCCATGACATTGCTAGAGCATCTGTGGCTAAGGCCAGAGGATCCTGGGATAGGGAGACAAAAGCTGGGAGCTTGTGATTGTGAGGGGACGCAAACAGATCCACATCTGGTTGACCCCAACAGTGACACAGAGATTGAAACACCCTGTCGCAGAGGGACCACTCTCCCAGGCGAGAGGTCCCCCTGCTCAGAGAGTCTGCCTGCAGATTCTCCAACCCCGGAATGTACACAGCTGAGATGCAGGGAACATTGTCCTCCGCCCAGGACAGGATCAGAGACGCTTCCTTGAGGGCCCCCTTGCTCCAGGTCCCTCCCTGATGATTGATGTAGGCGTCTGGTTGTCCGAGCGTACCTGAACAGGCCGGCCCCGAAGGTGTTGGATCAACACCTGATCGCCCTCAATTCCAGAATGTTGATGGGCGTGTGGGCCTCCTGAGGACCCCAGCGCCCTTGGAACTGTAGGGACTTCCAGAAGCCCCCCCAACCCGTCGGACTGGCATCCGTGGTGACCATCTCCCAGCAGGGGGCCAGAAAGGATCTACCCGCCAACATGTTCCTGTCCAGCCACCACGAGAGAGACCTCCTGGTCCAGGGACGCAGGATCCTTGTCCCATACTGACAAGACGTGGAGTTGCAGAGGCCTCATGTGAAACTGAGCATAAGGGACCACCTCGAAGCACAACACCATCAGGCCCACCAGCTGCATTCCCTGCCTGATGGAGGGATGAGGGCAAGATAGCAGGAACTGAACCTGCGCTAGCAGACTGTCCACCTTCTGCTGAGGAAGAAAAATCCTTGCCTGAACTGTATCCAGATTCATTCCCAGGAAGGGTGTCACCAAGGAGGGAGACAGGGAAGACTTGGGATGGTTGATCACCCAGCCAAATGACTCCACAGTGGACACTACTAGCTGAGTATCCAGCTCTGCCTGTTGGAGGGACTGAGAAGTGATGAGAATGTCGTCCAAATAGGGCAGCACGCGAATGCCCTGAGCAGAGACATCACTCCTGCCAGCACCTTGGTGAACACTCTGGGAGCCGAAGTGAGACCGAAGGGCAATGCCACAAATTGGTAGTGCTGATCCTCCAGAGCGAACCTGAGGAATCTTTGATGACCTGGAACAACAGGAATAGGAAGATAAGCATCCTTGATGTCCACAGAGGTCATGAAGTCCCCTGGACGCAGGCAACTGATAGCAGAGCGCAAAGTTTCCATGCGAAACCATCTTCAAGTCCTAGATGGGCCTGACTGACCCATCTCTTTTGTGCATGGTGAAAAGGTTGGAATAGAACCCCTTGCCCCTTTCTCGTAAGGGGACCTGACAGATGACCCCCAGCTCCAGAAGTCTTTGCACTGCCAGAATTAGAGCCTGAGCTGACATGGGGTCCTGAGACATCCGGGATCTGATGAATCTTGGGGGCGGCCAGGCAGCAAACTCTATCTTGTAACGGAGGACACTACCTCCTGAATCCACCGGTCTGAGACATGAAGCCTCCAGACGTGAGCAAAATGCTGAAGCCGTCCCCCCACCCGAATAGGTGAGGGCGCCCCTTCATGCCTGAGGGGGCTTGGGAGAAGGCTTAGGCTTGGAGCCCCAGGATGAGCCAAGGCGTCCACGTCCTCTGCCCTTACCCCAGAAATCTCCTCGGGCCCCAGTAAAGGAGACCCCCCTCCCCTGTCTGGATCCACGGTAGGGGGAAGAAAAGGAGCATGGGCCCCGAAAGGGCCGAGACTGCCTCCTGCGCTGGGGTAACCTGCCTCTCTTAGCAAACAGGTCCAGGTGGTCCCCAAATAGGCGCAGCCCTTTGAAGGGAAAACCAGTGAGAGTCTTCTTGGCAGCGGTGTCAGCTGCCCACTGGCACAGCCAAACCGAGCGGCGTATAGCCACCACCAGGGCAGAGGCTCTGCCACACATCCTAATGGTATCATCCAAGGCAGAGAGGACATAAGTCACAAAAACCTCACAACGAGAGAGTGCATTAAACTCTTCACTAGACACATCATCAGGAGCACCATCTAGGACATTTCTAAGCAGGGTCCTAATAGCCACCGCTGTAATGGCAGAGGCACAAACCGGGCGCAGCGCCGTCCCCACACAGGCAAAGGCATGGGGACGCCAGCTGATCAATACGCCGGTCCTCACTATACCGCAGTGTAGTAGAATCAGGAGAATGCATGACAGAGGTGTTAGACAACCCTAGGACTGGGGCATCCACCTCTGGAGGGGATGACCAGCGCTTCACCACATCAGCAGGAAAGGGATACCTCTTATCCCAACTCTTAGGGACTCCGGGGAGCCTGCTAGGACGCTCCCATTCCTTGTGCATGAGATTATTAAAATGGGCTTGCTCAGGAAACTCTAAACGTGGCTTAGCAGTATGAAACAATTCCCCCTGCTGCTTAGGAGCCGCAACCGGGGGAGAGATAGACAGTACCTCAAAAATCTGAGCCAACAGCCTATCAGTATCATCTGGGGCCCAGGGGTCAGAGTCATAATCATCATGACCCCTGGGCCTCTCATCAGATGACTCTGAATCAGAGAACAACTCCCCTTCCTCCAATGGGGTATAACCGGACAGTTCCAAGAACTCTTCAGCCTCCATAGGGAAAAGAGTGACAACAGGAATCAAATGCCGCCTCTTAGCAGAGGCCTTACGCGCCATGGTATTAGCAAGCAACTTCTCAACACTAGTCAGTCTAGCAGACACATCAGGCTGAGATTCCCCACTGGTATGCAGCTCAATGGGAGTCAAATTTAAGCTTGGGGGAATAGGTGAAGTCATACGTGGCGCAGGCCCAGCTGCTGGTAAACCAGGCTCCAGCGCAAGCACCTGCTGGGCACAAGGTATACAGACCCGCACATTATCAGCACTTGTAGGGGACACCCCACAAGCTACACACCGCCGGGCTTGTCCCGAAGAAACCCCGAGCACATTATCCTGAGACGCCTCCATATGGTGATTATAGCGGCACAATAGGCCGATAGGGATTCACGCTATAAAAGCAACCCGGGATGCCCCAATAGCCAGCTAGGGAAGTGGGAGTAATTAGCACACTAGGCCTCACAAGTTTAATGACTAAATAGAGGGGGTAGGGCTGGGAGAATCCAATTGATTTTGACCCGCCTGAAAGACATAAGCAGCACACGTGACAAGTAGCCAATGAAGGCGCAGCAGCGCCTGAGGTAATGCCGCTGCCTACCGTGGAACACAGTGGAAGCGCGTGCGGCAGCATATTCAAACCGCAACCAGTGCAACCAAGTCAGTGTGGAGACTGAACTAAAAGCAACAAGCAACTCATCCAAATGAAGCACCAACGCAAACACAACCCCCCCCCCCGAGAGCTACAAGGGAGAGCGAGGGAGGCAGCGGCCACTTAACGTAGGGCCCACCGATAGACAGGGGCAAGGGGCAATAGTGCGGGAGGGGCATCTCATAAAAGGTTCACCATATGCCTATACCGCCTACCCTTTGGTGGGGGATTGCGGTGGAGAAGCGTCCTCAGCACCTGACAGCGGTGCTGCCTACCATCACCCGCACCAGCGCAGCCAAAGCTGAGAGGCACATTAATAATGGAACGGGTGGGAATAGTCCTACAGGGCCGCAGGCTAATAGCCCCGCTCACCTGCGAGAAGAGAGAGCCATCTTCTTGTCCTTCGCAGTCCAGACTGCAGAGAAATTCTGGGGATTTGTGGGAGGTCCCGGGTATTTGAGGGGCAGGGAGGAGCCAATTTCGTGGTCTCTGCAGTCCAGCGCCATCTGGCGGAGTAATACCCAAGAGTAAAGAATCTTATCTGGAGCAGGACGTACTGTATACTAAGAATAAATTCTTTAATGTCCTCATTTTACCCATTGCTTCCGCAAGAAGTTCAAAGGGGGACCTGGCTAAACCTCTTAAAACTCAGGACAAGTCCCAGGTTGGACATCTAGAACGGGCTATCTGCCTCCTTCTAGAAATGGGCACAAAAAATCTATTAAGTAAAATGGACCAAATCCCACGGCGATAGGCCCGGGTATCTATAGGATTCCCGGGCTGATAGATTCCCTCCCTCTGGGGCATCCAAAATCAGGATGCCCTGTTGTGTGAAACCCCCCAGGTCACCCCATACACTTACCTTGTTTCCTGGTCCAATGGTGCATACGCGAGCAGCGGCTGCATCCCCGCTATCACTCTAGCAGGGTGCGTGCCTGCGCCAGGTCCAGATAGCCCCAAGTCAGAAGGTCTGGTATTGGTGGTAGTACCCACAGATCTTCTAACGACATTTTCATTAGAAACTTGAATCAATTTCTCTTGGGCCAAAAAGGTGCTATCAGGATTATATATATTGCTTCTCTGCTATCTCCCTTATACCCTGTGGGAGAATCTGAAAGGGAGGGAATGCGTAGGCCAGAGGAAACCTCCAAGGCTGTACCAGCGCATCCTCACCCAGCGCTCCACCCCCCCCGACACAACTCTTTTTTTGTCTGCTGCTGTAGAAAACAGGTCGATATGAGGTGGACCCCACCTGAACTAGATGAAAGTAAATTCTCTGATGCAGCACCCATTCTGACCGGGAGAGCTGTTTTCTGCTCTGAAAATCTGCTACTACGTTTAACAAGCCCTTTAGATGTACTGCTGAAAGGGACTTCAGGTGATACTGTAGGGGTAACAGGAACGTGTAAGCCAGAGTCTGTAGACTTTGGGTCCTGGTTCCTCCTTGTCGAATTATATATGCTACTGTGGTGGTGTTGCCTGAACATACTTGGACGTCCTTCCCCACCAACAAAGGCCTGAAGTGTGCCAGTGCTAGTTCCACAGCCTTCAGCTCCCTGAAGTTGGAGTATTTGATTTGAAATGTATTTGACCAACAGCCCTGGATGAGCTGCAAGCCCAAGTGCGCTCCCAAACCCCAGGCGCTGTGGTAATCAGCACAGGATTGGACTGTCTGCAAGGTCTTCTTTTCTGGAGTATCAAATGATTAAGCCACCAAAGAAGACTGACTGAAAGGATTGGAGTGGTCTGGATCGCAACTGAGCCCATTGCACCACCGGAATAGCAGATGTCATCAGGCCCAAAATTCTTATGATGCCTCTCAGAGAGACAGACTCCTGTTGTCTTAAGCAGCTAATCTGGGCCATCAGAAACGTCCGCTTGTCTGGAGGACGCAGGATAAACATCTGACCTGAAAATGGAGCACCTCGGAATCCAGGAGAATCACAAATCTCAGGAACATGCAATGTTCTGGAAGTGTTGGGATGTGCAGGTATGCATCTTGCAATTCTATGTTTACCATACAGCAGTTTTCCACCAGAAGATTCCTTATGGTTAAGCTAGATTCCATCCTGCAATGCTTGTACACAATGAAACAATTTAAGACCCCTAAAGGTTTTTGGACCAGGAATACATAAGAGTAGAATCTGTCCCCCAAACTCCCATCAGGAACCATTTCTATCACCCGCTTGTGAAAGAGTCCCTGGATAACTCTGGGAAAGGCTTGTCTGTTGGCGGATTTGTATTCAGATATGCTTACATACTTACATGCCATTGTTAGAAAAAAAATGTGGGAAAAATTAGGGCTAAGTCTGAAGGGGCGTGGCTAACTGCCGAGGAAGATGGCTGCTTTCTAGTGCAGCTCTGCTCCCCGGGGACATAGAGGCGGCTGGTGCTCCGCTCCAGCTAAGCAGCACACCCTTGCCTGGTGCTGCCAGCATCCACACCACCCACTGCCCTGCTATCGGCAAGAACGGAGGCAGACGAAGGGGCACGGGCCGGGAAGAGGCTGCGGGACCCCAGCGGGCCCTCACACACACAGACGCAGCATGGCGGGGAAGGAGGGGGAGGGGCCAGCCCTCCTCACACAGCGCAGCATGCGGCTCCTCACACAGCGCAGCATGGGGCGCCCGTCAGACCGGAGCTCAGATCGAGGAGAGGAGGTAGGGGAAACGGTCGCCCCTCGGGGCTCACAGGGGGGTCGACTGCAGGCTGATACATAGCCCTCCCCACATCCCCCACAAATGGCCCCCAGCAAAATGGCGGCGGCCTCCTGGCGCTCTCCCTCACCTGCAGTGAGCACAGCCCAGAGCCACATTAGCAAGGGGGAATCCCCCCCATCGCCATCACCACCATCCATATCACCCCCCCATTCTCCCCTTTAGAAGAGGGTGCCATCACCAGTTCAAGCCCACCACCACAAGGCCAGCGGGGGCGCGCAGCTACTGGGGGAGACATCCGCCACGTGGATGATGATTTGGGGATGGCTCTGGTGGCCTAAATTGGGCCTAAATTGGGCCCCCATGGTAGCGGCCTACCATATGAGCTGGGTTGGCCCGGGGCCTGGCTCATATTACATGTTGCTGCCCTGGGGTTCGTGTCCGGTGGCATGCCGACTGATGGCCGCGTGGACCCACCAATGGTTGTGCTAGCTAAGAAGTTCTGAATACTTGTTTGTAACTTTTCATGTATGCCGAAAGTTGAACTTGAGATACGCTAATTCTATGCTGACCTCTGTTGCTCAATATTGAGTCTCAGAGTACCGCTAAATGTTGGGTTATTTTATTATACTATGCTTCTCTGTTTTTGCCCAAATAGGGTAATGTTTAATTCACAGGTTTGCCCTATGTCCCCGGGGTGAGCCCCCTGATTGACAATTTGTCAAATGGTCCAGTTAAGGCCATGTTTGGCCTTGACTACTGGCCCCATTTCTGCTATTGCAGACTCTGGAAGGGCATTTGGCGGTATTGCACCGCGCATTGGCCCAAGGTGTTTTGTTTTTATGTGTCTTATGTTTCCCAATCTCTACTTCCACCCGCTCTACAATCCGTTCCTGCTCCCACTAGGTCAGATTTTAACATCCTGCACCATCAGGTCCGCCATGGTTGGACTGAACATTAAGGTTGTATCGCACAATGTCCAGGGCTTTAATGTCCCCGCTAAGCGTAATTAGGCCTTTCATTACTATAAGTCCTGTAAAGCTGATGTGATTTTTTTGCAAGAAACCAGGCTCTCCACCCATTCCAGGCCAAAGTACCTTAGTGGCCATTTCCCCTTGGCTTACCTCGCTTGTGCCAAAGAGAAGAAAAGGGGAGTCCTGATCGCCTTCCACAAGAACCTACCGTTTATCTGCTCTAAGGAGATCTCAGACCCCACCGACCGATACCTCATACTACAGGGTACCCTCTATGACGTGGAGATTACCCTGGTTACGTATTATGCTCCCAACACCTTCCAAACCCGTTTTTTCAAGCACCTGTTGACGGTTGTCCATAATAATACCAGGGGGGTCCTGATAATGGGAGGGGATTCGAACCTGACAATAAACCCTGGATTGGATAGGCGGTGCGCAGAGCAATCTGGGGCGGTGCTCCCAGCCCCGGATGCCCAGTCCGTGGTCTTCCGTGACCTCCTTAATCGCCATAACCTGTGCGATGTCTGGAGGGAAAAGAATCCCAGAGTCCGTGACTTCACATTCTATTCTAACCCTCACGGTACGTTTTGTAGGATAGACCACGTATTAGTCCCTCAATCGGTGCTACCTGCTACTATTGACTCTAAAATTTACACTACAGCCTGGTCCGATCACAATCCAGTAATGGCAGTCTTGGACCTTTTGGTTACGACTAAGCACTCTTATAGCTGGTGGCTCAACGATTCCCTTCTGTCAAAAAAACCCACTTGCCTTAAAATCCAAGAGGCCCTTCAGGAATATTTTTCGCTCAACACTTACTCGGTCTCCTCCCCGATATCCTTGTGGGAAGCCTATAAGGCCACCATGAGAGGGAATATTATCTCTATAGCCTCTACTGAAAAGCGTGAAAGACAAAGGAAAATAAGGGAGCTGACTTTGGGTTTTGAGCAAGCAGAAATACAATGGAAGAGGGCTCAGAACGCCAGAAATAAGAGGGCTGTGGACAAACTGCGATTAGAGCTTAATGCGCTCCAAGATGGCCGAGAAGAAACTTGTCAGGTCCCGTGGGACGCCCACCTTCCAATAAGTCTGCAACCCCCAATCTCCGCTGCTTTCTTCGCCTATAGACAAGCC
Organism: Gastrophryne carolinensis; assembly: GCA_027917425.1. Classification (NCBI taxonomy): domain Eukaryota; kingdom Metazoa; phylum Chordata; class Amphibia; order Anura; family Microhylidae; genus Gastrophryne; species Gastrophryne carolinensis. The sequence goes on from CM051234.1 coordinate 319,830,055, forward strand.
CCTGTTTGCCGGGACGCAGGACACGCCTCACCGGACACGGTTGCCCCCAGGACTTGTTAGCACGAAGGATGCAGACTTATGCAGGGGAAGGCAAACGAACCAGGAACGAGACTGGGTAGGGTCAAACGGGCAAAGGTCATACACGGTTGATCAATCCAAGGAAGCACGGTACAGGAAGGTTGAGATGAGAAGAATAGTCAGGACAAGCCATAGGTCACACCGGGGAATCAGAGATACGCAGTACAGGGGAGCTGGCAGGAATCGTGGTCAAAAAACAGGCAAGGTCGGTCCAGGCAGCAATCAGGGATGGTCATACACGGCAAGATTCGTAAGGAAAACAGACACCAAATCACACCCAGCAGCACGCTATCACGGGCAAGGATCAACTGCAGAGGGAACACCTTTATAGGAATGATGGAGCAGGGAGAGGGACATGATTGGTGCAACCAGGAACCCTGAGGCTGATTGCCCCATTCAAACTAGTGACCTTGGGCTCATTGGCCCAGAACTAATTACCTCCGGCGGGCGCGCTGTGTATAGCGCCGCCGGAGAGCATAAGTATAGAAGACTCGCGCGCGCGAGCGCGATGCTGCGTGCCGGGAGCACACCGAGATGGCAGTGGCGCGGCCGCTCCAGACGCCGCCGAAGAGGAAGCCGCCCGAGCAGCCGCTCGCGACGGAAACAGCCGAGCGGCTGCTCGCAGCGGAAGTAGCCGAGCGGCGGCCGGGAACAGCAGACGACGAGCCGCCACCTGCCGGAGATGCCGCCCAGCCCGCAGTACAGTACAGCCGGCGTGGGACCGGAGGACAGGTGAGTGCGTGGTGGTCCCCGTGACACTACCCCCCCCTTCACGAGGGGCCTCCGGACCCTTACCAGGCTTATCAGGATTCTCACGATGGAATCTATTGACTAAGGTTCTGGCATGGACATCCTTGGCCGGTACCCAACACCTCTCCTCAGGACTAAAACCCTTCCAATCAATTAAATACTGTAATGAATTTTGAACTACACGAGCGTCGAGTATTCTATTAATTTCATATTCAGGTTCATCTCCCACTATGACCGGAGGAGGAGATGACACATGAATATTTTTGGCAGATTTTAACAAAGAAACATGAAAGGTTGACGGAATCTTCATGGACATAGGTAACTTGACTTTAAAGGTAACATTACTCAGTTTGTTAGTGATGGGAAAAGGACTGATGTACTTAGGGCCTAACTTAGACGAGGGTTGTCTAAGGGCAATATTCCTTGTGGACACCCAAAACCAGTCTCCCACCTGAAATGGTGGTTCTCGCGATCTATGTCGGTCTGCAAACACTTTATATTTTCCGGAGGCTTTCTTAAGGTTCGTCTGTATCTCAGACCACACCTTAGTCCTCTCCCGTAGCCATTCCTCCAAGGCCGGCAAGTTGGAGGAAGGACCAGAGAAGGATGACGCCTTAGGATTCCTGCCATAGTTACAGAAAAATGGCGAAAACTTAGTCGACTCGCTAGGCGCGTTGTTAAAGGCGAATTCTGCAAATTCGATACATTCCGCCCACAGCTCTTGACGGTCAGACACGAAACAGCGTAAGTATTGTTCTAAGCTCTGATTCACCCGTTCGGTCTGTCCGTTAGACTGGGGGTGATAAGCTGTAGAAAGAGAAACTTTAATACCTAAGCGATTACAGAAAGCTTTCCAGAAACGGGATACAAACTGAACCCCCCGATCTGAAACAATATTCTGTGGTAAACCATGGAGGCGAAAAACATGCTTAATGAATAATTGTACTAAGTCTGGCGCCGACGGAAGTTTTACTAAAGGGATAAAGTGTGCCATTTTACTGAAGCGGTCCACCACTACCCAGATTACAGTATTCCCCTGCGACGGAGGTAGATCTACAATAAAATCCATGGATATGTGAGACCATGGCTCACTAGGAATTTCTAGAGGAACTAATAATCCCGCTGGTGACCCATGGATAGTTTTACTCCGGGCACATACAGGGCATGCTTCGACAAAGGCGGTTATGTCACGTCTGATGGTGGGCCACCAGACATGGCGTTTGGCGATGGCCAAGGTTTTCCGAATACCTAAGTGACCGGCGGACTTGGCATCATGAAGTTCCTGTAAAACGGCGAGACGTAAATGAGGTGGAACAAATAAGCATTCAGAGGGTTTACCAGGAGGAGAATCAATCTGGAATGGCGTCAAAGAGCTAGACAAGTCAGGGAGAAGAGCACCCACAATACAACCTAAGGGCAGAATCGGTTCAGCAGGACCAACTTGGTCCTTACAATCCCCAAAGTTTCGAGATAGGGCGTCTGCTTTGGTATTCTTCTTCCCTGGTTTATAGGTAATAATGAAATTGAAACGAGAGAAGAAGAGTGCCCAGCGAGCCTGACGGGAGTTGAGCCTTTTGGCGGACTCTAAATATTCTAGATTTTTGTGATCAGTATATACGGTAATGGGGTGTAGGGAGCCTTCTAGCCAGTGACGCCATTCTTCAAAGGCCAGTTTAATACCCAATAGTTCCCTATTCCCAACATCATAATTACGTTCGGCAGGAGAAAATTTACGGGAGAAGAACGCACAAGGATGCAGTCTCTCCGGATTGCCCGAATACTGGGAGAGAACTGCTCCTACCCCTAGTTCAGAGGCATCAACCTCTAACAGAAATGGGTGATTAGTATCGGGATGTATCAAAACTGGAGCTGAAGTAAAGGTTTCTTTCAGTAGTTGAAAGGCGCTTATTGCTGAGGGAGGCCACTCCTCAACAAAAGCGCCCTTCCGAGTAAGATCAGTTAAAGGACTCACAATAGAAGAGAACCCCCTTATAAATTGTCTGTAAAAATTCGCAAATCCTAAAAATCTCTGAAGCGCCTTAAGGGTTCTAGGTTGCTCCCACTCCATTATCGCGGAAACCTTGGAGGGATCCATAACCAACCCACGCTTGGAGATTAAATATCCCAGAAACGGAATTTCAGACACCTCAAATACACATTTGGAGATCTTTGCATATAGACGATTCTCCCGTAACCTCTGTAACACCGCTTTTACATGCTGACGATGTTCCAATAGGGAACGGGAGAAAATGAGTATGTCATCTAAATAGACCACTAAACAGCGACCCAAGAAATCGTGAAATATGTCCTTGAGGCGTGTCCTGCGTCCCGGCAAACGGGGGTTTGTCTATAGGCGAAGAAAGCAGCGGAGATTGGGGGTTGCAGACTTATTGGAAGGTGGGCGTCCCACGGGACCTGACATTATCACGGGCCCGAAAGAATTATCCTAGATGGAAGAATTAATGCAGCAGGTGCAAGCTATGGCCACCGCCATCAACCAGCTGGCCCAGCGAGTGGCTACTCAGGAGAGTCGCCAACTACCTGCGCCATTGGATCCTGGACCAACAGTCGAGCCCAAGATTCCTCTTCCAGAAAAATTCCTCGGGGAACGGACGAAGTTCTCTAACTTTAAGAACTCTTGTGAGCTTTATTTCCGTCTACGGCCCCACTCAACTGGATCGGAGACTCAACGAGTTGGCCTAGTCATCTCCCTTCTTCAGGGTGATCCTCAGACCTGGGCATTTGGATTGGCACCTTCTGACGAAGCCCTACAATCGGTTTCCTCCTTCTTTTCTGCCATGGAACTATTATATGCTGATCCTGATCGGGCTTCAACGGCAGATTCCAAGTTACGGAACCTTAGACAGGCAAAACGCTCTGCGGAGGAGTATAGCGCAGAATTCCGGCGTTGGGCTATTGATTCCAAGTGGAATGACCCAGCTTTGTGCAGCCAATTTAGAATTGGACTCTCAGAGAACATAAAAGATGTTCTAGTGAATTATCCACTACCCAAGAGCCTAGATGAGTATATGCAATTGGCTATCAGAGTGGATAGACGTCTCAGGGAAAGACGCCAGGAGAAAGGCAAGGATCAACCTTGGGGACCCTCACGTCAAGAGTCAAGCCCTAGGGGCGCAGTCTCCTCTTCCTCTATGACGTCTGAAGAACCCATGCAACTTGGTGTAACCCGCCTTTCCCAGGCAGAGAAGGTTCGGCGTAGAACTCAAAGCCTTTGTCTCTATTGTGGAAATCCTGGCCACTTTGCCAAGGGCTGTCCAAACAAGGCTCCTGTGGCGGGAAACTGCAGCGCCTATATCCTGCTGAGGGACTTCATCTAGGCGGTCAGGTATCATTCCCTCTTGTTAATCGGTTACTCCTACCTGTTACGGTCTCTTGGGGGCCTTCCAAGACAATTGCCTCCGCTTTCATAGATAGTGGAGCGGCTGGCAATTTCCTGGATAGGTCACTCGCCTCCACCCTTGATATTCCTTTGATTCCATTAGAAAATTCCCTTCGGGTCCTGGCGGTCAATAATAAGCCCATTGAGGGAGGGTTGGTCTCCTACAAGACCCCCTTGGTGAATTTAATTGTGGGTTCTGCTCATTCCGAAGAGTTAGAATTTTTTATTATTGAGAGTCCCGTTTCCCCTATTGTATTAGGGTTCCCATGGTTAAAGACCCATAATCCAGTTATAGATTGGAAATCTGGGGATCTTGTTAAATGGAGCCCTTTCTGTTATGATCATTGCTTCTCCACTTCCCTTAGATCCTCACAGATCATCCTTGATGGGTTACCACCAGCCTACGCAGATTAGGCGAAGAAAGCAGCGGAGATTGGGGGTTGCAGACTTATTGGAAGGTGGGAGTCCCACGGGACCTGACAAAACTCAGGTGGTCGAACACGATGCTAGCCCGGAAGCTGAGGGCCGCTGACCTTGATAGGCGACAACCCATAAAGCTGAAGCTCAGCTCGGGCGCTGTTACGGCTGACCCTAATAAGTTGTTTCGGCCTTTGGGGATTTTCTTTCGGCCCTTTACTCAGCCCCAGCTACCACAAATACGGCCATACAGGACGAGTTTTTTGAACAGGTTGAACTACCCCAAATTGAACAGAGATATGTGGACAGGATGGAGGCTCCCATTACACAAAGTGAAGTGCTCTTCGCCATTAAATCCCTGAAGTCTGCCAAGACCCTGGGTCCGGACGGGTTCAGTGGCCTGTACTATAAAAAGTTTGCCCCCATCCTGGCACCACATCTATCAAAACTCTTTAATGCTTTGTGTGCAGATACCTCACTTAACCCTAGTTCGCTACTGGCAGACATCTTCATGATTCCCAAGCCAGATAAAGACGGTCCAAGTGGGGTTTGTCCCAACCTGCCAAGCCGGGGATAACATCAGGAGGGCTGCTCATCTGGTCCACCATGCCCACTCCATGGATATTCCGGCCTTTCTACTCTCCCTAGATATCCAGAAAGCGTTTGATTCCCTATCTTGGGACTACCTGCTGTGGGTGCTCAGGAGATGGGGCTTTGGGCAACGGTTCCTGGACTGGGTGGGAGCTCTCTATAAGACGCCTGCAGCACGAGTACGATACCTGGGCTTTACCTCGGGGACATTCGATATTGCTAGGGGGACCCGAGAGGGATGCCCTTTATCCCTGCTCCTCTTCATCCTGGCCATGGAACCGTTGGGCATAGCACTACGAAATTCCCCTAGCATTAAAGGCCTGGAGATAGCGGGTGTCCACCACAAGGCCATGTTTTTTGCGGACGATGCCCTGCTCGCCATCACTCAGCCGATCACCTCACTCCCGAACTTGTACAAAGTCCTTGACCAATTTGCCCAAATCTCAGGCTTAACAATCAATAATGAGAAGTCAAGGGCATTAACTGTGTCCCTGCCGATGGACGTGTTGGACCAGATTAAGGCTAGCTTCCCTTTCCGCTGGGCAATGGAGCCACTCCCATATTTAGGGGTCCACATCCCAGCCAAGTACACTAACCTATATGATGCCAATTATCCTCCTTTGTTTAAGTCTTTGACTCGCCTATTGGAGGTCTGGAGGTCATACCCGATCTCTTGGATAGGCCGCATTAATGCGATCAAGATGACGATCCTCCCGAAATTGCTTTACTTCTTCAGAGCGCTGCCAACTAAAATCCCACTGTACATGCTCCAGGTGATGCAGAGGAGGATCTTGGCTTTTATATGGTCCGCGGGGCGCCCAAGGGTATCCAGACGCACTATGTTAGCCCACAGAGCACAAGGGGGGCTGGGTGTGCCAGACATATTTAAATACTATAAAGCCTCACAGATCGCCCAGCTGGTCCCCATGCACTCCTCCCTCAAACCCCATTGTGGGTTTTCCTTGAGCTTCCCAATTGCGCACCGATACCTATTGACAGCCTACTCTGGACAGACCCCGGACTTAGGCCCAAAACGCTTAGCCCCTTAATGAGACATTCACTTGCAGTGTGGGACTCGGTCAGGTATTCTGCCTCTCTGATGTCCCCCCACACCCCCCTGGCACATCTATGGGACAACCCAAACTTCCCCCCAGGTGCTCAGAACTAATTGGCCTTTAAATGGTGGCAGGACCGGGGTATAAACAAAATATCCGACCTACTCATAGAGGGTGGCCTTGGGTCCTTCAGGGACTTGCGGTATCCCCCACAAGGAATATTTCCGTTATATCCAATTGAGGCATTGGATTTTGCCCCTGACTAAACTGTGTCCTTCCTCCCGAGCGAGGACCCCCTTTGAAGAACTATGTGCTAATAACCCATTTCAAAGGGGAATAATCTCCCTAATTTACTCAGCGCTTAACGTAACTAAGCCAGAGTCTCACGCTTATGTGAGTAGCTGGGAAAGGGATCTGGGTCCACCTGGGGGAGAAAGGGGGTGGAAAGAGATATGGTCTTGTATCTCAAAATGCTCCATCAACATCCTGACAGTCGAAACGGCCTATAAAGTGATGCTCCGCTGGTACCTGGTGCCGAGCCGCCTGAGCAGGATGTTTCCGGGGCAGGCTAAGTCATGCTTTAGGGGCTGCAGTGTGGAAGGGGACTTTATGTATATTTGGTGGACCTGCCCTATGCTGGCTCGCTTTTGGAACCAGGTGTTCAGGATGGCCAATGAAGTCTTTGGATCTAGCATAAGAAAAGATCCCTGGGTGGCCCTCCTGCATTGTAAGCCCTGAGAGCTGTCTAGTAAGCAACATAGACTTTTTGTCTTCCTTCTCCTAGCGGCCAAACAGGCTATAGCTAGGGCCTGGAAGAAGCAATTTACCCCAATCTCCGAGGTGTCGGCCAGGATGAACGGCTTTCTCATCAACGAGAGACTGTCTAGTATCCTGACCGACTCCCATGACAAATTTCTCTCGGTATGGGAACCCTGGATAAGATTTGCCTGGCCTGGTGAACCTCCACAGATACTGTAATAACTATACGTGGTGTCTGGTGAAGTGCGGGAGTGACAACCCCCCCTCCCTCCCTCTTTCTCTCCCCCTCCTCTTTATACTTCGACCCCTTGTTTTGGGTCATTTTCTCTTCTTTTCCGCAATACAATAGCTCTAATGTTTTTTTAATGATTCCTTTCTGTACATACGCACGGCAGTGTCCGACAGCCCACTGGCTCGCCCCAATAGACCTAAGATAATGGGTGAACAGACGGCGGTGCTGGTCGCGGACACCGTGAGGTTCCGCGGCCTGCACGTTCCCGGAAAAGATCACAGTGTAATGTAGATTGAACTAGTAGTATCAAACACGTCTCATGCCTCCCCGTACTTGCAATTATACTGTAGACTGTTAAAGCACTAGTTTGGTTAGCCTATTATATTGTGAAAATGTATGCCGCTAGTCCTTTTCTTTCTCTATATACCTCCCCTGGTCAGCCACGACCCCACCTTGATCCTCCGGAGGCTGCTGTGTAGGAGAATATGCCTAGTGCACGTGTGTCTGCACTCTAGTTGGCGACTTGTGGAGAGGTTGGAGGGTCGTGGCGGTGATGGTCCTTGGAAGCTGGAGTGGGTGAGAGATACTCCGGCACTGTGATATTCTCTGCTGGGATATCTGTATGGGTCTGGTGGCCCCCAGCCTTATAGTATATGGCCTTGTACTCACCGTACGCCTATATCTGTTGTCTTCCTGAACACCGGTTTTGAGCAGAAACTCCAAGCACTTCAATTGAATAGACTATGCAATCGTTGTATGTAGTGAGCATTCACGCTCCCCAGTAAATACAATCAGTTCTGACTATTTGTGCAGCTATGGCTCATGTCAGTCCTACACATAGCCGGCTGTTTGAGTGATCTGGGTGTGTGTACAGGTGGGTTTTTTTGTTGCCTTTTGCCATATTTTTAATTAAACAGCGCTGTTAAATTCTAGCTGGAAGCGGGTAGGGTTGTTTTTGAATATTCTCTGTGTTTATTGGACTATTTGCATTATGATCCAAGGCTTAAAGTGAAATTTAGCAAAACTTTATTTATGGCATAATAACCATTTCCTCTGTGTATGGAATTGGTATCTGTTAGCTAGTCACCTTCCCTTGCTTGACAGGAGAGTAATGGTTTGACCCTGCCCTTAACAACTAGGCAAAGGCTACAAAAATAAAAAAGGGAAATCCAAAGAGCCCAAAAAACCAAGGGAGCCCATGCAACAAAAATTCCCCCTTCAAGCTTCCTGGATAGCGGCATGGTCTGCTTCCTGTGCGGAAACACAAACAATACTGAGGGCCAGGGGGGAGGGTGGGGCTTTTTAATCTGCCATTTTGTTTGTGTTTGCAGAAGAGGGCGGAGACGGATATCTTCATCGTTCCTGAATGGACGACAAGGCCACTTTCCTGAAAGGCTGATGAGCAGAGTTAACAGTGGGCCCAGCCTCCCCCACCCTCTGACAAGCTTTGCGTTAATGGCAGTAGACAGCCTCAACAGCTCCCAGTAGTAATGCTGGGCTAGCCTAGTGACCACTAGATGTCCTACCATCAGGATTCAATCTTCAACAACTTTGCCCTAAATAGGGTACCACTAGCTGTCAGTTCCTAGCCTTTGGTGAACCTTGCGGGACCGTCCCCTGGTACAGCCACCATTGGTCCTAGACCACCTGCTCAGACTCTGAGTCCAAGGAAGGTTGTGCCGCTTGTTCCTACTCCTTATCTATGCTGGCCATGTCCTGACGCCTTTTGTCAGTTCCCCCTGGATCTACTTCCTGGCCTCTGTCTGTCCCGGCATCCACTTAAACAAAAAGAGGGTAGTCGTCGAACCCTTAAGGGAGCTCTGGCTCGCCCCAATACGTGTGACAACGGCCATGAGCACTGCGACCACCGGTGGCGCCTGTTCTCCCTGGTCTTCTGACACCCTGGTGGTAGAGGAACCCTGCAATGTGTACCTTGCCTGGGACAGCCCTGACCCCAAATGCAGGGTACACCATAGCATTGCCCCCGTCTTGTCCTCTCAGGCATTGACTCAGGGGACAACAGGTCCCAGCTGTCACGCTCCAGGTACCGCAATTAACCACTTGGATAACTCCAGCTCTCTTGGTAAGGACCTCAACCCCCAATCTCCGCAGCCAGCTTCACCTATAGGAGCCCCCGCTTGCCGAGACGCAGAACACGCCTGCTCGGGATCGGTTGCCCCCAGGACTTTATGGCTCAAAGGATGAAGCCTTACTGTACAGAGGACTGGAGAACCCGCGGCTGGAAGTGGAATTGGGTAACCCGAATTTGAGCGTAAGACGGAAGTCCAAGGACAGGCTGGAAGTTGGCAACAGGAGATCTGAGGAGGAATAGCAATAGACAGATCGTGGTCTAGGTTCAAGGCAAGGGTCAGCAACAGGAGTGTAGATCGAGGATGGTCAAAGGCAGGCAAGGGTCGGCAACTGGAGTGGAGATCGAGGATGGTCAAAACAAGCAAAGGTCGGCAACTGGAATGGAGATCGAGGATGGTCAAAACAAGCAAGGGTCGGCAACTGGAATGGAGATCGAGGATGGTCAAAACAAGCAAAGGTCGGCAACTGGAATGGAGATCGAGGATGGTCAAAACAAGCAAGGTCGGCAACAGGAGTGGAGATCGAGGATCGTCAAAGGCAGGTAAGGGTCGGCGACAGGAACACAGAATGATATCAAGGTAAGTAACAAACAAGGGTCTAAGCGCTATAACAGGCAATGACAAACTGACTGGGGTGAGATTATATAGGGAACAGGTATGATTGGCCCTGGAGAATCAGTGTGGTGATTGGTGCAACTATGAACTTTAAACGGATTGGTTAACATAGGGCGTACAGCCCAGAACTAAAGAGTAGCTGATTGGCCCAGTCTCAGTGGGGCACTCCCACTAATGCAGCTGGGCCTTTAATTAATTAATTAAGCTTCCTCTGGCGGCCGCGTTGAGAGCAGCGGCGCCGGAGGGTATAAACAAAACGTGCTCGCGCACGCACGCGAGCACGAGAGACGGCGCTGGAGCCGTCGAGTGAGGGGGAAGGCGCGTGCGCGCCAGCCGGGACAGAAGCTGCCGCCCGCCGCGGCCGCCGGACAGGTGGCTGCGCAGCGGGAGCGGGCGGCTGAGGACTCGAGACGCCACTGGAACGGGGAACTGGTGAGCGGACCCTGATATTACCCCCCCCTCACGAGGGGCCTCCGGACCCTCACCAGGCTTCCCCGGATTGTCACCGTGGAATTTCCGTACAAGAGCCCTGGCATGGACATCACAAGAAGAAACCCAGCACCTCTCCTCAGGACCGTAACCAACCCAATCAATTAAATACTGTAACGTATTGCGAACCCTACGCGAATCCAGAATCTTGTTCACTTCATATTCTTGTACATTATCCACTAAAACAGGAGGAGGACCAGCAGGAGAAGAGTTTTTAGCTGGTTTCAACAGTGATACATGAAACGAGTTAGAAATTTTCATAGTAGGAGGGAGCTGAACTTTGAAGGTCACATTATTAAGTTTCCTGATAATGGGGTAAGGACCGATAAATTTAGGACCCAGTTTATAAGAAGGTTGCCGGAGAGCAATGTTCTTGGTGGAAACCCAGACAAGGTCTCCACACTGAAGGATAGGTTCCTGAGATCTACGACGATCAGCAAATTTCTTATATTTAACGCGCATAGTTTCTAAATTTTCCTGGACGCGTGCCCAAATATCCTTCCGTTTCTGAAGCCACTCTTCTAACACCGGAAAATCAGAAGGTGCTGCAGAAATAGAAGAAGCCTTAGGATTCTTTCCATAATTACAAAAGAAAGGGGATATTTTAGTACTGTCACTCGGCGCATTATTATACGCAAATTCGGCAAAGTCAATAAATTCCGACCACTGCTCCTGAGTGTCAGAGATGTAACATCTTAAATATTGTTCTAAGCTTTGATTTGTTCTTTCAGTCTGCCCATTAGACTGGGGATGATATGCGGAGGATAAAGAAACCTGAATCCCCAAGCGTGAACAAAAATTTTTCCAAAAACGTGATATAAACTGCACACCCCAATCGGAAACAATATTTACTGGAACACCATGAAGCCGAAAAATATGCGAGATGAATAAGCGCGAAAGTTCAGGAGCCGAGGGTAGCTTGGGTAGAGAAATGAAATGAGCCATCTTACTAAATCTATCGACGACCACCCAAATCACGGTATTCCCATGTGACAGAGGCAAATCAACAATAAAGTCCATCGAAATGTGAGACCATGGTTCTTTAGGGATCTCAAGGGGAATCAGATAACCACTAGGGGCCTTGTGTACCCCTTTACTTCGTGCACAAACGGAACATGCGTCGATAAGGGTAGTGATATCACGTTTCATAGAAGGCCACCATACATGGCGTCGAGCTAAAATAAAAGTTTTATGAACTCCCAGATGCCCAGCAGTTTTTGCGTCGTGGAATTCACGGATTACATCAGAACGCAAATGCGGCGGTACAAAGTGACATCCTATGAGTACATTTACAGACGATTCATTTTGGAACGGCGCCAAAACACTAGAGAGATCAGGGAGCAAAGCCCCGACTACACAACCTGCAGGTAAGATAGGTTCACCAGTCTCTCCCCGATCTTTACACTCACCAAACATGCGCGACAGAGCATCGGCTTTAGTATTTTTTACACCTGGCTTAAAGGTAATAATAAAATTGAAACGCGAAAAAAATAATGCCCAACGGGCCTGTCGAGAATTCAACCTCTTGGCGGAGCCTATATACTCGAGATTTTTGTGATCAGTATATACAGTGATAGGATGTAAGGAACCCTCCAACCAATGACGCCACTCATCAAACGCCAGTTTAATAGCTAATAGTTCCCTATTGCCGACATCATAATTTTGTTCTGCGGTATTAAACTTCCGAGAAAAATAAGCACATGGATGCATACGTTCAGGAGACCCAGAGAATTGCGATAAAACAGCTCCAACACCTAATTCAGACGCATCTACTTCAACAACAAAAGGTCTGTTGACATCAGGGTGCACTAAAACTGGCGCCGAAGTAAAAGCCTGTTTTAGGACACAAAAGGCTTCAATAGCTGATGGTGACCAGTTAGCAGTGAACGCGGCTTTGCGGGTGAGATTGGTGAGAGGAGCAACAATACTAGAAAAACCCTTGATAAAACGTCGATAGAAATTAGCAAATCCTAAAAAGCGTTGTAATTCTTTTAAGGATTTGGGTTGTACCCAATCCCGTACTGCCGAAACCTTTCCCGCATCCATCTCTAGCCCCTGACTAGAAATAATATACCCCAAGAAGGGAACAGAGGTGACCTCAAACATACACTTAGAGATTTTAGCGTATAGATTATTTTCTCTCAATTTCTGAAGGACCAGTTTTACATGTTGCCTGTGTTCGGAAAGGTTCTTGGAGAAAATGAGGATGTCATCCAAATAAACCACTACGAAGTTACCCAAATAGTCACGAAACACGTCATTAACAAAGTCTTGAAAGACCGCAGGAGCATTGCAAAGGCCAAAAGGCATGACTAAATATTCGTAATGACCATCTTTAACATTGAAAGCCGTCTTCCATTCATCCCCTTGCCGTATACGGATCAGGTTGTAGGCCCCCTTTAGATCTAGTTTAGAAAAAATTCGAGCCCCCACTACCTGATTAAATAAATCACCTATTAAGGGAAGAGGATAACGATTTTTAACGGTGATCTTATTCAATGCTCTATAATCTATGCAAGGCCTTAAACCCCCGTCCTTCTTCTCAACGAAAAAGAAGCCGGCACCCGCCGGTGATGTTGACGGGCGGATAAAGCCTTTACTCAGATTTTCCGAAATATATTCCTTCATGGCCTGCTCTTCTGCTCGATTCAGATTATAAATTTTCCCCCTAGGAGGAATAGTTCCAGGAAGTAAGTCGATGGGACAGTCATAGGGTCTGTGTGGGGGAAGATTATCAGCGGATCGCTCAGAAAAGACATCTGCCCAATCTGTATAAGGCAGAGGCAGTTCCTGGGGCAAAATCTGAACACTCCTAAGGAGAGTGGAGAAGCAATGTGACTTGCAGTAATTACTCCACTTAACCAGATCACCAGACTGCCAGTTAAATATGGGGTTATGGAGCTTTAGCCATGGGTATCCCAAAACTACTGGTGTTTCCGGACAGTCAAACACCAGGAATTCTATGTGTTCAGAATGAGATGAGCCAACCACCAATTTGAGAGGAGGGGTCTTGTGACTGACCGGTCCTCCCTGGATAGCCTTCCCATTTATGGCCAAAACCTGGAGAGACTTTTCAAGGGGTACCAGTGGAACTCCCAGGAGGGAGATTATGTTCCGATCCAGGAAGTTACCTGCAGCTCCACTATCGACAAAAGCAGATACTGCCTGTTTGGAAAGACCCCAGAAAAGCTCTGTAGGAATTAACATCTTATCATGATGAGAGTAATGCTTCAACCCACCTAGATCAGTACCCTCTTCCTGATCTAGGCGAGAAAGTTTCCCGCCGGATACCCCTTATTTGGGCAAGACCTGGCAAAATGTCCCGGGGACCCACAGTAGAGGCAAAGACCCAAAGACCGTCTCCGTTGTTTCTCGTCCTGAGAAAGACGGGCTCTGCCAACCTGCATTGGCTCCTCTTGAGAGGGGGAGGAGGTGTTTACCCCACCAGGAGTTGAAGGGTTGGGAGTTTGTGAAGGTCTAAAGGGAGTGGTAACCCTAACCCTTTCCCTGGCTCTCTCCCTAAGACGTCTATCGATCCTGATGGAGACCTGCATGAGCTGATCCAAATCTTTTGGAGTGGGAAAATTGACCAAGGCATCTTTAATATTCTCAGAAAGCCCCATACGGAATTGGCTACATAGGGCTGGATCATTCCAGGTAGACTCCACTGCCCAGCGCCGGAACTCAGCGCTGTAGTCCTCGGCGGAATTCCGACCCTGCTTCAGGGCCCGAAGCCTGTTTTCTGCCGTGGACTGACGATCTGGATCCGCATAAAGCACTCCCATAGCTGAGAAAAAGGAAGTAACGGAGTGTAAGGCAGGATCTTCAGGAAGCAAGCTGAAAGCCCATGACTGAGTCCTTGTAACAGAGAAATAATTAACCCCACCCGTTGAGTTTCTGTGCCAGAAGATAAAGGCCGCAGCCTGAAATAGAGTTCACATGAATTCTTGAAGTTCGAAAAACCGGCCCGGTCTCCAAAGAATTTTTCTGGTAAAGGAACCTTAGGTTCAGGAATATGAGGTGGTACAGCGGGTGTAGTAATCTGGCGGGTTTCTTGATTGGCCACTCTCTGGGCAAGTTGATTGATAGCAGTGGCCATCGCCTGAACTTGCTGTACCAGGTCTTCCATATTAACTTTGGGCCTGTTATAATGTCACGCTCCAGGTACCGCAATTAACCACTTGGCTAACTCCAGCTCTCTTGGTAAGGACCTCAACCCCCAATCTCCGCAGCCAGCTTCACCTATAGGAGCCCCCGCTTGCCGAGACACAGAACACGCCTGCTCGGGATCGGTTGCCCCCAGGACTTTATGGCTCAAAGGATGAAGCCTTACTGTACAGAGGACTGGAGAACCCGCGGCTGGAAGTGGAATTGGGTAACCCGAATTTGAGCGTAAGACGGAAGTCCAAGGACAGGCTGGAAGTTGGCAACAGGAGATCTGAGGAGGAATAGCAATAGACAGATCGTGGTCTAGGTTCAAGGCAAGGGTCGGCAACAGGAGTGTAGATCGAGGATGGTCAAAGGCAGGCAAGGGTCGGCAACTGGAGTGGAGATCGAGGATGGTCAAAACAAGCAAAGGTCGGCAACTGGAATGGAGATCGAGGATGGTCAAAACAAGCAAGGATCGGCAACTGGAGTGGAGATCGAGGATGGTCAAAACAAGCAAAGGTCGGCAACTGGAATGGAGATCGAGGATGGTCAAAACAAGCAAGGTCGGCAACAGGAGTGGAGATCGAGGATCGTCAAAGGCAGGTAAGGGTCGGCAACAGGAACACAGAACGATATCAAGGTAAGTAACAAACAAGGGTCTAAGCGCTATAACAGGCAATGACAAACTGACTGGGGTGAGATTATATAGGGAACAGGTATGATTGGCCCTGGAGAATCAGTGTGGTGATTGGTGCAACTATGAACTTTAAACGGATTGGTTAACATAGGGCGTACAGCCCAGAACTAAAGAGTAGCTGATTGGCCCAGTCTCAGTGGGGCACTCCCACTAATGCAGCTGGGCCTTTAATTAATTAATTAAGCTTCCTCCGGCGGCCGCGTTGAGAGCAGCGGCGCCGGAGGGTATAAACAAAACGTGTTTGCGCACGCGCGCGAGCACGAGAGACGGCGCTGGAGCCGTCGAGTGAGGGGGAAGGCGCGTGCGCGCCAGCCGGGACAGAAGCTGCCGCCCGCCGCGGCCGCCGGACAGGTGGCTGCGCAGCGGGAGCGGGCGGCTGAGGACTCGAGATGCCGCTGGAACGGGGAACTGGTGAGCGGACCCTGATACCAGCATCCTGACTGACCTCCACCCAGCTTGGGAGAGGGACACATCATCCACCCCCACATCCCCAACAGTAGGCAGGTCAATTACATCGCCAACTGCATTGCAGTTTGGGGGGACCAGACCTTGTGGGTTCAGTGGTCACATAATGATACACTTATCGGCCCGTCCCTTACTAGTCCCTAAAAATGAGGGTACTCCTACCTCCCACACATCCTGTGCAGGGCCCCAGTTCAAATACACCTTGGTGTCAGGCAGCGCCGGTTCTGCTCCTTTAATCCAGGAGACAAAGAGGGTTATCCCGGGTACAAAATCCTGTGGAGACACCAGCTCGGTGTCCCGAAGTGATGGCTTGTAAGTTGTCAAGGGACTTCCCCACACCCCCAATCACACATAAAACAGTGGATGATTTCTGGGATGAGCCCTTCTGGCACTGGAGACACATGGCATTGAAGTGTCTCGGCTGCTTCCAAAGGTGACACAGTTGGTGCCGCCCCCCCCCCCCCGCATGCGGAGAAGGAAATGTGCAGGTGCCTTGAGCTTAGGGGCAACAGGCACTGTATGTCTCTTCAGCTAGGTGGATTCCTGGCCTCAGGAGTCTTGTTGTTGAGCCCTTGTCAGCAAAGATCGCTGTTGCAGAGGCCCTGTTTGGCTTTTGGTCATGGAGAAGCTGCCAGAGGGCTGTTCAACAACAATTGCTCAGTTGCAATGAACTCATTCAGCTGCTGGATGGTGGTGAGCTCCAATCTAGTAGTCCATTGGTTGACCATTCTCAGTAGGGCCTGCGTGTTACTGGCCCTGCTGTCTGTAAAGTCCCGGGCAAAATCCAGAGCCTCTTTTGGTACATCTCAGGGGTCAGGTTGTACTGCCGGACCAGAGCAGGCTTGAATTCCTCATAGCTCAGGATGATCTTGCTGGGCAAGTACCCAAAAAATTCCAGGACCTTACACTTGAGAAAAGGAATTCAGAACCTGACTCACTGGTTCTCAGACAGATGGTACTAATGGCAAACCATTTCAAATACCAAGAAAGTGTCCAAGTCCTCACTTTTATCCAGCAGGGGGAAGTCATATGCATGTAGCTTTGGGGGGCCAGTTTTCGGGGGACACGACTGGCTAGGATGGGCTGCTGGTGCTGAAGTTGGAAATGAAGCTTGTCACAGTTGTATACAGCCACCCCCCGGCCCACACAGACACTGGGTAGCACAGGGGTTGTGTGTGAAACACCAGGGAACAGGGGTTTTAAACCACTGGACAAAGCAAATAGCAGGAGAGACAGAAAAAAGAGGGAGTTACATATCGATATACAGCTTTAAACATGTATAGGAAATACAGACCGTCCGCAGACATCGGCAATAACATAGGGCTTAATGATGTTGTCCGAGATCGGTCAAGAGGGAGGGTGTTTGACGCACCATGTCAGTGCGCTAAATTGCATCTCATGTGCCCAACTCTGTTCGCCAGGTAAGGCAACAATAAAAGTGCCCGAGCTGCGTGCCAGATTGGCAGGGGGTGCCCACCCAAGCAAGTGGAGTGCCACCAGTCTCATCTATGCCAATCAAACTGAGGTCATAAGCATGAGAGCTTGGTTTTTAGGAGGCAGAAGACAACCCCGCCAATTGATAAATCCTTTGACAGTCCCCCCCTGCGCTGCTCGCATGAGCTGGGCGGCACAGGTGTGGCCCATCCCAGAGGTGTGCGCCCGTTTGCGGACCTAGAGGAGAAGAGGTGTGGGATCAGAAGGGGCACAAGCAGACAGACCCGGACAGGAGAGAAAACAGAGGTGCATGCAGATGGTGTTGATCACGAGCTGTGGGGCTAATTTTAATGAAGCTGGGCGTTGAGCTGCTGCTGATGCCCACATCAACGACTAAAATGAGTCGTTTCATATTTTCAGAGAAGGAAACATAGACATGGTTTGCACCAGCCTCTCACTTATTCAGTAATGGCTCCTTGTATGATGAGCTGCTGGGACTTGGAGGGGAGCTGTCTTCAATGCCTCCCCCCATGCTCCCAGAATTCTGCCCATTTGTGCCCAGGCTGTAATATAGGTATAGGTCGGCTCTAGGAGTGCCAAGGGGAGACATGTGCTCTGGCTTTAATATTGGTGTAGGTCCTCTCTAACAGTGCCAAGGTGAAGTGTCCGACAAATATGAATGTATGTGCCCTTTAAGAGTACCAAGGGGAAGCCTATGCCTTACCTTTAATATTGGTGTACGTCCCTGTTAAGAGAACAAAGTGGAAGTCTCTGCTCCAGCTGTCAATATACAGTAGGTCCGCTAAAATACCCCCTCCTAATCCACCTATAACAGGCAGTGTGCAGAATCCCCCCAATCACCCCATAAAAGGCAGTTTGCAGAATGCCACATAATGGGCAGCACGCAGAACCCCTCATCACAGGCAGTGTGGAGAGTCCCCCCAACCACCAGTGTGCAGAATCAGTCCATAACAGGCAGTGTGCAGAATATCCCCCCAATCACCCCACAACAGACAGTATGCAGAATATCCCCCAATCACCCTATAGCAGGCATTGTGCAGAATATCTCCCCAATCGCCCTATAACAGGCAATGGGCAGAATCCACCCACCCTAATTCAGCTATTACAGGAAGTGTGGCAAAATTACCCCCCCCCCAAAAAAAAAACAGGCAGTTTGAAAGAATCTCTCCCCCAAATTCCCCCATTAAAGGCAATGTGGCAGACTCACCCTCCAATTCCCCCATTATAGACAGTGTGACGGAATCTCCCTCATTATCAGCGTAATCCGCTCCCTGTGCCCCCTGGCTCAGTTACCCTACACACCCACCTCTTCACTATTGTCTGGCATCCTGGTGGCTGTGGGAGCCCAATCAGCAGTGAGAGGGCCGGTTATGTAAGGTTTTTTTTTTTTTACATTTGATCCATAAGTCGAACTAACATGGAGTGAAAAATACAGTATATGGATGTAATTCTGCTTTAAAAAAAAGAACACGACCTAGGAGTTTCACTATCCTGTGTTTTGTTGCTCTTCCCTCTCTGCACAGGCTATGCTCCAATCAGCTGCTAGTGCTCCATTCGATTTTACCAAGCCGCTCTGACATCAGAAGTTAAGCAAAGAGCATCCACATAGCCATTCGGAAATGGCTGGCGCAAGTGTGTGCATCAGCTGGAGGCAAGCCAGAATGCCACTATGGGATTGCCGGTGAGTATACCAAGCATTTCACACAGAAGGGGGGCATCCCAAATCCAGATGCCCCAGGGATAGGGAATTGGACAACCCTGGAGTTTTTCAGACTCCATAGCCGGCCCAAGAGGTTATTGTTCCACTTTAAAGAGAACTGGACTTTCTCTAAACTCCACATCACAAGGGTATCCCTATTGTGCATCATTGCTTGGGCTGCGGATACTTTTGCTTTCATCTTTGCTCCCATGGCAGCCATTTCAAGTGCATGTCGGCAGCCTATTGGGTTTGCCGGTTGGTTGTAATATGCCTCCAGGTGTCCCAGATATGCTGCTTGCAATCCTATGAGGCATGGAGCGTGTAAGTTATGACTCCCAGTCACTGAGCTTGCCAAGCCTGGGATACCTCATGTCACATTGTTTTGACTGGCCTTCTTCTTTAGAGACCAGTGCTACAATGAATTATTCAAGAAGTGCCTATTTTGCACTGTAAGTGATATTCCTCCTTCCTTTTGAAACCATTCTCACATGAGGTAATTTTTCTCACGCAGAAACCCTCAAATGATTCAGGGTACACATGGAAAATGACCTCACACCTGCGAAAGCATGAAAGAAAGCCATGCAGGAATCGTCTGCCGTTTTTGCAGCCTCAAAAACGTTTTTCATATGACTCTCGCATCAGCCGGAGTCAAATTGAAAAAAAGCCATGCTACAATTTATAGCATGTGTTTTTTTTTTTATGAAAAAGACATGAATTGGGGTGGGGGCTTACCAGCCTGGCGCACCAAGCATAGGAGCTGGTAACCCGGGTATTAAACTGGACCTTCACCCTAAATAAGAGCATATCTTATGTTTCCCCCATACTGTACATACAGATTGCCCACATTAAAAATCATCCTTACTGCACCTATTGCGTTTTTTAAAATTTTAAACATCCAGGATGACGGCCCATGGAGTCTTAGGCTGCCTGCAGACAGGAAGTCTTCTGACTGTGCTGCTCTACATTCTGGGATTGTTGTCCTTTTCCTCACCCCAGTTCTGCTCTGTCTGTCAGTTATAACCTGACACCTTGCAGTTCCCCCCCCCCTTCCTCTCCTCAGTATGTGATGCTTCTTAGGCAAGATGGCGGCGCCCGTATCCTAGAGTCCTGAACTGAATTGCAAGGGTTTGGGCTTTTCATCAAATGATGCTGAAGGTCCGGTTTAAGGGCCAAGCTGCCGACCCCTGGCCCTAGTAATTGCCAAGCCTCATGCATTATGGCAGGGGTCCCCAACCCCCTGATACAAGTGGATTGCACACCAGCATAGGGGTAAGAGCATATGCGCTGGTATACCGGTAGAGTCCGGCCGGCCGGTCTGCATTACCAGCACCTATGCCTGTTGCTGATTGGCGCTGCGGAAAGGGGTGGGGGAACCATCCCTCATGTAATTTTCATAGAAAAAAAACCCATGATGCATTTGCGATATGGCTTTTTTTTCTGTGGAAAATGCATGTCAGTTGACAATGCTGACTTTATTCACCTGCTTTTGGCAATCACACGAATTTCCCTTCTTGAGAGATTTTAATGCAAGAAATTCCTGCATTTGCCGAAGTTTCCTCCATACAAGAAATTATTTGCGGAATAAATCAGGACAAATGGTTTGCTGAATTGGGAGAGAGGGAAAGTAGGGAAGATTTCTCAAAGTATGCAAAATACAGGGAGAGTAAGAGAAAAGAGAAAGAGTAAAGAGAGTGTAAGATAAAAAAAAGAGTGAGAGAGCGTAAGAGAAAAAAAGAGTGAGAGTGTAAGAGAAAAAAAGAAAGAGCAAGAGTGTAAAAGAAAAAAAAAAGAGTAAATGAAAAAAGTGAGTGTAGGAGAAAAAAGTGAGAGCATATAAGAAAAAAAGGAGTGAGAGTGTAAGAGAAAAAAAGAATGAGTGAGAGTGCAAGACAAAAAAAAGAGTAAATAAAAAAAGTGAAGGTGTAAGAGAAAAAAGTGAGCGCATAAGAGGGAAAAAAGGAGTGATGGTGTAAAAGAAAAAAGGAGTGTAAGAGAGAAAAGAAATAGCGAGATTGTAAGAGTAAAAAAAAAAAAAAAGGTTGAGTGTAAGAGAAAACAAGAGAGGGTAAGTGCAAAATAGCGAGAGCAAGAGAAAGAAGAAAAGAAAGTGACAGTAAGAGAGAAGAAGAATGAGAAACTGAAAAGAAAGTGACAGTAAGAGAAAAGAAGAATGAGAAAATGAAAGTGAGAGAGAAAACATTGCCACTGCCATTTCGGGGGCCCAGCCTCATGTCGGCTCCAAACTAGGTGACCATATACACCCGAGGCCAGTGTGGCTATCTGTTCTTATTCCTAGTGGTAATGTTTTGGTGCCACAATGTGAGGCCATACAAGTTCTAATTCCAGGACATGCTACTGAACCTACTCTCCTAGCCTGGGCTCCCCGGAGCCGGTCACTGTGGTAACCCCTTCATGCACCGCCCTCCTACTCCCATTTACCCACAGTTCCCTGCGAGCAGCCTCGACTTCAGCGGTAGAGGAGCAACCAAGCCTAGAAGCCCGTGTAGCACCGCCCATTCCGATGTGGTGCGGCTTCGCTGCAGCGGATTGGCCCCGGCAGCAGTCCATCAGAAATTGTTTTCCAGCAGCCGGCTAGGTTGTGTGGGCTCCGGGGGCTGAGGGAGCGGAAATCCCGGCTAGGGACAGGCAGGGAGGGGAAGAGCTTGGTTACCGCCCCTTTCCCTCCCTCCCTCCTACCTTCCCTCCTCCTCCTGTATCCCCGGCTGGATGCTCGGCGCCCTGTGAGCAGGCTCGGAGACCGGGCCGCTGTGTGAGTGGCTCCCCCCTGGGAGGGAGGGAGAGGCCCACAGTCCGGGCCGCGGTGCCGGGCGGGGGAAGGGATGACTCTGGACTCCATCATGGCCTGCTGTCTGAGTGAGGAGACGAGGGAGTCGCAGCGAATCAACGCCGAGATCGAGAAGCAGCTCAAGAAGGACAAGAAGGACTCTCGGCGGGAGCTCAAGCTGCTGCTCCTAGGTATGTAGGAGGGTGTGTGTGTATGTATGTATGTGTGTGTGTATATATATATATATATATATATCCATACACAGTAGCACTGCCTGTCAGATTTTACCAATAGGCTCTGGCTGCAGCACCCATAAACTGGAAGAAGAAATGTAACTGTCTATGGGCAGCCTCAGGCTCCTATTCGCTGCATACGGGTGTTTTGTTTTTGCAAGCAACTCCCCTCAACCCCTGTGATTGTAGGTAAGCCTGTGACTAAAGGCCTGTGTGTGCTTGGTGCAGCATTTTTCATCTGCATGCATTTGCCCACCCTGGCTAAATATACTATTTACCTGACCTCTCATGAGCACACCCCACAAGTCCTGCTGACTAAAGTTGTCGCATTTCAGTGCTGTCAGTTTCGACACCAACAGATGACTTGCGTACCCACCCTAAAGCAGGTTTGGCAGCAGTGGGGTGCACTTATTGAGGTAGGCAAGTCCTTTCAAATGGATAAACCTTTTAAAGTGGACCAACACCCAGGATTTTGACTATTCTGGGTTTTGGTCCACTTCCATCGGGGAAACCCCCCCCAGAACGCCCAGATCAACTCGCCTCACTCCACTCCTACGGCGTGCGCTCGCCCGCTGTAGTATGTGCGTCAATGAGACGTCTTACCGCAGCGGCACCGAGCACGCTGGCGACCGCATCTCGCGCTTCCCTCTAATGGTGCGCACCCTGCTAGAGAGAAACGCGAGATGTGGCTTCGGCCCGCACATGCGCCGTTGGACTGGCAATCGGGTAAGTGCAGTGGGCATTCGGGGGGTTTTCACATAGCGGGGTGCCCCGGGGGGGAGGGATTGGATCAGGCCGGGAATCTTATAGATTCCTGGGCCGATCACGCTGGGTGTTGGTCCACTTTAAAGAAGAACTTTGGTATAAGATACTCCAGGGCCATCTGAGTTACACTCCTTGGGGCATCCTGAAACCCCCACAGATCCCCCAAATCCATGCACCTGGTCCTGCTCGTCTCTTGCCATACCCGACCTTTCTGATCAGGTGGCGCGGGCACACCACAGCTAGGAGCTGAATAGGGGATGCAGCAGGTGGTGATCTCGGCTCCCTTTGGCTCTACTTGGCTATCCAGGATTGTGGCTATCTGTTCTTATTCCTAGTGGTAATGTTTTGGTGCCACAGTGTGAAGCCATACAAGTTCTACTTCCAAGAGATGCTACTGAATCTACTCTCCTAACCTGGGCTCCCCGGAGCTGGTCACTGTGGTAACCCCTTCATGCACCGCCCTCCTACTCCCATTTACCCACAGTTCCCTGCGAGGAACCTCGACTTCAGCGGTAGAGGAGCAACCAAGCCTAGAAGCCCGTGTAGCACCGCCCATTCCGATGTGGTGCGACTTCGCTGCAGCGGATTGGCCCCGGCAGCAGTCCATCAGAAATTGTTTTCCAGCAGCCGGCTAGGTTGTGTGGGCTCCGGGGGCTATCCAGGTGGCTTAGCCATAAGCAGAGCCAAAGGGGGCCAAGTGAAATTGAGTGCCCTGAGTGGGTCGCTCAGTCAATCCGCTCACAATGTTTCAACCGAGCCTGTGTCGTGGCAGTGACAGGAAGGTGAGTTTTGGGTGACCTAGGAGGATGCACATAGCGGGATGCCTCCACTGAGAGGAACAACGTACAGGAAAGTTAAATTCCTGTGTGTTTCCTCTTTAAAGCCGAAGTCCAAAAACCTTACCAAGCCAGCGGTCCAGCGCCGTTCACTTGGGGGCGCGTGCGGCTGTCGCACAGGCAGAGCTCACATTGGTTTCTCCTGCTATGTGCGTGCTTCTGCCTGCTCATTCACTTGAATGGTTGGGAACACACACAGCAGGGGAAACCAACTTGCCACAATCCTGAAACACATATGAAGAGTTCCATCTGTATCCCGGCTCACTGTGCTAGGCAACCTGTCAGGTCTGCCTGGTGTGGCGTCTGGGCTTGAAGGCTTATGCCGTGGATCATGGTGATTCTTGGGAGCTGTGTGACTTGGCAGCAATCCCCAAGGTCCTCTTTAAAGTGGAACATAACATGTGAATTTGACTATCTGGGGTTTTGTTCCATACCTTGCTGTATGTAACCCCCCAGTTTGTCCAGTAAAACTTGCCTCTCCTTGGTCCAACAGTGCATGCACAGGCTCTGTTCCAATCATAGCCCTTTGCTGTGATTACATCCTTCTACAAAGGGCTCTGATTGCCTTTAATGGGGAGCTTGGGCTTCCCATTGAAAACATCATCATCAATTAGAGTTGTTTGCGGAAGGTCCATGCATGCGCCATTGCACTGGGCAAATGTGAGTCATTACCAGGGCCCTGGGGGGTTTCACACAGAGGGGCAACTGCTGATGGGTTTCATTGCGCTTTAAGGGGACTGTACACTCAATGGCAATAATAAGGCAGCAGACAGGTCACCTTATGCCTGTTCCATGTGCCTCTCCTCCACTTTCTGCAGTGCAGGGTAGATGCTGTAGTAGCACTCAAAAGTTTGCCCTCCTTTCACTTTCATTCCTTTCAGGAATTTGCTACACCTGGGGCATATTTGGGATGCCCCGCTGTGTGAACCCCTCCCTGTTCCTCTAATTGGATGATGTGGATAGGTAAGTTGGATGAAGCAGTAATCTGCGGGGTTCTGCGCACTGTGGCATCCCCTAGGGAACAATACTTGGGATAGTAAAAAATCTTGGGTTTTAGTCCACTTTAAGGTACAACTCCAGGCAAAGTGTTCGTTTTGGATTAAGGCTAATTGGTATTTTTTCTGGCCCTGTCAAATCTCTATTTGGTTGATCTGGCCTCATTTTGTGTGTGGTTGCCTGAAACAAAATCCAGACAAGATGTCCCCAAAACACTGGAAGGGAGGCTAAAAGGGTTCTCAGACTATGAAGGGACATTGATGTCACCTTAATCCATGTTCACTTGGATTTATATTTTGGACTTGGGTGCTTGAATGCTAGTGGTAATGCTGACCTATATATGATTATGTAAAACCATTGGCAAGACTTGTTACAGGGCACCCATCTGAGATTAAGCTCAATTACAAACAAAATAGATAAAGTGACAATGCAGCTTACAGGTGCAGTTTTTGCCCCCCTTACCACATATATCTAAAACATCTTGCTGTGAAAGCATAATATATAATTATTTTAAGAATCCCCTAATTGTGAAAAAAATGACCTGTACACACCAGCCCTAATGCTGTCCTGTCACATGATTTCCTGGCTGTTCAATGCGAAAAAAAAATCAACATCAAGTAAGAGACTTTTAGTGTAATCCCGCTCTTCTCTGGTACAATAGATAATGCAGTGAACACACCCTGGCTGCCAGGGTGGATTGTGGAGGACATTTGCAGGCACTTGACTCCATGGCAACAGTGGCACTTCAAAAGAGTGAGGGCCCTTGGACATCACTGTTTTAGAGTTTTGAATCGGGTTGAGTTTTGTGGCATTGAGGGATTGACCAGTCAAATTTTAAAATCATATGCCTGGCAGTTTACCCATGCTGTCTGTTTGCTCTGGTCACAGAAAGAAAGGGAATTTCTTCCTCCTATGCTTTCAGATCCCCCCCCCCCCCCCCCGATCCAGACTACCAATATAATCCTGAGGCACAGAGGATGTCAGAGTAGATGAGGAAAGTCGAACAAAACCCACTGTGGCTTGCCATGAAATCTAAAATATTCCCAGGGAAACCCCGAATTGGGGGTAATCTCCCCTGGGGCGCTGCAGAACACATCTGTTTGAGCTGTTTGCTAAGCATTACATATGCACGGCAAACAGCCATAGGACCGGGAAAGGTGAGTTTGTGTGGGCATTCTGGGGGGGGGGGGGGGGGGGGGTTATGCAGCAGGACATACTCATTTGGAACAATAGCCAAGAAGTAAGATCCTGAGTTTTGTTCAGCTTTCATTTATTCTGTTCATGCACAGGCCTCATTTGTTCTCCCTTGTGCTTCATTGTTTTGGAAAAAAAAAAACAGCGACTGCTGCCACCTCCTTGGCCATTTGGGCATTTCTGGCCAAGTGGGCAAACTAGTGACCTCTGCTTCTATAGTTTTGGGATGACTGCTGGTCTCAGCTTGGACTGATGACACGGCTGAAGGCCGAGCTGCTGCTTAACGTGAAGAGGGAACAAAAAACAAAGTGGCACTTACCTTTTCATCTGTTCTGCTGGACAGTGCCGTTCCGGCATTCCACAACGCATCTGATTGCTCTATTAGGGCCCCAGCCGCTGCCTCCTGCCAGGCAGACCCTGGGACGAGATTGATGGAGAGTTGCTGTTCCCTCCAACCCTCAATCACTGGGGTGTGGCCATGCCCTCTCCATTCTATGCAATAGATGGACAAAGCCTTACATGCCCCCTCCTAATTGTAGTGAATGGTGGGGATGAGGCCACACCCCCTGTGACTGATGGCAGGAGCATGGTCTGGCACAGACATGCCAAAGAATATAGTCACAGGAGGCAGCGGGGCCCAGATAAAGCGATCAGACAAGTTGTGGTGCTCCGGATCTGCAGTGCCCGCGGGGGCAGGACAAAAGGTAAGTACCCTTTTTGTTTTTTGTATTTCCCTACTGGACTTTAAAGTGGTAGAGGGCCAAGATAAGCTGTCATGAAAGAAATCATTAGTTTCATGGCTAATTGGCTGTTCACTGGGGGAATTGTTTGCAATGTATCAAGCCATCCACCAAGTGAATTGACCGTTTTTAAAGCGGACCTTCACCCTGAATAAGAGTCTATCTTATATGCTTCCCACACCCTGTACATACAGATTGTCCACATTAAAAATCATCCTACCTGCATCTACTATATGTTATGAGCATTTAAACATCCAAGATGGCGGCTCGTGGAGCATCAGGCAGCCTGCAAAGAGGAAGTGTCTTCTGACTGTGCCGCTCTGCATTCTGGGATTGCTGTCCTTTCCCTGACCCCAGCTCTGCTCTGTCTGTGCAAAGCACAGCTATAACTCCCCCCCCCCCGTACTTTATTCCAAGTATGTCACACACCCTGCTTTGGAATGATTTCTAACATTCGGGTTATGTCCAGTAGAGGGCGAACTTCTGCAGAGATGACTAGAAAAAAAAGAAGCCCCTCCCAGTCCACAAACACCTGGGACCTCCCACACATCCCCCAGTAATCGTCTCTGCAGACAGCGAAGCAAGTCAAGAAGATGGCTGTATCTTTCCTTTGCAGGTAAGCCGGGTGCACACCCGGCCAAATTTTTTCCCTATTTCTGCCCGGACCTTGTTGTTTAAGTCCCTATGCCTCCCAGCCTTGGCTGTGGGTCCAGGTGAGGGTAGGGTACACCTTAGAGGTGTACTGTACAGGAGCCATGCTCCTCCGTGTGACCCCCTCCAAGGGGTAGGCGGCTACCAGGTTTTGGTGATCCTGGTGTGGGATGCCCTGTCCGTTTTTGATACCATCGCTACATAACTTGGGTAGCTTTGGGTCACCCTCCATTACTCCCCGTTCCAGGATAGTGGGGGGGGGGGGGGGGGGCTGGCCTTCCATTTTTTGACCTTATATGATTATTGTCTTGTGTATGATTGTGCTTCACTTGCTGGCTCTGCCAGCGTGGGTGTGCTTCCTTATGCTGGCCCGCATGCCCGCTGTTTACAGCGGCGGCGGGTCGGTCTCCTTTGCCGGCTCCGCAGCATGGCTGGGAGCGCGGCCTTCTCTTCCTTCCAGTCAGGGGAGGGGGCGGGGCCGGACGCTCGGCGCGCTGGTCCGCCCTTCCTCCTGAGGCTTTGTTTGGTGCGGACGCCATTTCTCCTCCGGATACTGTGAGTGCCCTGCGGGGCCTGGTTTTTATGTATTCTTTCCAATGCCTCCTTTGCTCAGTCATCTCAAGCGCTGTGGGATAATAAATCCTCCCACTAACGGACATTAAGGGGCGACTACCATAAATAATCACCATATGGCGGCTTCCCAGGATACCGGGCTCGGGATCCCTTCAGGGCAACCCCGGCAGTGTGTGGTTTGTGGGGTATCCCTTGCAGGGGACAATGTGCTTATTTGTGTACCATGTACATCTCATCACCTACACCCCCACGCCTGGCCTTGACCCCAAGTGACGTCATGAGTGGGGAGTCGCAATCCGATGTCAGTGCCAGACTGGCCAACATTGAGAAAATGATTGCTAGCTCTGCGGCCAGGACAGCCCTAGCTAAGAATTTGGCATTTGGCATTTGGCGCCCGCGGCGCCAGCTTTTGATTATGACGAGTATGACGATTATGACTTGAAGAAGGGTAATTGTTTTCAGTATCTGATGGCTCTGATGATCAGCAGTCCCTTGATGCTGGTAAGGAGCGTGGGGATACTGTTGATACTCCCAGACTCCTGACCCATATTTTTGAAGTGCTTGCTATTTCCCCCCCTGCGGAGGCCCCTCCGCAAAGGGGGGAATTTTTTTGGGACCGCCAAATCTCGTCTGGAGTTCCCAAATCAAAAACATTTTAACAATCTGATCCTTTAAAGAATGGGAAAAGCCCAGCCGGCTTCCTGGTATCCCTCAGGGGTGGGATAGGAAGTATCCCTTTCCTGTGGATGCGGTTAAAGCGGACCTTCACTCTGAATAAGAGTCTAATATGTTTCCCATACCCTGTACATACAGATTGTCCACATTAAAAATCATCCTACCTGCATCTACTGCATGTTATGAGCCTTTAAACATCCAAGATGGCGGCTTATGGAAGCCGCCATCTTATCAGGCAGCCTGCAAACAGGAAGTGCCTCCTGACTGTGCTGCTCTGCATTCTGGGACTGCTGACTGTTACCTGACCCCAGCTCTGCTCTGTCTGAGCAAAGCACAGCTATAACCCACCCCCCTGTACCTTATCCCACTCTCCTCTCCTCAGTAAGTGTGATGCTTCTGAGTCAAGATGGCGGCGCCCGTATCCTAAATTCCTGAACAGAGTTGCAGCCCAGTGGGGGAAAGAATAATAAGTTAGTGACTAAAAACGTAAAATATATTAATTTTAGATGCTGGGGAACTGTTTTCTAAGAGTTTGGGCTTTTAATTAAATCACGCTGAAGGTCCGGTTTAAGCGTTGGTTGTCACCCCCAGAGGTCGACGCTACGGTTCTGGGATTGTCCAATACATCAGTTGTGCATTCCCCAGATTCCACTACCTTGATGGATAGTGAGGACCGACGTCTCGACCAAATGGCTTCACATGCTTTTGCCTGCGTGGGTTCGGCATTTCGCCCGGTTTGTGCCTCTGCTCTCACGGCCGTGGCTACTAGAGCCTTAATCAGGGGTATGCTGGATGGTCCCCAACTTAATCCTTCCAGTGAGGAATTGACAGCATTGACGCATTGTGAGATGTTTATTGCATTTGTCTTATCAGCTTTGGATGCCACGATCCATATGTGTAGCAGGACCTCGGCATTGCTTGTGGCTATTCGCCGATCGGTCTGGTTGCGCCAATGGACGGCTGATATTGCTGCGAAGAGGGCGCTCCCAGGGCTACCTTTCGTGGGTATGCGCCTGTTTGGTGATAAATTGGACTCAGTGGCGAAAGGAGGTAGGTTGCCTCAGCGCAAAAAGCAGCGCCGGCCCTTTCGGGGTTCGGGCTCTTTCAATCCCTCCTTTCGTGGCTCTCGAGCGAGCAGGGGAATCTCTTACCCCGCGTTCAGAGGAGATTCCTGGGGTAGGGGCAGAGGACGCGCCCGACCTGGGACCGCCTGGGGTTCCAAACCCAAGACTGCTGCCAAGCCCACTCAGCGATGAGGGGGCACCCTCACGGGTGGGGGGACGGCTGCGGCTCTTCGCCCAGGTCTGGACCCGGGAGGTCCAGACAACTGGATCCTGGAGGTGGTCTCTTCTGTGGGTACAAGCTGGAGTTCGCATACCGGCTTCCTCTGTTTCCTCAGGTCTCTGGTTCCCCCGGACCCCCGAGCCGCGCAGGGACTTTTCTTGGTGGTGCAAAACCTTCGGGATATGGGGGTCGTTTGTCCGGTTCCCCCCATAGAGAGAGGTCAGGTTTACTACTCCAACCTCTTTACTGTGCCCAAAAAGGATGGCTCCATAAGACCCATTTTGGACTTAAAGATTCTCAAACGGTTCATCAGAACCAAGAAATTTCGCATGGAGACTCTGCGCTCTGCTGTCAACTCCCTTCATCCAGGTGACTTTATGACTTCAATAGACATCAAGGATGCTTACCTTCATGTGCCGGTCTTCCCGGGGACACCAATGGTTTCTCAGATTCGCGGTAGGCGACCAGCACTACCAGTTTGTGGCTCTCCCCTTCGGGCTGACCTCGGTGCCTAGGGTGTTCACCAAGGTGTTGGCGGGAGTAATGGCCCTTCTCAGAGCCCAGGGCATTTGCATTGTGCCTTATCTGGACGACCTTCTCATCACGGCATCCTCTCTCAGCCAGGCGGAGCTGGACACCAGGACGGTGGTGACAATACTGGAGAGTTTCGGCTGGGTGATCAAATACCCCAAGTCTTCTCTCCCCGTCAAGGGTGGTTTCGTTTCTGGACATGAATCTGGATACCATTCAGACCAGGGTTTTCCTACCCCAGTCAAAGGTGGAGGTGGTGCAGGCTCTGATTAGTCTCCTTTTGTCCAACCCTCGTCCGTACATCAGGCAAGGGATGAGACTGGTGGGATTGATGGTGGCTTGTTTCGAGGCAGTTCCTTTTGCTCAGTTTCACATGAGACCTCTTCAACTCCATCTTTATCGGCTTGGGACAGATGTCCTCTGTCCTTGGATCAGTCGTTTGTGCTGTCTCCTCTGGTCCGGCGGTCCCTCCAGTGGTGGCTGGACCCGAAGGATCTGCCCCCCAGAAGGTTCTTTCTGGCGCCCCGTTGGGAAACGGTCACCACAGATGCCAGCCTGTCGGGCTGGGGGGGTTTCTGGAAGGAACACCAGTTCCAGGGTCTGTGGGGTCCTCAGGAGGCTCACATCCCCATCAACATTCTGGAGCTGAGGGCGGTCCGGTTGGTGCTGTCGCACCTGACGCATCATCTCCAGGGGTTACCGGTTCAGGTTCGATCAGACAATCGGACTGTGGTTGCTTACATCAATCACCAAGGACGGACTCTCAGCAGGAGTGCCCTCCGGGAAGTGTCTCTGGTTCTTGCATGGGCTGAGAGCAATGTTCCATGCATCTCGGCGGTGTACATTCCAGGGGTGGAGAACCTGGAAGCGGACTCTCTGAGCAGGGGGGCCTCTCGCCGAGGGGAATGGTTCCTCGGCAACAAGGTATTTCTATCCATCTGTCGCAGGTGGGGGATTCCGGAAGTGGATCTCTTTGCCTCCCATCACAACCACAAGCTCCCTGTGTTTGTGTCTCTGTTCCAGGATCCTCTGCCTCTGGCAGTGGATGCCATGTCTCTGGCCTGGCGGGATCTGGGTCTCCTGTATCTGTTTCCCCCCCCCCTTTTCCATGGTAGGCAAGGTGGTACACAAGCTGGTTCAGGAGGGTGTGCCAGCAATCCTGGTGGCTCCAAGGTGGCCAAGACAGGTGTGGTTTGCAGACGTCGTGCGGCTGGCGGTCGATCAGTACAGATTGCCTCTGTTTCCGGATCTGATCACTCATGGTCAGCTCTGTTACCCTGTTATTTTACACGCTGGCTTTGACGGCATGGCTGCTGAAACCTCTATCCTAAAAGAGAAGGTTGTCTGATGCTGTGGTCCAGACGCTTGTTAGGGCTAGGAAGAAGTCTTCCTCTAACATCTACTACAGGACCTGGCGGTCCTACATTTATTGGTGTGAGGCTAGGGCCTTGCCTTGTAGGGTGTTTTCCATTCCTAGTATTCTGGAGTTTCTTCAACACGGTCTGGATATGGGTTTTCAGCTTAGCACTCTGAAAGGGCAGGTTTCCGCTCTGGCGGTTTTCTTTCAGAGGTCTTTTGCCCTTCATCCTTTTGGTTAAGACCTTTTTCCAGGGGGTCACTCATGTCACCCCCTCGCAAGCCCATGCTACCGGTTTGGGACTTGAATTTGGTGTTGTCTGCCCTTCAGGGTCCTCCGTTTGAGCCAGTGCAGGATGCTGCACTTCCATTCTCACTTTAAAGATTGCCTTTTTGGTGGCTATCACCTCTGTTCGACGTTTTTATGTGTTGGTGGCTCTGTCTATTCAGGCCCCTTACTTTGAGAGACACCAGGACAAGGTGGTCTTTCGCTTTAAGCCAGATTTCCTGCCAAAAGTTGTTTTTGCCTTTCACCTCAATCAGGACGTTGTACTTCCTTCTTTGTGTCCTAAGCCTAGCAATGACAAGGAGAGGGCCTTGCTCTCTCTGGACGTTGTCAGATGTGTAAAGTACTATTTGCTGGCTACCTCACCTTTCCGTAAGACTGACGCCTTGTTTGTGGTGCCTTCTGGTCCCAAGAGAGGTTTGGCTCCCGTCAAGTCTACCATTAGTAAATGGATTTGTCGGGCCATTGTTAGGGCCTACGCTGCCAAGGGGAGGCATCCCCCTTTTCAGCTCACTGCTCATTCTACTCGTGCTGTTGGGGCTTCTTGGGCCTTTCAGCACCAGGCTTCTGTTGAACAAGTTTGTAAGGCTGCTACTTGGTCTTCTGTTCATACTTTTTCCAAGTTTTGTAAGGTTGATGTGCGGGCCTCAGCGGATGCTGTTTTTGGCCGCAAGGTTCTGCAAGCTGCAGTGGTTTAAATTGTGCATTATTGCCTGTTGGGATCCCCACCCATGTTGGACACTGCTACTGGATGTCCCGAATGTTAATCATTCCGAAGCAGGGTGTGTGACATACTTGGAATAATACCATTTTGTGATTACTCACCTGTAAAATGGGTATTATAAGTATGTCACACACCCTGCTTCGTCCTGCCCTGAGTTGTATCTTGGATTCTCTCTATGGTGAACCTTGTATTTGTTTAAAAGATATTTTTATTGGCTCTTCCTGCTCCCCTTACTGCTTTATTATACTGGGGGATGTGTGGGAGGTCCCAGGTGTTTGTGGACTGGGAGGGGCTTCTTTTTTTTCTAGTCATCTCTGCAGAAGTTCGCCCTCTACTGGACATAACGCGAATGTTACTAATCATTCCGAAGCAGGGTGTGTGACATACTTATAATACCAATTTTACAGGTGAGTAATCACAAAATGGTATTATCCCACTCTCCTCATTATTTGATGCTTCTGAGGCAAGATGGCACTGCCCATATCCTAGAGTCCTGAACAGAGTTGCAGCCCAGTTGGGGAAAGAATAAGTGACTAAAAAATTAAAATATATTAATTTTGGATGCTGGGAATAGTTTAAGGGCTTTTAAGGGTTTGGGCTTTCATTAAATCATGCTTGAAGGTTGCAGTTTTGATTACTGGGACATGACTGAAGTTCTCTTAAGCAAGGCACCTAACCTGCTGCTGCTCCCTGGGTGCCATGTTTTAGACAGCCCACCACTCCGGACGTGCGCTTGTGTCTGTCTCATTGCATGGATGGGTTAAATACAGGATGGAAAACTTCTATGTGTGCGCAAGCAATACAGCATATGCACACACATGCACCTGAAGCCTGGCCCCTGTGTTTCTACGTTTCCTGGAGCACACTGTTGATGCTGTAGTGCAGCGGTCCCCAACCCCCGGGCCGCGGACCGCTACCGGTCCGTGGCTCCAATGGTACCGGTCCGCCTAGGCTACCGCGGCCAAGGGGGCAAACAACCCGCGGACCGCGGTCCTCAGTTGACGGGGCCGGCGGACAGGAGCAAAGACAAGGGGTGGGGGCGGAAACACAGGGGACGGCGGACTGGTGCAGAGACGGGGGCGGGGACGGCGGGAGGAAACACAGGGGCCGGCTGATGAGAGGAGACGGGGAGCGGAGCCGGTGAAGAGGATGAAAAACAGCGTGTGGGAAGGCAGGAGGAAAGACGGCAGGGTGAGTTATCCCATCCCATCTCTCTCTGTTCCCAGCTCTGCCTCATCCCAGCTCTCCCTGTTCCCAGCCCTGTTCCCAGCTCTGCCTCATCCCAGCTCTCCCTGTTCCCAGCTCTGCCTCATCCCAGCTCTCCCTGTTCCCAGCTCTGCCTCATCCCAGCTCTCCCTGTTCCCAGCTCTGCCTCATCCCATCTCTCTATTCCCAGCTCTGTCCCATCCCATCTCTCTATTCCCAGCTCTGTCCCATCCCAGCTCTCTTCTCCCAGCTCTGCCCATCCCAGCTCTCTTCTCCCAGCTCTGCCCATCCCATCTCTCTTCTCCCAGCTCTGCCACATCCCGTCTGTCTTCTCCCAGCTCTGTCCCATCCCATCTCTCTATTCCCAGCTCTGTCCCATCCCATCTCTCTATTCCCAGCTCTGTCCCATCCCATCTCTCTATTCCCAGCTCTGCCTCATCCCATCTCTCTATTCCCAGCTCTGTCCCATCTCTCTATTCCCAGATCTGTCCCATCTCTCTATTCCCAGCTCTGTCCCATCTCTCTATTCCCAGCTCTGTCCCATCTCTCTATTCCCAGCTCTGTCCCATCCCAGCTCTCTTCTCCCAGCTCTGCCCATCCCATCTCTCTTCTCCCAGCTCTGCCACATCCCGTCTGTCTTCTCCCAGCTCTGTCCCATCCCATCTCTCTATTCCCAGCTCTGTCCCATCCCATCTCTCTATTCCCAGCTCTGTCCCATCCCATCTCTCTATTCCCAGCTCTGCCTCATCCCATCTCTCTATTCCCAGCTCTGTCCCATCTCTCTATTCCCAGCTCTGTCCCATCTCTCTATTCCCAGCTCTGTCCCATCTCTCTATTCCCAGCTCTGTCCCATCTCTCTATTCCCAGCTCTGTCCCATCTCTCTATTCCCAGCTCTGTCCCATCCCATCTCTCTTTTCTAAGCTCTGTCCCATCCCATCTCTCTTTTCCCAGCTCTGTCCCATCCCATCTCTCTTTTCCCAGCTCTGTCCCATCCCATCTCTCTTTTCCCAGCTCTGTCCCATCCCATCTCTCTTTTCCCAGCTCTGTCCCATCCCATCTCTCTATTCCCAGCTCTGCCCCATCCCATCTCTCTTTTCCCAGCTCTGTCCCATCACATCTCTCTTTTCCCAGCTCTGTCCCATCCCATCTCTCTTTTCCCAGCTCTGTCCCATCCCATCTCTCTTTTCCCAGCTCTGTCCCATCCCATCTCTCTTTTCCCAGCTCTGTCCCATCCCATCTCTCTTTTCCAAGCTCTGTCCCATCTCTCTTTTCCAAGCTCTGTCCCATCCCATCTCTCTATTCCCAGCTCTGTCCCATCCCATTTCTTTATTCCCAGCTCTGTCCCATCCCATCTCTCTTTTCCCAGCTCTGTCCCATCCCATCTCTCTTTTCTAAGCTCTGTCCCATCCCATCTCTCTTTTCCCAGCTCTGTCCCATCCCATCTCTCTTTTCCAAGCTCTGTCCCATCCCATCTCTCTTTTCCTAGCTCTGTCCCATACATTTTTTTCTGTAACTGTAACTTTTTTTCGAAGGCATGTTTAAATACGTTAACATTAAAATGATTGAATCAAAACAATATTAACAATCAATGCCACTGCACCGCCCCCAGTCAGCAACCCCCCTCCCCCCCCCCCCCAGTGCCCCACCGGGCCGTGGTAAAATTACCAAATCCTGAACCGGTCCACGGTGAAAAAAAGGTTGGGGACCACTGCTGTAGTGCATGGCTATAATGTTTGACCCTCCTTTCCTTTTCTTTGATGACCATCTCCACGTGTAATCACACGGTCACCCCAGTCCCTCATCCCTTCCAGTCTCAGTGTGCCCAGCAAGCCACTTAGGAGTTCAAACTTTGAAGCCCTCTTACAGCTTTTAACTGGCACTGCAGGAAATTGAGGTGAAAACCTTGGGACAGGCATCAGGTGAGCTCCTTGCTGCCTTTGGGTTTACAATCCAATTAGGAGCTATGAAAATATATTTTGTTGCTGCAGTATAGCTAGTGCTAGAGTGGCTGCATTTTGGATAGATATTTGTCTGTACTATTATAGCAGTCCTAAAATGTTTTAGGTCTGCCTTAGGTCCCACTCATGGTATTCAATTCATTCAGATGCTGATGAAGAGGGGGAAATGCATGTGAATGCAGAAGTGGCACACTGTAATTTTAGTATTGGATTCTGGGGCATCTCAAATTTGGGGTGTGTTGCCAAACTAGAGATTAGCTTTAGTTCCTCTTTATGGAAGAACTTAAGTCAAGTCAACTAATATTTCCCACTTCCTTATTCCTTATATGGCTGACAATTATGTAACTTCAGTGACCAGTTGCGTTTGCCAAGTGGGCTCACACATTGAAGGACAAGTAACATTTGTCAGCAGGTCTGGAGTCGGGCTGACTATATTTACATCAGGGATACTTCTTTGCCTCTCAGGTACCTGCTCCTTCAACCAGTCCTTCATCCCGAATAAAAGCATATCTTATATGTTTACCCCACCCTGTACATACAGGTTGCTCACATTCAAAATCATCCTACCTGCACCTATTGCGTTTTTTGAGCCTTTTAACATCCAAGATGGTGGCCTGTGAAGTCTCAGGCTGCCTGCAGGCAAGAAGCGTTTCTGGCTATGCTAATCCACATTCTGGGATTGCTGTCCTATTCCTGACCTCTGCTTTGTCTAAGCAAAGCACAGCTATAATCCTGTGCTTTTCACCCATATAGCCATACGTATCGCTAGATTCTTGCCAATTCACAATCCTAGCGTTGCGCAACACAGCGCAGCACCAATGCAGAAAGACCGCAGAGACCTTAACAGAGCCTTATGAAAATATATGCAGCCCAATGCCAGAAGACCTGCCAAATAATGGTTATCTTTTAAATCTGGATGGTTGTCAGCGTTCACATGATTGCTGTACGAATAATCAATAAAGCATAATATTTATTTATATAGCGCCAACATATTCCACAGTGCAGTACAATAAGAGGGTTCATTTACAAACAAAATAAAAAATTACATAGCAAAAAGAAAAAAGGGGTATCCATTGAAACATAAGGAATGAGGACTCTAATCACATTGGCTAATGAGAGGAGGGCTCACTTTTCTGAATAATGCTCTCGCCAAGCTTGTGGTTTTCTTCTACTGGTAGGAATAAAATCCAGGGGTGCCAGGTTTGAGTGTATCAAGGGTGACAGAACCTGTCGCCCCTGATTCATCTGCTTTCCATTAAAAGAAAAAAAAACAATCTTGGCCGGATATTTCTTGATGCTGGGTGTATAAGTGACCAATCATCCCACCATCCAGCATATTTATAGCATGGATTTTTATAGTTTTTCACAATAGTACTCCTTTAAAATGGACCAACAGACTGGCACCGTTGGAAAAGAAAACTCGCTTGCTTTATCTGCATGCATGATACTGTATCATTGTCAGCATTTACATTTGCTCCTGCATCCACTCAAAGCTGAAACCCCACCTCTAGTGGTAGCAGCCATTTTAGAGCTTCCTATCCCAGCCATGCTGCTGCCTGTATGTAAATGACCATGCACAGTAACAAGAAACCCAGCAGCACTTCCTCTTTGCAAGCAGACTGCAGATCCATGAGCTGCCATTTTGTGTTTAACATTTTCTACAGCAGGAGTTACAAAAAGTTACATTTATTTTTATTGGCAGCCATCTAAATTGCCCTGGGGAGGTATGCGTATCAGCACTGTTTGTCCAGTTAGTTATTTTTGACTGCTGGTCCACTTTAACATCCCCTTCAAGAATCTTGGGAACTTGAACTGAACCAAAAGTTAAATATGTGTGCAGCAGGGGGCATGCTGATTTTGCCATGTTGCCCAGACTATTCTGCAGTTCCTATACTGGCAAGCCAAAATTAGAGATTTCTGGCTCCCTTACTTGTACCTGGACCTGGTTTGCTCATCCTTCCAACCCTCTGACCAAACAGACCAAGCATCATTAGGTCCCTTTTGCAAAAATGACTGTTGGTCCTCTTTAACCCTCACATACTCCATGCCCCCCCCCCAAAGCTCTCGAATACTAACAGTGCTGCTCTCCAGCCTGGCTAGTGCCTTGCCCAGCAGCAGCACAGTAGGAATCTGGTTTCTTATTCTCTGCTTGTGGGGCTCATCACCAGCAGGGCGGGGCCACCCATAACTGGTGTAAAGAAATACGACAAGTATGTACTCTAGAGTTTTTTATTTATTTTTTTGCTGTATAGCTGAACTGTAGAGGTGAATTACTGTTATTGTTTTAAAATCATAGCTTTGCATTGGCACAGATCCTAATGCTGTTTGGTCTGGCCAGATAATTGTGAGTACGGTAATTAGTTATGGGTATCTGGTATTGGTACTTGAATTATGCTTTTACTAATTGTTGCTGGGAACTTGGCAAATTCTGGTGCCCAGCAACCCAGTGCATTTGTTCTTCTTGCAACATCTCAGTGTTTTCAGTAGTTTGCATTAAGAACTTTTGTAACAATATTTTATTACTATTGAAGCAAATGTTTAAAGTGCCACTGAAAATATATAATGTAAATATAAATGTGATTGCTACTGTACTTGCTCCCGTCCAGTGATACCCATGTGTCTGTGATCTTACTCCAAGAACCTCAGGGCAAAGGGTGAACCTTGCTTTGCTAGTTCACCCTCTTTTCTGGTAATGTGGAGTTCCAGTAGCTTAAAATATATAAATTTTAGATGCTGGGGAATCGTTTAAGGGTTTGGACTTTTCATTAAATCATAAGAATAATAAGTAAATGACTAAAAACTTAAAATATTTAAATTTTAGATGCTGGGTAATAGTTTACTTATTATTCTTACCCCCACGGGTCTGCAACTCTCTTCAGGACTCTAGGATATGGGCGCTGCCATCTTGACTCGGAAGCATTACATACTGAGGAGAGGAGAGTGGGATAAAGTGCAGGGGGCGGGATTATAGCTGTGCTTTGCACAGAGAGAGCAGAGCTGGGGTCAGGGAAAGGACAGCATCCACAGAATGCAGAGCGGAACAGTCAGAAGACATTTCCTGTATTCTTAGTACACAGTATGTCCTGCTCCAAATCTAATATTTACAGTTGGGATATACTCCGCCAGATGGCGCTGGACTGCAGAGACATCGAAAATAGGCTCCTCCCGGCCCCTCAAATACCCAGGGACCTCCCACAAATCCCCAGAATTTCTCTGCAGTCTGGCTGCGAAGGACGAGAAATTGGCTCTCTACTCGCAGGTGAGCGGGGTTATTAACCTGCGGCCCTGTAGGACTATTCCCACCCGTTCCACTAGTAATATGCCTCCCAGCCTTGGCTGCGCTGGTCGGGTGAAGGTAGGCAGCCCCGCCGTTGGTGCTTAGGAGCGCTGCTCCACCGCAATCCCCCACCAAAGGGTAGGCGGTTCAGGCTTATGGTGAGCCTCTATGGGATGCCCCTCCCGCACTATTGCCCCTGCCCCTCGGTGGGCCATATTTAAGTGGCCGCCGTCCTCCCTCATCCTCCTTGTAGTCTTGGGGGGGGAAAAGAGGGGGGGGTGTCTATGTGTATAGATATGTATGTTATGCACATCTGTGATTTCCCTTTTCACATGCCTTTATTGTTGTGTCAGCCGCCGCGCTGACTTGTCTTTATTGCCTTTTAAATTTACCGCCGCCGCGCACTGACTTGGTTCCGCGCTTGGCGGCGGCATTACCTCAGCCGATGGTGCGCCATCATTGGCGGTTGGCCTTTCTGGCTTCGCGCTCTTCGGGGGGGCGGGGCCCGTCTTTGGCGCGTTCTGCATCATCGCTTTTACTGGCCTTCCCCTCGAGGTATACCGACGCCATCTTTTCTGACTTGGTTGGCCTATGCGTGACGGATTCCTACCTACCGCGGTCCGTAAGTGCCCTCGTGGGCGGCTTTATCTGCTTCACTTTTGTTACGATTTACTTAAGGTCTTGTCTGCTTATGTCTTTCAGGCGGGCGAACCCTTCTTGGTTTCTCCCGGCCCTGTTTTTAGTATATTACTTGTAGGCCTTGTAAAAATTATACTCCCACGTCCCTAGCGGGTTATTGGGGCATCCAGGGTTGCTATATAGCGTTATCCCCTATCGGCGTATAGCGCCGCTATAATCACCAAATGGAGGCATCCCAGGATAATGTTACCGGGGTCCCTTTGGGACAAGACCGGCTGTGTGTAGCGTGTAGGCAGCCTCATGCTGACGCTGACAAGGCGCGGGTCTGTGTACTCTGTGCCGAGCAGGTGCTTGCATTGCAATCTGGCCTGCCAGTGGCTGCACCTCGTTTCACTTCACCTACTCCCCCAAGCTTAAATCTCACTCCTGCTGAGTTGCATACTAGTGGGGATTCTCAGCCTGATGTGTCTTCTAGACTGGCTACTGTTGAGCAGCTGATTGCTAAGTCCTTAGTGCGTCAGGCCCCTGCTAAGAAGCGGCGCCTAATGTTACTGTTTTCCCTATGGGAACTGAGGAGTTTTGGAATCTGTGTGGCTATACCCCGTCTGATGAAGGGGAGCTCTTTTCTGATTCAGGCTCATCTGATGAGACACCAAGGGGTCATGACGATTCTGGCTCGGACCCCTGGCCCCCGGATGACACTGACAGATTATTGACCCAGATTTTTGAGGTTCTGTCTATCTCTCTCCCTGTTGAGGCTCCCAGGCAAAGAGGGGAGCTTTTCCATACAGCAAGATCACGTTTGGAATTTCCAGAGCAGGCACATTTCCATAACCTTGTGCTCAAGGAATGGGAGCGCCTCAGTAAACTTCCCGGGGTTCCAAAGAGTTGGGATAGGAAGTATCCCTTTCCTGCTGAGGTGGTTAAATGGTGGATGCCCCGATCCTAGGGCTATCTAACACCTCTGTCATACATTCCCCTGATTCTACTACCCTGTGGGATGCCGAAGACCGGCGTATTGATCAGCTGGCATCCCACGCCTTTGCATGTGCGGGGACGACGCTGCGCCTGGTCTGTGCCTCTGCCATTACTGCTGTGGCCACTAGAACCCTTATCAGAAATATGCCAGTTGTGATGTTTTTGTAAATTTGTCCTCTCGGCATTGGATGACACCATCAGAATGTGTGCCAGAACTCCTACCCTTGTGGTGGCTATACGCCGCTCGGTTTGGCTGCGCCAGTGTGCTGCTGCCAAGAAGGCCCTCACTGGGTTTCCTTTTAAAGGACTACGCCTGTTTGGGGATAGCCTGGACCCTTTTGCTAAGGGAGGCAGGTTACCCCAGCGCAGGCGGCAATCTCGGCCCTTTCAGGGTCAGGGTTCCTCCTGGGGTCCCATAGCAAAATCCTCTCCCAAGCCCACTCAGGCGTGATGAGGCGCCCTCACCCATCCGGGTGGGGGGACGGCTGCAGCACTTTGCTCACGTCTGGAGGCTTCATGTCTCAAACCGGTGGATTCAGGAGGAAGTGTCCTCCGGTTACAAGCTGGAGTTTGCTGCCGATCCCCCTCCAAGATTCATCAGATCCCGGATTCCTCAGGACCCTGTGTCAGCTCAGGAGCTAGTGCAAGCAGTGCAAGGCCTCCTGGAGCTGGGGGTCATCTGCCAGGTCCCTTTAAGAGAAAAAGGCAAGGGCTTTTATTCCAACCTATTCACAGTACCCAAAAAAGATGGTTCAGTCAGGGCCATCCTGGACTTGAAGATCCTCAACAAGTTTGTCAGGGGAAGGCGCTTTCACATTGAAACTCTGCGCTCTGCCATCAGTTCCCTGTGCCAAGGGGATTTCATGGCTTCTGTGGACATCAAAGATGCTTATCTTCAAATTCCTGTGTTCCCAGGTCATCAAAGGTTCCTCAGGTTTGCTCTGATGGATCAACACTACCAGTTTGTGGCCTTGCCCTTTGGTCTCATTCTCCCAGGGTGTTCACCAAGGTGCTGGCTGGCGTGATGTCTCTGCTCAGATGTCAGGGCATCCACATACTTCCTGGATGACATTCTCATCACTTCCCAGTCTCTACATCAAGCAGAGTTGGATACTCAGCTGGTGGTGTCCACTCTGGAGTCATTTGGATGGGTGATCAACCTCCCCAAGTCCTCACTGTCCCCCTCCTTGGTAACTCCATTCCTAGGAATGAATCTGGATACAGTTCAGACAAGGATCTTCCTTCCCCAACAGAAGGTGGACAGTATGATTGCACTGACTCACTCCCTCCAAGCTTGTCCCCATCCCTCCAAGCTTGTCCCCATCCCTCCAAGCTTGTCCCCATCCCTCCAAGCTTGTCCCCATCCCTCCAAGCTTGTCCCCATCCCTCCAAGCTTGTCCCCATCCCTCCAAGCTTGTCCCCATCCCTCCAAGCTTGTCCCCATCCCTCCAAGCTTGTCCCCATCCCTCCATCAGGCAGGGGATGCAGCTGGTGGGCCTGATGGTGGCGTGCTTCGAAGCGGTCCCTTATGCTCAGTTCCACTTGAGGCCCCCTGCAACTTCACCTATTGTCAGTATGGGACAAGGACCCAGTGTCCCTGGACAGGGTCTGTGTGCTCCCCCCCCCCCCCCCCCCCCCGGTGATCATCAGGGAGGGATCCGGTGCAAGGGGACCCTCCAGGAAGTGTCTCTGATCCTGACTTGGGCGGAGGCCAATGTCCCCTGCATATCAGCTGTGTACATCCCAGGGGTGGAAAATCACCTGGCGGACTCTCTGAGCAGGGGGGACCTCTCGCCAGGGAGAATGGTCCCTATGCAGCAGGGTTTTTCAATCTCTGTGTCACCGTTGGGGCCAACCAGATGTGGATCTATTTGCGTCCCGCCACAATCACAAGCTCCCAGCTTTTGTCTCTCTGTCCCGGGATCCTCTGGCCTTGACCTCATGGAAGGACTTTCAGTTCCTGTATGTCTTCCCTCCAATCCCCCTGCTGGGCAGGGTTCTGCGCAAGATTGCTCTGGAAGGGGTGCTAGCAATTCTGGTGGCCCCCAGGTGGCCAAGAAGAGTGTGGTTCACAGACGTGGTGCAGCTGGCAGTAGATCAGTACGCTCTGCCCTTGGTGCCAGATCTGCTCACTCAGGGCTCACTACGCCATCCCAATTTACAAACTCTGGCTTTGACGGCTTGGCTGCTGAAACCTCCATCTTGATGGAGAAGGGGCTGTCTTCCTCGGTTGTGGATACTTTGATTAAAGTTTTTGGCCGAAGGGTTCTGCAGGCGGCAGGGGTTTAAACTGTCTGCTGCTGATTTTTCTTAGGGATCCCACCCTACTTATGGACACTGCTATTGGATGTCCCAACTGTAAGTATTAGATTTGGAGCAGGACGTACTGTATACTCATAATACCAATTCTACAGGTGAGTAATCACAGAATTGTATTTTGCAGACTGCTTGATGCTCCATGAGCCGCCATCTTTGATGTTTAAAGTGGACCAACACCCAGGATTTTGACTATCCTGGGTATTTGTCCAGTTCCGCGGGGCACCCCGATCATGGGCTCCGCTGTGTGAAACCTCCCAGAAAGCCAGAAAACTCACCTGACCCCGCTCCGACGTGACTCGCTCGTCCAATCGCCGCCGACGGACAAGCTGAGCGCGGGCCGCCGCTGCCTCCCGTGTCCCTTTTACAGGGAGCGCGCCGGCCATTTGTAAATGGCTGGCGCGCTCCCTGTAAGAGGGGCGCACGGGAGGCGGCGGCGGCGGACCGCACATGCGCCGCTGGAACGAGGATCAGGTAGGATTTTCGGGGATCTGGGGGGGTTTCACACAGCGGGGCACCCCCGATCGGGGTGCCCCGCAGTCAGGGAGCTGATCTGTCCGGGAATATTATAGATTTCCGGGCCGATCAGGGGAGGGTGTTGGTCCACTTTAAAGGCTCATAACATGCAGTAGATGCAGGTAGAATGATGTTTAATGTGAGCAATCTGTATATTCAGGGAGTGGGAAACATTTAAGATAGGCTCTTATTCAGGGTGAAGGTCTACTTTAATTTGGTCTCGAGTACGGATGTGGACAGTTGCCTTTGCTGATGTGAGTTATGTACAGTGACAGACTTTTGCCAATCATTATCAGTATGTTGGTGCTGTTGTTGTCTTATTTTTGAGGATATTGGTATAGAAATTGGTGGGTGTTAAGGCTCAAAGGAATTTTGATCCCCCTTACAGGAGCATCCCAATATATTCATTCCCTGTAATGATTCCTGAATGTAAAGACTGCCAGACATGTAAAGGCCACAGCAGAGGGTGTCCACATACCCTGTGCCATAGGAAAGGCCACAGCAGAGTGTGTCCATGTTAAAGTTGTGCCATGCCCTGCCCTTCCTAGCCCAGGCAAACCCATAAATGGAAATGAAGCTAGTGGCTTCGCTAAGAATACATAAGGCATATACATATAATCAGAAAGGTTGAGATACATTAAAATGATTCATTTTATATTCTTTCCTCAGGGGAAAAGTAGAGAGAAAGTTAGCCCATGCCTGGAGATGGACCTTAAAGTGGACCAAAACCCTTGGTGGCCGTCAAAACTTTTTTGCCCCGGCTCCCACGGGTATGTAAACAATGCCAGCTGTATCATCGGCACCCATCCATTCAGATAGTCTTGCTATAGCCAAGCTTTTAGTCTAAACTGAGCAGTATGCTGGGAATTTATATGGACACTATACAGCGCTGATTGGACTAGAGCCTGACATGTGCCATAGAACCTGAGAGGTACATTTTTAGCGACTATTCAGGTTTCATATAGAGGGGCATCCCGCGGGATGGCCTTGAGCCAGAAACTGAACCCTGGGTTTTGTGCCAATTTAAGTATTTGTTGTAATGCCCAAATTTGCTTTCAGTGAACCTTGATTTTTTCACTAAAGTAACACCTATACATCTACTATAAAGTGTCTATTTTCAGTTGAAATGTTGCATTTGATGCACTTTGGTCGTTGTGTAGGTCCATTTTAAGCTGGTACACCAAGATATGGGCGGCCATTTTCAAGAGTTTTTGCAGGTTAATTTTCTGTTGAAGCAGAACAAAACCTGCCCCTAGACTGGGCTGGGGGAATTAAATTGGAATGCCCTGTGGTGTTCTTACCATATATCCCTCCTCAGTCCTGTATGCTGAGTCCTGTAGGTGCTGTATAGCTGCTCCCTCTGCTCT
Organism: Gastrophryne carolinensis; assembly: GCA_027917425.1. Taxonomy (NCBI): domain Eukaryota; kingdom Metazoa; phylum Chordata; class Amphibia; order Anura; family Microhylidae; genus Gastrophryne; species Gastrophryne carolinensis. The sequence goes on from CM051234.1 coordinate 319,874,883, forward strand.
CCATGCTCCGACAGACTTTAAAGCAGAACAAAATACAGGAATTCTTCTTTCCTGTTTTGTCTCCCGTTTCCCTGGGGACATCCTGCTGTATTCAACACCCCAGAAAGACCAAAACAACTCAACTCTTCCGTGTTCCAACTGCACATACGTGGGCGTGCAACCAGTGAGAGCCATTGACTTCAATATCTGAATGATTGGGGCAGGAGTGCGCATACATTGCTGGGGATGTGACAGCGCACGCTCCCCATTCAAAACAATGAGCTGCCTGCCGAATGACTTAGTAGCAGCAGCTGGCTCTCATTGTGTGAGAGCGTCTGCTCATTCACCATTGGAGTGTGGTCAGGTGAGTTGCCCTGGGGGGTTTCACACAGCGGGGCATCCCAATTTAAGATCCCCTAGAGGGGCAAAACCAGCGGCTAGCCCTGGAAACTTTTAGCTTCCAGGCCAGCTGCTGCAAGGTTTTTTCCGCTTTAAGTCTGGTGTTTTGCGAGTGTGCCAGATAGAGTCAAAGTATACGCCACAGGATTGTTGGAATGAGATGAATATGGGGATAACCGGGGATTTCACACAGTGGGGCATCCTAAATCACTATGCCATGGTGAGGGGGCATTTTCAGGATTTTAAAGAGGTAGTGCAGTCATCCTCATAAAGCTGCAATAGGACATGTCCAGGAATGAAGAAACACCATCCTCATACAAAAGATATTAAAATCTAATCAGAGATCTTGAGATGACTATCGTGGGATGGGCTTAGGCAGTGTTGTGTGTTTGCGTGTCCAGCAAAAGCCCACTAGTCACCAGCGGCCCGGCCCGTAGGGGGATCACAGAGGTAGGTAATTACCAGCTCTGGCTTTACCTGTTAATATGCAGAGTGGAACATTCCTCAATCAGAGGACAACTCTCTCTAGCTACAGATAACAAGCAAAGCAATTGTAGGGACGTTACATGGTATTTCCATAGTTTAGCAATAGGTCCTGGTTTTGTTGAGTATTGTCACAGGCAAAGCTGCCTTTTGAAAGAGACGAAATCTTTTGCCCTTTTTCATACTTTCACTCTGTGATTAAAATCACATTTGATGTGGTGCCAGCAGCCAAGTTCTGTTACTTGCCAATACCCTTTAAATTCTCCAAATTAGGCGTTTTCATTCCTTGGCATCTATATAGCATTTCAGCTCCACAGAGCTTCTGCATTCAACCTTCATTAACTTTGATGCAGACTTCCGAGTGCAGAGGTGCCAGGAAGCAAACAAAATCTCAGCTGTAAGGTATAGCTGAGAAGTATATTAATAAAGCTCAGTAGATTGTTTGTGCATTTATTTTTATAATTTTGTGAAGTGGCTGAAGTGAAAGCCTTGGTTGCTTGGGGTCACATTCATACAATATATGTTCTATTATTTTTCCTGTGTGATTGTACTTTGGCTAGGCTCTTGTGAACAGCAAGGGGAGTCTGGGTGCTAGCTAAAGCTGGGTCTCAAGGCAATTGAATCCCCGGGCTGTGATATCTAATAAACTGGTTTCTACTCCCTTTATGGGGATTGCATTGCTCCATATGGTTCTGTACGAGTTTCACTCTAGATTTGGCAAATTGCTTGACATAGCAGAATGGGCAATGTGCCCTGTCTGTGCATGTTCATGTGGCAAAGCCAGCTGTCCCTGCAGATAACAGGACTTGCTCTGCTCAGCCTGGGACGCATTGGTGCAGTCATTCATTTACTTCCTGAGAGGAAACTTCAGGGCTTTTATGTAACGCTGAGGTGGTTCCAGGTCTTTGGAGCACCCCATGACCAGGGTGCATCTAACTTTTTACCTTCTTGCTACAGGGTCACTGCCTGGATGCAGTTGGTCCTCAGACAAATATTGCGGGGAAGCAGCCAGGCAAAAGAAAGCCACTGAGAATTCAGTTTAGGTGGTGATAAGCCTTTTCCCCTTTATCTCTTCATTAAAGCAGACCTTAACCCTGAATAAGAGCATATCTTATATGTTTCCCACACCCTGTACATACGGATTGCCCACATTAAAAATCATCCTACCTGCATCTACTGCATTTCATGAGCCTTTAAACATCCAAGATAGCTGCTCATGGAGCATCAGGCAGCCTGCAAACAGGAAGTATCTTCTGACTGTGCTGGGCGTCAAGTAAATCGGTGCATTAAATTCCCTGGCCAAGTACTTGCATCAGCTGCTGGAGACTTTCTGCCTCCCTATACCTTGGTAAGCAAGGGGAGTATTAAAGTGGAATAAAACCCAATGTAGCAGGCATGTTCTAAGCTTTGGAGCTAATTGCGCTCAGCCTATGGGACTACTTGGGATCAAACCTGAGGGTTTGTTGCTAAACCCCTCAACAATTCAAGGCTCTACTGGACTCCTGTTGATGCTGCCCCCTATCCCCCCGGAGACTACCTATGACAGTGTCTAGACATCCAATAAGTGCAACAGCATTCATGGCCAGGGTAAAGGCACAAAATGCAGAAAACCTGCGACTGGTGGGGGGGAAGGTTTTTTTTTATTTTTCACTATATCCAGTCCAGGTCGTCTCAGAAGTAATGACATGTGGGTATTCCACCGCTAGGTGGCGCTCGACTGCAAGATCAAAAGCTGTCGCTCCTCCCGGCCCTCTATAAAAGCAGGTGTCTCACTATGATTCCCCAGTGTTCATCTTGCAGTCTCGCTGCTGAAGATCGTTGGATACTCTCTCCTGGATATTGCAGCTGAGCGGGGCCTCCTAGCCCGTCGGCCGCTGCGACCCTTTTCTCACTGATCCCGTGGACCCACTACTGCCTCCCAGCCTTTGCTGAACGGGACGGTGACGGTAGGGAGAACGCCGGGGTCAGGCGTTTGGCAGAGCTGGTCTGCAGACCCTGACTAAAGGATAGCCGGCCATAGGCTGATGGTGAGCCTATGGGGGGGGGGGGACCACTTATGTCCACTCATACCCTTCCTGCCCCACAAGCTTTATTATGTGTTGTGTTTAGTGGACTTTCATTTACATTGCACTGTCTTCGTTGTGGCTCTGGAAGTAGTCCCTTGATGAGTTGGATGCACTGTGTGGTTCTTACCTCCCTCGCTCCCTCGAGTTCTCCTGCTCTTCTCTCCCCTCCATCTTGGCTGCTGTGGTGTGGGGGAGGGACGGCGCTGCACGGCGGAGGCCTTTCTCTTCTCTGAGACCGCAGCCTCGGCTGCAGAGGTGCGGCCGCGCACGCACGCCGCTCGGCTGGTGTGGGGGCCCTCCGTGGGCTGTCCTAGTCTCCTGGCTGCCTGGGCCTTGCCCTCCATCCTAGGGGCGGGCGCTCATTTCGCGCTGTCGGCGGGGGGCGCATGATGACGCTTTTCGCGTCACTGCTGTGCGGCCCGCCCCTCGAGGAATGCGCCGAGCTGCCTGCTCTGCGCCATCTTGGGATACCCTTCCCTTGCACGCTGCCTGGGAGTCCTCCGAGCTGCCATCGGTGTCCTGAGTCCCTCTTATTAATGGCCTATTGTTGTGTTAATTGCTCATGTGCTGTGGGATACTTGGTCTGCTTGTGTCTTCTAAGTGGGCCCCTTTGATAGATTAAGGGTTGTGGTTCCTCCTGGTCCGCCGCCCCCCCTGCGGGCCCTCTCCCTTTTAAGAGGGATCACAAAAGAGGGACTATTTCTGAGGGCTTATTAGGTTCGGGCCGTTAGTGCCTTGTAACCTGCATATCAATTACTCTAATCACCATAATGGAGGCATTTGGGGATAGTGAGCTGGGGGCCCCATCTGGGTGGGTGAAGCTCTGCCCCATGTGCAGTGCCAGCCCTCTGGACGAACTCAGCACTGTTTGTGTCACTTGCGCCAGGAGCGTCTTTTTGGAGCATGATCGGGCGGGCGTATCTGCCCCTAGCCCGTTATTGCCTGGGGCCTCTCCAGGACCCCCGCTACTGCAAGGGGGAAGCTAGCAAGGGGTCCCATGTTGATTTGGCATACCGGGTGGCCAGCCTTGAGAGACAGATCTCTTGCACGGCTCCTAAGAAGGCCGCGAGTTAGAAGTGGCACATCGACCCCGTTTACTCGGATAATGATGATGACCTTTTTGGAGGTCTCGGCTCCATGGAGGAAGGAGAGTGGCATGAGGACTCCGCCAGCTATGACAGCGGGCCTTGCTCTATCTCGGGCGAGGACGTGTGGCTCCCTCATACGGAAAAGTTGCTGGCTTCTGTTTTTGAGACGTTGCATATTGTCCCTCCTAAAGTGGCTAAGAGGAAGCAGGGTGACTTGTTTCAGCCTGAGAAACAGAGACTTGTTGTTCCTGAGCAGGTCCATTTTTCTAATATGATCTTCAAGGAGTGGGAAAGGCCTAACAAGCTACCGTCGGTGCCTAAGGGCCTGGACAGGCGGTATCCCTTTCCTGAGGAGCGGGTCCCCCCAAAGTGGATATCCCTGTGTCGGGGTTATCCAACACTACGATTATGCCGTCACCCGATACTGCTTCCTTGCGTGATCCAACTGACAGGTGCATGGATCAGTTAGTTTGTCATGCCTTCACCTTTGCTGGTGCTTGGTTTCGCCCTGTGTGTGCCGCGGCTATTATCTCATTAGCCATCCGAAAGAAGGTGAGACGTCTTGTGGATATTGCTAAGTCTCGCAAGCGAGCCGAGGAGTATCAAGACCTCAAAGCTTGCGTGGATTTTGTTGCCTTTGTTGTCTCCTCCATGGATGATGGTGTCTGGCTCGGTGCCAGGGTTTCGGCCCTGCTTGTTGTGCTCCGTCGCTCGCTCTGGTTGCGGCAATGGTCGGATGATGCCACGGCCAAGAGGTCGCTCACTAGTATTCCCTTTGTGGGGAACACGTTGTTCGGGGAGCGTCTGGACCTCCTGATCAATGGTAGACTGCCTCAGCGACTGAAGCATACGGCCCTTTCGGGCTTCCTCTGCCTATCGCTCCTTTCGTGGAGGAAGAGGCGCTTCCTTTTCAGGTGGCCGCAGAGATTCCTGGGGACGAGGTAGGTCCCGCAGCCGATCCAATCCCTCCTGCGGATCCAAATCCAAGCCTCCTGCCAAGGCCCCTCAGGCATGAGGAGGCACCCTCACCCATCGGGGTGGGGGGACGGCTTCTGTCATTTGCTCATATCTGGAGACAGCGTGTCTCGGATCGGTGGATTCAGGAGGTGGTGTCCTCCAGTTACAAAATTGAGCTGGCAGTCAGGCCGCTCTCAAGATTTCTTCAGTTTCGCATATCCCAGAATCCAGTGGTGGCACAGGGTCTGAGATTGGGCTTGCAGCATCTCCTGCGGTTAGGTGTGATTTGTCCTGTACCTCGTCAGGAGCAGGGTCAAGGTTTTTACTCCAATCTGTTCACGGTTCCCAAGAAGGATGGAACATTATGACCTATCCTGGACCTGAAGGGTCTCAACAGGTTTGTAAGAGTCAGGCATTTCAGCATGGACTTCGACCCGGCAACTTCATGACCACGGTGGACAACAGGGATGCCTATTTGCACATCCCGATTATTCCAGGGAAGTTCCTGAGATTAGCTCTGGAGGACCAGCATTACCAGTTTGTGGCTCTGCCATTTGGGATATTCTCAGCCCCCTGGGTTTTCACCAAGGTGCTGGCAGGCATCATGGCTATTCTGAGGAATCGGGGCATTCGTGTGCTGCCTTATCTGGACGATTTACTGATTGTGGCTCAGTCCCTTCAGCAGGCCGAGACACACGGATGGTGTTATCCACTCTAAAGGCCTTCGGATGGGTAATCGATTATCCCAAGTCTTCGATCACTCCCTCAATGGTGAGGTCCTTCCTGGGCATGACGTTGGACACCTCTCAGGTCAAGGTATTCCTATCACAGCAGAAGGTGTTGGGCCTTCAAACGCAGGTGCAGACCTTGCTGTCTTGTCAGCGGTTGTCGATACGTCTGGGGATGAATCTGGTGGGCCTGTTGGTGTCATGCTTCGAGGCAGTGCCCTTCGCCCAATTCCACATGAGACCTTCAATTGAATCTGTTGACCGGCTGGGACCGGATGCAGGAGTCACTGGAACAGGAATTCTCGCTGTCCCCCCTGACCAGACAGTCCCTCTTGTGGTGACTGGACCCCAGAAACCTGTTGGTGGGCAAGTCCTTTCTGACTCCCCGGTGGGAGATAGTAACCACGGATGCCAGTCTGACTGGCTGGGGAGGCGTTTGGCAGACGCAGAGACTCCAGGGCCAGTGGGGTCCGCAGGAGAGCCACTTGGCCATAAATCTCCTGGAGCTGAGAGCGATCCGGTTGGTGCTTCACTTGACTCCCCATTTAAGGGGTCGTGCGATCCAGGTTCGCTCGGACAATCAGACGGCTGTCGCCTACATCAATCACCAGGGCGGGACTCGGAGCAAGCGAGCCCTCAAGGAGGTGACCCAGATTCTGATTTGGGCAGAGGAGAATGTTCCCTGCATCTTGGCGGTTTACATCCCCAGGGTAGAAAACCAGGAGCAGGGGGGCCTCTCGTCAGGGGGAATGGTCTCTCGGCAACAAGATTTTTCACGCTCTGTGTCTCCGCTGGGGCCAGCCGAATGTGGACCTGTTTGCATCCAGACACAATCACAAGCTCCCAAGATTCGTCTCCCTGTCGAGAGATCCTCTGGCGATTCCCTGGATGGAGTTCAGACTCCTTTTATGCATTTCCTCCATTTCCACTCCTGGGCCGAGTGCTGCGCAAGATAGCCCAGGAAGGGGTACCAACCATCCTAGTGGCTCCTTGCTGGCCGAGAAGGAGTTGGTTTGCGGACATAGTTCAGATGTCAGTGGATCGTTACATCATGCCCGACGACCCAGGGCTTCTCACACAGGGGTCGCTGCGGCACCCCAATTTACAGACGCTGGCTTTGACGGCCTGGCTATTGAGACCTCAATCCTGATGGAAAAGGGCCCGTCTGCCACGGTTGTGCATACCATGATTCAGGCACGGAAGAAGTCTTCTTCCATGATATATTACAGAGTTTGGCATGCCTACATTGCTTGGTGTGAATCCAAGTCAGTCTCCCTTGTCGCTCTTTCTCTAGGATCTTAGAGTTTTTACAACACGGTTTAGACTTGGGTCTCCAGCTGAACACCCTCAAGGGCCAGGTCTTTTTCCAGAGATCCTTTGCCAATCATAGATTGATCAAGAACTTTTTCCAGGGTGTTACCCACGTACGTCCACCGCGTAAGCCTGTATTACCAGTGTGGGACTTGAATTTGGTGCTTTCTGCTCTCCAGGGGCCTCCCTTTGAGCCCTTGTGCGATGCTGCTTTGCCTATTTTGACCCTCAAGGTGGTCTTTTTTGTAGCGATAACCTCGGTGTGTCACGTGTCTGAGCTGGCCGCGCTTTGTATGAAGCCTCCTTATATTGAGCTGCATAAGGATAAGGTGGTCTTTTGTTTTAAACCTGATTTTTTTGCCTAAGGTCGTGTCTCCCTTTCATCTTAATGAGGAAGTAGTATTGCCTTCCTTGTGCCCAGCACCGACTAAGGCTAAGGAACTGACCCTCCATGCCTTGGATGTGGTTAGAGCTGTCAAGTATTACCTGGTTGCGACTGAATTTTTCAGGAAATCGGATTTGCTCTTTGTCCTAACAGAGGGCTCTAGGAAAGGATTGCCACCAGCCAAGTCCACCCTCCGTAAGTGGATCAGACAGGCGGTGGTGCAAGCATATTCTGCCAAGGGGAAGGAACCCCCTTTTCGTATTACGGCTCATTCTACCAGAGCTATTGGTGTCTCTTGGGCTTTTTGGCACCAGGCATCTGTTGAACAAGTTTGTAAGGCCGCCACTTGGTCTTCTGTTCATACCTTTACCAAGTTCTTCAAGGTTGATGTTAGGGCCTCAGCTGATGCTGTCTTTGGCCGAAAAGTGCTTCAGGTGGTAGTGAAATGAACTACATGCTGTTCTGCACTGGGGATTCCGCCCTAATGGACACTGCTTTTGGATGTCCCACATGTCATTACTTCTGGGACGACCTAGACTGGTCTTTGAAACTCGCCTGTAGAATTGTTTTTGAATATATCCAGTCCAGGTCGTCCCACCCCGCCCTCATTATCTCTTGTTTGCCTTTTATGGTGATTACCATTTTTATATTGGACCGTTGTCCTTAAGGTTTTTTGTTGGAGAGAGAGTACATGCTGAAGCTATGTGATGTAGGCCTCTCTTTTTTTCTTACTGCTTTTTAACCACTGGGGAATCATACTGAGACACCTGCTTTTATAGGGGGCCGGGAGGAGCGACAGCTTTTGATCTTGCAGTCGAGCGCCACCTAGCGGTGGAATACCCACATGTCATTTCTTCTGGGATGACCTGGACTGGATATATTCAAAAACAATTCTACAGGTGAGTTTCACAGAATTGTATTTTTAGCTCCCTCTCACATTTTCCTATTTGGCCATTCTGTCCACCGCAGCTCTTGGATTTCATCTGGTTGTATTCATATATTTTTACCTTTTTGTTTATTAGTTTTTAAATACATGATTTTGTCCTCTCCAGGTACAGGAGAAAGTGGGAAGAGTACATTCATCAAGCAAATGAGAATAATTCATGGTACAGGCTATTCAGAAGAGGACAAAAAGGGCTTCACAAAGCTTGTTTATCAGAATATCTTTACTGCCGTACAATCTATGATTCGTGCCATGGAAACATTAAAAATCCTTTACAAGTTTGAGCAGAACAAGGTAAAGTACCTGGCATACTTTTTTTTCTTGTGTGTTCGTGATATGCTTTGGTAGCCTGGATGTAGAAAATGGAAACCATAGAAGAGTGAGCTATATGTGACCAGTGGTATATTGCAAGTAGTTTTTTCCGTAGTTACCTACTCCACTACAGTTTTGGTGGCTTTCTGACCACAAGCTACTCAGTCTTGACCTCTGGGGTAATTGGAGACCAAGAATGCCTTAAAAGCCATAGACACTAGTGTCAAACTCTGTCCTGAAAGCCCAGGAAAAGCACGTTTGCACTGTAGGCCAATTCAGATGTAAAACATGGACTGCCCAAGACCCCAGAATAAACCAACAAGTAAACCATTTTCTTAGGCCAGGTGTATCAAACTCCTTCCAGAAGGGCCAGCAACAGGTCATGTTTTTTGGGACTATATAGCTCTGTCTGAGCTCTAATTTCCTCACCTGTGTGGAGATCTACAAAACATGGCCTTTTTAGAACATCACATTTTGCGTGTTAAAGTGGACCAATACCCAGGATTTTGACTATCCTGGGTTTTGGTCCACTTCCCCTGGACACCCCGATCGGGGGTGCCCCGCTATGTGAAACCCCCCAGATCGCCTGATAAAACTAATCTCACCCCGGCTCCTACGGCGCATGCTCGTCCAATCAGCACGCTCGGAGCCACTGAGGTATGCATGTCAAAGCGACTTCTTACCTCAGCGGCTCCAAGCACGCTGGCGGACGCATCTCGCACTTCCCTCTAACAGGGAGCGCTCTAGAGAGAAGCATGAGATGCGGCCCGTGTATGTGCCGTTGGACGGAATTCAGGTAGGTGCAGCGGGCGTCCTGGGGGGGTTTCACACAGCGGGGCATCCCGATTCTGGATGCCCTGCTGGGAGGGATTGGATCGGTGGCCGATCCCCCCTGGGTGTTGGTCCACTTTAAAACTACATTTATTTTGTGAAGAAATATAAAAATGTGTTTTCTAAATTGTTCATAATCTGTGTACCTGTCATACTGTAACTTTTGTATCTTAGTCATTGGTAGACTGGTTGTGGTACTATTCCACAGTGCTGTTACCCATTGTCATTGGGTTACACTTGAGCTGGTTAGTTGATTAAGCTTAAAGTGGACCAAAACCCACATTTAATGGCCCTGGAATCTTATAAGATTCCAGTGCTGACTGATTCTGTCCCCCTCCCACTGTGTGAAACCCACAAGTCCCCTAAAAAAGAACCTACCTTCTCCCCAAGCGGCGCATTCTTGAGCCGCTGTCCGCTATACCTTTAGCAGGGCACTCGCCCTGTTAGAAGGTAGCAAGGATGCAGCCTCTGGTGCGCTGATTGGAAAAGAGCCCACGCATGTGCCCTTAGAACCAGGGAAAGGTGAGTTTTACTGGACATCCTGGGGGGTTCACAAAGTGGGGCATTAACCAAAACCATGGATAAGTCAGAATCCCAGGTTTTGTTCCACTTTAATGCGGATGTCCAGTCTCTATGTAACCTTCTCTGGACTGTCTCCTTTCCCTTGCTCTTGAACAGGATGTGGAGGGGGGAAACACACTCCTCAATGGCTATTGCCATTCCCCCAGTGTCTGATCCTGGGCACAGCTATGTTGGAAACAATGCAAATGCTTGGAGAGAGTGACAGGTCAGTCACCCAATTCCATGCAGCAGTGCTACTGTACTGCTCATTCACTTAAGTCTACGATTGGCTTTCCTGCCCCCCGCTGGAATAAGGAGCGCAATTGCGGTGATCAGAGACCACGAGGCTCCCTTTCCTACCTTCCCATTGCTTTTGTGCAGCTGATCTGAGGCCTGTGGGGTAAATCACTGAAGCGAACTTTCCCATTAGAGCCACTTTTATGGTCTTTCTTTACAGACCTCAGTAAAAAAGAAATTTTAGTGCCCCCATGGGGGGGGGGGGGGGGGGTAGGGAGAGAATACGTAATGAAGCTGCAGGCCGGCAAGGACCTGTGTAGTGATGTTGTGTGTGACAAACTTGGGCTTCTTACATTACTATGTTTTTCCCCTTAATTAACTTGTTAACATATAGAAGTCTGACTCATGTTGGCAGTCAGTTGCTGGATGAAGTCCCTTATCTTTTTGACAACGCTAATTCTTTGTCCCTAGGCTAATGCGCTGATCATAAAAGAAGTTGATGTAGAAAAAGTATGTAGCTTTGAACAGCCATATGTTAATGCAGTCAAGCACTTGTGGAGTGACCCAGGTATCCAGGAATGCTATGATCGACGTCGGGAATACCAGCTGTCAGACTCTGCCAAATAGTAAGTGTGCGTGTCATTGCTTCTGGGTTTCCAGCATTTGGCGCCAGATGATATACTGTACCTGAAGTAAGTGTTCCACATCTGCGAACATAGCATGGGCAGGGTATGGTTTCACAACCCTAACTTTGCATAAATTTTGATGTGCCAAATAGAAAATTAATACAGCTCGCCTCCTGTATTCGTGGGGGTTGTGGGAAATGCATAGCTACCAATACAGTGAATTTGCGAATAACCCCAGCGAAAACAGAGGGGTGGGAGGCACACACTGCAAAGCAGGTCAAAGCAGGGAGGGGGATTTACAAAGAAAAGGCTCATACCTCACCGGAGAACCAGTGCTGGTCCCTCAGCAGTTCAGGTCCTGGGCGCCACCATCTTGAGGGAAATGCACAAAGAGGTAGTCCCTGCACTGTGCATAGCTTTGCCCGTCCGCCCATTCACTTTAAAAGGTGGGGGTGTGGGGAATGCCGCTCTGTGAGGATGCAGCATGTGCCCAGGGGGATGAATCGCACTGGATCTGGGTCAGGCAAGGTTTTTTTTCTTATTCTAAGTATACAGTACGTCCTGCTCCAGATATAATACTTACACTTGGGTTATCCTCCGCCAGAGGGCGCTGTGCACTGCAGACATGCAAAAACAGGCTCCTCCCGGCCCTTCATATACCCAGGGACCTCCCACAAATTCCCAGATTTCTCTGCAGTGCTGAACTGCGAAGACCTGAAGTATCACTCTCTCGCAGGTGAGCGGGGCTATTACAGCCTGCGGCCCTGTGGGACTATTACCACCCGTCCTCCTTGTGATGTGCCTCCCAGCCTGGGCTGCGCTGGTCGGGTGAAGGTAGGCAGCACCATGCGTGCTTAACGGAGCCATGCTCCACCACAGTCCCCTACCATAGGGTAGGCGGTTTAGGCTGATGGTGAGCCTTTGGGGATGCCCCTCCCGCTTAATTGTGCCACGCCCCGTGTAGCGGTGGAGCCTGTGTACAGGTTCGCCATCCTCCTTCGTTCCCCCCCTAGCCAGGGGGGAAAGAAAGGGGGGGGAGGGGTTGTGAGTATGGCGGCCTCAGTGTACCCTATTACACGCTTATGACCTTGGTGTCGTGTTTGACTGAGAATGGATCTCAGAGCCACGTTATGTACTTTTACTTTATTGGTAGCCACCGCGCCCTTTCTATATTGCACGGACGGCGGTGGTTTTGTTGATGCTGTGGCGTCTTTTTCTTAATCCGTAGTGGCTCCGCTGCGGTAACACCGATCATCCTTCAGGGGCTCGTCTTGAATTCGTCACTGCCCTGTTCCCTTCTTCTCTATTTGCATTGCGCTTTCGGAGCTTCGCGCTCTCCGGGGGGGGGGGCGGGGTCCTGACTTGATGCGCCCCGCGTCACGATTTGGCGCGCTCCGCGTCGCCTTCAGCTCTGGCCCGCCCTTCGAGGATCGTTTGGCGCCATTCTTTTTCGCGCGTGCGCGTGGTGAAGACCGCCCTCCCCCTGCTGTCTGTAAGTGCCCTCGCGGGCGACCATATTTTATCCTTATAATATATCTTACCTAGTTTACTCCTTGCGCTTGGCTCTGACCTTCCTGTCCCTCTTTATGTCTTTCAGACCGTGAATTCCGGTGGCTTCTCCCGGCCCGGTGTATCCCCCGGTTGAGACTATCAAAATTACTCCCACTTCCCAGCGGGTTATTGGGGCATCCAGGGTAGCTTACAGCGTCAATCCCTACGGGCCTATAGTGCCGATACAATCACCATATGGAGGCGTCCCAGGATATTGTGAACGGGGTTCCTTCGGGACAAGCCCGGCTGTGTAGCTTGTGGGGTCTTACCTAGCAGCGGTGACAATGCACGGGTCTGTGTTCCTTGTGCACAGCAGGCGCTATCGGTTCTTCCCGCCTCTTCCGTGGCTGGGCCTGCACCTCGCCTCACTTCACCTACTCCCCCAAGCCTGAGTCTAACCCCCAATACAAGCGGGGATTCTCATCCTGATATGGCTACTAGACTGACCAGTGTTGAAAGATTGCTTGCTAGCGCGTAAGGCCACCGCTAAGAGGCGGCATTTAACCCCTGACTCTGCCCTTTTCCCTGTGGAATCTGATGACTTGTTGCAGCCTTACGGCCAACCCCCCTTGGACGAAGGGGAGCTGTTCTCTGACTCTGGGTCATACGACGATGAGTCCAGGGGTCATGACGAATCTGGTTCCGAGCACTGGTCCTCGGATGATATTGACAGACTGCTGGCTCAGATATTTGAAGTTTTGTCCATCTCTCCCCCTGTTGCTGCTCCCAGACAAAGGGGTGAGCTTTTTCATACTGCTAAGGCTCGTCTTGAATTTCCCGAGCAGACTCGTGCTTAAAGTGGACCAACACCCAGGGTTTTGACTATCCTGGGTCTTGGTCCACTTTGGTGGGGCACCCCCGATCGGGGTGCCCCGCTGTGTGAAACCCCCCCCCCCCCCCCCCCGATCACCCGAAAAACTCACCTCTCCCAGCGCCGACGGACAAGCGATTTGACAGCCGCGGACAAGCGGCTCCTCCGGCGCGTCACTCTTGACGCGTGCGCGCCCGCGCCGGCCATTCACAGACGGCCGGCGCGGGCGCGCGCACGTCTAGAGGGGCGCGAGGGAGGCGGCGGCGGCCAGCCACCGCCGAAGACAAGGTAAGGGGATTTGGGGTGTTTGGGGGGGGTTTCACCCCGTGGGACATCCCGATCTCGGATGTCCCGCGGGGAGGGAGGTGATCGGCCCGGGAATCTTATAGATTCCTGGGCCGATCACGGGAGGGTGATGGTCCACTTTAAGGAATAGGAACATCCCAGCAGACTGCCTGGGATCCCTAAGAGTGTGGATAGAAAGTATCCCTTCCCGGCTGACTTGGTTAAGTGCTGGTCATTGCCTCCAGAGGTCGATGCTCCTATTCTAGGGTTGTCCAACACCTCTATTATGCACTCCCCTGACTCTACTACGCTACGGGACTCTGAGGACCGCATTTGGGGGAGCGACCTTGCGCCCGGTTTGCGCCTTAGCCATTACGGCAGTAGCGCTCAGGGCCATGGTCAGGAATGCACTTGACGGCACAGATGAGTTGCCCGCTGATACTGTCAATAATCTGTCTATCTGTGATGTGTTCATAAACTTTATCCTGTCTGCATCTGACGATGCTATAAAGATGTGTGCCAGATCTTCTGCCTTCGTGGTAGCTATTCGCCGCACGGTTTGGTTGCGACAGTGGGCGGCTGACAACGCTGCTAAGAAAGCCCTTACTGGGCTTCCATTTAAAGGGCTACGTCTGTTTGGAGACCGTCTAGACCTCTTCGCCAAAGGAGGCAAGTTGCCCCAGCGCAGGCGGCAGTTTCGGCCTTTTCAAGGCCAGGGCACCCCTACCGCGGGGCTAAACAGGGAAAAGGGCTGTCCTCCTCGGTGCCCCGGGCAGATTCCTGGCACAGGAATAGAGGACACTGTCCCGGTTCCTCCTGGGGGCCCAAGCCCGAAGCCCCTCCCAAGGCCCCTCAGGCATGAGGGGGCGCCCTCCTCCGTCAGGGTGGGGGGACGTCTACAGCACTTCGAGCACGTCTGGCGGCGCCACGTCTCCGACCGGTGGATTCAGGAGGTAGTGTCCTCCGGCTACAAGATAGAATTTGCTGTACGGCCCCCCACCAGATTCATTGGGTCCCGAATCCCTCAGGACCCTGTTTCAGCCCAGGTCTTGCTGCTGGCCGTGCAGGGTCTCCTGGATCTAGGGGTCATTTGCAAGGTCCCCTTTGGAGACAGGGGCATGGGGTTCTACGCCAATCTCTTCACAGTACCCAAGAAGGATGGGTCAGTCAGGCCCATTCTGGATTTAAAAATCCTCAACTAATTTGTCAAGAACAGTCATTTCCGCATGGAAACTCTGTGCTCGGCCATTGGCTCATTGCGCCCAGGGGATTTCATGACGTCAGTAGACATCAAGGATGCTTACCTTCACGTTCCGGTGTTTTCAGGACACCAAAGGTTTCTCAGATTTGCACTGAAAGATCAGCATTACCAATTTGTGGCTCTGCCATTCGGCCTTAAGTCGGCTCCCAGGGTGTTCACCAAAGTGCTGGCAGGGGTTATGTCACTGATAAGGCTAAGGGGCATACGCGTGCTGCCATACCTGGATGACATCCTCATCACCTCTCGGTCTCTGCGGCAGGCAGAGTTGGACACCCAACTGGTAGTGTCCACCCTGGAGTCCTTCGGTTGGGTGATCAATTACCCCAAGTCCTCTCTGTCCCCATCCTCGGTGACCCCGTTCCTGGGAATGATTCTGGATACGGTTCAGTCACGGATATTCCTTCCTCTTCAGAAGGTGGAAGCTCTGACTGCGCAGGCCAGGTTCCTGCTCTCGTGCCCACAGCCCTCCATCAGGCAGGGAATGCAGCTGGTGGTCCTGATGGTGGTGAGCTTCGAGGCGGTGCCCTTTGCTCAGTTCCATTTGAGACCTCTGCAGCTTCACCTTCTGTCAGCGTCCTTGGACGGGGTCTGTGTGCTTCCCCCCTCGGCCAGACTGTCCCTTGCGTGGTGGTTGGACCTCGAGAACTTGACAGGGGGCAGGTCCTTTCTGGCCCCTTCCTGGGAGACGGTCACAACGGATGCCAGTCTGTCAGGTTGGGGGGGATTCTGGAAGTCCCTGCGCTTCCAGGGATCGTGGGGTCCTCAGGAGGCCCACTTACCCATCATTCTGGAACTGCGGGCAGTCCGGTTGGTACTGGAGCGGTTGACCCAAAACCTGAGGGGGCTGTCGGTCCATTTACGCTCAGACAACAAGACGGCGGTTGCATACATCAACCATCAGGGAGGGACTCGGAGCAAGAGTGCCCTCCGGGAGGTGTCTCAGATTCTAACATGGGCGGAGGCCAATGTACAATGCATTTTGGCTGTTTACATTCCGGGGGCGGAGAATCTGCTTGCAGATGCTCTGAGCAGGGGGACGTCCCCTCAGGGAGAGTGGTCCCTCTGCAACAGGGTATTCCAGTCCCTGTGTCACCGTTGGGGTCTACTGGATGTGGACCTGTTTTGCGTCCCGCCACAACCACAAGCTCCCAGCCTTCGTGTCCCTGTCTCAGGACCCTCTGGCCTTGGCCACGGATGCCCTGTCCATGTCATGGAAGGAGTTTCGGCTCCTGTATGTGTTCCCACCTTTCCCCCTGCTGAGCAGGGTTCTGCGCAAAATTGCTCTGGAAGGGGTGCCTGTGTTTCTAGTGGCCCCCCGGTGGCCAAGAAGAGTGGTGGTTCGCAGATGTGGTTCAAATAGCAGTAGATCAGTACGATCTGCCAGGGGTGCCAGACCTGCTAACTCAGGGCTCTCTACGCCATCCCAATTTACAAACGCTGGCTTTGACGGCCTGGCTGCTGAGACCTCCATCTTGATGGAGAAGGGTTTGTCTGCCTCTGTGGTGGGCACTATGGTGCAGGCTAGGAAAAAGACTTCTGCTGCTATCTATTATAGAGTATGGCGTACCTACATTGACTGGTGTGAGTCTAGGTCTCTTGCCTGTAGGGAGTTCTCTGTCCCCAGGGTTCTGGAGTTCTTACAGCATGGTTTGGAGTTAGGTCTAAAACTCCGTACTCTGAAGGGTCAGGTTTCTGCCCTGTCCGTCTTCTTTCAGAAGTCCTTTGCTCATCATCATTTGGTTAAGACCTTCTTTCCGGGGGTCACTCATGCGCGTCCCCCTCGTAAACCTGTGGTTCCCGTTTGGGATTTAAACTTGGTTTTATCTGCCTTGCAGGGTGCTCCCTTTGAGCCTATTCAAGATGCTGCTCTGGTTGTTCTTACTCTCAAGGTTGTCTTTTTGGTGGCCATAACTTCGGTTAGGCGTGTGTCTGAGCTGGCTGCTCTATCCATTCAGTCTCCATACTATGAGAGACACCAGGACAAGGTGGTGTTCCGCTTTAAGCCGGACTTTCTGCCTAAGGTTGTGTCTGCTTTTCATTTGAATCAGGACATTGTTATTCCTTCCTTGTGCCCCAATCCTAGTAATGACAAGGAAAGGGTTCTGCACTCCTTGGATGTGATCAGGTGCTTGAAGTACTACCTGGTTGTCACTGTGGCTTTCAGGAAGACTGATGCTCTCTTCGTTGTGCCTTCTGGGCCTAGGAAGGGCTTGGCTCCTGCCAAGTCTACTATCAGCAAGTGGATCCGTCAGGCTGTGGTTCAAGCCTATTCTGCTAAGGGGAAGAGTCCTCCCTTCTGTCTTACTGCTCATTCTACTCGTGCTATTGGGGCCTCCTGGGCCTTCCAGCACCAGGCTTCTGTGGAGCAAATTTGCAAGGCCGCTACTTGGTCTTCTGTTCACACCTTTTCAAAGTTTTACAAGGTTGATGTTCGGGCCTCAGCTGATGCTGCTTTTGGTCGCAAGGTTTTGCAGGCGGTTGTAGTTTAAGCTACGTGCCGTTGCCTTTTTTGTTGTGGATCCCACCCTACTGTTATGGACACTGCTATTGGATGTCCCAAGTGTAAGTATTATATCTGGAGCAGGACGTACTGTATACTTAGAATAATACAATTCTGTGAAGTACTGACCTGTAGAATTGGTATTATACGTATACAGTACGTCCTGCTCCACCCCACCCTGGTTTTTGCATTATTCTGGATCCCCTGTATGGTGATTGTTGTTATTGTTATCATTACCAGTTGTTTAGGTGGTTGGTCTCTCCCGGCTTCTGGTTCACTGCTTTTCAATGCTGGGGATTTGTGGGAGGTCCCTGGGTATATGAAGGGCCGGGAGGAGCCTGTTTTTGCATGTCTGCAGTGCACAGCGCCCTCTGGCGGAGGATAACCCAAGTGTAAGTATTATATCTGGAGCAGGACGTACTGTATACGTATAATACCAATTCTACAGGTGAGTACTTCACAGAATTGTATTTTTAAATCACCCCCCCTCGCCTCTAATGCATTCGTGTGACTGAATCTGCAAATGCGGAGGGCGGGCTGTATTCTGTAAGCGGGATGTGCCAATGAGCCTACAGTTAAAGTGGACCAAAGCCCAGGCTTTTGACTATCCTGGGTTTTTGGTCCTTTCCCCCGGGGCACCCCAATCTGGGTTGCCCTGCTGTGTGAAACCCCCCCCCAGATCGCCGATGCCAACTCGCCTCTTCCCAGTCCTACGCAGCATGCGTGGCCGCTCGTCCAAACAGTGCGCTAAAGGCAGCGGCTCAGATTGCGCTGGTGGCTGCATCCACCGCTTCCCTCTAACAGGGAGCATGCCCGCGGCAGCTATTTACAAATGCCTGGCGTGGGCACGCGCCCTGCTAGAGAGATGCGGCCGCAGCTTGTGCATGCGCCGCTGGACCGGGAAGCAAGGTAACTGTATGGGGTTGTAGAACTAGTAATGGATATATTCTAAGTATGCAGCACGTCCTGCTCCAGATAATGATTAATAACAGAAGGGAATACCTCCACCAGAGGGTGCTGGACTGCAGAGATGGCAAAAAGAGGCCCCTCCCGGTCCCATATATACCCGGGACCTCCCACAAATTCCCCAGTTTCTTCTCTGCAGTCGGCTGCGAAGGACAAGAATGATGGCTTCTCTGTTCGCAGGTGAGCAGGGCTTATCAGCCCGTGGCCCTGTAGAACTATTCCCCCCCCCCCCATTCCGTTTCTTCATTTATGCCTCCCAGCTTTGGCTGCGCTGGTCGGGTGATGGTAGGCTGCACCTTTTACAGGTGTTTTAGGAGCCTTGCTCCAACCGCAATCCCCCACCAAAGGGTAGGCGGTGCAGGCTTATGGTGAGCCTGATTTGGGAAGCCCCTTCCGCCCCTCGCCCCCACTGAGGTCCTCGGTGGGCCTATGCTAGCTGGTCACCGCCCCCCCCTCCTCTCGCTCATTTGGGGGGGGGGGGTTATGTGTGTGTGTGTGTATTTGTGTTTAGTATAGTGTGTATTTGTGCCTTTTTTTTCTGTCACTATTCTGGGCTCCGGGCCTGGGCTTTTACTCTGTCAGTTTACTGTTTTAAATCTGCTGACGCGCACGCCTTCCGGCGTTTCCGCGGTCAGCGGTGATGTCACTGCAGGCGCTGCTGCGCCCCTATTGGCTGCCCAGTCACGCGTTAGGCTTTCGCGCTTTCTTGGGGGCGGAGCTTATCGGGCAGCGCGCTCCGCCCCTTGAGGTACCCAGCGCCATTTTGGGCTCTTCCTCCGGCGTGACCTGTGACTTTCCCACCGGGGTCCGTGAGTGCCCCTGCGGGCTTATGTATTTGTCAAGTGTTTATTCTGTATGCTTATGGAGTGTCATCTTTGGTGTCTTTCAGGCAGGAAAAACTGTATAGAGGTTTCTCCCGGTCCTACCCCCCTCTATTAGTTGCAAAAACTTTATTAGAGGCCTGATTAGTAAAATTCTCCCACTTCCCTGGCGGATCTTGGGGCATCCCGGGTGGCTTTGACAGCGTAATTTCTATTGGCCAATTGGTCCACTATAATCACCATATGGAGGCTTCACAAGATATTGTGCTCGGGGTCCCCTTGGGACAAGCCCGGCTGTGTGTCGCGTGTGGGGCATCCCCTGTAAGTGATGATGTGCGGGTCTCTGTACCCTGCGCCCAGCAGGCGCTTGCGCTGCATTCTGGGCTATCGGTGACTGGGCCTGCGCCCACTATGTCTTCACCTACTCCCCTCACCTGAATTTGACTCCCAGTGAGCTGAACACTAGTGGGAGTCTCAATCTGATGTGTCTTCTAGACTGGCTAACATTGAGAGGTTGATTGCCAGCTCTGCGGGCCGTAAGGCCCCGGCTAAGAGGCGGCATGTGGCGCCTGGTGCGTCTGTTTTCCCTATGGAAACTGAGGATTTTCTGGACATGACTGACTATACCCCTCTTGAAGAGGGGGAATTGTTCTTGGATTCAGAGCTGTCTGATGATCAGCATTACAGGGGGTGCTGACCCTGGCTCTGATCCCTGGGATGCTGATGACACCAATAGACTTTTGACTGATTTTTAAAGTGCTCTCTATTTCCCTTCCTGCTGCTGCTCCCAAACAGCAGGGGGAATTGTTTAATACTGCTAAGCCACGTTTGGAATTTCCAGAACAGGCCCATTTCAATAATCTTGATCTGAAAGAGTGGGAATGTCCCAGCCGGCTTCCCGGAATCCCTAAGGGCTGGGATAAAAGGTATCCCTTTCCCACCGAGGTGGTTAAATGTTGGTCAACCCCCCGGGAAGTGGATGCTCCAGTCTTGGGGTTGTCCAACACTTCTGTGGTGCATTCCCCTGATTCCACTACCCTGAAGGATAGTGAGGACAGGCGCATTGACCAGTTGGCTTCCCATGCCTTTGCCTGTGTGGGATCTGCATTGCGCCCTGTCTGTGCTTCTGCTATTACTGCTGTGGCTATCAGGACTCTCCTCATGGGTCTGCTGGAAAGTACCCCTGATGATGCTTCTAGTGCCGAATTCAGGGCCTTGTCACATTGTGAGATTTTTTTTATTGCTTATATCCTTTCTGCTCTAGATGACACCATTAGGATGTGTAGTAGAACCTCAGCCTTGGTGGTTGCTATACGCCGCTCTGTTTGGCTGCCCCAGCGTAAGAAACGGCCGCGGACCTTTCAGGGTTCAGGCGCCTTTACCCCCTCCTTCCGCGGATCCAGGTCTGGGAGAGGGGTATCCTTTTGCGGGGCACAGGGGTGACTTCTGGAGCAGAGGCAGAGGACGTTCCTGCCCAGGAGTCTCCTGGGGCTCTAAGCCCAAGTCTGCCACCAAGCCCGTTCAGCCATGAAGGGGCGCCCTCACCCATCTGGGTGGGGAGGCGGCTGAGGCTCTTCGCTCATGTCTGGAGACAACAGGTCTCAGACCGGTGGATTCTGGAGGTGGTGTCCTCCGGCTACATGATAGAGTTCGCTGCCTGGCTGCCCCCAAGATTCCTCAGGTCCCGGATCCCTCAAAATCCCCTGGCAGCTCAGGGTCTGTTTTCTGGCTGTGCAAAACCTTCTGGACATGGGGGTCATCTGTCAGGTCCCTCTTTTTGGGAAAGAGGTCAGGGATATTATTCCAATCTTTTCACAGTGCCCAAAGGGGATGACTCAATGAGGCCCATCCTGGACTTAAAACTTCTTAACAAATTTGTCAGAACCAGGCACTCTCGCATAGAGACCCTGCGCTCAGCTGTCGGCTCATTGCGCCCGGGGGACTTCATGACCTCCATAGACATCAAGGACGCGTACCTTCATGTTCCAGTCTTCCCAGGGCATCAGAAATTTCTCAGGTTCGCGCTGGAAGACCAGCATTACCAATTTGTAGCTCTGCCCTTCGGTCTCACCTCGGCTCCCAGAGCCTTCACCAAGGTGCTGGCAGGTGTTATGGCTCTCCTCAGAGCTCAGGGCATTCGCATTCTTCCGTATTTGGACGACCTTCTCATCACTTGTCGGTCTCTCCATCAGGCAGAACGGAATACCCAGCAGGTGGTGACCATTCTGGAGTCGTTCGGCTGGGTGATCAATCACCCCAAATCTTCCCTATCCCCATTTCTGCAACTTCCTGGGCATGAATCTGGATACTGTTCAGGCCAGGATCTTTCTTCCTCAGCTGAAGGTGGACTCTCTGCAAGCTCTAGTTCACTCCCTTCTGTCATGCCCTCACCCCTCCATCCGGCAGGGGATGCAGCTAGTGGGGCAGATGGTGTCCTGCTTTGCGGTGGTTCCCTATGCGCAGTTTTCACATGAGACCTCTTCAACTCCATCTCCTATCAGTCTGTGACAAGAATCCCCTGTCTCTGGATCAGGCTTTCGTTCTGTTTCCTGGTCCGCCGGTCCCTCTTGTGGTGGCTGGACTCGAGGAACCTGTTGGGGGGGCAGATCCTGCCTGGCCCCCTGTTGGGAGACAGTCACCACGGATGCCAGTCTGACAGGTTGGGGGGGCTTCTGGAAAAGCCTACAATTCCATGGGCTGTGGGGCCCTCAGGATGCCCATGCTCCTATCAACACCCTGGAACTAAGGGCTGTCAGGTTGGTTCTGGCCCATTTGACTCCTCACCTTCAGGGCTGGCCGGCCCAAGTACGCTCAGACAACCAGACGGCGGTTGCCTACATCAATCATTAGGGAGGGACTCTGAGCTAGAGTGCCCTCAGGGAAGTGTCCATGATTCTCTCTTGGGCGGAGGACAATGTCCCTTGCATTTCATCTGTGTACATTCTGGGGGTGGAGAATCTGGAGGCAGACTCTGAGCAGGGGGACCTCTCGCCTGGTGGAATGGTCTCTCAGCAGCGAGGTCTTCCAATCCCTGTGTCTCCGTTGGGGGGTGCCGGGCGTGGATCTGTTTGCATCTCGCCACAACCACAAGCTCCCAGTCTTTGTCTCTCTGTCCCAGGATCCCCTGGCCGTGGATGCTCTGACTCTATCCTGGCAGGGGTTCCGTCTCCTGTATCTGTTTCCTCCATTCCCCCTGCTGGGCAGGGTTCTGCGCAAGTTGGTTTAAGAAGGGGTGCCAGCAATTCTGGTGCGCCCCTCCTGCCAAGACAGGTGTGGTTCGCGGACATCGTATAGCTAGCAGTAGATCAGTACGCTCTGCCCATAGTCCCGGACCTTCTCACTTAGGGACGGCTTTGCCATCCCAATTTACAAACGCTGGCTTTGATGGCCTGGCTGCTGAAACCTCCATCTTGATGGAAGAAGGGTTTCTGTCTCTGTAGTCAATTCCTTGATCAGGGCTAGGAAGAAATCCTCATCCTCCATCCTAGGATTGGTGGGCCTACATTGACTGGTGTGAGTCTAAGGTCCTTCCCTGTCGTGTGTTTTCCATCCCTAGGATCCTGGAGTTCCTTCAACATGGTTTGGATCTGGGCCTTTAGCTCAGCACTCTCAAGGGTCACGTATCTGCCTTGGCCGTTTTCTTCCAGAGGTCTTTCACTCAACATCCTCTTGTCAGGACCCCATCCCCCCCCCCCCCCGTAAGCCTCTGTTGCCAGTCTGGGATTTGTATTTGGTTTTGTCTGCCCTTCCGGGCCCTCCGTTTGAGCCTGTGCATGAGGCTACTCTGTCTATTCTTACTCTTAAGGTTGCCTTTTTACCTCTGTCAGGCGGGTTTCGGAGTTGGTGGCCCTTTCTATTCAGGCCCCTACTTTGAGAGACATCAGGACAAGGTGGTTTTCAGATTTAAACTGGATTTCTTGCCTAAGGTTGTCTCTGCCTTCCATCTTAATCAGGACATTGTGCTTCTTTCCTTGTGCCCTAATCCTAGTAACTCCAAGGAGAGGGCCTTGCATTCCCTGGACGTGGTCAGGAATTTGAAGTTCTACCTGGTGGCTACTGCACCCTTCAGGAAGACTTCCGGTCCTAAGAAGGGTTTGGCTCCTGCTAAGTCTACTATTAGCAAGTGGATTTGTCAGGCCATTTTTAGGGCCTATTCTGCTAGGGGAAAGGAGCCTCCTTTCCATGTAACGGCTCATTCTACCTGTGCTGTTGGGGCTTCCTGGGCCTTTCAGCACCAGGCTTCTGTTGAACAAGTTTGTAAGGCTGCTACTTGGTCTTCTGTTCATACCTTTTCCAAGTTTTACAAGGTTGATGTTCGGGCCTCAGCTGATGCTGTTTTTGGCTGCAAAGTTCTGCAGGCGGCAGTGGTTGGAACTGCGCGTTGTTGCTTTTGAGGATCCCACCCTATTTACGGACACTGCTATTGGATGTCCCATCTGTTATGAATCATTATCTGGAGCAGGACGTGCTGCATACTTAGAATAATACAATTCTGTGATTACTCACCTTGTAGAATTGGTATTATACGTATGCAGCACGTCCTGCTCCACCCCACCCTGATTGCTTTATCTTGGATCCTCTGTACGGTGATTGTTATCCTTGTTAAGTTGTTACTGGTTATTTGCCCTTCCTGGTTCTCCTTACTGCTTTTCAAAACTTGGGAATTTGTGGGAGGTCCCAGGTATATATGGGACCGGGAGGGGCCTCTTTTTTTCATCTCTGCAGTCCAGCGCCCTCTGGTGGAGGTATTCCCATCTGTTATGAATCGTTATCTGGAGCAGGACGTGCTGCATACGTATAATACCAATTCTACAAGGTGAGCAATCACAGAATTGTATTTTTAGCTTTTCGAATTGTCCTGGAACATCGTTTTTTTGCTGTCCCTTGGTGTGAGATGGCAGGTGATCAGTCATTGCATAACGGTGGCAATGACATCATTGCCATACACAACAGTGGCAATGAATGGAAGCGGTGGAGCTTTACAGCTAAAATGGACACCATTAACTAGGATCAGAGTGAGAAAGGAGCAGTGAAAATTGGCA
Source organism: Gastrophryne carolinensis (assembly GCA_027917425.1). Taxonomy (NCBI): domain Eukaryota; kingdom Metazoa; phylum Chordata; class Amphibia; order Anura; family Microhylidae; genus Gastrophryne; species Gastrophryne carolinensis. Next base: position 319,899,026 of record CM051234.1, read on the forward strand.
AAAGGTGCTCTTCATAGGGGTAGAAATTCAGGGATGCTAGTTAGAAATGTGGGTTTTGGTCCGCTTTAAGTCAGAAAAAATGTACTGCAGGAAAGTAAAAAATACCTGGGAATGGGCCGAAATTTTTCAGAGCTTGCCCATAGTCCTAAAGCGGACGTTGGCTGGAGCCATCGTCAACGTGGAGAAGGGTGAAAGTGGGTAATATGCTTTCACTGCAGTGCAAGCTGGAGTTGCGGCATCCAGATGCTTTATTGGACCCAGAAGTAGGTCACACACTGTGGCAGTGAATAATGAAATTACATCGGGTCGGCACATAAAATGCATTTTACTAATTAGTAATTATTTCCTTATTAATTATGTGTCCCATAGGAATTCCACTCAAGAGATGCCTAGGTTCTGACCGCGCACCAGAAGGAATTTGACACTTTAGAAAAGTTGTTACACCTCACGATCTAAAGCTCTTGCAGGCAGCTTTCCAAAATCTAGGTTCTATTTTCCCCATAGTTTCTTGGAGGTCTGAGGGTGCAGGTAGATCCTCCTCCCATGGCAAGGCTTCACACACTTCAAATGCTTTTTACCAAACCAAACTGACCTTGCAACGGATCCATTATTCTTAGTATGTCACACCCCCCACTTCCTGATATTCATGACACTTGGGAACCCGGCCTGTAGAGGGCGATCTTGCATAGATGACATGGAAAAAAGGAGCCCCTCCTGGTCCATAAGTACTGGGTTCCTCCCACTATTCCTCAGTCTTTTCGTCTCTGCAGTCGGCGAAGCATTCAGAAGATGACTCTCCTTCAAGCTGCAGGTAGCCGGGCTTGCTCCCGGCCCCTTTTTTTTCTCTATTTCTGTCTGAAACTCTTTAAACCTGTTTGGTTATATTGTATGCCTCCCAGCCCTGGCTGTGTGGTTCAGGCAAAGGTAGATACATACACCTTCTGGTGTATACAGGAGTATTACTCCCCCGTGAGACCCAAATGTGGATAGGCGGCTTCCGGGTTGGTGTTCCCGTCATGGGATGCCCCTGTCCCTTTATAATCCCCTTGTGCCTTATGGGTGCATTTCTATCCTCTCCCCTTAGTTCTCCTTTAACCCTGCTGGGCAAAAAGGAGGGGGGAAGGGGGGGGGGGGCGTTATCTGGGCTTATTTGTCACTATTCACACAAAAAAAAGAGATATATAAAATAAGTCTTTATTTCTTATTTTTATTATGTATGTTTTACTATACTATTTAATAGGAAATGTTTTATTTGGATTTTCTTATCTCTGTCTAGGCAGCATTTTTTGCTTACCTATTAAAGCTCTTTGTTTCTGGCTGTGTTCAGATTTGAATTTTCCCTCCATTTTTGGCCATGTGATCCTGGAAGTGGGCGGGGCTTAGGCATGCTTTTATTCAGAGAGCACCTGGTATGCTCTGTTTGACTTCCTGTTTCCTGCTTCCCTGTGGCCTTACCTCATGATGTGAGCTTATTGCATGGGCTAAGTGAGTAAATAGGCACGGCACTCCAAAGCATAGATTCAAATGCTTGTATTAAATAGTACGAATCAAAAGATATCCAATTACACATAAAGTATAGTAAGAGAATAATCCAAATCATGGCCAGAACAAAAGCAACAGTCTCATAATCCAACGTTTCGGGGGTCGGGTGCCCCCTTTCTCAAGGAGGACTGTCAACCGGGACGTGCTGCATGCCCCTTCAATAAATACACATAGCAGAGTGCAGAGGTCAGGAAATTCCCGCCTGACGTCACTGTGACGTCAGCGGGCGCTGTATGGGTCCCCTACTACACAATAATATACATACAATGTTGAAAATAATAAAAATGGGACTGTAACAACTTACCTACATCCACCGGGCCTCCAGACTGCGGAGGACCCGTCACCGCCAGCCGCCGCCCGCAGCACTGGCAGGCAGCGGTTTCCTCGTCTGTCAGCGGGGACAGGGAGCTGGCAGCCGGGCTGCAAATGCTGCCCGGTAACTGATGACGCGGCGGGGGCCGCGATCCGATTGGTTCGCGGCCCCAGTCTCTGTCATCAGCCCGTGAGACAGACAGCGTCTGTCAGGACACTACAGTCTCAAACCAGAGGCTGCAGCGCATAGAAGACAGCTGTCACGGGTGCTGGCAGCCCCCTGGGTGGCGGTGAAAGCCCAGGAGGGCTAGTTGGAGTAGGCAGCAATAAAGCTAGTAATTGCAACATACATGATAATATACATAAAGGGGAGAAAAAGGGGGTGCGGGCCCCAGAGGAAGTAGGGAGGAAAAAGGTAAGTACCAGCTGGATAAAAGGTCATAGAGGAAACGGGATGGGGTCAGAATAGGGGGGAAAAAGGGGGGGAAGGGGGGAGGGGAGGGCAGGGGAAGGGGTAAGTATGGGGGGATCAGAGGAAATGGATGGAAAGGAGGGAAGGGAGCAAGATCACAGGGTGGGGCGTATTAGGGAGGGAGCTGCATTTCAGTAGTAACTAGCTACAGTCACTTCAACGTCTTGGTAGATAGCAGGCATATCCAAACGTGGTATTGAGCCCCCTCGGCTGAACAGTATCCAATTTGTGAATCCAATAGGTCTCTCTCTGTAATAGTTTAAGGTGTCGGTCCCCACCCCGGCGCGGTCTTTCCACATGCTCAATCACCATGCCCCGGAGTTCATGAGTCTGATGTTTATGTGTCACGAAGTGGACTGCCACGGGTTTATCATAGTCCAGGGATTCACCGTTATTGTGTTTATTAATACTCGTACGTACATCGCTGCGATGCTGCTGGAACCTCTTCTTAAAGGGGCCTATAGTCTTACCCACATATAACAGGCCACAGGGGCATTTCAATAAGTATACACAGAAATCTGTGAGACACGAGAGTATGCCACGGATCTTAAAGCGCTGTCCAGTGTGCGGGTGGGTGAATTCTGAGCCACGGATAAGAGAGTTACACACGTTGCAATTATTGCACCTGAAGCATCCAGTACGAGTTGAAAGCATGATGGGTTTCCTAGCATATTTTTCAACGGGGTCGGCCGTAACCAGGGAATCTCTTAGGTTCCTATTGCGTTGATAGACCTTAAGAAACGGTTTCTTGATGACCGGACACACTGTGGCATCAGATGTCAGTATGCACGCATGTTTTTTAATAGTGTTCTCTATGGTAGGAGCAGCCTGGTTAAATGTTAACATAAACGGGGTACGTTCTTCTTGTTGCCTCCTCTCCTTTTTCTCACCTGCCCAAATTTCTTCAGCACGTGCACGGGCCTGAGTAAGTACCGATTCGGGATACCCCCGAACGCGGAATTTATCCATCATTAGTAATAATTGGTCCATCCGGGTCACTGGGTCAGAGTTGATTCTCAGGACCCTTAGGAATTGTGAGATAGGGAGGCTATTTACCAACGGTCTGGGGTGGGCACTGTCGTATCTCAACAGTGTATTCCTGTCCGTGGGTTTAGTATAAAGGCCCGTTGTAATCTGTCCATCGGGCGTCTTATTGATAGCTACGTCCAAAAAGGTTACATGCGTGTCAGAGACCTCTGGGTTAAAGGTGATGGTGGGAAAGATGGAGTTAATATATTCCATGAACTTATCAAAGCCTTTTCTATCTCCATGCCACACAGTGATCACGTCATCAATAAATCTGCCCCAATATCTGACATGTTCAGTGTATAGTGCTGATGGGTATATGTATCTCTCTTCCAGAAAGCCCACAAATAGATTAGCGAACGCCGGAGCTATGGCGCTACCCATAGCTGTGCCAAGGATCTGTTTATAAAAAACATCTTCAAATCTGAAGTAATTATTCTGTAGCACAATTTCGAGTCCTGTGGTGAGGTATTCTGATGGTATTGCCGGGGGTTCGCATGTCAGGAAGTGCTTTACAGCTTTCACTCCCTGATCATTGGGTATGTTAGTGTACAGGGAGGAGATGTCCATGGTGGCCAGTAGGTCGTCCTTCTCAATGGCTACCTGTCTAAATTTCTCAAGGAAGTCTCCTGTGTCCTTCAGGTAGGACGGTAGCCGCTGCACATACGGTTGTAAGTAATAGTCCAGCCATTGTGCTAGTGGCTGTGTGGCAGAGTCTGTGCCGGCCACTATGGGTCGAAATTTTAACGGGTCACAGCCCTTGTGGACCTTGGGGAGGCCATAAATCACAGGTGTGATCGGGTGTTCAATCTGGATGTATTTGGCAGTATTCTCACTTAGCCATCCATTCGTGATCCCAAGAGAAACATATTGCTGCACAGCATTCTGTATTCCCCATATGGGATTGCCTGAAATGGTCTCATAACTGACAGGATCCGCAAGCATCTCTAGGATGCTGTCACGATAATGTCTATAATCCATCACCACTATAGCCCCGCCCTTGTCGGCAGGCTTGATGATGATCGAGGTATCCTGTTTTAGGGCAGACAGGGCAGCAAGTTCACCTCTGGTGAGGTTAGGGTGATATTTTTTGGTTTTCATTATCCGTACAGTCTCGGCCCGGACGGTTTTAATATAACTCTCAATGGAGCCAAAGTGTCCAGGGGGTATGAACTGGCTCTTAAGTTTCAAGTTTGTGGGGCCTGATTGGATAACATCCCGGGGGTCAGTGGAGGAGCGTGAGAAAAATTGTTTCAATTTAAGTGTTCGCTCCAGTTTAAACAGTTCAATATCAAATTTGAATGCATCAAAGCGTGATGTAGGGCAATAAGAAAGTCCCCTGCTTAGCAGGCTTACCTCATCACTGTTGAGTGGTCTGGAGGACAAATTCATAATTGGGGTCTCTTGTTGGCTGATCTCAATGTCATGGACCCGTTGTCGTCGCTTCTTGCCGCCCCTCCTGGGTCGTTTAGTCCAGTAGGTCCCCGAAAATGGGGTTCACGATTCTTGTTTCTTGTACTCCTTTTTTGGCCCCTGGAATGTGATTCACTGTCTGAGGACAGATTTTCCGAAGCTGGGTCACTGTCTGATGTATGGTATGGCTGTGATCTGTTATACTGCCGTCTTGTTGAAGTAGCTGCCTGTCTCCTAAACCGTTGTTGGTCTGAATCTTTACCAGCTAGCCAAAGGTAAACACGATTCTCCGAGTAATCGAGACACACTTGTCTGAATTTCTCTCTTTTGTATCTCTTAAGTTTTTCAGTATAATTCAATATCTCAGTCTCAAGGGATTTTAGGTCCACCTCAGGTTTCGTTGTTTCAGAGATGCCCTCCTGTACACGGAGTTCAAGTGTGTATATTTCCCGGTTGATCTGGCACAACTGTGCTCTTACCTCTTCAATGACAAGGATCATATAGTTTAAAGAATTTTGGTTTGAAACCTCACACCACCGTTCACAGAACTCAGGTTTATTTCTTCCGATGGTGGGTTGGTTTTTAATCCTAAATCCCCGGGGAATTTTCTTGATACGGTAATATTCTGATAATGTCTGACCGTGTAATTCCAAGTCGACACGTTTCTTCTTCAGCCGTTTAAGCTCTTTAAATAAATCTGTGGAGGTATCCTTCCCAAATGCAGCAGATGGGTTAGAGGGAAAAAGAATAGTCTCTACTTCTTCTGGGTTAAAGGTCCGCGTTTTTGCACGATTATCCGGGTGGCCATCAATATCCTGGAAAATCTCCATTGAAAAACACAATCTAGTCGGATAGTCCAATATGTAGGTGCAACCGGCAGGTGCCAGTGAGCTATGCAAAAGTCCAGTGTTGCTGGTGCACTCTTACAAAAACATAAGTGGTGGGTGCCAGGGCCGCGGTGGCGCCGCTATATATCCAAGTGAGTAAATAGGCACGGCACTCCAAAGCATAGATTCAAATGCTTGTATTAAATAGTACGAATCAAAAGATATCCAATTACACATAAAGTATAGTAAGAGAATAATCCAAATCATGGCCAGAACAAAAGCAACAGTCTCATAATCCAACGTTTCGGGGGTCGGGTGCCCCCTTTCTCAAGGAGGACTGTCAACCGGGACGTGCTGCATGCCCCTTCAATAAATACACATAGCAGAGTGCAGAGGTCAGGAAATTCCCGCCTGACGTCACTGTGACGTCAGCGGGCGCTGTATGGGTCCCCTACTACACAATAATATACATACAATGTTGAAAATAATAAAAATGGGACTGTAACAACTTACCTACATCCACCGGGCCTCCAGACTGCGGAGGACCCGTCACCGCCAGCCGCCGCCCGCAGCACTGGCAGGCAGCGGTTTCCTCGTCTGTCAGCGGGGACAGGGAGCTGGCAGCCGGGCTGCAAATGCTGCCCGGTAACTGATGACGCGGCGGGGGCCGCGATCCGATTGGTTCGCGGCCCCAGTCTCTGTCATCAGCCCGTGAGACAGACAGCGTCTGTCAGGACACTACAGTCTCAAACCAGAGGCTGCAGCGCATAGAAGACAGCTGTCACGGGTGCTGGCAGCCCCCTGGGTGGCGGTGAAAGCCCAGGAGGGCTAGTTGGAGTAGGCAGCAATAAAGCTAGTAATTGCAACATACATGATAATATACATAAAGGGGAGAAAAAGGGGGTGCGGGCCCCAGAGGAAGTAGGGAGGAAAAAGGTAAGTACCAGCTGGATAAAAGGTCATAGAGGAAACGGGATGGGGTCAGAATAGGGGGGAAAAAGGGGGGGAAGGGGGGAGGGGAGGGCAGGGGAAGGGGTAAGTATGGGGGGATCAGAGGAAATGGATGGAAAGGAGGGAAGGGAGCAAGATCACAGGGTGGGGCGTATTAGGGAGGGAGCTGCATTTCAGTAGTAACTAGCTACAGTCACTTCAACGTCTTGGTAGATAGCAGGCATATCCAAACGTGGTATTGAGCCCCCTCGGCTGAACAGTATCCAATTTGTGAATCCAATAGGTCTCTCTCTGTAATAGTTTAAGGTGTCGGTCCCCACCCCGGCGCGGTCTTTCCACATGCTCAATCACCATGCCCCGGAGTTCATGAGTCTGATGTTTATGTGTCACGAAGTGGACTGCCACGGGTTTATCATAGTCCAGGGATTCACCGTTATTGTGTTTATTAATACTCGTACGTACATCGCTGCGATGCTGCTGGAACCTCTTCTTAAAGGGGCCTATAGTCTTACCCACATATAACAGGCCACAGGGGCATTTCAATAAGTATACACAGAAATCTGTGAGACACGAGAGTATGCCACGGATCTTAAAGCGCTGTCCAGTGTGCGGGTGGGTGAATTCTGAGCCACGGATAAGAGAGTTACACACGTTGCAATTATTGCACCTGAAGCATCCAGTACGAGTTGAAAGCATGATGGGTTTCCTAGCATATTTTTCAACGGGGTCGGCCGTAACCAGGGAATCTCTTAGGTTCCTATTGCGTTGATAGACCTTAAGAAACGGTTTCTTGATGACCGGACACACTGTGGCATCAGATGTCAGTATGCACGCATGTTTTTTAATAGTGTTCTCTATGGTAGGAGCAGCCTGGTTAAATGTTAACATAAACGGGGTACGTTCTTCTTGTTGCCTCCTCTCCTTTTTCTCACCTGCCCAAATTTCTTCAGCACGTGCACGGGCCTGAGTAAGTACCGATTCGGGATACCCCCGAACGCGGAATTTATCCATCATTAGTAATAATTGGTCCATCCGGGTCACTGGGTCAGAGTTGATTCTCAGGACCCTTAGGAATTGTGAGATAGGGAGGCTATTTACCAACGGTCTGGGGTGGGCACTGTCGTATCTCAACAGTGTATTCCTGTCCGTGGGTTTAGTATAAAGGCCCGTTGTAATCTGTCCATCGGGCGTCTTATTGATAGCTACGTCCAAAAAGGTTACATGCGTGTCAGAGACCTCTGGGTTAAAGGTGATGGTGGGAAAGATGGAGTTAATATATTCCATGAACTTATCAAAGCCTTTTCTATCTCCATGCCACACAGTGATCACGTCATCAATAAATCTGCCCCAATATCTGACATGTTCAGTGTATAGTGCTGATGGGTATATGTATCTCTCTTCCAGAAAGCCCACAAATAGATTAGCGAACGCCGGAGCTATGGCGCTACCCATAGCTGTGCCAAGGATCTGTTTATAAAAAACATCTTCAAATCTGAAGTAATTATTCTGTAGCACAATTTCGAGTCCTGTGGTGAGGTATTCTGATGGTATTGCCGGGGGTTCGCATGTCAGGAAGTGCTTTACAGCTTTCACTCCCTGATCATTGGGTATGTTAGTGTACAGGGAGGAGATGTCCATGGTGGCCAGTAGGTCGTCCTTCTCAATGGCTACCTGTCTAAATTTCTCAAGGAAGTCTCCTGTGTCCTTCAGGTAGGACGGTAGCCGCTGCACATACGGTTGTAAGTAATAGTCCAGCCATTGTGCTAGTGGCTGTGTGGCAGAGTCTGTGCCGGCCACTATGGGTCGAAATTTTAACGGGTCACAGCCCTTGTGGACCTTGGGGAGGCCATAAATCACAGGTGTGATCGGGTGTTCAATCTGGATGTATTTGGCAGTATTCTCACTTAGCCATCCATTCGTGATCCCAAGAGAAACATATTGCTGCACAGCATTCTGTATTCCCCATATGGGATTGCCTGAAATGGTCTCATAACTGACAGGATCCGCAAGCATCTCTAGGATGCTGTCACGATAATGTCTATAATCCATCACCACTATAGCCCCGCCCTTGTCGGCAGGCTTGATGATGATCGAGGTATCCTGTTTTAGGGCAGACAGGGCAGCAAGTTCACCTCTGGTGAGGTTAGGGTGATATTTCTTGGTTTTCATTATCCGTACAGTCTCGGCCCGGACGGTTTTAATATAACTCTCAATGGAGCCAAAGTGTCCAGGGGGTATGAACTGGCTCTTAAGTTTCAAGTTTGTGGGGCCTGATTGGATAACATCCCGGGGGTCAGTGGAGGAGCGTGAGAAAAATTGTTTCAATTTAAGTGTTCGCTCCAGTTTAAACAGTTCAATATCAAATTTGAATGCATCAAAGCGTGATGTAGGGCAATAAGAAAGTCCCCTGCTTAGCAGGCTTACCTCATCACTGTTGAGTGGTCTGGAGGACAAATTCATAATTGGGGTCTCTTGTTGGCTGATCTCAATGTCATGGACCCGTTGTCGTCGCTTCTTGCCGCCCCTCCTGGGTCGTTTAGTCCAGTAGGTCCCCGAAAATGGGGTTCACGATTCTTGTTTCTTGTACTCCTTTTTTGGCCCCTGGAATGTGATTCACTGTCTGAGGACAGATTTTCCGAAGCTGGGTCACTGTCTGATGTATGGTATGGCTGTGATCTGTTATACTGCCGTCTTGTTGAAGTAGCTGCCTGTCTCCTAAACCGTTGTTGGTCTGAATCTTTACCAGCTAGCCAAAGGTAAACACGATTCTCCGAGTAATCGAGACACACTTGTCTGAATTTCTCTCTTTTGTATCTCTTAAGTTTTTCAGTATAATTCAATATCTCAGTCTCAAGGGATTTTAGGTCCACCTCAGGTTTCGTTGTTTCAGAGATGCCCTCCTGTACACGGAGTTCAAGTGTGTATATTTCCCGGTTGATCTGGCACAACTGTGCTCTTACCTCTTCAATGACAAGGATCATATAGTTTAAAGAATTTTGGTTTGAAACCTCACACCACCGTTCACAGAACTCAGGTTTATTTCTTCCGATGGTGGGTTGGTTTTTAATCCTAAATCCCCGGGGAATTTTCTTGATCCGGTAATATTCTGATAATGTCTGACCGTGTAATTCCAAGTCGACACGTTTCTTCTTCAGCCGTTTAAGCTCTTTAAATAAATCTGTGGAGGTATCCTTCCCAAATGCAGCAGATGGGTTAGAGGGAAAAAGAATAGTCTCTACTTCTTCTGGGTTAAAGGTCCGCGTTTTTGCACGATTATCCGGGTGGCCATCAATATCCTGGAAAATCTCCATTGAAAAACACAATCTAGTCGGATAGTCCAATATGTAGGTGCAACCGGCAGGTGCCAGTGAGCTATGCAAAAGTCCAGTGTTGCTGGTGCACTCTTACAAAAACATAAGTGGTGGGTGCCAGGGCCGCGGTGGCGCCGCTATATATCCAAGTGAGTAAATAGGCACGGCACTCCAAAGCATAGATTCAAATGCTTGTATTAAATAGTACGAATCAAAAGATATCCAATTACACATAAAGTATAGTAAGAGAATAATCCAAATCATGGCCAGAACAAAAGCAACAGTCTCATAATCCAACGTTTCGGGGGTCGGGTGCCCCCTTTCTCAAGGAGGACTGTCAACCGGGACGTGCTGCATGCCCCTTCAATAAATACACATAGCAGAGTGCAGAGGTCAGGAAATTCCCGCCTGACGTCACTGTGACGTCAGCGGGCGCTGTATGGGTCCCCTACTACACAATAATATACATACAATGTTGAAAATAATAAAAATGGGACTGTAACAACTTACCTACATCCACCGGGCCTCCAGACTGCGGAGGACCCGTCACCGCCAGCCGCCGCCCGCAGCACTGGCAGGCAGCGGTTTCCTCGTCTGTCAGCGGGGACAGGGAGCTGGCAGCCGGGCTGCAAATGCTGCCCGGTAACTGATGACGCGGCGGGGGCCGCGATCCGATTGGTTCGCGGCCCCAGTCTCTGTCATCAGCCCGTGAGACAGACAGCGTCTGTCAGGACACTACAGTCTCAAACCAGAGGCTGCAGCGCATAGAAGACAGCTGTCACGGGTGCTGGCAGCCCCCTGGGTGGCGGTGAAAGCCCAGGAGGGCTAGTTGGAGTAGGCAGCAATAAAGCTAGTAATTGCAACATACATGATAATATACATAAAGGGGAGAAAAAGGGGGTGCGGGCCCCAGAGGAAGTAGGGAGGAAAAAGGTAAGTACCAGCTGGATAAAAGGTCATAGAGGAAACGGGATGGGGTCAGAATAGGGGGGAAAAAGGGGGGGAAGGGGGGAGGGGAGGGCAGGGGAAGGGGTAAGTATGGGGGGATCAGAGGAAATGGATGGAAAGGAGGGAAGGGAGCAAGATCACAGGGTGGGGCGTATTAGGGAGGGAGCTGCATTTCAGTAGTAACTAGCTACAGTCACTTCAACGTCTTGGTAGATAGCAGGCATATCCAAACGTGGTATTGAGCCCCCTCGGCTGAACAGTATCCAATTTGTGAATCCAATAGGTCTCTCTCTGTAATAGTTTAAGGTGTCGGTCCCCACCCCGGCGCGGTCTTTCCACATGCTCAATCACCATGCCCCGGAGTTCATGAGTCTGATGTTTATGTGTCACGAAGTGGACTGCCACGGGTTTATCATAGTCCAGGGATTCACCGTTATTGTGTTTATTAATACTCGTACGTACATCGCTGCGATGCTGCTGGAACCTCTTCTTAAAGGGGCCTATAGTCTTACCCACATATAACAGGCCACAGGGGCATTTCAATAAGTATACACAGAAATCTGTGAGACACGAGAGTATGCCACGGATCTTAAAGCGCTGTCCAGTGTGCGGGTGGGTGAATTCTGAGCCACGGATAAGAGAGTTACACACGTTGCAATTATTGCACCTGAAGCATCCAGTACGAGTTGAAAGCATGATGGGTTTCCTAGCATATTTTTCAACGGGGTCGGCCGTAACCAGGGAATCTCTTAGGTTCCTATTGCGTTGATAGACCTTAAGAAACGGTTTCTTGATGACCGGACACACTGTGGCATCAGATGTCAGTATGCACGCATGTTTTTTAATAGTGTTCTCTATGGTAGGAGCAGCCTGGTTAAATGTTAACATAAACGGGGTACGTTCTTCTTGTTGCCTCCTCTCCTTTTTCTCACCTGCCCAAATTTCTTCAGCACGTGCACGGGCCTGAGTAAGTACCGATTCGGGATACCCCCGAACGCGGAATTTATCCATCATTAGTAATAATTGGTCCATCCGGGTCACTGGGTCAGAGTTGATTCTCAGGACCCTTAGGAATTGTGAGATAGGGAGGCTATTTACCAACGGTCTGGGGTGGGCACTGTCGTATCTCAACAGTGTATTCCTGTCCGTGGGTTTAGTATAAAGGCCCGTTGTAATCTGTCCATCGGGCGTCTTATTGATAGCTACGTCCAAAAAGGTTACATGCGTGTCAGAGACCTCTGGGTTAAAGGTGATGGTGGGAAAGATGGAGTTAATATATTCCATGAACTTATCAAAGCCTTTTCTATCTCCATGCCACACAGTGATCACGTCATCAATAAATCTGCCCCAATATCTGACATGTTCAGTGTATAGTGCTGATGGGTATATGTATCTCTCTTCCAGAAAGCCCACAAATAGATTAGCGAACGCCGGAGCTATGGCGCTACCCATAGCTGTGCCAAGGATCTGTTTATAAAAAACATCTTCAAATCTGAAGTAATTATTCTGTAGCACAATTTCGAGTCCTGTGGTGAGGTATTCTGATGGTATTGCCGGGGGTTCGCATGTCAGGAAGTGCTTTACAGCTTTCACTCCCTGATCATTGGGTATGTTAGTGTACAGGGAGGAGATGTCCATGGTGGCCAGTAGGTCGTCCTTCTCAATGGCTACCTGTCTAAATTTCTCAAGGAAGTCTCCTGTGTCCTTCAGGTAGGACGGTAGCCGCTGCACATACGGTTGTAAGTAATAGTCCAGCCATTGTGCTAGTGGCTGTGTGGCAGAGTCTGTGCCGGCCACTATGGGTCGAAATTTTAACGGGTCACAGCCCTTGTGGACCTTGGGGAGGCCATAAATCACAGGTGTGATCGGGTGTTCAATCTGGATGTATTTGGCAGTATTCTCACTTAGCCATCCATTCGTGATCCCAAGAGAAACATATTGCTGCACAGCATTCTGTATTCCCCATATGGGATTGCCTGAAATGGTCTCATAACTGACAGGATCCGCAAGCATCTCTAGGATGCTGTCACGATAATGTCTATAATCCATCACCACTATAGCCCCGCCCTTGTCGGCAGGCTTGATGATGATCGAGGTATCCTGTTTTAGGGCAGACAGGGCAGCAAGTTCACCTCTGGTGAGGTTAGGGTGATATTTTTTGGTTTTCATTATCCGTACAGTCTCGGCCCGGACGGTTTTAATATAACTCTCAATGGAGCCAAAGTGTCCAGGGGGTATGAACTGGCTCTTAAGTTTCAAGTTTGTGGGGCCTGATTGGATAACATCCCGGGGGTCAGTGGAGGAGCGTGAGAAAAATTGTTTCAATTTAAGTGTTCGCTCCAGTTTAAACAGTTCAATATCAAATTTGAATGCATCAAAGCGTGATGTAGGGCAATAAGAAAGTCCCCTGCTTAGCAGGCTTACCTCATCACTGTTGAGTGGTCTGGAGGACAAATTCATAATTGGGGTCTCTTGTTGGCTGATCTCAATGTCATGGACCCGTTGTCGTCGCTTCTTGCCGCCCCTCCTGGGTCGTTTAGTCCAGTAGGTCCCCGAAAATGGGGTTCACGATTCTTGTTTCTTGTACTCCTTTTTTGGCCCCTGGAATGTGATTCACTGTCTGAGGACAGATTTTCCGAAGCTGGGTCACTGTCTGATGTATGGTATGGCTGTGATCTGTTATACTGCCGTCTTGTTGAAGTAGCTGCCTGTCTCCTAAACCGTTGTTGGTCTGAATCTTTACCAGCTAGCCAAAGGTAAACACGATTCTCCGAGTAATCGAGACACACTTGTCTGAATTTCTCTCTTTTGTATCTCTTAAGTTTTTCAGTATAATTCAATATCTCAGTCTCAAGGGATTTTAGGTCCACCTCAGGTTTCGTTGTTTCAGAGATGCCCTCCTGTACACGGAGTTCAAGTGTGTATATTTCCCGGTTGATCTGGCACAACTGTGCTCTTACCTCTTCAATGACAAGGATCATATAGTTTAAAGAATTTTGGTTTGAAACCTCACACCACCGTTCACAGAACTCAGGTTTATTTCTTCCGATGGTGGGTTGGTTTTTAATCCTAAATCCCCGGGGAATTTTCTTGATCCGGTAATATTCTGATAATGTCTGACCGTGTAATTCCAAGTCGACACGTTTCTTCTTCAGCCGTTTAAGCTCTTTAAATAAATCTGTGGAGGTATCCTTCCCAAATGCAGCAGATGGGTTAGAGGGAAAAAGAATAGTCTCTACTTCTTCTGGGTTAAAGGTCCGCGTTTTTGCACGATTATCCGGGTGGCCATCAATATCCTGGAAAATCTCCATTGAAAAACACAATCTAGTCGGATAGTCCAATATGTAGGTGCAACCGGCAGGTGCCAGTGAGCTATGCAAAAGTCCAGTGTTGCTGGTGCACTCTTACAAAAACATAAGTGGTGGGTGCCAGGGCCGCGGTGGCGCCGCTATATATCCAAGTGAGTAAATAGGCACGGCACTCCAAAGCATAGATTCAAATGCTTGTATTAAATAGTACGAATCAAAAGATATCCAATTACACATAAAGTATAGTAAGAGAATAATCCAAATCATGGCCAGAACAAAAGCAACAGTCTCATAATCCAACGTTTCGGGGGTCGGGTGCCCCCTTTCTCAAGGAGGACTGTCAACCGGGACGTGCTGCATGCCCCTTCAATAAATACACATAGCAGAGTGCAGAGGTCAGGAAATTCCCGCCTGACGTCACTGTGACGTCAGCGGGCGCTGTATGGGTCCCCTACTACACAATAATATACATACAATGTTGAAAATAATAAAAATGGGACTGTAACAACTTACCTACATCCACCGGGCCTCCAGACTGCGGAGGACCCGTCACCGCCAGCCGCCGCCCGCAGCACTGGCAGGCAGCGGTTTCCTCGTCTGTCAGCGGGGACAGGGAGCTGGCAGCCGGGCTGCAAATGCTGCCCGGTAACTGATGACGCGGCGGGGGCCGCGATCCGATTGGTTCGCGGCCCCAGTCTCTGTCATCAGCCCGTGAGACAGACAGCGTCTGTCAGGACACTACAGTCTCAAACCAGAGGCTGCAGCGCATAGAAGACAGCTGTCACGGGTGCTGGCAGCCCCCTGGGTGGCGGTGAAAGCCCAGGAGGGCTAGTTGGAGTAGGCAGCAATAAAGCTAGTAATTGCAACATACATGATAATATACATAAAGGGGAGAAAAAGGGGGTGCGGGCCCCAGAGGAAGTAGGGAGGAAAAAGGTAAGTACCAGCTGGATAAAAGGTCATAGAGGAAACGGGATGGGGTCAGAATAGGGGGGAAAAAGGGGGGGAAGGGGGGAGGGGAGGGCAGGGGAAGGGGTAAGTATGGGGGGATCAGAGGAAATGGATGGAAAGGAGGGAAGGGAGCAAGATCACAGGGTGGGGCGTATTAGGGAGGGAGCTGCATTTCAGTAGTAACTAGCTACAGTCACTTCAACGTCTTGGTAGATAGCAGGCATATCCAAACGTGGTATTGAGCCCCCTCGGCTGAACAGTATCCAATTTGTGAATCCAATAGGTCTCTCTCTGTAATAGTTTAAGGTGTCGGTCCCCACCCCGGCGCGGTCTTTCCACATGCTCAATCACCATGCCCCGGAGTTCATGAGTCTGATGTTTATGTGTCACGAAGTGGACTGCCACGGGTTTATCATAGTCCAGGGATTCACCGTTATTGTGTTTATTAATACTCGTACGTACATCGCTGCGATGCTGCTGGAACCTCTTCTTAAAGGGGCCTATAGTCTTACCCACATATAACAGGCCACAGGGGCATTTCAATAAGTATACACAGAAATCTGTGAGACACGAGAGTATGCCACGGATCTTAAAGCGCTGTCCAGTGTGCGGGTGGGTGAATTCTGAGCCACGGATAAGAGAGTTACACACGTTGCAATTATTGCACCTGAAGCATCCAGTACGAGTTGAAAGCATGATGGGTTTCCTAGCATATTTTTCAACGGGGTCGGCCGTAACCAGGGAATCTCTTAGGTTCCTATTGCGTTGATAGACCTTAAGAAACGGTTTCTTGATGACCGGACACACTGTGGCATCAGATGTCAGTATGCACGCATGTTTTTTAATAGTGTTCTCTATGGTAGGAGCAGCCTGGTTAAATGTTAACATAAACGGGGTACGTTCTTCTTGTTGCCTCCTCTCCTTTTTCTCACCTGCCCAAATTTCTTCAGCACGTGCACGGGCCTGAGTAAGTACCGATTCGGGATACCCCCGAACGCGGAATTTATCCATCATTAGTAATAATTGGTCCATCCGGGTCACTGGGTCAGAGTTGATTCTCAGGACCCTTAGGAATTGTGAGATAGGGAGGCTATTTACCAACGGTCTGGGGTGGGCACTGTCGTATCTCAACAGTGTATTCCTGTCCGTGGGTTTAGTATAAAGGCCCGTTGTAATCTGTCCATCGGGCGTCTTATTGATAGCTACGTCCAAAAAGGTTACATGCGTGTCAGAGACCTCTGGGTTAAAGGTGATGGTGGGAAAGATGGAGTTAATATATTCCATGAACTTATCAAAGCCTTTTCTATCTCCATGCCACACAGTGATCACGTCATCAATAAATCTGCCCCAATATCTGACATGTTCAGTGTATAGTGCTGATGGGTATATGTATCTCTCTTCCAGAAAGCCCACAAATAGATTAGCGAACGCCGGAGCTATGGCGCTACCCATAGCTGTGCCAAGGATCTGTTTATAAAAAACATCTTCAAATCTGAAGTAATTATTCTGTAGCACAATTTCGAGTCCTGTGGTGAGGTATTCTGATGGTATTGCCGGGGGTTCGCATGTCAGGAAGTGCTTTACAGCTTTCACTCCCTGATCATTGGGTATGTTAGTGTACAGGGAGGAGATGTCCATGGTGGCCAGTAGGTCGTCCTTCTCAATGGCTACCTGTCTAAATTTCTCAAGGAAGTCTCCTGTGTCCTTCAGGTAGGACGGTAGCCGCTGCACATACGGTTGTAAGTAATAGTCCAGCCATTGTGCTAGTGGCTGTGTGGCAGAGTCTGTGCCGGCCACTATGGGTCGAAATTTTAACGGGTCACAGCCCTTGTGGACCTTGGGGAGGCCATAAATCACAGGTGTGATCGGGTGTTCAATCTGGATGTATTTGGCAGTATTCTCACTTAGCCATCCATTCGTGATCCCAAGAGAAACATATTGCTGCACAGCATTCTGTATTCCCCATATGGGATTGCCTGAAATGGTCTCATAACTGACAGGATCCGCAAGCATCTCTAGGATGCTGTCACGATAATGTCTATAATCCATCACCACTATAGCCCCGCCCTTGTCGGCAGGCTTGATGATGATCGAGGTATCCTGTTTTAGGGCAGACAGGGCAGCAAGTTCACCTCTGGTGAGGTTAGGGTGATATTTCTTGGTTTTCATTATCCGTACAGTCTCGGCCCGGACGGTTTTAATATAACTCTCAATGGAGCCAAAGTGTCCAGGGGGTATGAACTGGCTCTTAAGTTTCAAGTTTGTGGGGCCTGATTGGATAACATCCCGGGGGTCAGTGGAGGAGCGTGAGAAAAATTGTTTCAATTTAAGTGTTCGCTCCAGTTTAAACAGTTCAATATCAAATTTGAATGCATCAAAGCGTGATGTAGGGCAATAAGAAAGTCCCCTGCTTAGCAGGCTTACCTCATCACTGTTGAGTGGTCTGGAGGACAAATTCATAATTGGGGTCTCTTGTTGGCTGATCTCAATGTCATGGACCCGTTGTCGTCGCTTCTTGCCGCCCCTCCTGGGTCGTTTAGTCCAGTAGGTCCCCGAAAATGGGGTTCACGATTCTTGTTTCTTGTACTCCTTTTTTGGCCCCTGGAATGTGATTCACTGTCTGAGGACAGATTTTCCGAAGCTGGGTCACTGTCTGATGTATGGTATGGCTGTGATCTGTTATACTGCCGTCTTGTTGAAGTAGCTGCCTGTCTCCTAAACCGTTGTTGGTCTGAATCTTTACCAGCTAGCCAAAGGTAAACACGATTCTCCGAGTAATCGAGACACACTTGTCTGAATTTCTCTCTTTTGTATCTCTTAAGTTTTTCAGTATAATTCAATATCTCAGTCTCAAGGGATTTTAGGTCCACCTCAGGTTTCGTTGTTTCAGAGATGCCCTCCTGTACACGGAGTTCAAGTGTGTATATTTCCCGGTTGATCTGGCACAACTGTGCTCTTACCTCTTCAATGACAAGGATCATATAGTTTAAAGAATTTTGGTTTGAAACCTCACACCACCGTTCACAGAACTCAGGTTTATTTCTTCCGATGGTGGGTTGGTTTTTAATCCTAAATCCCCGGGGAATTTTCTTGATCCGGTAATATTCTGATAATGTCTGACCGTGTAATTCCAAGTCGACACGTTTCTTCTTCAGCCGTTTAAGCTCTTTAAATAAATCTGTGGAGGTATCCTTCCCAAATGCAGCAGATGGGTTAGAGGGAAAAAGAATAGTCTCTACTTCTTCTGGGTTAAAGGTCCGCGTTTTTGCACGATTATCCGGGTGGCCATCAATATCCTGGAAAATCTCCATTGAAAAACACAATCTAGTCGGATAGTCCAATATGTAGGTGCAACCGGCAGGTGCCAGTGAGCTATGCAAAAGTCCAGTGTTGCTGGTGCACTCTTACAAAAACATAAGTGGTGGGTGCCAGGGCCGCGGTGGCGCCGCTATATATCCAAGTGAGTAAATAGGCACGGCACTCCAAAGCATAGATTCAAATGCTTGTATTAAATAGTACGAATCAAAAGATATCCAATTACACATAAAGTATAGTAAGAGAATAATCCAAATCATGGCCAGAACAAAAGCAACAGTCTCATAATCCAACGTTTCGGGGGTCGGGTGCCCCCTTTCTCAAGGAGGACTGTCAACCGGGACGTGCTGCATGCCCCTTCAATAAATACACATAGCAGAGTGCAGAGGTCAGGAAATTCCCGCCTGACGTCACTGTGACGTCAGCGGGCGCTGTATGGGTCCCCTACTACACAATAATATACATACAATGTTGAAAATAATAAAAATGGGACTGTAACAACTTACCTACATCCACCGGGCCTCCAGACTGCGGAGGACCCGTCACCGCCAGCCGCCGCCCGCAGCACTGGCAGGCAGCGGTTTCCTCGTCTGTCAGCGGGGACAGGGAGCTGGCAGCCGGGCTGCAAATGCTGCCCGGTAACTGATGACGCGGCGGGGGCCGCGATCCGATTGGTTCGCGGCCCCAGTCTCTGTCATCAGCCCGTGAGACAGACAGCGTCTGTCAGGACACTACAGTCTCAAACCAGAGGCTGCAGCGCATAGAAGACAGCTGTCACGGGTGCTGGCAGCCCCCTGGGTGGCGGTGAAAGCCCAGGAGGGCTAGTTGGAGTAGGCAGCAATAAAGCTAGTAATTGCAACATACATGATAATATACATAAAGGGGAGAAAAAGGGGGTGCGGGCCCCAGAGGAAGTAGGGAGGAAAAAGGTATTTTCAACATTGTATGTATATTATTGTGTAGTAGGGGACCCATACAGCGCCCGCTGACGTCACAGTGACGTCAGGCGGGAATTTCCTGACCTCTGCACTCTGCTATGTGTATTTATTGAAGGGGCATGCAGCACGTCCCGGTTGACAGTCCTCCTTGAGAAAGGGGGCACCCGACCCCCGAAACGTTGGATTATGAGACTGTTGCTTTTGTTCTGGCCATGATTTGGATTATTCTCTTACTATACTTTATGTGTAATTGGATATCTTTTGATTCGTACTATTTAATACAAGCATTTGAATCTATGCTTTGGAGTGCCGTGCCTATTTACTCACTTGGATATATAGCGGCGCCACCGCGGCCCTGGCACCCACCACTTATGTTTTTGTAAGAGTGCACCAGCAACACTGGACTTTTGCATAGCTCACTGGCACCTGCCGGTTGCACCTACATATTGGACTATCCGACTAGATTGTGTTTTTCAATGGAGATTTTCCAGGATATTGATGGCCACCCGGATAATCGTGCAAAAACGCGGACCTTTAACCCAGAAGAAGTAGAGACTATTCTTTTTCCCTCTAACCCATCTGCTGCATTTGGGAAGGATACCTCCACAGATTTATTTAAAGAGCTTAAACGGCTGAAGAAGAAACGTGTCGACTTGGAATTACACGGTCAGACATTATCAGAATATTACCGGATCAAGAAAATTCCCCGGGGATTTAGGATTAAAAACCAACCCACCATCGGAAGAAATAAACCTGAGTTCTGTGAACGGTGGTGTGAGGTTTCAAACCAAAATTCTTTAAACTATATGATCCTTGTCATTGAAGAGGTAAGAGCACAGTTGTGCCAGATCAACCGGGAAATATACACACTTGAACTCCGTGTACAGGAGGGCATCTCTGAAACAACGAAACCTGAGGTGGACCTAAAATCCCTTGAGACTGAGATATTGAATTATACTGAAAAACTTAAGAGATACAAAAGAGAGAAATTCAGACAAGTGTGTCTCGATTACTCGGAGAATCGTGTTTACCTTTGGCTAGCTGGTAAAGATTCAGACCAACAACGGTTTAGGAGACAGGCAGCTACTTCAACAAGACGGCAGTATAACAGATCACAGCCATACCATACATCAGACAGTGACCCAGCTTCGGAAAATCTGTCCTCAGACAGTGAATCACATTCCAGGGGCCAAAAAAGGAGTACAAGAAACAAGAATCGTGAACCCCATTTTCGGGGACCTACTGGACTAAACGACCCAGGAGGGGCGGCAAGAAGCGACGACAACGGGTCCATGACATTGAGATCAGCCAACAAGAGACCCCAATTATGAATTTGTCCTCCAGACCACTCAACAGTGATGAGGTAAGCCTGCTAAGCAGGGGACTTTCTTATTGCCCTACATCACGCTTTGATGCATTCAAATTTGATATTGAACTGTTTAAACTGGAGCGAACACTTAAATTGAAACAATTTTTCTCACGCTCCTCCACTGACCCCCGGGATGTTATCCAATCAGGCCCCACAAACTTGAAACTTAAGAGCCAGTTCATACCCCCTGGACACTTTGGCTCCATTGAGAGTTATATTAAAACCGTCCGGGCCGAGACTGTACGGATAATGAAAACCAAGAAATATCACCCTAACCTCACCAGAGGTGAACTTGCTGCCCTGTCTGCCCTAAAACAGGATACCTCGATCATCATCAAGCCTGCCGACAAGGGCGGGGCTATAGTGGTGATGGATTATAGACATTATCGTGACAGCATCCTAGAGATGCTTGCGGATCCTGTCAGTTATGAGACCATTTCAGGCAATCCCATATGGGGAATACAGAATGCTGTGCAGCAATATGTTTCTCTTGGGATCACGAATGGATGGCTAAGTGAGAATACTGCCAAATACATCCAGATTGAACACCCGATCACACCTGTGATTTATGGCCTCCCCAAGGTCCACAAGGGCTGTGACCCGTTAAAATTTCGACCCATAGTGGCCGGCACAGACTCTGCCACACAGCCACTAGCACAATGGCTGGACTATTACTTACAACCGTATGTGCAGCGGCTACCGTCCTACCTGAAGGACACAGGAGACTTCCTTGAGAAATTTAGACAGGTAGCCATTGAGAAGGACGACCTACTGGCCACCATGGACATCTCCTCCCTGTACACTAACATACCCAATGATCAGGGAGTGAAAGCTGTAAAGCACTTCCTGACATGCGAACCCCCGGCAATACCATCAGAATACCTCACCACAGGACTCGAAATTGTGCTACAGAATAATTACTTCAGATTTGAAGATGTTTTTTATAAACAGATCCTTGGCACAGCTATGGGTAGCGCCATAGCTCCGGCGTTCGCTAATCTATTTGTGGGCTTTCTGGAAGAGAGATACATATACCCATCAGCACTATACACTGAACATGTCAGATATTGGGGCAGATTTATTGATGACGTGATCACTGTGTGGCATGGAGATAGAAAAGGCTTTGATAAGTTCATGGAATATATTAACTCCATCTTTCCCACCATCACCTTTAACCCAGAGGTCTCTGACACGCATGTAACCTTTTTGGACGTAGCTATCAATAAGACGCCCGATGGACAGATTACAACGGGCCTTTATACTAAACCCACGGACAGGAATACACTGTTGAGATACGACAGTGCCCACCCCAGACCGTTGGTAAATAGCCTCCCTATCTCACAATTCCTAAGGGTCCTGAGAATCAACTCTGACCCAGTGACCCGGATGGACCAATTATTACTAATGATGGATAAATTCCGCGTTCGGGGGTATCCCGAATCGGTACTTACTCAGGCCCGTGCACGTGCTGAAGAAATTTGGGCAGGTGAGAAAAAGGAGAGGAGGCAACAAGAAGAACGTACCCCGTTTATGTTAACATTTAACCAGGCTGCTCCTACCATAGAGAACACTATTAAAAAACATGCGTGCATACTGACATCTGATGCCACAGTGTGTCCGGTCATCAAGAAACCGTTTCTTAAGGTCTATCAACGCAATAGGAACCTAAGAGATTCCCTGGTTACGGCCGACCCCGTTGAAAAATATGCTAGGAAACCCATCATGCTTTCAACTCGTACTGGATGCTTCAGGTGCAATAATTGCAACGTGTGTAACTCTCTTATCCGTGGCTCAGAATTCACCCACCCGCACACTGGACAGCGCTTTAAGATCCGTGGCATACTCTCGTGTCTCACAGATTTCTGTGTATACTTATTGAAATGCCCCTGTGGCCTGTTATATGTGGGTAAGACTATAGGCCCCTTTAAGAAGAGGTTCCAGCAGCATCGCAGCGATGTACGTACGAGTATTAATAAACACAATAACGGTGAATCCCTGGACTATGATAAACCCGTGGCAGTCCACTTCGTGACACATAAACATCAGACTCATGAACTCCGGGGCATGGTGATTGAGCATGTGGAAAGACCGCGCCGGGGTGGGGACCGACACCTTAAACTATTACAGAGAGAGACCTATTGGATTCACAAATTGGATACTGTTCAGCCGAGGGGGCTCAATACCACGTTTGGATATGCCTGCTATCTACCAAGACGTTGAAGTGACTGTAGCTAGTTACTACTGAAATGCAGCTCCCTCCCTAATACGCCCCACCCTGTGATCTTGCTCCCTTCCCTCCTTTCCATCCATTTCCTCTGATCCCCCCATACTTACCCCTTCCCCTGCCCTCCCCTCCCCCCTTCCCCCCCTTTTTCCCCCCTATTCTGACCCCATCCCGTTTCCTCTATGACCTTTTATCCAGCTGGTACTTACCTTTTTCCTCCCTACTTCCTCTGGGGCCCGCACCCCCTTTTTCTCCCCTTTATGTATATTATCATGTATGTTGCAATTACTAGCTTTATTGCTGCCTACTCCAACTAGCCCTCCTGGGCTTTCACCGCCACCCAGGGGGCTGCCAGCACCCGTGACAGCTGTCTTCTATGCGCTGCAGCCTCTGGTTTGAGACTGTAGTGTCCTGACAGACGCTGTCTGTCTCACGGGCTGATGACAGAGACTGGGGCCGCGAACCAATCGGATCGCGGCCCCCGCCGCGTCATCAGTTACCGGGCAGCATTTGCAGCCCGGCTGCCAGCTCCCTGTCCCCGCTGACAGACGAGGAAACCGCTGCCTGCCAGTGCTGCGGGCGGCGGCTGGCGGTGACGGGTCCTCCGCAGTCTGGAGGCCCGGTGGATGTAGGTAAGTTGTTACAGTCCCATTTTTATTATTTTCAACATTGTATGTATATTATTGTGTAGTAGGGGACCCATACAGCGCCCGCTGACGTCACAGTGACGTCAGGCGGGAATTTCCTGACCTCTGCACTCTGCTATGTGTATTTATTGAAGGGGCATGCAGCACGTCCCGGTTGACAGTCCTCCTTGAGAAAGGGGGCACCCGACCCCCGAAACGTTGGATTATGAGACTGTTGCTTTTGTTCTGGCCATGATTTGGATTATTCTCTTACTATACTTTATGTGTAATTGGATATCTTTTGATTCGTACTATTTAATACAAGCATTTGAATC
Organism: Gastrophryne carolinensis; assembly: GCA_027917425.1. NCBI lineage: Eukaryota > Metazoa > Chordata > Amphibia > Anura > Microhylidae > Gastrophryne > Gastrophryne carolinensis. The sequence goes on from CM051234.1 coordinate 319,922,894, forward strand.
TATGCTTTGGAGTGCCGTGCCTATTTACTCACTTGGATATATAGCGGCGCCACCGCGGCCCTGGCACCCACCACTTATGTTTTTGTAAGAGTGCACCAGCAACACTGGACTTTTATTGCATGGGCTGTGAGTACCCTTCAGCTTGGCTGAAGGGAGTTTTTTTTCTGTCATTTATTTATATTGTGTGCATTTGGTGACTGTTTTTTTGTTTTCTCTATAGGTGGGAACTCCTTATTTAAAAAGGGGTTTCTCCTGGTCCTTATAAAAAAAAAAAAAAAAAGCCCATAAGCCTTATTTGGGGGTCCATTTGTGTTTCAATCCTCCCACTTGGGACTATTTAAAGGGGCATCCCGGGTAGCAATTGCGTAAATCCCATATATACTTGGCGACTATAATAAATTATAGTATAATACTAAACACCATATGGAGGCATCCCAGGATAAGTGACATGCAATTCCCTCTGCACAGACTCGGCAATGTTTTGGATGTGGGGCATCCTTTGTTGGGGATAATGCAATTCTTTGCGTCCCTTGTGCACAATTAACTATTATGCAGCAAACTGAGGCCCAGGCTTCAGGGCCTGTGGCTAATGCCTCATCTCCTACTCCGCCATGTCTTGTCTGTACCCCCAATGATATTGTCATGGGTGGTGAGTCGCATGCTGATTTATGTGCCAGATTTACTCATTTTGAAAGATTAATGTCTACCTCTGTGCCTAAGAAGGCCTCAGCTAAAAGAAAGCACTTGACTCATGCCGCTCCGGCAAGTGAGTCAGACAATTGTGAATTGCTTGATTGGTCTGATCCTTCTCAGTTAGAAGAAGGAGAATTATATGAGGAATCAGATGTTTCTGATAAACAGCAATTTGTTGGTACTGAGATTGAGCAGGGTGAAGCAAGTGTTGTGGATACCCCAAAAGCTCTTGCTCAGTTATTTGAGGTTTTGGTTATTACTCCTCTTGAAGTAGTCCCTCCTCCAAAAAGGGGAATTCTTTGGAGCCTCTAAACCTCGTTTAGAAATCCCAGATCAAAAGCATTTTTTTGATATTATTCTTAAAGAATGGGAGAAGCCTGCGCGGCTTCCTGGCATTCCCTTGGACTGGGACAATAAGTATCCCTTCCCAGCTGATACTGTTAAACGTTGGTCATCACCACCTGTGGTGGATGCCCCTGTGCTTAATTTATCCAATTCTTCTGTGTTGCATTCTCCTGACTCCACTACACCTAAAAATGGAGAGGATAAGCGTATTGATCAAATGGCGTGCCATGCTTTTTCCAGTGTGGGCTCGGCCTTGCTGCCTGTTGGTGCTTCAGCGCTCATGACAGTAGCTATTAGGTCTGTTGTGAGAGACCTAATGAATTACTCAGGGCTTGATCCAGCCTCTGATGAGTACGCCGCTCTTAAGCGATGTGAGATGTTTTCATCCTTTGTACTTTCTTAGATGACACTCTGGTCATGTGCAGCAGAACCTCTGCCTTGTTAGTCGCCATTCGGCGGTCGGTGTGGTTGCGGCAGTGGGCAGCTGATATTGTAGCCAAGAAATCACTTATAGCGCTCCCTTTTGTGGGATTGTGCCTCTTTGGAGAAAGATTGGATTCTGTCACTAAGGGAGGTAAATTACCTCAGCGTAAGAAACAACGTCGTTCCTTTTGTGGAATGGCCTCTTTTAACCCTTCCTTTCGGGGGTCTAGATCCGGTAGAGGATCAGCCTTTTCAGCCCCTAGAGGGAATGCATGGAATAGAGGGAAGGGACGTGGCCGTCCAAGTCAGAATTGGGGGTCCAAAACCAAATCTGACACTAAGCCTGCTAAACAATGAGGGGACGCCCTCACCCTTATGGGTGGGGGGACGGCTGCGGTTCTTCTTCCAGGTCTGGGTTCAGGAGGTATCAGACAATTGGGTTCTGGAAGTAGTCTCTTCCGGTTACAAACTGGCCCGGCCTCCTCCCAGATTTTACATATCCCGGATGCCGTCAGATCCGGCAATTGCGCAGGGACTGCGGGCAGCAGTAGCATATCTGTTAAACATGGCTGTCATCTGCCTAGTGCCTCCAGCGGAAAGGGGTTTGGGGTTTTATTCCAACCTATTCACGGTACCCAAAAAGGACGGCTCTGTTCTGCCTATCCTAGACCTAGGAGACTCAATTTGTCCGTTTCAGAAAATTCCGCATGGAGTCTCTGCGATCAACGATCGATGTTCTCAGTCAGGGGGACTTCATGACATCCATAGACATCAAGGATGCTTATTTACACATTCCTATTTGTCCGGGTCACCAGAGATTTCTCAGGTTCTCAATAGAAGACCAGCATTATCAATTTGTGGCCCTGCCATTCGGCCTTACCTCGGCCCCAAGAGCCTTTACCAAGATGCTGGCAGGAGTGATGGCTATATTCAGGGTCCAGGGCATCCGCATTGTGCCTTTTCTGGACGATCTTCTTATCGCGGCCTCCTCCCTCGAACAATCAGAGTTGGACACCAGGACGGTGGTCTCTACGCTAGAAAGTTTCGGATGGGTAATAAGTTACCCCAAATCCTCTCTCTGTCCGTCCAGGGAAATTCCCTTCCTGGGCCTGATTCTGGATACATTTCAGGACAAGGTTTTTCTTCCTCAGTCCAAAATGGTTCTGATTCAGGACTTGATTCGTCTATTCTTGTCCAACCCTCGTCAGTCTATCCGTCTAGGGATGAGACTAGTGGGATTGATGGTAGCTGCATTCGAGGCAGTCCCGTTTGCCCAGTTTCACATAAGGACGCTTCAGCTCTTCCTCTTGGCAAAGTGGGACAGGTGCCCACTATCATTAAATCAGACTTGTCTATTGTCTCCCCACGTTTTGCAGTCCCTTCAGTGGTGGTTAATGTCGCACAACCTCCAGAAGGGCAAGTCATTTCTGACTCCGCGTTGGGAACTGGTTACCACGGATGCCAGCCTGGTGGGCTGGGGGGGCTTCTGGTAGAAGCATCTGTTCCAAGGATTGTGGGGGCCTCCAGGAGGCTCATTCTCCAATCAATGTATTAGAGCTTCGGGCCATACGTCTTGTTCTACTTCGACTGACCCATTTCTTACAGGGTCTGCCAGTTCAGATTCGGTCAGACAACCGAACAGCTGTTGCCTACATCAATCACCAGGGAGGGACTCGCAGTTGGGGTGCCCTCCGGGAAGTGTCTCTGATCTTTCAGTGGGCAGAGATCAATGTTCCCTGCATATCAGCAGCTTACATTCCGGGGATAGAGAATGTGGAGGCAGACTCCCTGAGCAGGGGATGTTCTCGCCAGGGAGAATGGTCTCTCAATCCAAGGGTCTTTCAGTTCCTCTGTCACAAGTGGGGGACTCCACGGTTGGACCTGTTTGCTTCTCGTCACAATCACAAGCTGCCAGCTTTTGTGTCTCTATCCCAGGATCCTCTGGCAGTGGCAGCGGATGCCATTTCTCTAGCCTGGAAGGATCTGGGGTTCCTATATCTGTTTCCCCCATTCTCCATGATCAGCAAGGTGGTGCGCAAGCTAGCACTGGAGGAGGTGCCAGCAATTCTGGTGGCGCCAAGGTGGCCAAGAAGTCTGTGGCACGCAGACATCGTAAGGATGGCAGTGGATAGTGTCCATCTGCCTCTTCTTCCAGATCTCATCACTCGGGGTCAACTTTGTTACCCCAATTTACAAATGCTGGCTTTGACGGCATGGCTGCTGAAGTCTCCATCTTGAAAGAAGAAGGTCTTTCTGATGTGGTTATTCAAACTTATTAGAGCTAGGAAGAAGTCTTCCTCTGTCATTTATTACAGGACTTGGAGGTCCTATATTGATTGGTGTGAATCCAGGGCTTTGCCCTGTAGAGTATTTTCTATTCCTAGAATTCTGGAATATCTGCAACGAGGTCTGGATATGGGATTACAGATTAGTACTTTGAAAGGGCAAGTCTCTGCCTTGGCAATTTTCTTTCAAAGATCGTTTGCTCTTCATCCTTTTTCCAAGGAGTCGCGCATGTGCAGCCTCCCAGAAAGCCTTTACTTCCTGTTTGGGATCTTAATTTGGTGCTTTCGGCTATGCAAGCTGCTCCCTTTGAGCCATTGCAGGATATTCCTCTTCCTATTCTTACTCAGAAGGTTGCCTTTTTGGTTGCTATTACTTCTGTCCGCCGAGTTTCTGAACTGGCGGCTTTGTCTATTCAAGCCCCTTATTTTGAGAGGCATCAAGATAAGGTTGTTTTCCGTTTTAAACCGGATTTCCTTCCTAAGGTGGTGTCTGCTTTCCACCTAAATCAGGATATAGTTCTTCCTTCCTTGTGTCCTAAACCTAGTAACGACAAGGAAAGGGTCTTACATTCTTTGGATGTAGTTCGTTGTGTTAAGTATTTAGTTACTACCTCGGCCTTCCGCAAGACGGATGCCTTTTTTGTTGTGCCTTCTGGGCCCAAGAAGGGTTTTGCTCCTGCCAAATCTTCCCTTAGTAAGTGGATACGTCAGGCTATCATTGGGGCCTATATGACGAAGGGGAAGGTTCCCCCTTTTCGTGTCACCGCTCATTCTACTCGTGCTATTGGAGCCTCTTGGGCTTTTCAGCACCAAGCTTCTGTTGAACAAGTCTGCAAGGCTGCGACTTGGTCTTCTGTGCATACTTTTTCTAAGTTTTACAAGGTTGATGTGTGGGCCTCAGCGGATGCTGTTTTTGGCCGCAAAGTTCTGCAAGCTGCAGTAATTTAAGTTATGCATTATTCCTTTGGGATCCCCACCCATTATAGACACTGCTATTGGATGTCCCAAGTGTCCTGAATATTGGGAAGTGGGGGGTGTGACATACTAGGAATAATACCATTTTGTGAGATACTCACCTGTAAAATGGTTATTACGAGTATGTCACACCCCCCACTTCCCCCGCCCCCCTTTTTTGTTTGAGAGATCCTTTATATGGTGATTATTATTATTATTTCAAATAATTTTACAATTATTGAATATAATTGGCTCTTTTTGCTCTAAGGGATCCTTTATTTGGTACTATTTCAAATAATTTTACAATTATTGAATATAATTGGCTCTTTTTGTTCTAAGGGATCCTTTATTTGGTATTATTATTCTCATATAATTTTACAATTATTAAATATAATTGGCTCTTCCTGGTTCTTCACTGCTGTTTAAAAAGACTGAGGAATAGTGGGAGGAACCCAGTACTTATGGACCAGGAGGGGCTCCTTTTTTCCATGTCATCTCTGCAAGATCGCCCTCTACAGGCCGGGTTCCCAAGTGTCATGAATATCGGGAAGTGGGGGGTGTGACATACTCGTAATAACCATTTTACAGGTGAGTATCTCACAAAATGGTATTTTTTTTTCTCTTGTGGAAAAATGCCATCTTTGAAGGTACACGTGAAGCGGCTACTGACCTTGTATTATGTGAACAAAACCCACCAGCAACTGACCTGGAATCTAAAAGATTCAAGGGCCGGTCATCAGCATTTCTCTGGGGCCTCCCGAATTGGGATGCTGTCTGTGTGAAACACCCCACTTTCCCCCGAAAAACTCATCTTGCCTGCTTCAAAACGGCATATGCATGGGCTCTTGTCAAATGAGAATTGCCTGCCGTAACTACATCATTCAGCAGACATCTCTCAATGTTTTGAGTGGGGAGTGCGCTCTGACGCATCCCCTGAATCGCCAGCGTCATGTGTGCTCCTGCCCTAGCCATTCAGATAGGCTAGGACAGGAGCGCGCATTAGGCCAGGGATGCCAGTAGCAGCACACGCTCCCTATTCAAGTTAATGATGGCCGAATGACGTAGACGCAGCAGGCGGGCTCACGCAGCCGGGCATACCGGTCCGGGGTGCTCCGAGGGCAGGGAATATAATCCGGGATTTATTATTTATAACTAACCTGGGAGTTGCATGTGTGCAGGGCAGTTAGAATACGCACATCTTATAGGAGCCATAGCGCTCAATCCTGTTAGCTAGCAACCATTCCTATAATCGGTTTCTAAAATCTGGTTAAAAACAGAGATTGGCACACATCTGCAGAAGCATGTGGAATCTGCACCACCAAACACCAAGGTGCCTCTGTGTAGGTGCAATCCTAACTCCTAACTCTAATCTAAGAGAGCCCCCTTTGGGACTGTATAGTGCAGTGGTTAACTGGGAGCAGCTTACTTTGATTGCAAGGGGGGTAGGTCAAGACACCCCCCCCCCCCCATCAAATTATAAAAAGGGCGACTCGCAACAATTTATAACTAACCTGGGAGGTGCATGTGAGCAGGGCAATTAGATTACACAAATCATATGTCCTGTGGTGATAATCCTCGAAAGCCTAGAAAAGCAAAGGCAGCTACTCACCCTGACTTGTTGGTCAAGTGAGACCTTGCTTGGCAATAGAGGCCTGCATAGCCAGGGAGGTTGGGAGTCCACTTTTCAATTTGTCTGTGTTTAATGATTTAGGTTGCTGTTGTGGGAGTATAGCAACAAATTGTGTGATAACTTTTGGTCAATTAAAAGTATGCTTTAATATATCGCTTAGTGAAATTACATTTTGAGTGTTTCTATAATGCTTTTAATATGTTTGGTTCTGTCCTTTTTAGTTACCTGTCTGATGTGGATCGTATTGCAAAACCTGGATACCTTCCTACACAGCAAGATGTACTGCGTGTCAGAGTGCCAACAACGGGTATCATAGAATACCCCTTTGACCTGGAAAACATAATCTTTAGGTGAATACAGTGTTTCAAATAAAGTTCCTGCAATACCTTTTATTATGGGAGCAAACCTTAAACATTGAATGGCATCATTTATGCCGAATGCTTAAACCGGACCTTCACCATGATTTATTGAAAAGCCCAAACCCTTAAAAAATGATTCCCCATCATGTAAAATTAATATATTTTACATTTTAACCACTTATTATTCTTTCCCCCACTGGGCTGCAACTCGGTTAAGGACTTTAGGATATGGGTGCCGCCATCTTGACTCAGAAGCATCACACTTACTAAGGAAAGGCGTTTGGGATAAAATACAGGGGGGCGGGTTATAGCTGTGCTTTGCTCAGACAGAGCAGAGCTGGGGTCAGGAAAAGGTCAGCAGTCCCAGAATGCAGAGCAGCACAGTCAGAAGGCACTTCCTGTTTGCAGGCTGCCTGATGTTCCATGAGCCGCCATGTTCTATGTTTAAAGGCTCATAACATGCAGTAGATGCAGGTAGGATGATTTTTAATGTGAGCAATCTGTATGTGCAGGGTGTGGAAAACATATAAGATAGGCTCTTATTTAGAGTGAAGGACAGCTTTAAATTGTTAGGCCCATATATTCCCAGTATGTGACACACCCCGCTTCCAACTAGTCATAACACTTGGGATACCAACCTGTAGAAGGCGATCTTGCAGAGATGACTTGAAAAAAAGGAGCACCTCCCGGTCCATAAATACCTGGGACCTCCCACCATTCCCCAGTCTTTTCGTCTCTGCAGTCGGCGAAGCAAGTCAGAAGATGTTTCTCTCCTCCTTGCAGGTAGCCGGGGTAACTCCCGGCATTTTTGTCTATTTCTGCCCGGGTCTCTTTTTTCCTTTAATAGATAAGCCATGTCAGTATGCCTCCCAGCCTAGGCTGATGGCTCGGGCAATGGTAGCTGCACCTCTGGGTGCATATGGGAGCTTGCTCCCTCCGGGAGACCCTATACTAAAGGATAGGCGGTGTCTGGGTTGGTGTCCCCGACTTAGGGATGCCCTGTCCCTCTGGCCCTTAGTCCATTGATTTGGAGTTTATTCTTAGTATACAGTACGTCCTGCTCCAGATAGATTACTTACACTTGGGTTATCCTCCGCCAGATGGCTCTGCACTGCAGAGACATGTAAAACAGGCTCCTCCCGGCCCCCAAATACCCGGGGACCTCCCACAAATCCCCAGATTTCTCTGCAGTGCTTACTGCGAAGACATGAAATTATCACTCTGTCGCAGGTGAGCGGGGCTATTAGCCTGCGGCCCTGTTGGACTATTCCCACCCGTCCTTCGTGTGATGTGCCTCCCAGCCTGGGCTGCGCTGGTCGGGTGAAGGTAGGCGGCACCATGAGTGCTTAAGGAGCCCTGCTCCACCGCAGTCCCCCACCAAAGGGTAGGTGGTATAGGCTGATGGTGAGCCTTTATGGGATGCCCCTCCCGCATTATTGTCCCATGCCCCGGTAGCGGTGGGCCCTGTACAAAAGGCCACCATCCTCCCTCACTCTCCCTGTAGCCTTCGAGGAAAAAAGAAAGGGGGGGGGGTGTGGATGTCAGTGTATTGTGATTACATGCATATGTCCTTATTCTCAGTGTGTCACACACCCCGCTTCCCCTTTAATTCTTACCATCGGATTACTCCACCAGCAGGTGGCGACGTTGCAGAGAGAAGTCTTGAAAACGAGCCCCTTCCGGTACATATACCTGGGACCTCCCACTTAAAACCGAGTGTTTTCTCTCTGCAAGATGCGACAAGACAGAAGAAAGAAGTCTCCTGCTTGCAGGTAGCCGGGGTCAGACCCCGGCACCCCCTTTTTGGTCTATTTCTGCCCAGTCAATTGTTTATATGCCTAGATAGTTAACGGAAGCCTCCCAGCCCAGGTTGCTGGCTGGGCAACCGTAGATGGCACTATATGGTGCCTAGGAGCTTATCTCCTCCGCTCGTCCCCACGCGTGGGGCAATGCGGCTATCCGGTTTGGTGATCCGGATTTGGGATGCCCCTGTCCCGATGTTCCCCTTGGCCACCTTCTCCCGCTTGGTCCCTTCACGTGGGGGTGGGGGGGTGTAAGGGGTGCTTTTTACTTGTGTCTTAGGGGCGCTTGTGTTTGGGGAGCACTGGCAGCCGCGGGGTCAGCGCCGTGGCGTGCGCGTTTCCTGAGCTGCTGGGGCTCCTTGCAGATTTTAAAAACTTGCCCTGCTGGATGTGTTATGGTCTGAGGGCGCCTGCTGGCGCCCGTTTCACGCTGCGCCGCCATTCGGCGGGCCGCGCTGCTTGCGTCTTAGGGGCGGGGCCGCGCTCCCTCTTAGCCCACGTGGTATGGTCGCCTGCGGGGGGCGGGGCCGGCGCACGTCGCTCGCTGAGCCCGGCCCGCCTTCCTGCCTCTCCCTCACCAGCAGCCTCACTACATAGAGGCGCTCGGCAACAGGCCAGCGGTCCCTGGCTCGGCTGAGGAGGTGCTGTCTTTCAAGCAGGTTTGGTTGTCTGTATTAGTGTGGTGATGGCAGTCACTTGTGAGTTTCACTTTGGTTAGTTTCCCCTTCCTGGAGGCACATATTAATTATGCATGTATAGGTTTATATTTCTTTCATGGGCCGAATATATATGTATTGTTTATATATTTTACTGTTGGTGTCTGTTTAGTGTATGTGTGTGGGCATGCTGGCTAAATTTCTTTGGGACTGATTGTGGTCTCTTTTCCCTTACAGATCCTGGGATCCCCTCACTGCAGTGGCTCTCCCGGTCTGATATACCTGGCTAGTCTTATTCTCCAAATTGGGATTCTCCTAGGCTTTAAAAATCCTCCCACTCCCGGGACTTTAATTATAAAAGGGGCATCCCGGGTTGCTTAATGCGTAAATCCCTGGGTTATTGCGAATACCTTAATTTCACCATATGGAGGCTTCGACATTACTGGAGATGGCTCTTCGGGGCTATCCAGGCTGTGTGGGGGTTGTTGGGCTCCGCTCCCAGGTGATGTCATAATATGTATTTCATGTGCACAGCAGAATATTGCGCGCCAGTCCGGCATTCCGGTACCTGGTTCCTTGCAACTTCCGTCATCTCCTACCCCCCCCCCGCCCCCCCCCCCCACCTATTCCGGACCCCGCGTGACGTTGTCAAGGGTGGGGATTCGCAATCCGAGGTGTGTGCACGATTGGCCAACCTCGAGAAAATAGTTTCCGCCGCGGTGGCTCAGAAGGCTACGGCTAAACGGAAGCACCTTTCTCCAGCATCGCCTGTTTTGGAAGATGAGGTGTTTGAAGTATTGGATTGGTCCAATTGTCCCCCTGCTGAGGAGGGGGAACTCCTTGAGGAGTCGGAGGAGCCTGCAGACCAGCAATTGGTTGGTACCACTGGCGGTCAGGCTGCGGGGGAGTTCCTTTACACTCCTTCCATTTTGGCTCAAATGTTTGAAATTTTGGCTTTGGATCCGCCCGAGGCGGTCCCCCCGCCAGAAGGGTGAGTTGTTTGATGTGCCCCAGCCGCGTTTGGTGTTTCCCAGGCAACAACACTTTGTGAGGGTTGTCCTTAAGGAATGGGAACAACCCACGCGTCTTGTTGGAATTCCTCCTAGTTGGGATAAGCGTTATCCCTTTCCGGAGGATTTGGTGAAGCTTTGGTCTGTTCCCTCTGACGTCGATGCCCCTGTGTTGGGGCTGTCTAACACGGCTGTGTTGCACTCCCCTGACATTACTACCATTAAGGATGGTGAGGATCGTCGGATTGATCAGTTGAGCCATGGTTTTATCAGTGCTGGATCGGCACTGCGGCCGGTGTGTGCTTCGGCACTTCTTCTGATGGCGGTTAGGTCCATTGTTAGAGATTTGTACGCAGATCTTGATCCCACTTGTGATGAGTTTGCTTCTCTCAAGTAGTGTGAATCGTTTATTTCCTTTGTCATGTCCGCCCAGGACGAGGCGCTTGCAATGTGTAGCAGGACCACGGCCCTGTTGGTTGCTATTCGTCGGTCAGTGTGGCTGCGCCAGTGGATGGCGGACCTTAACTCTAAGAAGTCGCTTACAGCTCTTCCGTTTGTAGGTTTGCGCCTGTTTGGCAATAAATTGGATTCAGTTACCAAGGGTGGTAAGTTGCCTCAACGCAAGATGCCTCGTCGTTCCTTTCGGGGAGCGACTTCCTCTAGTCCCTCCTTTCGGGGAGTCAGAGCGGGCAGAGGGGCCTCCTTTGCCGCTACCAGGGGTGCAGGTTGGACCCGGGGGAGGGGCCGTGGTCGTCCCGGTCAGTCCTGGGGCCCCAAGCCTGCTGGTAAGCCCGCTCAGCAATGAGGGGGTGCCCTCACCCTTGCGGGTGGGGGGACGATTGCGACACTTCTCCCTGGTTTGGGACCAGGAGGTTCCGGACAGATGGATCCGGGAGGTGGTGTCGTCCGGTTACAAGCTGGAGTTCGAGTCTCGCCCTCCTTCACGGTTTTTCCGGTCTCGGGTGCCCACCGATCCTTTGGCCGCGCAGGGGCTCCTGGTGTCGGTAAAGAATCTTCTGGAAATGGCGGTCATCCGGCCGGTGCCGCACTTGGATGTGGGCCTCGGGTTTTACTCCAATCTTTTCACAGTCCCCAAGAAAGACGGGTCGGTTCGCCCCGTTCTGGATCTGAAGTTCCTCAACAGGTTCATCCGTACTCGGAAGTTTCGCATGGAAACTCTGCGATCGGCCATCGGTTCTCTTCGGCAGGGGGACTTCATGACGTCCATAAACATCAAGGATGCTTACCTTCATGTTCCCATCTGCCAGGCTCATCAACGTTTTCTTCGGTTCGTGATGAAGGATCGGCATTTTCAATTCGTGGCACTTCCGTTTGGCCTTACCTCGGCTCCAAGAGTGCTGGCAGGGGTGATGGCCATTCTCAGATCACAAGGCATTCGCGCCGTGCCTTATCTGGACGACCTTCTCATCATGGCTCCTTCTCTCAATCAATCGGAGACGGACACCAGGACGGTGGTCTCCACGCTGGAAAGCTTTGGTTGGGTGATCAACTTTCCCAAGTCCTCCCTCGCCCCGGCCAGGGTGGTGTCCTTTCTGGGAATGCGGTTGGATTCTTGTCAACACAGGGGGTTTCTTCCTCAATCCAAGATTTGTCTGATCCAGGAATTGGCTCGGTTCCTTCTTTCCAATCCTCGACCGTCCATCCGTCTGGGGATGAGACTGTCCATGTCTCTCGGCAGTTTACATTCCGGGTGTGGAAAACAGGGAAGCGGATCTGTTGAGCAGGGGCTCTTCCCGTCTGGGAGAATGGGCTCTCCATCCTCAAGTTTTTCGGTCGCTGTGTCTGCGGTGGGGGACACTGGAGGTGGACCTGTTTGCCTCCCATCACAATCGCAGGCTTCCGACCTTCGTGTCGCTCTCCCAGGATCCTCTGGCTCTGGCGGTGGACGCCATGTCCCTGAGCTTGGGGGATCTGGGGTTCCTGTACCTTTTTCCGCCGATACCCATGCTAGGCAAGGTGGTACAGAAGCTGGCTCTGGAAAGGGTGTCCGCCATTCTCGTGGCTCCAAGGTGGCCAAGGCGAGTATGGTTCGCAGACATCGTTCGGCTGGCGGTGGATCAGATCGTTCTACCTCTTCGGCCCGATCTGCTCACTCAGGGTCGGCTGTGTTACCCCAATTTACCAACGCTGGGTTTGACGGCTTGGCTGCTGAAACCTTCATCTTGAAGGAGGAGGGTCTTTCTGACTCGGTTGTTAAGACTCTGATCTGTGCCCGGAAGAGGTCTTATTCTACCATCTACTATAGGACTTGGAGAGCCTATATCGCTTGGTGTGAGGTTAAATCTTTGCCTTGTAGGGTCTTTTCGGTTTCCAGGATTCTGGATTTTTTGTAATCAGGACTCTGGACTCTGGACTCCAGCTGATTACTCTGAAAGGGCAGGTTTCTGCCTTGTCTATCTTTTTTCAGAAGCCTTTTGCGCTTCATCCTTTAGTTAAAACTTTTTTCCAGGCGGTTACGCATGTGCGGCCTCCCATGAAGCCATTGCTCCCTGTTTGGGACTTGAACTTGGTTCTTTCTGCTCTTCAGGCTCCTCCCTTTGAGCCCTTGCAGGATGTTGCTCTGTCTACCTTGACTCAAAAGACTGCCTTCTTGGTGGCTATCACTTCGGTTCGGCGTGTCTCGGAGTTGGCGGCCTTGTCGATCCAGGCGCCCTACTTTGAGAGGCATCAGGACAAGGTGGTTTTTCGTTTCAAACCGGATTTTCTTCCTAAGGTTGTTTCTGCTTTTCATTTGAATCAGGATATTGTTCTTCCCTCCTTGTGTCTAAGCCTAAGAATGACAAGGAGAGGATTTTGCATTGTTTGGATGTAGTACGCTGTGTTAAGTACTATTTGATTACTACTTCTCCTTTTCGTAAGACTGATGCCTTTTTTGTTGTGCCCTGTGGGCCTAGGAAGGGTTTGGCTCCGGCCAAGTCTTCCATTAGCAAATGGATTCGTCAGGTGATTGTTGGGGCCTATTCGGCCAAGGGGAAGGTTCCCCCTTTTCGTATCACTGCTCATTCTACTCGTGCTGTTGGAGCATCTTGGGCTTTTCAGCACCAAGCTTCTGTTGAACAAGTTTGTAAGGCTGCTACTTGGTCTTCTGTTCATACTTTTTCTAAGTTTTACAAGGTTGATGTGCGATCCTCAGCGGATGCTGTGTTTGGCCGCAAGGTTCTGCAGACTGCAGTCGTTTAAGTTATGCTTCATTTTGCCTTCGGATACCCATCCCTTGTGGACACTTTTGGATGTCCCGATCGTAAGAATTAAAGGGGAAGCGGGGTGTGTGACACACTGAGAATAATACCATTTTGTGAGTACTCACCTGTAAAATGGATATTGCCAGTGTGTCACACACCCCGCTTCACCCACCCTTTCTGGTATCCTGGATCCTCTATATGGTGAAGCTTTTCCTTTGTTTTATTTTGAGGTTACCGTTGGATTTCCTGGTACCTTGTCTTACTGCTGTTTGAATTCACTTTAAGTGGGAGGTCCCAGGTATATGTAGGCCGGAAGGGGCTCAATTTCAAGACTTCTCTCTGCAACGTCGCCACCTGCTGGTGGAGTAACCCGATTGCAAGAATTAAAGGGGAAGCGGGGTGTGTGACACACTGACTATCCATTTTACAGGTGAGTACTCACAAAATGGTATTTTTTGTAATGTCTGCTTTGACTGGTATAGTGGTGTCAACCGCCGCACTGACTTGTCTTTTCCTTCGTTTGGATGCTCCGCGCCGGGCGGCGGCGTTACCTCAGGCACTTCTGCGTCCTCATTGGCTGCTTGTCTGTTGGACTTCGTGCTCTTCAGGGGGGCGGGGCCTGGCGTGGCGCGCCCCACGTCACGGCTCGCTCTGGCCCGCTCTTCGAGGTACTCGGCGCGATATTGTCTGGTCGCGCGCGCGTGTGATGTTCTTACTTACCGTGGTCCGTAAGTGCCCTTGCGAGCTGCTTTTTACTTTACTGTAGTGTGTTTCGGTTCTGACACCCTTCTTCTCATTATGTCTTTCAGAGGGTTAACCCATTGGCTTCTCCCGGCCCGGTGTAATTGATAGTCGGGCCTTGTAAAATTACTCCCACTCCCCTAGCGGGTCATTGGAGCATCCAGGGTTGCTTTATAGCGTCAATCCCTACTGGCATATTGTGCCTTATAATCACCATATGGAGGCATCTAAGGATAATGTGACCGGGGTCCCTTTGGGACAAGATCGGCGGTGTATGGCGTGTGGACAACCTGATGCTGACAAGGCATGGGTCTGCGTACCCTGTGCTGAGCAAGCGCTGTCTTTACAATCTGGCCTGCCAGTGGCTGCACCTCGTTTCACTTCACCTTCTCCCCCAAGCTTAAATCTCACTCCTGCTGAGTTGCATACAAGTGGGGATTCTCAGCCTGATGTGTCTTCTGGACTACCTACTGCTGAGCAGATTGTGAGGTCCTTAGCGCGTAAGGGCCCTGGTACAAAGCGGCACCTGACGCCTTATGATACTGTTTTCCTTATGGGATCTCAGGAGTTTATGAATCTGTGTGGCTATACCCCTTCTGATGGAGAGCTCTTTTCTGACTCAGGCTCATCTGATGAGAGACCAAGGGGTCATGACGATTCTGGCTCTGACCCCTGGGCCCCGGATGACACTGATAGATTATTGACCCAGATCTTTGAGGTTCTGTCTATCTCTCTCCCTGGTGAGGCTCCCAGACAAAGAGGGGAGCGCTTCCATACAGCAACATAACGTTTGGAATTCCTAGAGCAGGCACATTTCCATTCCCTTGTACTCAAGGAATGGGAGTGCCCCAGTAAACTTCCCAGGGTTCCAAGGGATAGGAAGTATCCCTTTCCACCTGAGGTGGTTAAATGTTGGTCATTCCCCCCCGTGGTGGATGTCCCGATAATAGGGCTATCTAACACCCCTGTCATACATCCCCCTGATTCTACTACCCTGCGGGATGCTGATGACCGGCGCATTGACCTGCTGGCCTCCCCCGCCTTTGCATGTGCGGGGGACGGCGCTGCGCCTGGTCTGTGCCTCTGCCATTACTGCTGTGGCCACTAGAACCCACATCAGAAATATGCTTGATAGTGCCTCTGATGATCTCCCTTGTGAGGTGTTTAATGCACTCTCCAGTTGTGATGTGTTTATAAATTTGGTTCTAGTAGCATTGGATGACACCATCAGAATGTGTGCAAGAACTACGTCGCTTGGTCTGGCTGCGACAGTGGGGTGCTGACAATGCTGCGAAGAAGGCCCTTACTGGGCTCCCCTTTAAGGGGCTACGTCTGTTTGGGGCCCGCCTAGACCTGTTTGGTAAGAGAGGTAAGTTACCCCAGCGCAGACGGCTGTCTCTGGCCCTTTGGGGCCAGGGCCCCCCTTCCACCCCCCACCATGGTGTTAAACAGGAACCAGGGGTGTCCTTCGCGGGGGCTCGCTCAGCTCCCTGTCCCAGGAGCAGAAGACTACACCCTGGCTCTTCTGGGGGGGGGGGGTGGCTATGCCCAAATCCTCTCCCAAGTCCCCTCAAGCATGATGGGGCGCCCTCATCCGTCTGGGTGAGGGGACGGCTGCGGCACCTTGCTTAAGTCTGGAGGCATCACGCCTCAGACCGGTGGATTTAGGAGGTAGTGTCCTCCGGTTACAAGATGGGGTTTGCTGCGCGGCCTCCCCTAAGATTATCTGGTCCTGGGTTCTCCTGGTCCCTGCTTCTGCTCAGATGCTGGCGCAGGCCGTGCAAGGTCTGCTGAGTCTGGGGGTCATTTGCAGATTTCCCTTAACAGACAGAGGCAAGGGACCCTACACCAACCCTTTCATAGTTCCCAAAACAGATGGGTCAGCCTGGCCCATTCTGGATTTACAGATCTTCAGCAAATTGTCAAGTACAGGCATTTTCCTCATGGAAACTCTGCACTCGGCCATCTGCTTCTTGCGCCCAGGGGGCTTCATGCCGTCCGTGGATATCAATGTGGCTTACTTTCACATCCTTGTGTTTTCAGGACACCAAGATTCCTCCGATTCACATTGGAAGATCCACACTGCCAATTTGTGGCCTTTCCATCTGGCCTCTCTTCAGCTCCCAGTGTGCTCACCAAGGTGCTGGCGGGGGTGATGTCTCTGATGAGGCCAAGGGGCGTCCGCGTGCTACCACTACCTGGACGTTCTCATCACTTCCCAGTCTCTACATCTGGCAAAGTTGGATACTCAGCTGGTGGTGTCCATTCTGGAGTCATCTGGATGGGTGATCAGCCACTTCCAAGTCCTCACTGTTCCCTTCCTTGGTAACTTCATTCCTAGGAATGAATCTGGACACAGTTCAGGCAAGGATATTCCTTTCTCGGAAGAAGGTGGACAATCTGCTTGCACAAGTTCAGTTCCTCCTAACTGTCCCCGTCCTTTCACCAGGCAGGGGATGCAGCTGGTGGGCCTGATGGTGGCGTGCTTCGGAACGGCCCTTGTGCTCAGTCCCTCTTGGGGCTTCTGCAACTTCTCCTATTGTCTGTATTGGACAAGGACCCAGCTTCCCTGGATAGGGTCTGTGTGTCTTCCCCCCTGGTGAGGTCCCTCTTGTAGTGGATGGACTCTATTGGGGGGGCGGAACCTTCTTGCTCCTTCCTGGGAGACGGTCACCATGGATGCCGGTCTGTCAGGTTGGGGGGTTCTTCTGGAAGTCCCTGCGGTTCCAGGGGAGGTGGGGCCCTTAGGAGGCCCGTTCACCTATCAATGTCTTGAAGCTGTGAGAGATCAGGTTAGTTCTGACTTGCTTGACTACTCTTATTCAGGGCCTGCCTGTTCAGGGGCGCACGGTCACTCTGATGGCAGGGAGGGACCCGGTGCAAGAGGGCCCTCCAGGAAGTGTCTCTGATCCTGATCTGGGTGGAGGCCAATGTTCCCTGCATTTCAGCGGTATTCATTCGGGGGGGGGCCCTCTGCAACAGGGTGTTCCAATCTCTGTATCACCGTTGGGGCCAACTGGATGTGGGCCTGTTTGCGTTCCGTCTGTCACAAGTTCCAGGCCTTTGTCTCGCTGTCCCAGGATCCTATCCTCTGGCTGTGACCCTGGTTGCCTCAGTAATGTCATGGCTGGACATTCAGTCTTTGTATGTCTTTTCTCCATTCCCCCTGCTAGGCAGGGTTCTGCACAAGATTACTCTGGAAGGGGTGCCAGTGATTCTGGTGGCCCCCAGGTGGCCAAGAAGAGTGTGGTGGGTGTGGTTCGCAGACGTGGTGCAGGTGGCAGAGTCTTGATCTCTTCCCTGTTGGATGTTCTCAGTTCCCAGGGTTCTGGAATTTTACTGCATGGGTTGGAGTCGGGTCTCTAACTCCGTACCTTGAAGGGTCAGGTTCTATCCTGTCTGTCTTCTTTCAGAAGTCTTTTGTTCAGCATTCCTTGATTAAGACTGCTTTTAGGGGGTTACTCATGTGCGTTCCCCATGACAACCTATGGTCCCTGTTTGGGATTTGGAATTGGTCTTGCCTGCCTTGCAGGGTGCTCCCTTTGTACCTGTGCAGGATGCTGCCTTGACCATTCTTACACTCAAGGTTGTATTTCTGGTGGCTATCACTTCTGTCCGATGTGTTTCTGAGTTGGCGTTGCTGTCTATTCTGCCCCCCTATTTTGAAAGGCACTAGGACAAGGTGGTGTTTCGTTTCTAACCTGATTTCTGCCTTTAGCTAGTGTCTGCCTTCTTGAATCAGGATATGGTTCTTCCTTCTTTGTGCCCTAACTCTAGCAGTGCTAAGGAGAGAGTTTTTACACTCTTTGGATGTGATTAGGTGTCTGAAGCACTAGCTGGTGGCGACTGCACCTTTCAGAAAAATTGATGCGCTTTTTGTGGTCCCTTCTGGTCCAAGGAAGGGTTTGGCTCCTGCCAAGTCTACTATCAGCAAGTGGATTCGTCAGGCTGTGATTCAGGCCTACTCTGCTAAAGGAAAGAATCCCCCCCTTCGCCTTCCTGCTCATTCTACTTGTGCTATTGGTGCCTTTTGGACCTTCCAGCACCAGGCTTCTGTTGAACAAGTTTGCAAGACCGCTACTTGGTCTTCTGTTCATACCTTTTTCAAGGTTTTACAAGGTTGATGTTAAGGCCTCAGCTGTTGCTGTTTTTTTTTTTGGCCGCAAGGTTTTGCAGATGGCAGTGGTTTAAACTGTCTGCTGTTTCCTTTTTATTGGGGATCCCACCCTACTTTATGGACACTGCTATTGGATTTCCCAAGTGTAAGTAATCTATCTGGAGCAGGACGCACTGTATACTAAGAATAATACAATTCTGTGAAATACTCACCTGTAGAATTGGTATTATAAGTATACAGTACGCCCTGCTCCACCCCACCCTGTTTTTTTTGCATTATTCTGTATCCCCTGTATGGTGATTGTTATCATTGTTATAGTTACCAGTTGTTGGTTGTTAAATTCTCCCGGCTTCTTTTTCACTGCTTTTCAATGCTGGGGATTTGTGGGAGGTCCCCGGGTATTTGAGGGGCCGGGAGGAGCCTGTTTTACATGTCTCTGCAGTGCAGCGCCATCAGGAGGAGGATAACCCAAGTATAAGTAATCTATCTGGAGCAGGACGTACTGTATACTTATAATACCAATTCTACAGGTGAGTATTTCACAGAATTGTATTTTTCCCCCCTGCTATATCCCCCCTGTGTTGCTCCTCGGTGCCCCTTGGGGAGTCAGGAAGGGGGGGGGTTGTATCCTTATTTGGTGAAGGATGGTTTAAAAAAGAGAAATCTGTATATATATAATTAATATGTATAAATGTATGTATTTATATTTTTATGGTGCTACGCTGCTTGCAGCACCTTCTCCTAGTACCGTTATGCTTCTTGTGGCTGGCAGTTGCTCTTTTAACCTGTCTTTCTTTTAAGGCTGGTGTGTGTGTGTGTTTTTTTTTAATGGCAGCTTTTGCTGCTCGTGTTTTTCCTACAGTTCACAGCTGAGGGTTGACGAGGGGGCGGTGCCCGGCGCGCGTTGCACGCCCCGCCTCCCTCCATGGGTAACTCGTCGTCCAGACCAGGTGTTGGGGGCGGGGCTTTGAAGCAGCGCGCGTCTCGCGCTGGCCCGCCCGTCTGTTTCCTGTTATTTTTGCACTCTCGTGGCTGGCTGATGGCGCCTTTCGTGCTCCTCTTCCCTGGTGGTGCCGTGAGTAATCCCTTTTTCATTTGATTTCTGGTCTTTGTTATGGTGAGTCCTTGATGTGTCCTATGCTGATATTTGGGCTCTTCTATTGTAGCTTGCAGGCTGCTTTTAGTTGGAGCATGGATATGTGTATGGTTGTTGTTTTTTAGGGGGCATGTGACTTTTGTCCTTTTCCTTATGTCTTCCAGGCGGAATCTCCTTTAAAACGGGGGTTTCTCGCGGTCCTTGGGTCCTGGAGTTTTTTTGATTGGGGCCCATATAATTATAAGAAAAATTGACATTTAAAAAAAAAAAAAAAAAAAAAAAAAAGGAAAAAGATAATAAAGTAAATCCTCCCACCTGGGACTTCAAAGGGCATCCCGGGTTGCTTATAGCGTAAATCCCTCTAGGTATTGCGACTACCTTTCTAAAAAGAACACCATATGGAGGCATCTCAGGATATCGGGCTTGGGGTCCCCTCGGGGCAATCCCAGCAGTGTTTGAATTGTGGAGTATCCCCTGTTAGGGATAATGTGATAATTTGTGTATTCTAAGCATACAGTACGTCCTGCTCCAATATAATACTTACATGTGGGTAATCCTCCGCCAGAGGGCGCTGTTCACTGCAGACATGCAAAAACAGGCTCCTCCAGGCCCTTCATATAACCAGGGACCTCCCACAAATCCCCAGATTTCTCTGCAGTGCTGACTGCGAAGACATGAAGTATCACTCTCTCGCAGGTGAGCGGGGCTTTTACAGCCTGCGGCCCTGCAGGACTATTCCCACCCATCCTCTTCGATAAGGATGTGCCTCCCAGCCTGGGCTGCGCTGGTCGGGGGAAGGTAGGCAGCACCATGTGTGCTCACGGAGCTACGCTCCACCGCAATCCCCCACCATAGGGTAGGCGGTTTAGGCAGATTGTGAGCCTCCTATAGATGCCCCTCCCGCATTGTTGCCCTGTGCCCCTCGCTTCCTCCCGTAGCTCGGGGGAAAATAAAGGGGGGGGTATGTGTGTGGCGGTCCCAGCGTTATGATTATACACGTTTATGGCCATTGCTTTTTTCTTTAAACTTCGGTGTCCTTGCTCCACATAACCCTTGTCTGGTTGCGTGCGTCTATGTCCCTTTCATTTACAAGATGTGTGCGGCCTGGGCGGCAGCATCATTCTCTAGTGTGGACACTAATCTCCTTAACTACGCTCTGTATGTGTGTCCTATCCGCTGCCACATTGACGTTGCGCGGGTTAGAGCTTCGCGCTCTTTGGGGCAGGCGGGGACTTGGCATGACGCGCCCTGCATCACGGCCAGATCAGGCGCGCCCCTCGAGGTTCGCTTGGCGCCATTTTGACGGTCTTCACGCGCGTGGTTGCGATCCGCCTCCTCCCTATGTCATGTAAGTGCCCTCCTGGGTGGTTTTTGTTCCTATGATCTTTCATTCAGCTGCGCATGGCTCTGACACCCCCCTCTTATCCTCTCTATGTCTTTCAGACGCCAAGTTTTCGGTGGCTTCTCCCGGCCTGACATATAGCGGGTTCATATAAAAAATTCTCCCACATTCCTAGCGGGTCTTGGGGCATCCAGGGTTTCCTATTGCATAAATCCCTGCGGGCATATTGCTCAGATAATCACCATATGGAGGCATCTCAGAATTATGTACCCGGGGTCCCTCGGGGACAAGACCGGCTGTGTACAGTGTGTGGTCAGCCCCATGCTGATGCTGACAGAGCACGGGTATGCGGACCGTGTGCTGAACAGGCACTGACCCTGCAATCAGGTTTGCCAGTGGCTGCACCTCACCCCAATACACCTGTCTCCCCGTGCTTAAATCTCACTCCTGATGAGTCGCACTCGAGCGGGGATGACCCGCAAGTCTTGCTGCGCAGGCTGCCTACGGCTGAGTAGGTGCTATCTAGTTTGGCGGAGCGCATGGGCCCTGGAAAGAAGCGGTCCCTGACGCCTCCTGGTTCTCCGGTTCCTAACGAAACCGATGAATCTGCTGCTATGCAGGACCTTGATCCTTCTGATGAAGGTGAGCTATTCTCCAATTCGGGCTCCTCAGATGAGATGCCCTGGAGCCGTGATGATTCTGGCCCTGGTTCTTGGGGCCTGTGTGACACTGGAGAACTACTTATAAAGATCTTTGAGGTTTTGTCAATCTCTCCCCCTGGAGAGGCCCCCAAGCCTAAGAGGGAGTGTTTCCACACAGCGACACCGCGCTTGGAATTTCTGGAACAGGAGCATTCCAAGGCTCTTATATCCAAATAATGGGAATCGCCTTGTAAACTTAAAGGGGTTCCGGGGGTCTGGGATTGGAAATACACTTTTCCCCCTGATGTGGTTAACTTTTGGTCAGCACCTCCCATGGTGGATGCACCGATTATAGGGGTTACTAACCCCCCCTTCATGACTGCCCCTCATTACCGTACCCTTTGGGATGCTGAGGACCGGCGCATTGACAGACTGGCTTCCCACGCCTTTTCGTGTGCAGGGACGGCTCTGCGCCCGGTCTGTGCCGCGGCCGTCACTGCTACTTGATCACTGACCTGAGGACCTCCCCTGGGAGGTCTTTAATGCGCTCTCAGATTGTGATGTGTTTGTGAGGTTTATCCTCTCAGCGCTGGATGACACCATTAAGATGTGTGCTAGAACCTCTGCCCTTGTGGTAGCTATTCGCCGCCTGGTCTGGCTGCGACAGTGGGGTGCTGACGATGATACGAAAAAGGCTCTCGCTGGCCTTCCCTTCAGAGGACGGCGTCTATTTGGGGCCCGTTTGGACCTTTTTGGAAAAAAGGGTAAGGCACCCCTACGCAGAAGGCCGTCTCGGCCTCCTCGGGGCAGGGACACCCCTCCCCCTCCCTACGTTAGTGTCAAGCACGAACCTGAGGTGTGCTTCCAACTTTTCGGAGTGGATTGCCACTACAGAGTGGGCAGGCAACGCCCTGGGCCATCTGGCAGGGCTAAGTCCAAATCTGCCAGGACCTCCCAAGCATGAAGGGACGCCCTCGCCCCTTCTGGGCGAAGGGACTGCCACAGCACCTGGCTCCTATCTGGGAGTGTATCGTCTCCTTCTGGTGGATCCAGGAGGTAGTTCCCCTGGACACAGGATAGAATTTGCTGGGCGGTCCCTCTCAGAGGTTGTTAGGGTGCTTCTAGCCCCTGTTTTCCCCTCAGGAGTTGGTGCAGGCCGTACTCGGCCTGCAGAGTCTGGGCTCACTTGCAGGTTTCCCTTAACAGACTGGGGCGATGGCCTCTATGTTAACCTTCCTCTTTCCCCCAAAATGATGAGGCAGTCTGAGCCATGCTGGCCTATGGTAGGCTTGGCAATTCTACACTCACAGGTAGTCCCTGCATGATATCTCTGTCTTGGGACACAGGCGCCCTGTGCAAGGGGGGCTTCTGGCCTCCTGTGGAGATCTAGATCCTTTTAGTTTCCCCTCTGTCTTCTGGACACCGAGACCTTTACTAGTCAGTGTTGAAGGACCAACCCTGCGGATTGGGGCCTTGTTTTTGGCCTCTCTTCTGCTCCCAGGCTACTCGCCAGGGCGCGGATGGGGGTGATGTCTCTGACATGCCTGTGGGGCGTCCGCACTAGGACCTACCGGATCGTCCTTCCTTACTTCCCAATCTCTACGTCAGGCCGAGTGGGTTAGTCGGCCGGCGGTGTCCTCTGGGAGTTATTTGGATGGGTGCTCAGTCACATCAATCCCTCATGGTCCCTTATTCGCTACCTCCATTCCTTGGATTTGGTTCAGGCTTGTGCCTTCTTCCTTGGCAATAAGTGGACTACTGGTTACATGGGCTCTGTCCCTCTTTGCTGACACCTTACTTTCACCAGGCAGGATTGCAGCTGGTGGGCCCATTGAGCCCTTGGGCTCTTCGGCACAGTAGGTTATTGATCCTGGATGGGGTTCCAGCTCCCCTGGAGCTAGGTCTGTGCTCATTCCCCCTTGGTACGGTGGTTCCTCTTGAGCTGGTTAAATTCAAGGACCCTGTCAGGGGGCACCCCCTTCTTTGCTTGCATCTTCCTGTGAATGGTCACCTTGGGTACCAAGTCTCGCAGGTTGGCGGGGGGGGGGGGGGATTTTCTTCCAAAAAAACCCAGCGGTTCCTAGGTAGGGTCCCTTAGAGGGTCCATCTTACCTACTGATTTTGTTAAAACAGTGAGCCTTCAGTTGGCTCTATCTTGCTGGACTTCTCCTCTTCAGGACCTGTCTATTTGGGGACTCTTGGCCTGTCGGAGGACAGTGGTCTGTATTTATTATTGGTCTGGAACTTGAAGCAGGATGATTCTCCTGGAAGGTTTCTGATCCTGATCTAGGTGGGGGTCTACGTTCCCTGCACCTCCAGTGGTATTCGCTCCAATGGATGTCCTTCAATGGCAGGTTGTGCTATCCTGGTGTCCCTCTGAGAGCCAACTAGGGTGGCTCTGTTGGGTCTCGTTAATATTACAGGGGCTCTGCCCTTGTTTCTACTGCCCCAGATTATTCTGACTCTGGTCATGGGGGCTTAGTAATTTTATGTCTGGACATTCCATTTTATATGTCTTCTCTTCGTTCACCCTGCTATGTGGGGTTCTGCGCAAGATTGCGCTGATAAGGGGACCCGTGGTACTGATGGCCCCTGGGTGGCCTAGTGGACTGTGGTTCACAGATGTTTCTGCTGAGGACAGCGGACCTGTACGCTCTCTCAGGAGTGCGGTTCTGCCCTTTTTCAAGCTCCTTATTATGTCGCCCCAATCTACAGGCTCTAGTCTGATGGCTTGACAGTTGATTCATTCACCCTTTCGGAGACGGGTTATCTTCTGTGTGACTTTGTCTATGGAGGGCTAGGAGCAAGCTTCTTCTTCTTCTCCGTTCTCCGTCTATTATAGGGTATGGCGTACCCATATTGATTGGCGTGAGTCTTGGTCTCTCCCCTGTTGAACGCTCTCTGTTCCCAGGGTTCTAGAGTTATTACAGCATGGGTTGGGGTTGGCTCCCCATCTTGGTACTCAGGATGTTCAGGTTCTATCCTGTCTGCCTTCCTGTAGAACTCTTGTTCAGTCTTCCTTGTTAAGCTTCTCTTGGGGATTGCTCACGTGCATCTCCCAAGTAGTTCTATGGTCCCTGTTGGGATCAATTTTCATTCTGTTCCCTTGGGACTTATTCTGGATGCTGTCTGAGCTGTTTTGTAGTTCAAGTTGCCCCTCCGGGGGCTGTTGCTTCAGTCTTCCTTGTTAAGCTTCTCTTGGGGATTGCTCACGTGCATCTCCCAAGTAGTTCTATGGTCCCTGTTGGGATCAATTTTCATTCTGTTCCCTTGGGACTTATTCTGGATGCTGTCTGAGCTGTTTTGTAGTTCAAGTTGCCCCTCCGGGGGCTGTTGCTTCAGTCAGACGTGTGCCTGAGAAGGTGGCTCTGTTTACTTAGCCCTCGTTATATATATAAATATATATATATATATATATATTACATATATACCATGATGTGGTGGTATTCCAGCTTACGCCGGACCTTTTTGCCCAAGGTGGTGTCTTATGATCATTATTTAAGTCCTTTTAGTCTGCCTATGGGCCTTATTCTTAGTAATGCTAAGTAAGGGGGTCTACATTCCCTCAACAGGTGTTGAAGTTTTCCTGGTGGTTTCTTGTCCCTCAGGGGGACTGATGCCCTTGGGGGTCTGCGGGCGCCTCCATGTGTATGCGCCTGATCTCGTTTGCTTCCAGGGCCTATGCGCCTTTTGGACTGATTTTACTTGGATGGTTTGCTTTCCTGGTCCTGAGTAAAGGTTTTGGCTTCTTGCTGATCCTTGTTAGTGAAGGGGTCGGTATCCCCGCCTGTCTTGCGGGAGACCAGTTTTCAATTCCCCGTTGGGGAGAGTTCTACGTTTTACCGAGGCTCCTGTTGCATTTGGGCTGGTTAGCCGTTACTCTGGCCTATTCCTTTAGGGGGAAGAATCTTCCTCTCTTTTTATTCTGTTCTACTTGTGTTTGGGTACCTTTGGCCCTTCAGCACCAGGTTTTCTGTTAAACAGTTTGCTAGACTGCTGCTTGTTTTCTGTTCATACCTTTTCAAAGGTCTTGTTAGGAGATTGACGTTAGAGCCTTTGCTCATGCCGTACTTGGTAGCAAGGTTTGCAGGTGACAGCGCCGTTACTGTCTGCTGTGCCTTTTTTGATGGGGATCCCACCCTACTTTATGGACACTGCTATTGGATGTCCCACGTGTAAGTATTATATTGGAGCAGGACGTACTGTATGCTTAGAATAATACAATTCTGTGAGATACTCACCTGTAGAATTGGTATTATATGCATACAGTACGTCCTGCTCCACCCCACCCTGGTTTTACATTTTCTGGATCCCCTGTATGGTGATTGTTATCATTGCTATTGTTACCAGTTTGGTGGTTGGTTTCTCCCGGCTTCTTTTCTCACTGCTTTTCAATACTGGGGATTTGTGGGAGGTCCCTGGGTATATGAAGGGCCGGGAGGAGCCTGTTTTTGCATGTCTGCAGTGAACAGCGCCCTCTGGCGGAGGATTACCCACGTGTAAGTATTATATTGGAGCAGGACGTACTGTATGCGTATAATACCAATTCTACAGGTGAGTATCTCACAGAATTGTATTATCTTGCGCTCAGCAGACCATTGCACTACAATCTGGGGCTCAGGCCTCTGGGTCAGGGGCCCCAGCCTCCTCTCCTTCCCCACCCTGTCTTATCCGTACCCCCAGTGACGTCGTTACAGGCGGGGAGTCGCATTCCAATGTTTGTACCAGCACTACAATCTGGGGCTCAGGCCTCTGGGTCAGGGGCCCCGGCCTCCTCTCCTTCCCCACCCTGTCTTATCCGTACCCCCAGTGACGTCGTTACAGGCGGGGAGTCTCATTCCAATGTTTGTGCCAGGTTGGCTATCATTGAGAAATTTATTTCTAGCTCCATGGCTAAGAAGGCCTCAGCTAAGAGCATTTGACTCCAGTCATTCCAGCTGGTGAATGTGAGGAGTGTGAGTTGCTTGACTGGTCTGATTATTTGAGGATTCTGAAGGTTCTGATGATCAGCAATTTTTTGGAGCTGATACTGAGCAGGGTCAGGGGGATGCTGTAGATACCCCGAGAGCCCTTGCTCACCTTTTTGAAGTTTTGGCGATTTCTCCTCCAGAGGAAGTTCCTCCTTTTAAAGGTGGAGTTTTTTGGGGCTTCTAAGCCACGCTTAGAGTTCCCAAATCAGAAGCACTTTGAAGTATCCCTTCCCGATTGACACAGTCAAGCGCTGGTCATCCCCTCCTGAGGTGGATTCCCCGGTTCTTGGTTTATCCAATACTTCTGTTTTGCATTCTCCTGATTCCACCACTCTTAAAGATGGTGAAAACAAACGTATTGATCAAATGGCTTGCCATGCTTTTGCTAGTGTCGGATCGGCTTTACGGCCCATGGGTGCCTCGGCTCTTATGGCGGTCGCTACCAGGTCTTTAATTAGGGACCTGTTGAGCACCTCGGGGCTTGTGATGAGTTTGCTGCTCTTAAGCGGTGTGAGTTGTTTATGTCCTTTGTGCTGTCCGCTCTAGATGACACTATGGTTATGTGCAGTAGAACCTCTGCCTTGCTTGTAGTTATCCGGCGTTCTGTGTGGCTGTGCCAGTGGGCGGCTGATTTTGTGGCCAAAAAATCCCTTACGGCACTTCCTTTCGTAGGCTTACGGCTTTTTGGAGAAAAGTTAGATTCTGTCACGAAAGGGGGGAAGTTACCTCAACGTAAGAAGCAAAGGCGCCCATCGGGGGCGGCCTCCTTTAACCCTTCCTTTCGTGGTGCCAGAACTGGAAGAGTTTCGGCCTTTCCTGCCCACAGAGGTGATTCCTGGATCAGGGGCAGAGGACGTGCCTGTTAAGGTCGTAACTGGGCTCCCAAGCCCGCAGCCAAGCCAGCTCAGCAATGAGGGGCCGCCCTCACCCTGGCGGGTGGGGGGATGGCTGCGGTACTTCTTCCAGGTATGGGTCCAGCAAATCTCAGACAGATGGATTCTGGAGGTAGTGTCTTCCGGTAACAAACTGGAGTTCGACACCCGGCCCCCTCCCAGATTCTTCAGGTCTCGGGTGCCTTTGAATCCTTTGGCCGCACAGGGACTCCGGGCGCCAGTAAAGAATCTTCTGGACATGGCTGTCATTTGCCAGGTGCCTTCCGCGGAAAGGGGCCTAGGTTTCTATTCCAATCTATTTACGGTGCGCAAAAAGGACGGCTCCGTTCGGCCCATTCTGGATTTAAAACGTCTCAATCGGTTTATCCACTTCAGGAGGTTTCGCATGGAAACCTTAAGCTCGGCTGTCGATTCACTCCGGCAGGGGGACTTCATGACGTCCATAGACATCAAGGATGCTTATCAACATTTCCAGTTTGTGGCCCTTCCGTTCGGGCTTACCTCGGCTCCAAGAGGTTCACCAAGGTCCTGGCGGGAGTGATGGCCCTTTTCAGACTCCAGGGGATTCGCATTGTCCGGTATTTAGACGACCTTCTCATCATGGCTTCCTCCTTCATCCAAGCGGAACTAGACACCAGAGCCATGGTATCCACGCTGGAAAGGTTTGGTTGGGTGATCGACTATCCCAAATCTTCTCTCTCCCCATCCAGGGAGATTTCGTTCCTGGGCTTAATCCTGGATACCTTTTCAGGCCAAGGTATTTCTTCCACAGCCCAAGGTTCTTTTGATTCAAGATTTGATTCGTCTTCTGCTAACCAGCCCTCGTCAGTCTATCCGGCTGGGGATGAGACTGGTGGGATTGATGGTGGCAGCTTTCGGGGCAGTCCCTTTTGCCCAGTTTCACATGAGGGTGCTTCAGCTTCATCTTCTGGCAGCCTGGGACAGGTGTCCGCTGTCATTGGATCAGATTTGTCTGTTGTCTCCCTGTGTCCTGCAGTCCCTCAGGTGGTGGCTAGTATTGAGCAATCTGATGAAGGGCAGGTCCTTCCTGACCCCTTGTTGGGAAACTGTCACCACGGATGCCAGCCTAACGGGCTGGGGGCGTTTCTGGAGGGAACATCAGTTCCAGGGACTATGGGGGTCTCAGGAGGCTCACACCTCCATCAATATTCTGGAGCTGCGGACCATTTGGTTGGTCTTGTCCCGCCTAACTCTTCATTTACAGGGGCTGCCAGTTCAAGTCCGGTCGGACAATCGGACAGCAGTCGCTTACATCAATCACCAAGGAGGGACGCGCAGCAGGAGTGCCTTCAGGGAAGTCTCTCTCTAGCCTGGGCCGAGAAAAATGTTCCTTGCATATCAGCAGTTTACATTCCGGGAGTGGAGAACTCGGAGGCGGACTCCCTGAGCAGGAGTTCATCCCGGCGAGGGGAATGGTCTCTCAATCCCAGGGTATTCAAGTTCCTTTGTCACAAGTGGGGGACTCCGGAAGTGGATCTCTTTGCCTCACAGCACAACCACAAGCTTCCGGCCTTTGTGTCTCTATCCCTGGATCCTCTGGCATTGGCAGTGGATGCCATGTCGCTGAACTGGAGAGATCTGGGGTTCCTGTACCTGTTTCCCCCCTTCTGCATGATAAGCAAGGTGGTTCAAAAGCTAACTCAAGAAGGGGCACCAGCAATCCTGGTGGCTCCAAAGTGGCCAAGACGTCTGTGGTTCGCAGACGTCGTGCGACTGGCGGTAGATCGGTTTTATCTGCCTCCTCTTCCGGATCTTATCACCCAGGGTCAACTATGTTACCCCAATTTACATACGCTGGCTTTGACGGCGTGGCTGCTGAAACCTCCATCCTAAGGGAGGAGGGTCTTTCTGATGCAGTGATTCAGACTCTTGTTAGAGCTAGGAAGAAGTCTTCCTCTACCATCTACTATAGTACTTGGAGGTCTTATATTGACTGGTGTGAAGCTAGGGCCTTGCCTTGTAGGGTGTTTTCAATTCCCAGGATTTTGGAATTTCTACAACATGGTCTGACTTGGGGTTCCAGCTTAGCATCTTGAAGGGGCAGGTCTCTGCCCTGGCGATTTTCTTTCAGAGGTCCTTTGCTCTCCATCCTCAGGTTAAAACTTTTTTCCAGGGGGTTACGCATGTGCGGCCTCCTAGGAAACATTTGCTCCCAGTTTGGGATCTGAATTTGGTGCTTTCTGCCCTGCAGGGTCCTCCTTTTGAGCCCTTGCAGGATACTGCTCTTTCTATACTTGCTCAGAAAGTGGCTTTCTTGATTGCTATCACTTCAGTTCGGCGGGTTTCAGAGTTGGCGGCCTTGTCCATTCAGGCCCCTTACTTTGAGAGGCATCAGGACAAGGTTGTTTTCCGCTTCAAGCCGGATTTCCTTCCTAAGATAGTTTCTGCTTTTCATCTTAATCAGGACATTGTTCTCCCTTCCTTGTGTCCTAAACCGAGCAGTCGCAAGGAGAGGATGTTGCATTCTTTGGATGTGGTTAGATGTGTGAAATATTATTTGGTGACTACTGCTGCTTTCCGTAAGACGGACGCTTTTTTTGTTGTGCCCTCTGGGCCTAGGAAAGGTTTTGCGGCAGCCAAATCTACCATTAGTAAATGGATACGCCAGGCCATTGTTGGGGCCTATTCTGCCAAGGGGAAGGTTCCCCCTTTTCGTGTTACTGCGCATTCTACTCGTGCTGTTGGAGCGTCTTGGGCTTTTCAGCGCCAAGCTTCTGTTGAACAAGTATGCAAGGCTGCTACTTGGTCTTCCGTTCATACTTTTTCCAAGTTTTATAAAGTTGATGTGCGGGCCTCAGCAGATGCTGTTTTTGGCCGCAAAGTTCTGCAAGCTGCAGTGGTTTAAGTTTGCGCATTATTTCCTTTGTTTGGATCCCCACCCTTTATGGACACTGCTTTTGGATGTCCCAAGTGTTATGACTAGTTGGAAGCGGGATGTGTGACATACTGGGAATAATACCATTTTGTGAGTACTCACCTGTAAAATGGTATTACAAGTATGTCACACACCCCGCTTCCCCTGTCCTTTTTTGTTCTGGGATCCTTTATATGGTGAACTTTTTTGTTGTACTCTTGTAATTGGCTCTTCCTGGTCCCCTTACTGCTGTCTTATAACTGGGGAATGGTGGGAGGTCCCAGTTTCCAAGTCATCTCTGCAAGATTGCCCTCTACAGGTCGGTATCCCAAGTGTTATGACTAGTTGGAAGCGGGGTGTGTGATATACTTGTAATACCCATTTTACAGTTGAGTACTCACAAAATGGTATTTTCATGCATTATCAGTTGGGATACAACTTTTATTTATTTAAAATTCCTGACACTGCACCTGAATTTATTGCGAACCTAGCCATGTGAATTTTAGATTTTCTAGATTTAGCTATATAAATCAAGGTAGGTTCTGTGAAAGGCAGGCATTCCACTGGCTGCTGTTACACATAGGCACAATTCCAGTGAGTTTTTCTGCAGCAAGGGCTAACACTCTGTTCAAGCATACTATAATTTGAGAAACAGAAGGTTGACGGCAGAAGGAGACCATACGGTCCATCTAGTCTGCCCATATGTGTATACTGTATGTACTCTTTATCTTAGGATAGATGTGTGCTTATCCCAGGCATGTTTAAATTCAGTGACTGTTGATTTTTCAACTACCTCTGCTGGAAGTTTGTTCCAAGCATCTACTATTTCTGTGAAATAATATTTTCTAATATTGCTCCTGATCTTCCCCCCGACTAGCTTCAGGTTGTGCCCCCTTGTTCTGTCATTAAGTTTCTTCTTAAAAACACTTCCCTCCAGAACCTTATTCAATCCTTTCACATATTTAAAGGTCTCAATCATGTCCCCCCTCTCCCTTCTTTCCTCCAGACTGTACAAATTAAGTTCCTTAAGTCTCTCCTGATAAGTTTTAAGTTTAAATCCTTCCATCATTTTCGTTGCCCGCCTTTTGGACACGTTCTATTTGAATAATGTCTTTTTGCAGGTAAGGTCTCCAGAACTGCACACAGTATTCTAGCTGTGGCCTTACCAGGGCTCTATACAGCAGCATCACAACCTCCCTCTTCCTATTGGTGATGCCTCGAGCTATGCAGCCAAGCATCCTGCTTGCTTTTCCCACTGCCTGGCTACACTGTCCACTCATCTTGCAGCTATCAGTAATCAGTACCCCTAAATCTCTCTCTTCCAAGGTCCTGGCTAATACAGTGCTGCCCATACGGTACTCAGAGCAGGGATTCCTTCTACCCAAGTGCATGATTTTACATTTAGAGACATTAAACTCTAGTTTCCACAGTTTTGACCATCTATCCAGTAAAGCTAAATCATTTTCCATGTTGCAGACACCTCCAGGAATATCCACCCTATTACTAACCTTTGTATCATCAGCAAACAGACAAACTTTTCCTACCAAGCCTTCTCCTATGTCACTTACAAATATATTAAAAAGAATGGGGCCCAGGACAGAGCCTTGCGGCACACCACTTGTAACTCGCCTTTGTTCAGATTGCACACCATTTACAACAACGCTCTGATACCGATACCTCGGCCAACTGGAAATCCACTGAACTATCCAGGGATTGAGTCCTACCTTCAATAACTAAACCTATAGATAGATGCATCCATGTGATGCTACAATAATGAGTTAAGCACAGATTGTTAGGATCAATTGAGTCCCTCTTGCTGGGTTGGGTTGTGTATTGTCATGTCTTTTTTTTTTTAATGTTTGTGATGGTTAATGTATTGTGTGTTTTTAATGAGATTTCTTGATGAATTAAACTATTGATATTAATTAGTGATGGTGTTGGTTCATTAATTGAGGAGTAGTGGTGCCTTTAGTTTGGTGCCTGTTCTTGTGGTATACTGGGCCACAAGGTATTTTGTTTTGTATACTGTGTAGTTGGACAACTTAAATTGGCACACTCCCACTCATATTTATATATGCATTTGATCTAGATGGTGCTGAACTAGGTGCACTTTGTACAGGTTTTGTACACGCTTGGAGTTTCCTGAACAAACTCACTTTAATAATCTGATGCTCAAAGAGTGGGAACGGCCTAGCCGGCTTCCCGGGGTACCAAAGAGTTGGGATAAGAAGTATCCCTTTCCCACTGAGATGGTTAAACGTTGGTCATGTCCTCCCGAGGTGTATGCACCCCAAGTGACACTGTCATTGGCGGGGAGTCGCAATCTGATGTGTGTGCTAGATTGGCCAACACCGAGAAATTGATTTCTAGCTCTGCGGCCAGAAAGGCCCCAGCTAAGAGAAGACATGAATTTTGATGACTATGATTCCCTTGACTGGTCTCATTATTCCCCGCTTGAGGAGGGGGGAATTGTTTGCTGAATCTGATGCTGAGGATCAGCAGTTTTTTGATGCTGATACTGGGCAGGCGCAGGGGGATGCCGTTGATACCCCCAGGGTCCTGGCCCATTTATTTGAGGTGCTGGATATTTCTCCTCCAGCGGAGTCCCCTCCGCTGAAAGGGGAATTCTTTGGGACTTCTAAGCCTTGCTTGGAGTTTCCAAATCAGAATCATTTTGAAAGCATGATTCTTAAGGAATGGGAGAAACCTAGCCGGCTCCCCGGTGTTCCTCAGGGATGGGATAGGAAGTATCCCTTTCCGGTGGACGCGGTGAAGCGCTGGTCGTCCCCTCCCGAGGTCGATGCGCCCATTCTGGGATTGTCCAACACCTCTGTTGTACATTCTCCAGACGCCACCACTCTAAAAGATGGTGCAGGCAAGCGCATTGACCAAATGGCCTGCTATGCCTTTCGCTAGTGTGGGTTCAGCCTTGTGGCCTGTTTGTGCGTTGGCGCTCATGGCTGTGGCTACCAGGTCTGTGGTTAGGGACCTGTTGAGTGGTTCCCAGCTTAACCCGGCCAGTGATGAATTCGCAGCCCTTAAGTGGTGCGAATTGTTCATGTCTTTTGTTTTATCCTCCTTGGATGACACAATATGCATGTGTAGTAGAACCTCGGCGTTGCTAGTGGCTATTTGCCGATCGGTCTGGTTGCGCCAATGGGCGGCTGACATTGCGGCTAAGAAATCACAGGGCTACCCTTCCTGGGTATGCGGCTGTTTGGAGATAAGTTGGATTCGGTGGCAAAAGGGGGAAAATTACCACAACGTAAGAAGCAGCGTCGCCCCTTTTCGGGGGGTAGGCTCCTTTAATCCCTCCTTTCGCAGTGCCAGAGCAGGCAGAGGTTTTGCCTACTCTACCTTCAGAGGTGATTCCTGCAACAGAGGCAGAGGACGTGCTCGTCCTGGACCTGCCTGGGGTTCCAAGCCCAAGCCCGCTGCCAAGCCAGCTCAGCAATGAGGGGGCGCCCTCACCCTTTCCAGGTTTGGGCCCGGGAGGTCACAGACAAATGGATCTTGGAAGTGGTCTCTTCCGGGTACAAACTGGAGTTCGAGCACCGGCCGCCTCAGATTCCTCAGATCTCGGGTGCCCTCGGATCCCTGGGCTGCGCAGGGGCTCCTGTTGGCAGTACAAAATCTTCTGGACATGGAAGTCATATGCCCGGTGCCTTTCTCGGAGAGAGGTCGGGGCTGCTATTCCAACCTCTTCACGGTGCCCAAAAAGGATGGATCCATAAGACCCATTCTGGATCTGAAGCTTCTCAACAGGTTCATCAGAACCAAGAAGTTCCGCATGGAGACTCTGCGCTCAGCCATCAATTCCCTTCGTCAGGGGGATTTCATGACGTTCATAGACAGCAAGGATGCTTACCTTCATGTACCAATCTTCCCAGCACACCAGAGATTTCTCAGGTTTGTGGTGGGAGATCAGCACTTTCCGTTTGTTGCCCTCCCTTTTGGGTTGACTTCGGCACCAAGGGTGTTCACCAAGGTGCTGGCGGGCATAATGACCCTTCTCAGAGCCCAGGACATTCGCATTGTGCCGTATTTGGACGACCTCCTCATTACGGCATCCTCTCTGTCAGGCGGAGCTGGACACCAGGTTGGTGGTGACGACGCTGGAGAGGTTCGGCTGGGTGATCAACCATCCCAAGTCTTCACTCTCCCTCTCAAGGGAGATCTCATTTCTGGGCATGAATTTGGATACCATTCGGACCAGGGTGTTCCTACCTCAGAGGCAGTTCCCTTTGCTCAGTTCCACATGAGGTCGCTCCAGCTCCATCTATTGTTGGCCTGTGACAGATGTCCCCAGTCATTGGATCAGTCATTCCTGATCTCTCCCCGGGTTCGGCAGCCCCTTCAGAGGTGGCTGGAACCAAGCAATCTGATGAAGGGCAGATCTTTTCTGACCCCTTGTTGGGAGACGGTTACCACGGATGCCAGCCTGTTGGGCTGGGGAGGTTTTTGGAAGACACATCAGTTCAAGGGGCTGTGGGGTGGTCAGGAGGCTCACACCCCCATCAATGTCTTTGGAGCTGAGAGCTATTCGGTTGGTTCTGTCATGCTTGACGCATCACCTACGGGGCTTACCAGTTCAGGATCGATCACACAATCGAACTGCGGTAGCTTACATCAATCACCAAGGAGGGACTCGCAGCAGGAGTGCCCTCAGGGAAGTCTTTCTGATTCTTGCATGGGCGGAGAGCAATGTTCCATGCATCTCAGCAGTGTACATTCCGGGAGTGGAAAACACGGAGGCGGACTCCCTGAGCAGGGGATACTCTCGCCGAGGGGAATGGTCTCTCAACCACAGGTATTCCGGTCCCTCTGTCACAAGTGGGGGTTTCCGGAGGTGGATCTCTTTGCCTTACGTCACAATCACAAGCTCCCAAAATTTGTGTCTGTCTCAGGATCCTCTGGCCCTGGCAGTGGATGCCGTGTTTCTTGCCTGGAGGGATCTGGGGTTCCTGTATCTGTTTCCCCCCTTCTCCATGGTAGGCACGGTGGTTCTAGAGAAGGGGGAAGGTTCCCCCTTTTCATATCACTGCTCATTCTACTCGTGCTGTTGGGGCGTCTTGGGCTTTTCAGCACCAGGCCTCTGTTGAACAAGTTTGTAAGGCTGTTACTTGGTCTTCTGTTCATACTTTTTCCAAGTTTTATAAGGTTGATGTGCGGGCCTCAGCGGATGCTGTTTTTGGCCGCAAGGTTCTGCAAGCTGCAGTGGTTTAAATTTGTGCAGTATTGCCTTTTTGGGATCCCCACCCATGTTGGACACTGCTATTGGATGTCCCATATGTCAAGAATATTGGATGCAGGGTGTGTGACATACTTGGAATAATACCATTTTGTGATTACTCACCTGTAAAATGGGTATTATAAGTATGTCACACACCCCGCTTCATCCCGCCCTTATTGTATTCTGGATCCTTTATATGGTGAACCTTTTATTGTTAAGATTTTTGGATTTGGCTCTTCCTGGTCCGCTTACTGCTTTCCTATACTGGGTAATGTGTGGGAGGTCCCAGGTATTTATGGACTGGGAGGGGCTTCTTTTTTCCTGTCATGCAGAAGTTCTCCCTCTACTGGTTATAATCCATATGTCATGAATATTGGAAGTGGGGTGTGTGACATACTTATAATACCCATTTTACAGGTGAGTAATCACAAAATGGTACTATTTGTAATCTGGGGATTTTTTCTTCTGTGCATCTATGGATCTGGGAAGGATGCTGGTCAAGAATCTGACGCTAACTATAACCACTCGACTTCGTTTCTGGCTCAGAATCTAGAAGGCTTTTTTGAGGAGGAGCTGGAGAACACTATCAGAAAGATGTGTAGGGGGAGACGGGTCTTTACAATGGCGGGGAAAGGATTTTATCAACATCTGAGTTGGATATGATAGTCCCCTGTCACAGACAATCTTGCCAGATTGGTTCTCCAGTGGCTTTTGGATCCCTATTGAATTTCTTGCTGTCCTGGGGGCAGAGATTTTTTTACCCTCTCCTGAGTCTGTGGTAGGATCTGGGGCTATTGTCAACATTGGCACCAAGATTAATGAGAGGATGCTGCAAAACCCCCCTCCCCCCTTGCCTTCTACACTGAGAGATCTGCCTTCCATTTATTACTGCCTTCCATTTATTACTATTTATTACTGGGGTCTTCATTGCTCCTACAGTGATTCGGTTATTGGGAATTCCTGTCTCAGAAGCCCGTGGAGGCCTTTCCTCCACATTGGAGTGCTTCTTCAGTGGGATACAGAGCTGAAGGGCCTGGTGCGCAAAGGGGCATAGCCCTTGGCCCTTTTAGCCATGTTCTTTTCATCCATTTGCTAGTCTTGCCTTGACTCAGCTAATTCAGATTTCACCCCCTAGAAGATTTGTCTATTTTTAAGTTTTTTTTTTTTTTTTGTGTAGGCCCCAACCTTGGTACATCGCCCTTGGTGTGCAGTAATAGTAAATAGTAATAAGCCTCATTCTGGTTCTGCTGCACCATCCTGCTATATCTCCTCCCTCGACTTCCCACACCGTTCCTCCAGTTATGGAGTAGCTTTGCCCCTTCTTCCTCCCTACTCTATGTCCCCCGTGGCATATTTTTTTACATTTGTTTTTCTTACAGCTGCCCAATGAATATGTACTAAGCATGGTAGCAAGTGCACTGAAGGGTGACTAGACTGTAAAGGGGCTTTGTTTGGCCAGATGGTATGCTTGTTTAAATTGATGAGTTTTGAAGGTGCTTTTGAAGGCTTTAAGGGTCAAGGTGTCTCAAATTTATAGGGGCAGGGCATTCCAGTGTAGCGGAGTGGGACGTGAAGTCTTGGACAGGTTAGTGGTAGGAGATGATCAGGGTCATGGGCTGTTTGGAGACTGTCTGTCTGTGTTGGTATCTTTAAAATAGTATTTTAGTATTTTCTCTAAAATCCTTTGGTGACATGAGGTCCCAACCTAATATACCAAAGGAGGGGATACGTTGAAAATGTTACCAATCAGTCAAGGGCTTTGTAGACTTTAGAGGGAGTATTTGATTAAAATTATTGGTCCACTTTACTGGGGAATCCCAGATTTTGTGTGTGATTCAGAAATGTGCGGGATTCCAGACAGTGACCAGCAATCTGTTTTGAATAAATGAGGGGTTGGGCTTAGGAGCGTATATTAGCTAGAGGGGTGCTCGTAATGACGCCAAGAGCCGCGCATGTGCCATGGTATTGCCGGATTGTTAACCGTACCTTTTGCAAACTTGAGGGACACAAGGAATTGCCCAGTCCTGAATTCTTTTAGACTCAATGAATGTGATTTTAAGAATTTTGGTTTATCTTACTGTTTCCACTTTTTTCTCTCTACAGAATGGTTGATGTTGGAGGTCAAAGGTCAGAGCGGAGGAAGTGGATACACTGCTTTGAGAACGTTACTTCCATAATGTTCCTTGTAGCCCTTAGTGAATATGACCAGGTTCTTGTGGAGTCTGATAATGAGGTTTGTGTTCTCCATTTTTTTACTTCAATAAATCTTTATTGATATTTTCACTTTTTACAGAACAGTAAGTAGAGACAAGAAAACAGAGGATCACAGGGTAAAGGTAACACGGCAACCAAGTACAATGCATTACATTCTTATTCGGCCTACAGGGTTCCGGGCCTACTTCCTTCCACATCTCTGGGTATAACCTGTTTCCGGGCTTAGGGGATCTGCTATCCAGAGCCCTAAATCAACCACCTGTATCGCTCCGGGTCACCCGCGTTGTGGGGTGTCCATCCCCCTTCTTGTGACCACCATCCCTGACTGGCCCTTCCAACACATGAACCGCCGTACCCACTCCTCCCAGCGATCAGGAGAGATGAAGGAAGTGTTAACAAAGATAGAGGGAAAGAGCGAACGAGGAGATAGGAAAGAATAGAGAGTCGTGAAGCCTGGTATCCTGTGCCCGGACCCTGCCCCCCAGATCCAGCCAGACTACACTCCACCAACCGGAGATCAGGTCCCTCCCCGCTACCGCCTCTCCTGACGCTACACATGCTCCAGGAGCGCCTGGAAGTCTAGTGAGACCCGTGACACTTCCCAGAGGCTCCAAGTCTTAAGGAACCTCTGGGTTCCCTTCTCAATCTTTTCCAATGCCAGCTCCTCCATCCTCTTGATATTCTCCACCTCCCCGTATTCAAAAGGAAGGAGCAACATTGGTACGCCAGTGTCTGGGGATCACTGATCTGGTGGCCGTCAGCAAGTGCCTCAACAGCCCCTTCTTGGTGTTTGGTGTTTCCCAGGCAACAACACTTTGTGAGGGTTGTCCTTAAGGAATGGGAACAACCCACGCGCCTGGTTGGAGTTCCACCTAGTTGGCATAAACGTTATCCTTTTCCGGAGGATTTGGTGAATCTTTGGTCTGTCCCCTGATGTCGATGCCCCTGTGTTGGGGCTGTCTAACACTGCTGTGTTGCACTCCCCTGACACTACTACCATTAAGGATGGTGAGGATCGTCGGATTGATCAATTGGCTCGCCATGGTTTTATCAGTGCTGGATCAGCACTGCGGCCGGTGTGTGCTTCGGCGCTTCTTCCGATGGCAGTTAGGTCCATTATTAGAGATTTATACGCAGGTCTTGATCCCACTTGTGATGAGTTCAGTTCTCTCAAGCAGTGTGAGTCGTTTATTTCCTTTGTCATGACCGCCCAGGACGATGCACTTGCGATGAGTAGGAGGACAGCGGCGCTGTTGGTTGCTATTCGTCGGTCAGTTTGGCTGCGCCAGTGGACGGCGGACTTTAACTCTAAGAAGTCGCTTACAGCTCTTCCTTTTGTAGGTTTGCGCCTGTTTGGCGATAAATTGGATTCAGTTACCAGGGGTGGTAAGTTGCCTCAACGCAAGATGCCTCGTCGTTCCTTTCGGGGTGCGACTTCCTTTAGTCCCTCCGTTCGGGGAGTCAGAGCGGGCAGAGGGACCTCCTTTCCCGCTACCAGGTGTGCAGGTTGGACCCGGGGGAGGGGTCGTGGCCATCCCGGTCAGTCCTGGGGCGCCAAGCCGAAGCCTGCGGGTAAACCCGCTCAGCAATGAGGGGGTGCCCTCACCCGTGCGGGTGGGGGGATGATTGCGACACTTCTCCCTGGTTTGGGACCAGGAGGTTCCGGACAGATCTGGGAGGTGGTGTCGTCCGGTTACAAGCTGGAGTTCGAGTCTCGCCCTCCTTCACGGTTTTTCCGGTCTCGGGTGCCCACCGATCCTTTGGCCGCGCAGGGGCTCCTGGCGTCGGTAAGGAATCTTCTGGAAATGGCGGTCATCCGGTTGGTGCCGCACTTGGAGGTGGGCCTCGGTTTTTACTCCAATCTTTTCACAGTCCCCAAGAAGGACGGGTCGGTTCGCCCCGTCCTGGATCTGAAGTTCTTCAACAGGTTCATCCGTACTCGGAAGTTTCGCATGGAAACTCTGCGGTCGGCCATCGGTTCTCTTCGGCAGGGGGACTTCATGACGTCCATAGACATCAAGGATGCTTATCTTCATGTTCCCATCTGCCAGGCTCATCAACGTTTTCTTCGGTTCGTGATGAAGGATCGGCATTTTCAATTCGTGGCACTTCCGTTTGGCCTTACCTCGGCTCCAAGAGTGTTCACCAAGGTGCTAGCAGGGGTGATGGCCATTCTCAGATCTCGGGGCATTCGTGTCGTACCTTATCTGGACGACCTTCTCATCATGGCTCCTTCTCTCAATCAATCGGAGACGGACACCAGGACGGTGGTCTCCACGCTGGAAAGCTTTGGTTGGGTGATCAACTTTCCCAAGTCCTCCCTCGCCCCGGCCAGGGTGGTGTCCTTTCTGGGAATGCGGTTGGATTCTTGTCAACACAGGGTGTTCCTGCCTCAGTCCAAGATTTGTCTGATTCAGGAGTTGGCTCGGTTCCTTCTTTCCAATCCTCGGCCGTCCATCCGTCTGGGGATGAGACTGGTAAGGTTGATGGTTGCCTCTTTCGAGGCAGTTCCTTTTGCTCAATTTCACACGAGAACACTTCAACTTCATCTGTTGGCGTCTTGGGACCGGCGACCACGGTCGTTGGATCGACCCTTCCAGTTGTCCTCCCAGGTCCTGCAGTCCCTTCAATGGTGGTCGGTCTCGACCAATCTCTTGAGGGGCAGGTCTTTTCTGACTCCTCTCTGGGAAATTTTCACCACGGACGCCAGTCTTTCGGGATGGGGGGGATTCTGGAAGGATCTTCAGTTCCGGGGGCAGTGGGGACCTCGAGAGGCCCACTTGCCCATCAATGTTTTGGAGAGCCAATCGAACAGCGGTTGCTTACATCAATCATCAAGGATATTGTCTGGTCGTGGGTGTGTGGGTGTGACGTTCTTACTTACCGTGGTCCGTAAGTGCCCTCGCGGGCGGCTTTATAATTCACTGTAGATTGTTTCGGTGCTGACACTCTTCTTCTCATTGTGTCTTTCAGAGGGTGAATCCATTGGCTTTTCCCGGCCCTGTGTGATTGAGTAGCGGGCCTTGTAAATTTACTCCCACTCCCTAGCGGGTCATTGGGGCATCCAGGATTGCTTTATAGCGTCAATCCCTACTGGCATATTGTGCCTTATAATCACCATATGGAGGCATCTAAGGATAATGTGACCGGGTCCTTTGGGACAAGACCGGTGGTGTGTGGCGTGTGGACAACCTCATGCTGACGCTGACATGGGTCCGCGTACCCTGTGCTGAGCAAGCGCTGGCTTTGCAATCTGGCCTGCCAGTGGCAGCACCTCGCTTCACTTCACCTACTCCCCCAAGCTTAAATCTCACTCCTGCTGAGTTGCATACAAGTGGGGATTCTCAGCCTGATGTGTCTTCTAGACTACTTACTGCTGAACAGATTATTGTGAGGTCCTTAGCGTGTAAGGGCCCTGGTAAGAAGCGGCACCTGACGCCTTAATGATACTGTTTTCCCTATGGGATCTCAGGAGTTAATGAATCTGTGTTGCTGTACGATGAGAGACCAAGGGGTCATGACGATTCTGGCTCTGACCCCTGGGCCCCGGATGACACTGACCGATTATTGACCCAGATCTTTGAGGTTCTATCTATCTCTCTCCCTGGTGAGGCTCCCAGGCAAAGAGGAGAGCGTTTCCATACAGCAACATCACGTTTGGAATTTCTAGAGCAGGCACATTTCCATTCCCTTGTGCTCAAGGAATGGGAGTGCCCCAGAAAACTTCCCGGGGTTCCAAGGGATTGGGATAGGAAGTATCATCATTTTCCACCTGAGGTGGTTAAATGTTGGTCATCCCCCCCCCCCCAGGTGGATGTCCCGATAATAGGGCTATCTAACACCCCTGTCATGCATCCCCCTGATTCTTCTACCCTGCGGGATGCTAAGGACTGGCGCATTGACCTGCTGGCCTCCCACGCCTTTGCCTGAGCAGGGACGGCTCTGCGCCCGGTCTGTGCCTCTGCCATTACTGCTGTGGCCACTAGAACCCTCATCAGAAATATGCTTGATAGTGCCCCTGATGACCTCCCTTGTGAGGTGTTTAATGCACTCTCCAGTTGTGATGTGTTTCTAAATTTTGTCCTAGTAGCATTGGATGACACCATCAGAATGTGTGCAAGAACTTCTGCCCTCGTGGTGGCTATACGTTGCTTGGTCTGGCTGCGACAGTGGGGTGCTGACAATGCTGCGAAGAAGGCCCTTACTGGGCTTCCCTTTTAAGGGGCTACGTCTGTTTGGAGCCCGTTTAGACCTGTTTGGTAAGAGAGGTAAGTTACCCCAGCGCAGATGGCTGTCTCGGCCCCCCTTCTATCCCCCACCATGGTGTTAAACAGGAACCAGGGGTGTCCTTCGTGGGGGCTCGCGCAGCTTCCTGTCCCAGGAGCAGAAGACAACACCCTGCCTCCTCCGGTGGGGCTAAGCCCAAATCCTCTCCCAAGTCCCCTCAAGCATGATGGGGCGCCCTCACTCTTCAGGGTGAGGGGACGGCTGTGGCACCTTGCTTAAGTCTGGAGGCATCACGCCTCAGACCGGTGAATTTAGGAGGTAGTGTCCTCCGGCTACAAGATGGTGTTTGCTGTGCGGCCTCCCCTAGGATTATCAGGTCCCGAGTGCTCCTGGTCCCTGCTTCTGCTCAGGTGTTGGCGCAGGCCGTGCAAGGCCTGCTGGGTCTGGGGGTCATTTGCAGATTTCCCTTAACAGACAGAGGCAAGGGGCTCTACACCAACCTTTTCACAGTTCCCAAAAAAGATGGGTCAGTCTGGCCCATTCTGGATTTACAGATCTTCAGGAATTGTCAAGTACAGGCGTTTTCCTCATGGAAACTCTGCGCTCGGCCATCTGCGCCTTGCGCCCCGGGGGCTTCATGCCGTCTGTGGATATTAAAGATGCTTACTTTCACATCCTTGTGTTTTCAGGACACCAAGGTTCTTCAGATTCGCGTTGGAAGATCAACACTGCCAATTTGTGGCCTTGCCATCTGGCCTCTCTTCAGCTCCTAGAGTGCTCACCAAGGTGCTGGCGGGGGTGATGTCTCTGATGAGGCCAAGGGGCGTCCGCGTGCTGCCACTACCTGGACGTCCTCATCACTTCCCAGTCTCTACATCTGGCAAAGTTGGATACTCAGCTGGTGGTGTCCATTCTGGAGTCATCTGGATGGGTGATCAGCCACTTCCAAGTCCTCACTGTCCCCTTCCTTGGTATCTTCATTCCTAGGAATGAATCTGGACACAGTTCAGGCAAGGATATTCCTTCCTCAGTAGAAGGTGGACAATCTGCTTGCACAAGCTCAGTCCCTCCTAGCTGTCCCCGTCCCTCCACCAGGCAGGGGATGCAGCTGGTGGGCCTGATGGTGGCGTGCTTCGAAGCGGCCCCTTGTGCTCAGTCCCTCTTGGGGCTTCTGCAACTTCTCCTATTGTCTGTATGGGACAAGGACCTAGCATCCCTGGACGGGGTCTGTGTGTCTTCCCCCCTGGTGAGGAGGTCCAGCTTGTAGTGGATGGACTCAAGGAACCTGTTGGGGGGCGGAACCTTCTTGTCCCTTCCTGGGAGACGGTCACCACGGATACCAGTCTATCAGTTTGGGGGGGGGGGGTTTCTGGAAGTCCCTGCGGTTCCAGGGGAGGTGGGGCCCTTAGGAGGCCCATACACCTATCAATGTTTTGAAGTTGTGAGCGATCAGGTTAGTTCTGGCTCATCTTCAGGGCGCACAGTCACTCTGATGGCAGTTGCCTACATCAATCATCATGGGGGGACCCGGAGCAAGAGGGCCCCCCAGGAAGTGTCTCTGATCCTGAACCTGACCTTTAAAAAAGGCTTCTTGAAGCAGCTTGAAGAAGCCACGCTCCGGGGCCAGTGGGATTGTCTGGAATAAATAGAGGAATCGGGGTAAGATGTCCATTTTTAGAATATTTATGCGCCCCAGCCATGAATATTGTTTTTTTGCTATAGAGGCTTAGGTTGGTGACCGTTGAACTGAGGAGCAGGGCGTAATTAAGTTTGTACAGTCCCCAGACCTGAGGGCAGCTGGACCCCTAGATATTTTATGGTCTCCCCCTGCCACTTGAAGGGGAAATTCGCCTGTAGGAGTTGCTGAGTCCGCGTATCCAGGGAGACATTTAAAATCTGTTTTAGATAGGTTCACTTTAAAGTTACTGAGTTCGCTAAAACGCTTGAACTCCGCTAAAATAGAGGGCATAGATATATGCGGTGAGGTTATGTACATAAGCAGATCATCAGCAAAGAGAGAGAGCTTGTGCTCCCTCCCCCCCACAGGAGATCCCCTTGATAGAAGGGTTAGCCCTCAGGGCATTGGCCAGGTGCTCCATGACCAACACATAAAGCAGTGGAGATGGGGGCACCCCTGGCGAGTACCATTCTGGATACTGAAGGGGCCCCGACAGGGAGCCATTGACCTTTACCTTTGCAGTAGGGTCATGGTATAGGGCCATGATTCTGGCTAACATGACCGGACCTATTCCCACTTGATCCAGCGTAGCTCTCAGAAACCTCCAGTGCACCATGTCAAAGGCTTTTTCTGCATACACCGCTAGCACGCAGGCCGAGATGGGCCACGACTGCGTGTTAATGCATCAGGGAAATTGTCTTAATGGTGTTATCTCTTGCCTCCCTTCCTGAGACAAACCCTGCCTGATCTAAATTGACCAATGAGGGAAGCAGAGGCTGAACTCTGAAAGCAATGATTTTAGCATATATTTTAACATCTACATTGAT
The DNA here is from genome assembly GCA_027917425.1 of Gastrophryne carolinensis. Lineage (NCBI taxonomy): Eukaryota > Metazoa > Chordata > Amphibia > Anura > Microhylidae > Gastrophryne > Gastrophryne carolinensis. The sequence goes on from CM051234.1 coordinate 319,967,108, forward strand.
CAATGAGATTGGTCTGTAACTTCCCGGCAAGGTGCTGTCCTTGCTGGGTTTTGGGATGACTGCGATGTGCGCCTCTAGGGCTTGTCTCGGGAAGGGGCAGCAGCTCAAGATCGAATTAAACACCCTAACAAGAAAGGGGGCAATCAAAGTCCCCATTGCTTTGTAAAACCTGGGGGTGAATCCATCTGGGCCCGGGCACTTTGCTGCGGGGGATTCCCCTATGGCCCGATCCACCTCCTCTATCTTAAATGTATCCTCCAATGAGTCACTGTCTTCTGGGAGTAAGGTTGGGAGGGCTGTTTCTCTTATATAGTCTACTATCAGTACGCTCTCTACCTGCCGCGGCTCCTGAGCAGGGGTGTTCTCGATGTTGTAGAGTCTGGAATAGAAGGCCTGAAACTCGCCCGCTATCTGGGGTGTCTTATGACCAGTCCTCCGACCCCCCCAATGGTGGGTATAAACGCACAGCCCTGCCTTGGGTGAAGACTGGGCCAACATCCTGCTACATTTATCTGAGTGCTCATAAATACGGGCCCTACATCTGTCCCTGAATTTAAGGAAACACTGGTCGTACAAGCCCTTCAAGCTCTGCCTGGCGTCCAGTAGCACCCTCAAAACTGTTTGGGCGGAGGAGGTTTTATGCGTCTCCTCTAGCTCCCTGATACACTCCAGTGCAGCCCTGATCTGCCGCGCCCGTTCCCTCTTGAGCCTGGAACCATGCTCGAGGAAGACCCCCCACAATACACATTTGAGCGCTTCCCACCGCATTGGTAATGGGGTTGTATCATTACCATCGTCGGATTGGAAATTGGCTATAGTGGTCTTTATTTCGGCTAGACACAAGGCGTCCTTCAGCAAGTTGCCATTAAGACGCCAATTATAGTGCCTAGGGATCACTTCTGGGATCGGAAGGCTCAAGAAGACAGGGGCATGGTCTGACCAAAGTATCTGCCCAATAGAGGTATTGGGGTCACGCGCGAGTGCATGGTGGCTGAGGAAAATGTAGTCCAGTCTACTATAAGTGTTATGAGGGTGGGAAAGGAACGTATAGTCCCTTGCCCCACCATGCTGAATTCTCCAGGTGTCTACGACCTGGAAGACGCGGAGGGCCCCACGGAGCCTTTTTAACCTAGAGTGGGGTATTGCTGACTTACCCTGGGAAGAGTCCAGCCTCTGGTTTAAAACCAGATTGAAGTCTTCTCCTAACACTATAGTGCGCTCTGCAAACTCCTCCAGCATGCGTAAGAGCCCCAGGCCTACCTCCACCTGATCCTGATTGGGTAAGTACAAGTTAGCGAGAGTAAACCTGGCCTCATTTAGTGTGAACTTAAGAAATGGAGATCTACCATTTGGGTCTACTTGAGTCCAAAGGTTCCATGGGGACAGTTTTATGAAATGCAATGGACACTCCTTTAGATATTCTAAGCAGACAGCACGTCCTGCTCCAGACATAGTCCTTACATGTGGTATACCTCCGCCTTCAGCGCCGTGCACTGCAGAACATGAAGAAAATAAGCTCCTCCCGGCCCTACATATACCGGAGGACCTCCCACAAATCCCCAGTTTTCTCTGCAGTGCTGGAACTGCGAAGACATGAAGTATCACGCTCTCGCAGGCGAGCGGGGCTTGACAGCCCGAGGCCCTGCGGGACTATTTCCACCCGTCCTCATTGTGAATTAATGCCTCCCAGCCTGGGTTGTGCGGGTCGGGTGAAGGTAGGCAGCACCTAGTGTGCTTACGGAGCGGACTCCACCGCAATCCCCTTCCACAGGGTAGGCGGTTAAGGCGTATGGTGAGCCTTCTATTGGATGCCCCTCCCGCACTAGTGCCCCTCGCCCGGTGTAGCGGTGAACCCAGTATTCTGGATCACCTTCCTCCCTAGATTTCCCCGTTAGTGGGGGAAAAAAGAGGGGGGGGGGTCGTGTGTACGACGGCTAATCCTTGCCCTAATCACACTAGTCAACCATTGTCTTTTTTTTTTTTTTTTTGGCCCTTGGAGTCAGAGCTGCGCTTCTCTCTCAGCCTTTTGCTTTCCTACTGCGCCTTCATATATTACTCGGCGCATACTTCAGTTTTATTCTATAGCGCTTGCGTCCTATCACCGTTTTCACCCTGTCAGATCTCTCTAAGTGATGTCTCCCTGACAATATCTGTCGCTTCAGATAGGCTGCTCGCCTTCGAGCTTCGCGCTCTCCGGGGGGGGGGGGGGCTTGGTGCGGTTTGGCGCGCTTCGCGTCATCGCCCGCTCTGGCCCGCCCTTCGAGGTTCGCATGCGCGTGGTGAAGACGGTCCTCCCCTCGCTGTTCTGTAAGTGCCCTCACGGGCGATCCCTTTGCTAACTTGACTTCTTCGCGCTTGGCTCTGACGTCCCTTTCCTCTTGTGTCTTTCAGACCGCGGACTTCGGTGGCTTCTCCCGGCCCGTTGTAAAGTCCGTCCCTGAACCTTTTAATCAAATCACTCCCACTTCCCAGCGGGTGTTTGGGGCATCCAGGGTTGCTTAACAGCGTCAATCCCTACTGGCATATTAAATATAATAATCACCATATGGAGGCATCTCAGGATATCGTGAACGGGGTTCCTTCGGGACAAGCCCGTCTGTGTGTAGCTTGTGGGGTCTTACCTAGCAGTGGTGACAATGCACGGGTCTGCGTCCCTTGTGCCCAGCAGGCGCTAGCTGGCCTACCCACCTCTTCACAGGCTGGGCCCGCGCCTCGCCTTGTTTCTCCTACTCCCCCAAGCCTGAGTCTAACCCCCAATCCTAGCGGGGACTCCCATGCTGACTTTGCCGCTAGACTGGCTAGCGTGGAAAGTTTAGTCGCTGGCTCCTTGGCGCGCAAGGCTACCGCTAAAAGGCGCCACCTGAATCCTGAAGCCACTATTCTTCCTGTAGACTCGGATGATTTACATTTGTCCTACGCACTCTCCCCCTCAGAGGATGGGGAACTGTTTTCTGACTCGGGGTCCTACGACGATGAGTCCAGGAGTCAGGATGAATCTGGTTCTGACCTTTGGTCCCAGGATGACGTTGATAGATTGCTGGCCCAGATCTTTGACGTGTTATCCCTCTCTCCCCCGCCTGCGGCTGCTCAGCAAAGAGGTGACCTGTTCCATACCGCTAAGGTGCGGTTGGAATTCCCCGAACAAACTCATTTTAATAATCTAGTCTTAAAGGAGTGGGAACATCCCAGCAAACTCCAGGGGGTTCCTAAGACTGTGGATAAGAAGTATCCGTTCCCTGCTGCCCTGATCAAGTGTTGGACTTCGCCGCCCGAAGTCGACGCCCCGATCCTGGGTCTGTCCAATACCTCGATTATGCACTCCCCTGACACTACTACGCTGCGGATCTGGAGGATAGACGGGTTGATCAATTGGCATGTCAGGCCTTTGCATTTGGGGGAGCCTCGCTCCGCCCGGTTTGCGCCTTAGCCATCACGGCGGTGGCGCTCAGGACTGTGGTTAAGACTGCTCTTGAAGGGGCGGATGACTTGCCATCCGATGCCGCCAATGCTTTGGTTACCTGTGAGACTTTTATCAATTATATACTGTCTGCATCGGACGATGCTATCAAGCTGAGTGCTAGATCCTCTGCTCTGGTGGTAGCCATGCGCCGAGCGGTCTGGTTACGCCAGTGGACAGCTGACAATGTCGCCAAGAAGGCCCTTACGGGGCTCCCTTTCAAAGGGCTGCGCCTGTTTGGAGAAAGGTTAGATATCTTTGCTAAAGGGGGCAAGCTGCCCCAGCGCAAGCATCAGACTCGGCCCTTTCGTGGCCCAAGCTCCCACTCGACCCCCTACCGCGGGGCTAAACAGGGAAGAGGGGTGTCCTTCGCCGGAGCTCGCACAGATTCCTGGAACAAAAACAGAGGTCGCCGCCCCAGCTCTTCCTGGGGGCCAAAGCCCCTCCCAAGACCCCCCAGGCATGAAGGGGTGCCCTCGCCCGTCAGGGTGGGGGGACGTCTACAGCATTTTCAGCATGTCTGGAGACGCCACGTCCCAGGCCGGTGGATTCAGGAGGTAGTGTCCTCCGGTTACTACCCCGGTACTGCCCCCTACCAGGTTCGTCGGGTCCCGTATCCCACAGGATCCTGCCTCAGCTCAAGTCTTGACACTAGCGGTGCAGGACCTTCTAGACCTCTGGGTCATTTGCAAGGTCCCCTTAAAATACAGGGGCGTGGGGGTTTATTCCAACCTGTTCACGGTGCCCAAAAAGGACGGGTCGGTCAGACCCATTCTGGACTTAAAAATCTTAAACAGATTTGTCAGAAGCAGGCATTTTCGTATGGAAACTCTGCGCTCGGCCATTGCCTCGCTGCGCCCAGGGGACTTCATGACATCTGTGGACATCAAGGACGCTTACCTGCACGTTCCGGTGTTCCCGGGGCATCAAAGGTTCCTCAGATTTGCGCTGCTCGATCAGCATTACCAGTTTGTGGCTCTGCCATTCGGACTTACGTCAGCCCCCAGGGTATTCACCAAGGTGCTGGCAGGAGTAATGTCTCTGTTGAGACTAAAAGACATACGAGTGTTGCCCTACCTGGATGATATACTTATTTCATCCCAGTCGCTGCAGCAGGCAGAGCTGGACACGCGGTTGGTGGTGTCCACCCTGGAGTCCTTCGGCTGGGTGATCAATTACCCAAAGTCCTCTCTGTCCCCTTCCTCAGTGACACCGTTTCTGGGGATGATTCTGGATTCAGTTCAGTCAAGGATATTCCTTCCTCCACAGAAGGTGGAAGCTCTGACAACGCAGGTGAGGTCCCTGCTCTCGAGCCCTCATCCCTCTATCAGGCAGGGAATGCAGTTGGTGGGCTCGATGGTGGCAAGCTTCGAGGCGGTGCCATTTGCCCAATTCCATTTGAGAACTCTGCAGCTTCACCTTCTGTCAGTTTGGAACAAGGACCCAGCGTCCTTGGACGGGATCTGGGTGCTTCCCCCCTCGGTCAGACAATCCCTGGCGTGGTGGTTGGACCACGGGGACATGACGAGGGGCAGATCCTTCCTGGCTCCCTCCTGGGAGACGGTCACAACGGATGCCAGTCTCTCGGGCTGGGGGGGATTCTGGAAGTCCCTGCGTTTCCAGGGGAGGTGGGGTCCTCAGGAGGCCCATCTACCCATCAATGTCCTGGAACTCAGGGCGGTCAGGTTGGTGCTGGAACAGTTGGCACAGCACCTGAAGGGTCTGGCGATTCAGGTACGCTCAGACAACAGGACGGCGGTGGCCTACATCAATCATCAGGGAGGAACCCGGAGCAGGGTGCTCTCCAGGAGGTGTTTCTGATTCTAACATGGGCAGAGACCAATGTTCAATGCATCTCGGCTGTTTACATTCCGGGGACGGAAAATCTGCTAGCAGATGCCCTGATCAGGGGGTCGTCCTGTCAGGGGGAGTGGTCCCTCTCCAACTCGGTATTTCAATCCCTGTGTCGCCGTTGGGGCGTCCCGGACGTGGATCTGTTTGCGTCCCGTCACAATCACAAGCTAACGAGCTTTGTATCTCTGTCTCAGGATCCTCTAGCTCTGGCCACGGATGCTCTGGCAATGTCTTGGAAGGAGTTTCGGCTCCTGTATGCGTTTCCACCACTTCCCCTTCTGGACAGAGTGCTACGCAAGATCGCTCTGGAAGGGGTACCCACTATTCTGGTGGCCCCAAGGTGGCCAAGAAGAGTGTGGTTCGCAGACGTGGTTCAAATGGCAGTAGATCAGTACGATCTACCAAGGATTCCAGACCTCCTAACTCAGGGGTCTCTACGCCATCCCAATTTACTAACTCTGGCTTTGACGGCTTGGCTATTGAGACCACCATTTTAAAGGAAAAAGGTTTGTCCGCTTCTGTAGTGGCTACCATGGTCCAAGCCAGGAAGAAGACCTCTTCTGCCATATATTATAGGGTGTGGCGTGCCTACATTGACTGGTGCGAATCCAGGTCTCTTCCCTGCCGGGAATTCTTAGTCTTCAGGGTGCTGGAGTTTTTACAACATGGTCTAGACTTAGGTCTGAAGCTTAGTACCTTGAAGGGCCAGGTTTCGGCCCTGTCTATCTTTTTTTTTCAGAAGACCTTTGCCCAGCACTCTCTTATCAAGACTTTCTTTCAGGGGGTCACTCATGTGCACCCTCCTCGGAAACCTATGGTTCCTGTTTGGGACCTGAATTTGGTTTTGTCGGCCCTACAGGGTCCTCCTTTTGAGCCCATTCATGAAGCAGCTCTTGCTGTTCTCACGCTCAAGGTGGTCTTTCTGGTAGCCATTACCTCGGTTAGACGTGTGTCTGAGTTGGCTGCTTTGTCTATTCAGCCTCCCTACTTTGAGAGACACCGGGATAAGGTGGTGTTTCGCTTCAAGCCAGACTTCCTGCCTAAGGTTGTGTCTGCGTTGCATTTGAATCAAGATATTGTTCTTCCTTCTTTGTGCCCTAATCCTAATAACCCTAAAGAGAGGGTTTTACATTCCCTGGATGTGGTTAGGCGTGTCAAGTCCTACCTGGTTACCACTCAGGCATTTAGGAAGACGGATGCTCTCTTTGTTGTGCCTCACGGGCCTAGGAAAGGTTTGGCTCCCTCCAAGTCTACCATCAGTAAATGGATTCGTCAGGCTGTGGTTCAAACCTATACTACTAAGGGGAAGACTCCCCCCTTTCGTCTTACTGCTCATTCTACTAGAGCTGTTGGGGCTTCTTGGGCTTTTCAGCACCAGGCCTCTGTGGAGCAAGTTTGCAAGGCCGCTACTTGGTCTTCCGTTCATACCTTTACAAAGTTTTACAAGGTTGATGTTAAGGCCTCAGCTGACGCTGCGTTTGGCCGCAAGGTTCTGCAGGCTGTAGTTGTTTAAACGGTTTGCTGTTGCCTTCTGTTGGGGATCCCACCCTTCTTTACGGACACTGCTATTGGATGTCCCACATGTAAGGACTATGTCTGGAACACGACGTGCTGTCTGCTTAGAATACAACAACTCTGTGAAGTACTCGCCTGTAGAGTTGGTATTATATGCAGACAGCACGTCCTGCTCCACCCCACCCTGGTTTCACTTTGTTCTTGATCCCCTGTTTGGTGATTGTTATACTTGATATTTTGTTTTGCCAGTTTTGGGTGGTTGTTTCTCCTGGCCTCTCCTTCTCTCTGCTTTTCAATGCTGGGGATTTGTGGGAGGTCCTCCAGTATATGTAGGGCCGGGAGGAGCTTGTTTTCTTCATGTTCTGCAGTGCACGGCGCTGAAGGCGGAGGTATACCACATGTAAGGACTATGTCTGGAGCAGGACGTGCTGTCTGCATATAATACCAACTCTACAGGTGAGTACTTCAGAGTTGTATTTTTTCTGGGTTGGGGGCTATGAAACCATCTATCATAGTACCTGTTTCTGATTTCCGGAATTTTCCCCTGGCAAAAATGTGTCTCCTGCAGCATAATGACGTCCTCCCTTTCTTTGTGAAATCCGTAAATTTTTTTTGCCCGCTTTTCAGGAATATTTAACCCCTTAGCATTGAAGGTACATTGCTTGAGGCTAGCCATGTTAGCTGATTGTCTGGAGTTAAGGCGTGGAGTTGTGATACGGTGCAGCAGTCAGGGGGTCGCAGAGACACCAAGGCACCAGGGGCGCGGGATCCGAGCCAAGGACCGGGACCCCAAAGAACAACAGGAGGAAAGGTAGAAAAGAGGAAATAAAAAATGGGGAGATAGATTAGCACCCCACCTGAAGTATAGCCAAAGGGGGAGTGAAAACAGAGAGAGTTCGTGAAGATTAGAACAAGAAACCTAATAAGCCCTTCCTTTACAGAGGAGGGCATACGAGTACTGGGGACAAGGTCCCCAAACACCACGCACCGCCCGTTGGTCAAGGTCCAACAGGACAGCGTGGGTCGATTATTGGGGAAAGTGACTTCGCAACTTAGGTGCTAGCACCTATTGGCTCATAGTTACTAACTAGGCTCCCTTCTCGCCCTGCCCGCTCAGCAAGCAATTGCCATCCCCAATCAGGCATCCACTGTAACTCCACCGGTTGCCCTCTATTCATACTCTTTTAACATACCTTTAACAAGCAAGAATTGTAACGTCAGGTAACCTCAAAACCATTACCGCAAACGGGTCACACCAACAATGACTTTCCGAGTTCCAGGGAGCACCCCCTGTTGAATTAACGAAAACAAGGCTATCCCCGCCCCCCCAGCCCCCCCCCCCCCCCCCCCCGGCCGGCCAAGCCGAGTGTGCCGCCGTCCACCGCAATACACACAGGACCGAGGAGGGAGCACGGCCCCCCAGCCACGCAGACCAGGAGAGGGGGGGTCCACATATATACCCCCGGCGGATGATTACTCACCAGAGCGCAGGGGGACAGTGGGAAAAACGAACGGCAGTCATTGGAGGGGGGGAAACAAAAAAAGGGGAGGAAAAAAAAGGGGGGGGCTTAGCACTCCATGTTCCTTCTAGGTGCGCCTCCTCTCCGTTCCCCGACCAACCGGGGCCTCCGGTGAACCCGCTGCGGGAGAGGGGGCGGTAGGTCATCCGTCAACCAATCTGGGACTGGGAAAGGATCCAAGCCCAGAAAGATAAACAGCCCCGGTAGATCCGCTTTACTTCTGAGGACAAACGTGGAGTTGTGTCTGCGTGCTATAAGGTGGAATGGGTGGCCCCACCTTGTTGAGGAGAGGTCGGAGCACGCGCCTCATCTGCTGGGTGCGACGTGACACGTCCGGCAAAATCGTGATTTGCAAGCCCTTCCACTCAAACCTTCCTCTTTCCCAAGCCCGGCGTAGTGTGTCCTCTTTGATGGTGACATGGTCACTGCTGGGGGGGCTGTTGCCAGTAAGGTAAACTTTCTTTTTCATATTTTTTCCAACCCCTAATATACATTGGCACTGGGCAGAGACGGGTGACAGCCTGGTCTTCCAGCTTTAAAGTGGACCAAAGCCCTGGGGCACCCAGGTTCAGGGCGTCCTGCTGTGTGAAACGGGGGCGAGTAGTGCGCTGCATCACCCCGCTCCCTTCGGCTGCGCTGCGGGCCCCACACAGTCATTCAGGGCTGGGCACAGCTGAGAAGGTAGGTGAGTGATGCTTGCAAGACTACCCATTTATTCTAAGCATACAGTACGTCCTGCTCCATATGTTATACTTACACATGGGTAATCCTCCGCCAGATGACGCTGTTCACTGCAGACATGCAAAAACAGGCTCCTCCCGACCCCTTCATATACCCAGGGACCTCCACAAATCCCCAGATTTCTCTGCAGTGCTGACTGCGAAGACATGAAGTATCACTCTCTCGCAGGTGAGCGGGGCTATTACAGCCTGCGGCCCTGTGGGACTATTTCCACCCCTCCTCTGTGTGATATGCCTCCCAGCCTGGGCTGCGCTGGTCGGGTGAAGGTAGGCAGCACCATGTGTGCTTACGGAGCCACGCTCCACCGCAATCCCCCACCATAGGGTAGGCGGTCAAGGCTGATGGTGAGCTTTCAGGGGATGCCCCTCCCGCATCATTGCCCCACGCCCCATGTAGCGGTGGACCCTATGTATCGGGTCACCTTCCTCCCTCGTTCCCCCCTTAGCCAGGGGGAAAAGAAAGGGGGGGTTGTGTGTATGGCGGCCTCAGTGTATCCTTACACGCTTATGGCTTGGCTGTGCTTTACTGGGAACGGGGATCAGAGCCGCGCTCTTACCTTACTGTTAACCGCAGCGCCATTAGTTTCTGCTCGCACCGCACGTACAGCGGCGGCTTGCGGACGCCTCGGCGTCTTTCTTCTTCCTTCCTTCACCTTCTTAGCCTTAGTGACTCTTCCTAGGTTGTGCTGGCTTGAGCGCCTGTCTAATACAGTACCGCCTTGTCACGGCAGACCAGGGTTCATTCCCCAACGGGGAGCCACAGGAGAGCCCGAGTACAGACCTTGGCCGTGCCTGTACAGGCTCCGAGCGCCATTTACAATAGACATTACTGCTTTACTGCCTCTCATTGGCTAGATGCCTTACGAGCTTCGCGCTCGCTGGGGAGGGGCGTGGTTCCGGCTTGGCGCGCTACGCGTCGCGGTCGGCTCAGGCCCGCCCTCCGAGGTTCGCTTGGCGCCATTTCCTTCTCCCTCTGTCTGTAAGAGCCCTCGCGGGTGACTCTTCTTTACTTTCTTTCTCCCATTGCGCATGGCTCTGACATCCTTGTTCCCCCTTATGTCTTTCAGACCGCGGATTTCGGTGGCTTCTCCCGGCCCAGTGTAGCTCCCGGTCGTGACCATAAAAAATTACTCCCACTTCCTCGCGGGTTATTGGGGCATCCAGGGTAGCTTACAGCGTCAATCCCTACTGGCATATTGTGCCGATTAAATCACCATATGGAGGCATCTCAGGATATTGTGAACGGGGTTCCTTTGGGACAAGCCCGGCTGTGTGTAGCTTGTGGGGTCTTACCTAGCAGCGGTGACAATGCACGGGTCTGTGTTTCTTGTGCACAGCAGGCGCTATCGGTGCTTCCCGTCTCCTCTGAGGCTGGGCCTGCACCCCGCCGCACTTCACCTACTCCCCCCAAGCCTGAGTCTAACCCCCAATACCAGTGGGGATTCTCATCCTGATCTGGCCACGAGGCTGGCTAGTGTTAAAAACTTGCTTGCTAAGTCCTTAGCGCGTAAAGCCACCGCCAAGAGGCCGCACTTGAACCCTGAATCATCCCTCTTCCCTATAGAACCTGATGATTTGTTGCATTCCTATGCCCATATCCCCTCGGACGAAGGGGAACTGTTCTCTGACTCAGGGTCTTATGACGATGAGTCTAGGGGTCAGGAAGAGTCTGGCTCCGTGCATTGGTCCTCGGATGATATTGATAGACTGCTGGTTCAGATCTTTGAGGTTCTGTCCCTCTCTCCCCCTGCTGCTGCTCCCTGGCAAAGGGGTGATCTTTTTCATACTGCTAAAGCTCGCTTGGAATTTCCTGAGCAGACCCATTTCAATAGCCTTGTGCTTAAAGAATGGGAACATCCCAGCAGACTTCATGGGGTCCCTAAGAGTGTGGATAGGAAATATCCCTTTCCTGCTGACTTGGTTAAGTGCTGGTCATCGCCGCCTGAGGTCGATGCTCCTATTCTAGGGTTGTCCAACACCTCTATTATGCACTCTCCCGACACTACTACGCTACGGGACTCGAGACCGGCGTGTTGACCAACTGGCATGTCATGCCTTTGCATTTGGGGGAGCGACTCTGCGCCCGGTTTGCGCCTTAGCCATTACGGCGGTAGCGCTCAGGGCCTTGGTTAGGAGTGCTCTCGATGGCACAGATGAGTTGCCTCCTGATACTGCCAATGCTCTGTCCAGCTGTGATGCGTTTGTGAATTTTATCCTGTCCGCATTGGACGATGCTATTAAGATGTGTGCCAGGTCATCTGCCCTGGTGGTTGCTATACACCGTGCGGTCTGGTTGCGCCAGTGGGCCGCAGACAATGCCGCCAAGAAAGCCCTCACGGGGCTTCCATTTAAAGGACTGCGCTTGTTTGGGGATCTATTAGACCTCTTTGCCAAGGGAGGCAAGTTACCCCAGCACAGGCCGCAGACTCAGCCTTTTCGTGGCCAAGGCTCCCTATCAACCCCCTACCGTGGGACCAAACAGGGTAGAGGGGCGTCCTTCGCTGGGGCCCACGCAGATTCCTGGCACAGGAACAGAGGACGCTGTCCAGGTTCCTCCTGGGGAACCAAGGCCAAAGCCCCTCCCAAGGCCCCTCAGGCATGAGGGGGCGCCCTCACCCGTCAGGGTGGGGGGACGTCTACAGCACTTCGAGCACGTCTGGCGGCGCCACGTCTCAGACCGGTGGATTCAGGAGGTAGTTTCCTCCGGCTACAAGATAGAATTTGCTGTACGGCCCCCGACCAGATTCATTGGGTCTCGAATCCCTCAAGACCCTGCCTCAGCTCAGGTCTTGTTGCTGGCCGTACAGGGTCTCATGGATCTAGGGGTCATTTGCAAGGTCCCCCCTGGAGACAGGGGCATGGGGTTCTACTCCAACCTTTTCACAGTACCCAAGAAGGATGGGTCAGTCAGGCCCATTCTGGATTTAAAAATCCTCAACAAATTTGTCAAGAACAGGCACTTTCGCATGGAAACTCTGCGCTCAGCCATTGGCTCACTGCGCCCAGGGGACTTCTTGACGTCAGTAGACATCAAGGATGCTTACCTGCACGTCCCGGTATTTCCAGGACACCAAAGGTTTCTCAGATTTGCACTAAAAGATCAGCATTACCAATTTGTGGCCCTGCCATTCGGCCCAACGTCGGCTCCCAGGGTGTTCACCAAGGTGCTGGCAGGGGTGATGTCCCTGATAAGGCTAAGGGGCATACGCGTGCTGCCCTACCTGGACGATATTCTCATCACCTCTCGGTCTCTGCGGCAGGCAGAGTTGGACACTCGGCTGGTAGTGTCAACCCTGGAGTCCTTCAGCTGGGTTATCAATTACAATTATCAAGTCCTCCCTGTCCCCCCTCCTCGGTGACTCCGTTCCTAGGAATGATTCTGGATATGGTTCAGTCAAGGATATTCCTTCCTCAACAGAAGGTGGAAGCTCTGACAGCGCAGGCCAGGTTCCTGCTTTCGAGCCCACAGTTCTCCATCCGGCAGGGAATGCAGTTGTTGGGCCTGATGGTGGCAAGCTTCGAGGCGGTGCCCTTTGCCCAGTTCCATTTGAGACCTCTGCAGCTTCACCTTCTGTCAGTATGGGACAAGAACCCAGCGTCCTTGGACGGGTTCTGTGTGCTTCCCCCCTCGGTCAGACAGTCCCTTGCGTGGTGGCTGGACCACAGGAACTTGATAGTGGGCAGGTCTTTTCTGACCCCCTCCTGGGAGACGGTCACAACGGATGCCAGTGTGTCAGTTTGGGGGGGATTCTGGATGTCCCTGCGCTTCCAGGGGACGTGGGGTCCTCAGGAGGCCCATTTACCCATCAACATTCTAGAATTACAGGTAGTCAGGTTGGTACTGGAGCGTTTGACCCAACACCTGAGGGGTCTGTCAGTCCAGGTACGCTCAAGACAACAGAACGGCGGTTGCCTACATCAATCATCAGGGAGGGACCCGGAGCAAGGGTGCTCTCCAAGAGGTGTCTCAGATTCTGACATGGGCGGAGGCCAATGTTCAATGCATTCCGGCTGTTTACATTCCGGGGGCGGAGAACCTTCTGGCGGACGCCCTGAGCAGGGGGATGTCCCGTCAGGGGGAGTGGTCCCTCTGCAACGAGGTATTCCAGTCCCTGTGTCACCGTTGGGGACTACCGGATGTGGATCTGTTTGCTTCCCGTCACAATCACAAGCTCCCGGCCTTCGTCTCACTGTCTCAGGATCCTCTGGCCATGGCCACGGATGCCCTGTCCATGTCTTGGAGGGAGTTTCGACTCCTGTATGTGTTTCCACCGTTCCCCCTGCTGGGCAGGGTTCTGCGCAAGATTGCTCTGGAAGGGGTACCTGTGATTCTAGCGGCCCCCAGGTGGCCAAGAAGAGTGTGGTTCGCAGACGTGGTTCAGATGGCAGTAGATCAGTACGATCTGCCAAGGGTGCCAAATCTGCTAACTCAAGGGTCCTTAGCCATCCCAATTTACAAACTCTGGCTTTGACAGCCTGGCTGCTGAAACCTCCATCTTGATGGAGAAGGGTCTGTCTGTCTCTGTGGTGGCTACTATGGTGCAGGCCAGGAAGAAGACTTCTTCTGCTATCTATTATAGAGTATGGCATTCCTACATAACTGGTGTGAGTCCAGGTCTCTTCCCTGTCGGGAATTCTCCGTCCCTAGGGTTCTGGAGTTTTTACAGCATGGTTTGGACTTAGGTCTCAAACTTAGTACTCTGAAGGGTCAGGTTTCTGCCCTGTCTATCTTCTTTCAGAAGACCTTTGCTCAACATCACCTGATTAAGACCTTCTTTAAAACCTATGGTCCCTGTCTGGGATTTGAACTTGGTTTTGTCTGCCTTGCAGGGTGCTCCCTTTGAGCCTATTCAAGATGCTGTTCTCACTCTCAAGGTTGTCTTCTTGGTGGCCATTACTTCGGTTAGGCGTGTGTCGGAACTGGCTGCTCTATCTATTTAGCCTCCGTACTATGAGCGACTCCAGGACAAGGTGGTGTTCCGTTTCAAACCAGATTTTTTTTCCAATCCATTCCATACACTCCTTACTCCTGGGTTTCCTCCTCCTTGCTGATCACATGACTGCAAGAAAGAAAACAGGCGTGGCCCTCCCAGCCCATAAGTAGCAGCTGCCCCTAATCAGATCAGTTTTTCTTTCTTGCAGTGGCAAGATGACTGACTGAAGATTCAGGTAGCTCTCAAGGTTTTGACAGCAAGCGAGGGACTGAACCCTGTCGGCTCTCTGCAGAGCCTTATTCCCACGGATCCCTCAAGACCCAAGTTTATGCCTCCACAGCGTTGGATGTTTTGGGGTCCGTGAAGGTAAAGTGGAAGCGCCGGGGTCTTGGGGTGCTTACAGAGTGCTCTGGGCTGCAGGCTTTTTTGAAAAGTAAGTCAGCCGCAGATTTTTCTCTGGTGTACCTGCTGAGGAATGTTTTTTTTATTTTTTACCCAACCCTTCCTTCTTCCAGGTTTTTTTATCATAAAAAAAAAAAAAAAAAATTTTACAAAAAAATTTTTACAAAAAAAATTTTTTTTTTTTTATGTATGCCTTTAAGGGACGTGGCTGACGTCACGCAAGGGGCAGAGTTTAACCCGGAACCACAAGGCCGTGGATTCAGTTGTCTCTCTCCCTGGGCGAGGAAATCGCATATTGCTAGGTGTGGATATATATATATATATATATATATATATATATATATATATATATATATATATATATATATATATATATATATATATAGCGGCCAGATAGCAGTGCGATTGCGGCGGGGGCCAGTTGGGCCAAGGTGCTGGCCTAGAAATGCCTTGTGATTAGGATGGCTTCAGGGGTTCCGCTGGTTTATTCATATTGCTGCCTCAGGGCAAGCTGATTTTGCCGTTGTTTGCACTAAGCTATGATATATATATATTATGTGTTTGATCATTTCTCTTGTATAGCGGTAAAGAGAAGAGCGGTGGTGGTGAGTGTACATCGCCATTATCTTTTTTTATATCAATTTTTTTTTATTAATTGCATTATCAATTTCATATTTCAGTTAGTATATTTATATTATTTATATTGAAACATAGAAACATCGAAGATTGATGGCAGAAGGAGACCATACGGTTCATCTAGTCTGCCCTTAATGTACTCTTTATCTTAGGATAGATGTGTGCTTATCCCAGGCATGTTTAAATTCAGTGACTGTTGATTTTTCAACTACCTCTGCTGGAATTTTGCTCCAAGCATCTACTACTCTTTCTGTGAAATAATGTTTTCTAATATTGCTCCTGATCTTCCCTCCGACTAGCTTCAGGTTGTGCCCCCTTGTTCTATCATTAAGTGCTATTGTTATTACATTAAGTGTATAACATTAAGTGTTATTATATTTTTATATATATATATATATATATATATATATATATATATATATATATTTTAATTTTTTACTATCTGTATGAATATATTTTATTATTATGATTGTCAGTTTTTATCTTTTTATCAGTTAAAAAAAAAAAAAAAAAAAAAAGGAGATTATTAATGCTCTTTTTTTCTCCTGTTTTATTTTTTAGAATTTGGAAGAAGGATAGAAAAGGGTTGTGGTTCCTCCCGGTCCCTTTTGGGATTGGTTTTAGGCTTAGGGCCTTTTAGGTCTGATTGCCAAATTTAAGAAAAAAAAAAAAACACCATGAAGGAGGCATCAGGGGATAGTGATTCGGGCATCCCACTTGAGCAGGGCAGGCTCTGCCCCTTATGTAAGCAGGATCCCCTGGGTAGTTTCAGCATGGTTTTTTTCCGCTTGCGCCATGAGAATTGGTTAGACCATAATAGAGCGGCGGCTCAGGTCTTTAGTCCAGTTATTCTCAGTGTGCCACACACCCCGCTTCCCCTTTAATTCTTACGATCGGGTTACTCCACCAGCAGGTGGCGGCGTTGCAGGGAGAAGTCTTGAAAACGAGCCCCTTCCGGCCTATATATACCTGGGACCTCCCACTCAATACCAGTTTTTTCTCCCTGCATGAAGCGACAAGACAGAAGAAAGAAGTCTCCTGCTTGCAGGTAGCCGGGGTCAAACCCGGCATCCCCTTTTGGTCTATTTCTGCCCAGTTCTATTGTGTTGTTTATGCCTAGTTAAACGGAAGCCTCCCAGCCCAGGCTGCTGGCTGGGCAAAGGTAGATGGCACTTTAGGTGCCTAGGAGCTTATCTCCTCCGCTCGACCCCACTTGTGGGGCAATGCGGCTATCCGGCATGGTGATCCGGATTTGGGATGCCCCTGTCCCGATGTTCCCTTTAGGTCACCTTCTCCCGCTCGGTCCCTTCTCCCTTCGCTAAATGGGGGGGGGGGGTGCGTGTTGCATGAGGTGCTTTACTTAGTGTTATGTGTGGAAGTGCTTTGGCAGGGCAACGCTGCAGTGGCGGCGCGTGGCTTGGGCTGCTGGGGCCTTTGTTTGTGTTGCACTTTCAAATTTCCCCCCTTTTTTTGCTGTGTCCAGGCCCGCCCTTCACTTCCCCTGTCTCATTAGAGACAGGTGTGCTGAAGCCGGTGGGGGAAGAGGTCCAGTGCGGCTTGAGCTGTGGAGAGATAAACGGTCCCCACCATCGCGCACGTGGGCCCGTCCTTGTACTTTGTTATTGCCTGCCAAGTATAGCGTTTTTTCCTGGGGCACTTCTGCTTATGTATGGGTCAAATGCCTGTGTTTGGGTATGTGTGTGTATGTGTGTGTATATATATATATATATATATATATATATATGTATATATATATATATATATATATATATATATGTGTGTATATATATATATATATATATATATATATATGTGTGTATATATATATATATGTGTGTGTATATATATATATATGTGTATATATATATGTGTATATATATATATATATATATATATATATATATGTGTGTATATATATATATATATATGTGTGTATATATATATATATATATATGTGTGTATATATATATATATATATATATATATATATGTGTATATATATATATATATATATATATATATATGTGTGTATATATATATATATATATATATGTGTATATATATATATATATGTGTATATATATATATATATACAGGTATATACTTATTTTTTATTGATGCACTCTCTGGCTTTGCCTTGAAATAGCATGTGTCATGTATATTTTATTCATGATGTTTAAACTATTCATATATGTTTGCTTTGTTGGTTATGTATGAATGTGGTGCATACTGGTTGGGGGACTGACTGTGGTCTCTTTTCCCCCACAGATTCTGGGATCCCCTCACTGCAGTGGCTCTCCCGGTCTGTTATACCTGGCTAGTCTGAGTCTCTAAATTGGGATTTTCCTAGGCTTAAAAAAAAAAAAAAAAAAATCCTCCCACTTCTGGGACTTTAATTACAAAGGGGCATCCCGGGTTGCTTAATGCGTAAAACCCTGGGTTGTTGCGAATACCACAAATTCACCATATGGAGGCTTCCAACGTTACCGGAAATGGCTCTTCGGGGCTATCCAGGCTGTGTGGGGGTTGTGGGGCTCCGCTTCCAGGCGATGTCATATTATGCTTTCCATGTGCAAGGCAGAACATTGCGCGCCAGTCCGTTGCTCCGGCTTCTGGCTCCTCGCAACTTCCGTCATCTCCTATCCCCCCCAACCTATTCCGGACCCCGTGTGACATTGTCAAAAATGGGCATTTGCATTCCGGGGTGCATGCGTGGTTAGCCAAACTCGAGAAAATAATTTCCGCTTCAGTGGCTCAGAAGGCTACGGCAAAGCGGAAGCACCTTTCTCTGGCAGGGTGAGGTACCTGAATTTTTGGATTGGTCCGATTGTCCCCCTGATGAGGAGGGGGAACTCCTTGAGGAGTCGGATGAGCCTGCAGACCAGCTATTGTTTGACACTGCTGGTGATCAGGCTGTGGGGGTGTCCATTGACACTCCTTCCATTTTGGCTCAAATGTTTAAAGTTTTGGCCTTGGATCCGCCTGCGGGGGTCCCTCTGCCAAAGGGTGAGTTGTTTGACGTACCCCAGCCGCGTTTGGTGTTTCCCAGGCAACAGCACTTTGAGAGGGTTGTCCTTAAGGAATAGGAACAACCCGCGCGCCTGGTTGGAACTCCTCCTAATTGGGATAAGCGTTATCCCTTTCTGGAGGACTTGGTGAAGCTTTGGTCAGTGCCCCCGACATCGATACCCCTGTGTTAGGGCTGACTGGCTCGGCTGCGTTGCACTTTTCTGACACCACTACCATTAAAGATGGTGAGGATCATCGGATTGATCAATTGGCTCGCCATGGTTTTATCAGTGCCGGGTCGACACTACGGCCAATTTGTGCTTCGGCACTTCTTCTTCTGGCAGTTAGATCCATTATTAGGGGTCTGCACGCAGATCTTGATCCCGCTTGTGATATGTTTAGTTCTCTCAAGCAGTGTGAGTCGTTTGTTTCTTTTGTCCTGACCGCTCAGGACGATGCTCTTGCGACGAGTAGCAGGACAGCGGCATTGCTGGTGGCTATTCGTCGGTCTATATGGCTGCGCCAGTGGACGGCGGACCTTAACTCTAAAAGGGCACTTACAGCGCTACCTTTCTTAGGTTTACGCCTTTTTGGCGAGAAATTGGATGCCGTTACCAAGGATGGTAAGTTGCCTCAATTCAAGAAGCCTCGTCGCTCCTTTCGGGGTGCGAGTTCCTTTAGTCCCTCCTTTCGAGGAGCCAGAGCGGGCAGAGGGGCTTCCCTTTCCATTACCGGGGGTGTAGGTTGGTCCCGGGGAAGAGGTCGTGGCCATCCCGGTCAGCAATGAGGGGCTGCCCTCACCCGTGCGGGTGGGGGGACGTTTGCGACACTTCTCCCTGGTTTAAGGCCGCGAGATTCCGGACACATGGATCTGGGAGGGGGTGTCGCCCGGTTACAAACCGGAGTTCGAGTCTCGCCCTCCTTTACAGTTTTTCCTGGAAATGGCGGGCATCCGGCCGGTGCCGCACTTAGAGGTGGGCCTCGTTTTTGCTCCATTCTCTTCGCAGCCCCCAAGAAGGACGGGTCGGTTTGCCCCATCCTGCATCTGAAGTTTTTCAACCTTCCCAGGTCCTCCCTTGCTCAGGCCAGGGTGGTGTCCTTTCTGGGAATGCGGTCGGATTCCGGTCAACACAGGGTGCTTCTCACTCAGTCCAAAATTTGTCTGATTCAGGAGTTGGCTTGGGTCCTTCTTTCCAACCCTCGGCCGTCTGTTCTGGAGCTGAGAGCCTTCCGTCTGGTTCTTGCTCTTTTGTCTCATCAGGGTCTGGGCCTTCTGGTTCAGCTTTGCTTGGACAATCAAACAGTGGTTGCTTACATCAGTCATCAGGAAGGGACTTGCAGTCTGGGTGCCCTCAGAGTGGTGTCCCTGATCCTGACCTGGGCGAAGGCACATGTTCCTTGTCTCTCGGCAGTCTGCAGTCCGCTCCGGTGGGGGACACCGGAGGTGGTCCTGTTTCCGTTTCATCACAATTGCAGATTCCCGATCTTTGTGTCGCTGGCTCTGGCGGCGGAAGCCATATCCCTGAGCTGGGGGGACCCTGGGTTTCTGTACCTGTTTCCTCCGATACCCATGCTAGGCTGGGTGGTATGGAAGCTGGTTCTGGAAAGGGTGTCCGCCATTCTCGTGGCCCCAAGATGGCCAAGACGAGTATGGTGTGCAGACATCGTTTGGCTGACTGAATCAGCTCATTCTGCCTCTTCGGCCCGATCTGCTCACTCAGGGTCGGCTGTCTTACCCCAATTTACCAACGCTGGGTTTGACGGCTTGGCTGCTGAGACCTCCATCTTGAAGGAGGAGGGTCTGTCTGACTCAGTTATTAAAACTCTGATCGCTGCCCGAAAGAGGTCTTCTTCTATCACCTACTATAGGACTTGGAAAACCTATATCGCTTGGTGTGAGGTTAGATCTTTGCCTTGTAGGGTCTTTTCGGTCTTCAGGATTCTGGAGTTTTTACAATCAGGGCTGGACTCTGGTCTTCAGCTGAGAACTCTGAAAGGGCAGGTTTCTGCCTTATCTATCTTTTTTCAGAAGCGTTTTGCGCTTCATCCTTTAGTTAAAACTTTTTTCCAGGGGGTTACGCATGTGCGGCCTCCCTGGAAACCATTACTCCCTGTTTGGGACTTGAATTTGGTTCTTTCTGCTCTTCAGTCTCCTCCCTTTGAGCCTTTGCAAGATATTGCTTTGTCTACCCTGACTCAGAAGATTGTCTTCTTGGTAGCTATCACTTCGGTTCGGCGTGTCTCGGAGTTGGCGGCCTTGTCTATTCAGGCGCCCTACTTAAAGAGGCATCAGGACAAAGTGGTCTTTCGGTTCAAACCGGACTTTCTTCCTAAGGTTGTTTCTGCTTTTCATTTGAATCAGGATATTCTTCCCTCCCTGTGTCCTAAGCCTAAGAATCACAAGGAGAGGGTTTTGCATTGTTTGGATGTAGTACGCTGTGTTAAGTACTATTTGATTATTAAACCATATGTATAAATTCCGCACCACAACATTAAATTAAATAAACATTTTAAAGTCTGTGGCCGTGCGGTGGTGGAAAACTAATCCAATACAGGTGTGACAACAAGTTCTATAGTGGTGAAGCCAGTAATTCACCCCACTTAGCTACACACCATCGCACCTCCTCCACAGCACTTAATAAACAATTCAAATAATCATAATGAATTCATAAATAATTAATTTATTTTATTAAGAATTACCCACATAAATGACATAACAAACAGTTAAAAAAACATTTAAGACAGAATCGTAGCTCTCCCTAGGACATCCAAAATAATCCAAAGTACCCATAACCAAAATCCCTAAAGTGCCCAAGTATAACTCTGTGCAAATATAACATTAATGAATCAATATGTGGCAAGACAAGAAAACAGATCAAAAAACCATGAGAATACAACAAATCAATTAACATACACACATCACCTGAGTGAGCACAATTGTGTTTCAAAGGAATGCCCCAGTCGAGTCACGGTCCCCCCAACGCGTTTCGTGGCCCCCGCTCACAGGCCACTTTATCAAGGTTCGTTGGTGCTGCCCCATTTGTGCCCTTTTTATATGAGACTGTTTTAATCAAGGCGGCGCGCGCTCCCGGGCGCGCAGCGCGACCCCGTCCGGAAGCCGGCTGCTTGTACACAGGTAGCTACGCCCCGCACTCCAATAGGAGTACTTCACGATCCGGTGACATCACAGACCCGCCCCCCAGACCATTCCCCCAGCCAGCCGCACGCATAGATATCTCTAATGACATGCGTATTACGGCTGTAGGGAGAACGGAGGGGACGGAGCTCTTCCTGCCATCAGAACGAGTCTCAATAAATATAAGTATAACTGGCCACAAGCAACAATGTGCTGCAATGTGATACACTATAATGGGGCAGTATCAACTATAAACAATGTATACACATATTATACATTACCTGTTACATAGATACAAAAATATATAAAAAGAATAATTTATTACAAAAAACATCTAAAAACCCCATTTAATTCAATTAACTACATATATATATACAGAATTCTAACTACATATAATCAAATAAACCTAACTATAATCACTTTCTACACATAATATACATAATATGATGGGTCACGTTACTACAAGTCTCCCAAATCAGAGTGTCTCTTCCCAAACATATTATCATTACCTCTTTAAGGCTCACAGGTAAGACCCAGTTTATGGGTTCTTTTTACAGGGGAGAAATTTTAATTGGATTTGAATAACATCAAGAAAAAATATATATATAATAAACAATTAATTCAATAATAATCAATTAAACAAAAATCATTATTATTATTCTTGTCATCATTATTTCTATTTTTATTTATTATTATTTTTGTAGATTATTTTTGTAGATGGTAGGGTGGGATTAAATTAACCAGGAGTATTTATATATCCTTAAAAAAGAAAGATGATAACAAGAATAACAACAACAATAATAAGTTCATCCATTTCACCAAATAAATCTCATTCCTAATTCTAAGGAGTAAATAAATAAATTAATAAATAGGTGAATAACCAAAAATATAACTAATTAAATTCAAACTAAATAAAATGAATTAAATTAAATTAAATTAAGTTAAACAACTAGACACCCTAAATTAATTCCATATTTTAATCCCTAACTAATGGGAAATAATCAAAAATCAATTTTTTATTATTTATTCCTATCGATTATTCATTAATTGTTAGTTATTAACTAATTATTCATCCCTCTATCCTCCATTTTTCAATCTCCCTCCCCCCTATATGAAAGCAGGCAATTATATGATAACAATTTAATATATACAACAATAGATCTATATAAATAAAATAAAATAAAATAAAAAAGTGATAAATAAACATATAATTGTGTAAAAATCCAAAATCCATTAATCCAATTTAAATTTAAATCCCCCGTGAATGATGAAAATAAAAATAAATACTATTTGATTATTACTTCTCCTTTTCGTAAAACTGATGCCTTTTTTTGTTGTGCCCCGTGGGCCTAGGAAGGGTTTGGCTCCGGCCAAATCTTCCATTAGCAAATGGATACGTCAGGCCATTATTGCGGCCTATTCTGCTAAGGGGAAAGTTCCCCCTTTTCGTATCACTGCTCATTCTACTCGCACCGTTGGAGTGTCTTGGGCTTTTCAGCACCAAGCTTCTGTTGAACAAGTTTGTAAGGTTGCTACTTGGTCTTCTGTTCATACTTTTTCTAAGTTTTACAAGGTTGATGTGCGGGACTCAGCGGATGCTGTGTTTGGCCGCAAAGTTCTGCAGACTGCAGTCATTTAAGTTATGCTTCACTTTGCCTTCGGATACCCATCCCTTGTGGACACTGCTTTTGGATGTCCCGATCGTAAGAATTAAAGGGGAAGCGGGGTGTGTGGCACACTGAGAATAATACAATTTTGTGAGTACTCACCTGAAAAATGGATATTGTCAGTGTGCCACACACCCCGCTTCACCCGCCCTTTTTGGTATCCTGGATCCTTTATATGGTGAAGCTTTTCTTTATTTTGAGGTTACCGTTGGATTTCCTGGTACCTTGTCTTTCTGCTTTTTAAATCACTGGTATTGAGTGGGAGGTCCCAGGTATATATAGGCCGGAAGGGGCTCGTTTTCAAGACTTCTCCCTGCAACGTCGCCACCTGCTGGTGGAGTAACCCGATCGTAAGAATTAAAGGGGAAGCGGGGTGTGTGGCACACTGACAATATCCATTTTTCAGGTGAGTACTCACAAAATGGTATTATTACTGGTGTGAGCGCAACGGCTCACCCATCCTTTCCTTCCCCTGGAAGGGGGAAGGCAGCGAGGCGCAGTCAGATGTGGTGCACAGGTTGGATAACCTGGAGAGACCGTTATCCTTGGTTATTCCAAAGAAGGCCAGCTATAAGAGGAGGCATTGCAACCTGTTGCGGAGGAAAGAGATTTATTTGCATCTGTGTGGGTGAGTGGGAGGAAGAAGTGTATATAGATGAGCAGCTCTCAGAAGGCGAGTCACGCTCTGGTGAGGAAGATAGTAACTCTATTTTTTTTTTCTCTTCTGATGAGGACCTCCTCCTCGCAGGCGAAACACAGTGTCTGCTCTTTTCGGTTTTTGAAACTTTGAATATCACTCTCTCCCATATTGTATCTTGTACTCAGAATATCCACTGTCAAATCTGTAAAACTGCGTTTGAAATAGTGTATGTACTGTCTGTAATTGCTACTTTGTAAAGCGCTACGGAAGATGATGGCGCTATATAAATGAATAATAATAATATCACCCCTCCTGAGGCAAAAAGAGGGAAGGATGATCTGTTTAAGCCAGTAAGGCAAAGGCAGGTGTTCCCGGAGCAGCCGCACTTTCCTAAAATGGCGTTAAATGAATGGGAAAATCCTAACAAATTACCGGCTGTTCCTAGGATACTAGGCTCTAGGTATCCCTTTCCGGCGGACATGATTAAGCTTTGGTCTTACCCACCTGAGGTGGATTCTCCAGTAGCAGGCTTGTCTAATACTTCCATCATGCCGTCTGCTACTATGGGATCTTTAAGAGATCCCACGAAG
The DNA here is from genome assembly GCA_027917425.1 of Gastrophryne carolinensis. Classification (NCBI taxonomy): domain Eukaryota; kingdom Metazoa; phylum Chordata; class Amphibia; order Anura; family Microhylidae; genus Gastrophryne; species Gastrophryne carolinensis. The sequence goes on from CM051234.1 coordinate 319,991,208, forward strand.
AGACGAATGGATCAATTGGCCCGCCATGCTTTTGCTATGAAAGGATCCTTTCTACGTCCTGTTTGTGCCATGGCCATTGTGTCCCTGGCTTCAAGCCAGGCCTGTTTTCTTTCTTGGAAGAAGATGAAGAAAAAGTTTAGCCATGGCTAAGTCTCGCAGGCTTATTCAAGAGTCCAAAGATTTTAAGGATTGTTTGGACTTTAACTCGTTCGCTATCACTGCGATGGATGATGCAGTCAGGCTAGCTGCTAGAACTTCTGCTCTGCTTGTGGCCTTGCGCCGTTCCTTATGGCTAAGACAATGGTTGGCGGTTGCCGCCACTAAGAAAGCTCTTATAGGTCTACCTTTTTTAGGGAGCAGATTTTTTTGGAGAAAAAATGGACGGTATGGTGAAGGATGGCAAACTGCCTCAGAGGAAGAGGACGACTCGGCCTTTTCAGAGGACTTCATCATATCGACTCTTTTGGACTGGCAGAGGGGCCTTTCGTCCTTGCTCCCGTAGAGTTTTTTTAGGTAGAGGCAGAGCGCGTAATAGGGCAGGAGGGGCCTGGAGAAGTGGGCCTAATCCTCCAGCCAAGCCCACTCCAGCATGAGGGGGCGCCCTCACCCGAGCGGGTGGGGGGACGGCTTTTGCATTTTGCTCATATCTGGAGGTGCTGCGTAAGGGATCTGTGGATCCAAGAGGAAGTGTCCTCAGGTTACAAAATCAAGTTTGCAGCCAGACCGCCCGCAAGGTTCCTTCGGTCAGGGGCATCCCGGAACCAGTCAAAGTTAGATGCCCTGAAGTCGGCACCTCCTTCAAAAAGGGGTGATTTGTCGAGTACCCCTTCAGGAACAAGGTCAGGGGTTTTATTCCAACCTTTTTACAATCCCCAAAAAGGACGGGTCGATTAGTCCCATTTTAGATCTGAAGGATCTCAACAGATATATCCGCGTGAAGCATTTCCGCATGGAGACGTTGAGGTCAGCTTTAACAGTAGTTCGACCCGGGGATCTTATGACTACCATAGACATAAGGGACGCGTATCTGCATGTGCCAATTTTTGCGGGACATCAAAGATTCCTGAGGTTTGCCCTGGAAGACAAGCATTTCCAGTTTGTGGCTCTCCTGTTCGAGATATCCTCGGCTCCAAGAGTATTCACCAAGGTTTTGGCAGGTCTCATGGCATTTTTCAGGAGCCAGGGGATTTGTATTGTCCCCTATTTGGACGATCTTCTAATATCAGCCGCATCGCAGCAGCAGATCCTGAAGGGCACGCAGACGGTCCGATCGACTCTGGAGGAATTCGGCTGGGTGATCAATTACCCGAAGGAACTTCTTAGGTATGATTCTGGACACTGTCCAAGTCAAAGTGTATCTACCAGGACAGAAGGTGCGACTAATCCAAGATCAGATAGTGCTTCCTGGCTTGCTGGCAGCTGACCATTCGGCTGGGTATGAGGTTGTTAGGCCTGATGGTAGCCTGCTTCGAGGCGGTACCTTTTGCCCAGTTTCACATGAGGCCCCTTCAATGGAATCTGTTGGCAAGCTGGGATCGAGCCCCACAGTCGCTGGATCAAGTCTTTGTTCTAATGCCCTCGGCAAGACATTCTCTTCTGTGGTGGATGGACCCTCTTCACCTGTCTGTAGGCAGATCCTTCTTGACCCCACAGTGGCAGATCGTTGCCATGGATGCCAGTCTCACAGGATGGGGTGGCGTTTGGCAATCTCAGAAAGTCCAGGGTCAGTGGGGGCCGAAAGAGAATCAGCTTCCCATAAATGTATTGGAATCGGGTTTGTGCTTCAGTATCTTACCCCCTGCTTGAAGGGGCAGGCAGTCCAGGTCCAGTCGGACAACCGGACGGCGGTAGCCTATATCAATCATCAGGGGGGTACCCGGAGCAAGGGTGCTCTACTGGAGGTAAGCCGGATTCTGATCTGGGCAGAGGAAAGTGTTCCCTGCATCTCGGCAGTTTACATCCCGGGCATAGAAAAACAGGAGGCCGTTGCTCTGAGCAGGAAGGTCCTACGCCGGGGGGAATGGTCCCTCAGTCAGGTTTTCCAAGCCCTTTGTCGGCGCTGGGGGCGCCCGGAAGTGGATCTCTTTGCGTCCAGACACAATCACAAGCGGCCAAAATTCATGTCCCTGTCAAGGGACCCTCTGGCCATAGCCACGGACGCCCTCTCAGTCCCTTGGACAAGGTTCAAGCTTCTGTATATTTTTCCCCCCGTTTCCGCTTCTGAGACGAGTGCTAAGAAGGATAATTCAGGGAGGAGTACCCACCATTCTAGTAGCTCCGCATTGGCCAAGAAGAAGTTGGTTCTCGGACATAACAAGGATGGCGGTAGACCAATGGCGTCTACCGGTCAAGCCAGATCTTCTCACTCGGGGGCGCTTCGGCACCCGAATTTACAGATGCTGGCTTTGACGGCTTGGCTATTGAGACCGCGGTCCTAGCAGAGAGAGGATTATCAGCTAAGGTCATTCATACCATGATCCAGGGCGGAAGAAGTTGTCTTCCATGATTTATTACAGGGTCTGGCGGTCATTCATATCCTGGTGTGAGGCTAGGAAATGTTCATGCAGAATGTATTCAATTTCCAGAATTCTAGAATTTCTTCAGGATGGCTTAGAAATGGGCCTACGATTAAGTACCATAAAAGGGCAGGTATCGGCCTTATCTATTTTTTTTCCAGAGGTCTATCGCTTGTAATAGACTCATTAAAACTTTTTTTCAGGGAGTCGCTCATGTCCGTCCACCGCGCAAGTCTATATTACCGGTGTGGGACTCCAATGAGCATTTTGACAATTTTTTTAGTGGCAATTACTTCTGTGCGGCGTATTTCGGAGTTAGCCGCCTTATGTATGAAGTCTCCTTATTTTGAGTTACATAGAGACAAGGTCGTTTTTCGTTTTAAGCCTGATTTTTTACCTAAGGTTGTCTCTCCCTTTCACCTTAATCAGGAGGTAATTCTACCCTCCTTATGCCCAGTTCCAGCTAATACTAAGGAAAGGGCACTTCATTCTCTAGACGTGGTTAGAGCCATCAGGTATTATTTGACAGCTACAGATGCCTTCCGCAAGACGGATTTTCTCTTTGTCATTTCAGAAGGACCAAAAAAGGAAAAAAAAAAAAGGGGGGGGGGATTTCCGCCAGCTAAAGCCACTGTCAGTAAGTGGATTAGGCAGGCAGTAGCTAGAGCTTATTCGGCCAAGGGGAAGGAACCCCCTTTTCAGGTCACTAGGGCCATTGGTGCTTCTTGGGCTTTTCAACATCAGGCTTCGGTGGAACAGGTTTGCAAAGCTGCCACCTGGTCTTCGGTGCATACATTCACCAAGTTTTTACAGATGTCATGATTAAGGACCTATTGTCCGAAACGCGTTGGCGTTAGGGCCAATCTTGTACATATTTACGATTTTGTGACCTGTTGGATTATTGATTTTAATGGAAGAAAATTAAAGCAGACGATTTTACAACATTTACGGGCTGGCTCAATATTTCTTACCAAGTTTTTACAAGGTAGATGTTAGAGCCTCAGCTGACGCTGTTGTGGGTCGGAAGATTCTACAGGCAGTAGTGAAGTGAACTTCCTGCCGTTCTGCGTTAGAGGATCCTGCCCGTAGATGGCACTGCTTTTGGAGATCCCAGGAGTAAGGAGTGTATGGAATGGATTGGAAGAAGAAATGCAATTCTGTGAGGTACTCACCTGTAGAATTGTTTTTTTTGGGAATCCATTCCATACACTCCGGCCCACCCGTTCTGGGTCATGGTATCTTCCGATGTTTTTCTGAGGTGTTAATCCATTTTTTGGATTATTAATTCATAGTATTGGAAAAAAAAAGAAAAAAGTAATAGGACTTAATTTTGAGAGCTTTTTTTGGTTGAGTTTGATGTGTAGTAACATGGACTCTTTTTAGGGCCTCCCGGCCTGTCTCTAAATTATTTACTGCTTTTTAAGTAAACTGATCTGATTAGGGGCAGCTGCTACTTATGGACCGGGAGGGCCACGCCTGTTTTCTTTCTTGCAGTCACGTGATCAGCAAGGAGGAGGAAACCCAGGAGTAAGGAGTGTATGGAATGGATTCCCAGAAAAAAAAAATTCTACAGGTGAGTACCTCACAGAATTGCATTTTTCTGCCTAAGGTTGTGTCTGCATTTCATTTGAACCAGGATATTGTTCTTCCTTCTCTGTGTCCCAATCCTAGCAACGACAAGGAGCGGGTTCTGCATTCCTTGGACGTAGTCAGGTGCTTGAAGTATTACCTGGTTGTTACTAAGGCCTTCAGGAAAACTGATGCTCTCTTCGCTGTGCCTTCCGGGCCTAGGAAAGGTTTGGCTCCCGCCAAGTCTACCATCAGCAAATGGATTTGTCAGGCTGTGATTCAAGCCTATTCTACTAAGGGGAGGACTCCCCCTTTCCGTCTTACGGCTCATTCCACTCATGCTATTGGTGCCTCTTGGGCCTTTCAGCAACAGGCCTCTGTTGAACAAGTTTGCAAGGCCGCTACTTGGTCTTCAGTTCACACCTTTTCAAAGTTTTACAAGGTTGATGTTCGGGCCTCAGCTGATGCTGCTTTTGGCCGTAAGGTTTTGCAGGCGGTTGTAGTCTGAGCTACGTGCCGTTGCCTTTGTTGTTGGGGATCCCACCCAACTTTATGGACACTGCTATTGGATGTCCCACGTGTAAGTATTATATATGGAGCAGGACGTACTGTATGCTTAGAATAATACAATTCTGTGAAATACTCACCTGTAGAATTGATATTATACGCATACAGTACGTCCTGCTCCACCCCACCCTGGTTTCACCTTGTTCTGGATCCCCTGTATGGTGATTGTTATCATTGTTATTATTACCAGTTTGGTGGTTGGTTTCTCCTGGCTTCTTTTTCTCACTGCTTTTCAATGCTGGAGATTTGTGGGAGGTCCCTGGGTATATGAAGGGCCGGGAGGAGGCTGTTTTTGCATGTCTGCCGTGAACAGCGCCATCTGGCAGAGGATTACCCACGTGTAAGTATTATATATGGAGCAGGACGTACTGTATCAATTCTACAGGTGAGTATTTCACAGAATTGTATTTTTTAAATCACCACCACCCTAGCACTGAAGTATGGTGGGGGATTTCATAAAAAAAGAAACTTACCTGGCCCGCGATCCAGCACTGCTCCGGCCAGTCCGGCCACTGGGTGTCGCCAGAAGTGCGCGCTCCCGCTGGCCCATTCATGTACTCCTGGCGGCTGGCCTGGCCAATGCAAAGATGGTGGTGATGGTAGTGTCTGATGCTCGCCGCTGCATTGCAGCCCAGATTTTTTTTTTCAAATGTAATCTAACGGGCAGTCTGGCTGGACTGGCCCTTTAAGGATAGGCTGCTTCTTTCTGTTTTTGTGGATGAAATTTTTGATGGTCTTATATTTCTTCTTTAGAACCGGATGGAGGAGAGCAAGGCTCTGTTCAGAACTATAATCACATACCCCTGGTTTCAGAATTCATCTGTAATCTTGTTTCTCAACAAAAAGGACCTCCTTGAAGACAAGATTATGTATTCTCACCTTGTAGACTACTTTCCTGAGTTTGATGGTAAGCCTTCTGTCTGTACTACATCAGCCTACGTAACTGAATAGATCACAGAATCATCCAAAATCTTCTGTCTTTCCCTGACTGTCAGAAACACAAGCCATTCTATAGATGACAAATGTTTTCTTTATGCTAGAAGTTGTTTTTAAAGTGGACCAACACCCAGGATTTTCACTATACTGGGTTTTGGTCCACTTCGGTGGGGTGCCCCGCTGTGTGAAACCCCCCAGAACGCCCAGAAACACTCACCTCACCACGCTCCTACGCGGGCGCTCGTCCAATCAGAGCGCTCAGAGCCGCTGTGGTATGCACGTACAAGCGGGGTCCAACCACAGCGGCTCTGAGCGCTGGAGGCCGCATCTCGTGCTTCCCTCTAACAGAAAGCGCGTCAGCGCCGGCCATTCACAAACGGCCGTCGCGAGACACGGCTGCGGCCCGCGCATGCGCCGTTGGAACGGGGTTAAGGTAAGGTTTCTGGGCTTCCTGGGCTCCCCCCCCCCCCCCCGGGTGTTGGTCCACTTTAAGCAGTTAAACAGGACCAACAGCCTGGCCAAAGGTAGCGGCCATTTTGGAGCTTCTTCTCCCAACTGACATAACTGAAATGCACGATAACAGGAAGCCCAGCAGCACTTCCAGTTTGCAGGTGGCCTGCAAGCCCATGAGCTGCCATCTTGTTTTTAAAATTTATCCCAGCAGGCATTATAAAAAGGTAAATAATTTTTTATGTGCAGCAATCTAAATTGCCCCGGAGAAGGATGCATATGAGCATTTTGTCGTGTTGGTCTGATTTAATTTACTTTTGACTGTTGGTCCGCTTTAAGTGCTTTTGATTTGGGTATAAGAATTTAATTAAAACTGTTTTTCAAATTTGACCGTTATTAGTTGTAATTAGCGTTATTTGATTAATGAAGATGAATAACTTTTCCTATTGCATGGCACAGCCTGCTTCAAGAAGTCCTTACGTATGGGATATTCCGCCACAAGGTGGCGCAGTGTACTGCAGAAGAGTTGTGGCTCCTCCCGGCACCATATAAAAACAGGATCACCAATAGACCTCCCCAGTGTTTCCTCTGCAGTGATACTGTGAAGTTAGAAGATGGCTCTCTATATTGCGCAGGTGAGCGGGGAAACCAAGCCTGCGGCCCTGCAAGTCTATTTCCACCCGCTTCCGGACCCTCTGTGCCTCCCAGCCTCGGCTGACGGATCGGGTGAGGGTAGAGGAGCACTAGGGTCAGGTGCTCAAGGAGCGCTGCTCCAAGCCACAGACCCTGTACCACAAAGGGTAGCCAGCCATAGGCTTTATGGTGTGCCTACTGAGGGATGCGGAGTTCCTGTCCTAGATTCTGAGGGGGTGAGTGTTTTTGGGGACTGTGTTCTGGTCATCTCCTTGTTTCGCCTTGTTTGGTTTCTGGGGTCCCCCCCTACCCTGGCCTGGCTCCTGCCGCAGCCTGCTCGCTCTCCTCTTCCCCACCCCCCCCCCTCCCCGGCGTGTGTTCGGGGGGGGGGGGTGTTGTCGGCGGTGAGGTGTTTTTAACGCTGTGTTTCGCCGCCGCACCGCTTTGTGCTCCGCGGCGGGCGGCGCTATGACTGTCAGGCGTTTTGGGATTGTGATGGCGCCACGTGGGCGCTGCTTTCGCGCTCTTCGGGGGGGGGCGGGTCCGGGGGATGACGCGTATCGCGCCGTCCCACCCCTCGAGGTTCTTCTGTTCTGCCGGCGCCATTTTGAGCCTGCTGCGCGTCTGGGCCCCCTCTCCTTCCCGGGCGGCGGCGGTGATCGTTTCCTGTGTCACTTCCTCCCGTGGTCTGGCGGCTTGGTTATCCTTCGGTCTACTTGGTCCGTGAGTCCCCTTTGGAGGCTTTGTTTCCTTGGGGCATGGGCTGCGGGATGCTTATGTGCATTTTACTTATGTCTTTCAGGCGGGACAACTGTGGGTTGTGGTTTCTCCCGGTTCTGCTCCTTACCCCCTCCTCATCTCCCCCTTACTGGCTCTTCTGGGGGCATCCCTTGGGGGGGGCATCCCGGGTGGCTTTTTATTAGTCCTTACCCTGTGCTGGCCTATTGTGCCTGTGTTAATCACCATATGGAGGTTTCTGGGGATAGCGTGCTCGGGGGTCCTTCAGGGCAATCCCGGCTGTGTGCCATGTGCGGGGCATCCCCTTTGAGTGATAGTGCCGCTGTGTGCGTGCCGTGTGCCCAAGGTATCATTGCGGCCCAGGCTGGGCTGAGCGCTTCCCTTCCCAGTTCTGCGCTCTCTTCGGCATCGCCTACATCCCCCCCCCCCCCGCGCCTGCATTTAGCCCCCAGTGAGGGGGATACTAGCAGGGGGCCACAATCTGATCTGGCACTTCGTGTGGCCAGCATTGAAAGGCAGCTTGCCAGGCCTGTTCCAGGTAAGGCCTCTGGCAAGAAGCGGCATCTGGCTCCCACGCCCTCCCTCTTTGCTGAGGAGGATGAGGAAATTGATGCCCTTGGGGACCGTTACTCCCTAGAGGAGGGGGAGCTTTTCCTGGAGTCTGACTCCTCTGTGGACCAGCAGGAGGGGTACGACAGTGACCCTGGGTCTGCGTCTGGGGAGGATTCATGGCTCCCCGATGACACTGATAGACTGTTGTCTGACATTTTTGAAACCTTGCACATCGCCCCCCCCTGAGGTGGCTAAGAGGAAGCAGGGTGAGCTCTTTCGTCCTGACAAGCAACGTCTGGAGTTCCCTGAGCAGGGTCATTTCTCTAATATGGTGCTCAAGGAGTGGGAACGTCCTAATAGACTGCCTGCGGTGCCCAAAGGGTTGGATAAGAGAGATCCCTTTCCTGTGGACCTGGTCAAGCGATGGTCGTGTCCTCCTGAGGTGGACGCTCCCATTCTAGGGCTGTCCAACACCTCGGTCATGCCTTCCCCTGACACTACTACACTGCGGGACAGCGCGGACCGGCATATGGATCAGCTGGCCTGCCATGCTATTCCAAGTATGTCACACACCCCGCTTCCGCTATTCATGACATATGGGTTATGGTCCAGTAGAGGGCGAACTTCTGCAGAGATGAAAGCAAAAAAGAAGCCTCTCCCGGTCCATAAATACCTGGGACCTCCCACACATTCCCCAGTTCCTTCTCTGCAGGACGGCGAGCAAGTCAGAAGGTGTATGCTGCTCTTCCTTGCAGGTAAGCCGGGCTTACACCCGGCCATGTTTGCCCTATTTCTGCCCAGACTTTTTACATTAAGCCCAATACCAGCCTCCCAGCCTTGGCTGCAGGTCCGGGTGAGGGTAGGCATCACCTTATTAGGTGTTTAGGGAGCCATGCTGCCCCGTGAGACCCCGTACAAGGGGGTAGGCGGTATCCGGGTTGGTGATCCCGGTTTTGGGATGCCCTGTCCCTTATATGTATATATCCCTTACACCCACGGTGTGGGATTCTCCCCCTTCCCTTCTTCCTTTCTTTTCACTCGTTTGTGGTGTGAATGTGTGTGCGCTGTGTTCTTGAGTGCTTCACGTTTACTTGGCACTTTCTGCAATCTGCTGACATTTTGGGGAGCTTCTTCCCCTCAGGCTGCGTTGGGGAGGGGGCTGGGCGATCGCGCGTTGCCGCGGCCCGCCCCCTCCTGTTTAGGCGCTGTTGCGGAGCCCAGCCTCCTGCTGGGAACCGCGTTGCTGGTTGTGGAGGGGGAGGCCAGGCGCGGCGCGCGATCCGCGCTTGCCCACCCCTTCTTCTTTCTCTTTGGATGCTGGCTGGGCCGGACGCCATTTTCTGCTGTTGAGTGAGTGCCCTCCTGGGCCACCCTTGTTACTTGTGGCTTAACCAAGCGCCCCTTCTCCGCATGGGGCAGCGCTGGTCTCCTTCACTGTTGTGTATATATATTTATATGTATATAATATAAGGTGTTTATTTTGTGTGTGCATGTGCTTATGGGCCCACTTCTCTTGTGTCTTTCAGGAGGACTCCCTGTGCCTTGCTAAAAAGGGGTTCTCCCGGTCCTAGGGTCCCTAGCAGTAAATTGGGCACCTACAAATCCTCCCACGTGGGACTTAAAGGGGCATCCTGGGTTGCTTATCAGCGTAATTCCCTCTAGTCATTGTGACTACCTTAAAATCACCATATGGAGGCTCCACAGGATACCGGGCTTGGGCTCCCTTCGGGACAATCCCAGCTATGTGTGGGTTCTGGGGTACCCCTTACGGGGGATAATGTACTAATTTGCATACCATGTGCGCAACAGGCCATAACGCGGCAGACGGGATCCCAGGCTTCTGGGTCAGTGCCGCCCGTCTCATCTCCTACCCCACCCCGCATTGTCTGTACCCCATGTGACACTGTCATTAGTGGGGAGTCGCACTCGGAGGTATGTGCTAGGCTGGCCAATCTCGAGAAAATTATTTCTAGCTCAGTGGGCAGAAAGGCCCCTGCTGAGAAAAGGCATCTGTCACCGGCTACACCGGTAATTGATTTTGATGATTATAACTCCCCTGACTGGGCTGATTATTCCCCGCTTGAGGAGGGGGAATTGTTTGAGGAATCTGAGACTGAGGAACTGCAGTTCTTTGATTCTGATGCCGGGCAGGCGCTGGGGGATGCTGTGGATACTCCCAAGGTCCTTGCCCATCTCTTAGAGGTTCTGGATATTTCCCCACCAGCGGAGGCCCCTCCGAAGGGGGAATTCTTTGGGTTCTCTAAGCCCCGCTTGGAGTTCCCAAATCAGGATCATTTTGACAGCATGATTCTTAGAGAATGGGAGAAGCCGAGTCGGCTTCACGGTGCTCCTCAGGGATGGGATAGGAAGTATCCCTTTCCGGTGGACGCGGTGAAGCGCTGGTCTTCCCCTCCTGAGGTTGATGCGCCCATTTTAGGATTGTCCAACACCTCCGTTGTACATACTCCTGACGCCACTACCCTTAAGGATGGCGAGGACAAGCGCATTGATCAGATGGCATGTCATGCCTTTGCCAGTGTGGGTTCAGCCTTGCGGCCTGTCTGTGCATCGGCACTCATGGCTGTGGCTACCAGGTCTGAGATTAGGGACATGTTAAATGGGTCCCAGCTCAACCCGGCCAGCGTTGAATTCACAGCCCTTAAGAGGTGTGAATTGTTCATGAATTTTGTTTTGTCAGCTATGGACGACACTATTACCATGTGTAGTAGAACTTCGGCTCTGTTGGTGGCCATGTGCCGATCGGTCTGGCTACGCCAGTGGGCGACTGACATTGCGGCCAAGAAATCACTTACAGCTCTGCCCTTCCTGGGATCGCGGCTGTTTGGAGACAAATTGGATTCTGTGGCGAAAGGTGGAAGGCTACCTCAGCGTAAGAAGCAGCGTCATGCCTTTCGGGGGGCAAGCTCCTTCAATCCTTCCTTTCGCGATGCCAGAGCAGGGAGAGGTCTTGCCTACTCTAGCTTCAGGGGTGATTCCTGGAATAGAGGCAGAGGACGTGCCCCTCCAGTCTCTACCTGGGGTTCCAAGCCCAAGCCGTTTGGTTCTGTCACGTCTGACACTTCACCTCCAGGGCTTACCGGTTCAGGTTCGATCAGACAATCGAACTGCGGTAGCTTACATCAATCACCAGGGAGGGACTCGTAGCAGGAGTGCCCTCAGGGAAGTCTCTCTGATTCTAACATGGGCGGAGAGCAGTGTTCCTTGCATCTCGGCAGTGTACATTCCGGGAGTGGAGAACGTGGAGGCGGACTCCCTGAGCAGGGGGTTTTCTCGCCGAGGGGAATGGTCTCTCAACCACAGGGTATTTCTGGCCCTGTGTCACAAGTGGGGGACTCCGGAGGTGGATCTCTTTGCCTCTCGGCACAATCACAAGCTTCCATCCTTTGTATCTCTGTCTCAGGATCCTCGGGCCCTGGCAGTGGATGCCTTGTCCCTTGCCTGGAGAGATCTGGGGTTTCTGTACCTGTTTCCCCCCTTCTCCATGGTAGGCAGGGTAGTGCGCAAGCTGGCTCTAGAGGGGGCACCAGCAATTCTGGTGGCTCCAAGGTGGCCAAGACAGGTTTGGTTCGCAGACATCGTAAGACTGGCGGTAGATCAGTACAGGCTGCCCCTCTTTCCGGATCTGATCTCTCAGGGTCAACTACGTTACCCCAATTTACACTTGCTTTGACGGCGTGGCTGCTGAAACCTTCATCCTGAGGGAGGAAGGTTTGTCTGAGGCGGTTATTCAGACCTTGATTAGAGCTAGGAAGAGGTCTTCCTCTACCATTTACTATAGGACTTGTCGGTCCTATATTGACTGGTGTGAGGCTAGGGCCTTAGCTTGCAGGGTGTTTTCGATTCCTAGGATTTTGGAGTTTCTACAACACGGCCTTGACCTGGGGTTCCAGCTCAGTACTTTGAAGGGTCAGGTTTCTGCCCTGGCTGTCTTTTTTCAAAGGTCCTTTGCTTTGCATCATCTGGTCAAGGCTTTTTTCCAAGGGGTGTTCGGCCCCTTAGAAAGCCTTTTGGTTCCAGTTTGGGACCTAAATTTGGTTCTCTCGGCCCTCCAGGGGCCTCCTTTTGAGCCGGTGCAAGATGTGGCATTTTCTGTGCTTACTCAAAAGGTTGCCTTTTTGGTGGCTATTACCTCTGTTCGGTGTGTCTCTGAGTTGGCGGCTCTGTCTATTCAGGCCCCTTACTTTGAGAGACACCAGGACAAGGTGGTTTTTCGCTTTAAACCAGATTTCCTTCCTAAGGTGGTTTCTGCTTTCCATCTCAATCAGGATGTAGTTCTCCCTTCCTAAGTCCTAAGCCTAGCAATGACAAGGAGAGGATTTTGCACTCTTTGGATGTGGTTCGTTGTGTGAAGTACTATTTGATCGCTACTTCTCCTTGTTCGTGGTGCCCTCCGGGCCCAGGAAAGGTTTGGCGCCTGCCAAATCTACCATTAGTAAATGGATACGTCAGGCCATTGTTGGGGCCTATTTCGCTAAGGGGAGGGTTCCTCCTTTTAAGATCACTGCTCATTCTACTCGTGCTGTTGGGGCTTCCTAGGCCTTTCAGCACCAGGCTTCTGTTGAACAAGTTTGTAAGGCTGCTTTTTGGTCTTCCGTTCATACTTTTTCCAAGTTTTATAAGGTTGATGTGTGGGCCTCAGCGGATGCTGTTTTTGGCCGCAAGGTTCTGCAAGCTGCAGTGGTTTAAATTGGTGCATTTTTTGCTGTATTTGGATCCCCACCCATGACGGACACTGCTATTAGATGTCCCATATGTCATGAATAGTGGAAGCGGGGTGTGTGACATACTTTTATTATTATTATTATTATTATTATTCCAAGTATGTCACACACCCCGCTTCATCCCGCCCTTTGGTATTCTGGATCCTTTTTATGGTGAACCTTTTATTGTTAAGAATGTTTTATTGTCTCTTCCTGGTCCCCTTACTGCTGTCATATACTGGGGAATGTGTGGGAGGTCCCAGGTATTTATGGACCGGGAGGGGCTTCTTTTTTTGCTTTCATCTCTGCAGAAGTTTGCCCTCTACTGGACCATAACCCATATGTCATGAATAGTGGAAGCGGGGTGTGTGACATACTTATAATACCCATTTTACAGGTGATTAATCACAAAATTGTATTTTTACATTTGTGGGGGCTGGGCTGCGCCGCTGTCATTACAGCTATTGCCCTTAAGAAAAAGCTCAAGGGTCTCACTGATGGCGCTATGGCTGGTAGGAGGAGGGAGGATTATAGGGCCCTCTTGCTTTGCTCTGATATTCTAAGTATACAGCACGTCTTGTTCCAGAAGATATTCCTTACACGCCTGGGATATACATCCAGCAGATGGCGCTAACTGCAGACAGAAAAGTGGCTCCTCCCGGCCCCATATATACCAGGGACCTCCCACAAAATCCCCAGTTCTTCTCTGCAGTCCTGGCTGCGATGACTAGAAGATGGCTCTCTACTCGCAGGTGAGCGGGGCTATTTGCCTGCGGCCCTGTAGGACTATTCCCACCCGTTTGCTTTTATTGCCTCCCAGCTCAGGCTGCTTTGGTTTGGGTGAAGGTAGGCTGTCAGGTGCTAAGGAGCGCTGCTCCAACCACAGTCCCCCACCAAAGGATAGGCGGTATAGGCCTATGGTGAGCCTTATGGGATGCCCCTCCCGCACTTTATGCCCCTCGCCCCCTGTCCCCGCAGTTGGCTCCCTTTAGGCTGGCCGTCACTTCCCCTTCGCTCTCCCTTGTAGATCTTGGGTGGGGGGGGCTGCATGTCTTTGCTATATGTTCTGTTTTGTTTTTTTGATCCCTTTTGAATTGATTGCATAGGTTTCTTTTGCCGCCGCCGCACGCTTGTACTACGCTCCGCGGTCGGCGGCGTCCTTGCCTCAGGCGCTGCTGCGCCATCATTGGCTGGCCTTGTCAGGTGGGCGCGTTTTCACGCTTTTCGGGGGGGGCACCCCTCGAGGTATATGCGGGCGCCATTTTAGTTCTCTGCTGCGTGTGCCTGGCATCTCCCTATTGCGGTCCGTAAGTGCCCCTGCGGGCTGATTTATTTTATATTTCTCTGTATTGCATATAGCTTATGGGATCTTTTTGCTTATGTCTTGCAGGCGGGTCAAACTTTGTGGTTTCTCCCAATCCCATACCCTCTATTTAGTGTTAACTCTTATTGGAGGGCTATTATATTCCATTACTCCCACTTCCCTAGCAGGCTTTTGGGGCATCCCGGGTTGCTATTATTAGCGTCAATCCCTATTTGCCTGTTGTGCCGTGATAATCACCATATGGAGGCTTCTCAGGATAATGTGCTCGGGGTTCCTTCGGGACAAGCCGGGCTGTGTGTGGCGTGGGGTGTCCCCTATAAGTGATGATGTCGGGGTGTGTGTACCCTGCGCCCAGCAGACGCTTGCGCTGCAGTCTGGGTTACCTGCGGCTGGGCCTAGTGCTGCGCCCCCTTTGGCTTCGCCTACCCCCCCCCACACTTACATTTGACTCCCAGTGAAGTACATACCAGTGGGGAGTCTCAACCTGATCTGGCTGCCCGGGTAGCCAGCATTGAAAGGCACATTGCCGGGTCTGGTCCGCGTAAGGCTCCTGCTAAGAGGTGGCATCTGGCACCCGGTGTTACCCTCTTTCCTGTGGAAGCTGAGGAGTTTTTTGATATTACTGGATATACCCCCCTGGAAGAATCATCTGAGGATCAGCCTAGGGGTTGTGCTGAGTCTGGGTCTGACCCATGGGCTTCAGATGATACTGACAGACTTTTGGCTCACATTTTTGGAGTGCTCTGTATCTCTCCTCCTGCCGTGGCCCTGCGGCAGCAGGGGGAGCTGTTTCATACTGTTAAGCCACGTTTGGAGTTTCTTGAACAAACTCTCTAATAATCTGATTCTCAAGGAGTAGGAACGGCCTAGCCGGCTTCCTGGTGTACCAAAGAGTTGGGATAAGAGGTATCCCTTTTCTGCTGAGATGGTTAAACGTTGGTCATGTCCTCCAGAGGTGGATGCACCAGTTCTGGGGTTGTCTAACACATCTGTCATTCATTCCCCTGACTCTACTACCCTGAGGGATGGTGAGGACAGGCGCATAGATCAGCTTGCTTGCCATGCCTTTGCCTGTGTTGGGACCGCGCTCCGTCCGGTCTGTGCCTCTGCTATCACGGCTGTTGCTATTAAAAGCCTGCTCAGGGGGCTCTTGGATGGGGCCCCTGATGATACTGGTAGTGAAGAGTATAGAGCTCTTCTGCATTGTGAGGAATTTGTTGCATATGTTCTCTCTGCCTTGGATGATACCATTAGAATGTGCGGCAGGGCATCGGCAAAGGCTTTTATTCCAGTCGTTTCATTGTGCCCAAAAAGGATGGGTCCATCAGACTTATCCTGGATTTAAAGATTCTCAACAAGTTTGTCAGATTCAGACACTTTCACATGGAGACTCTGCGCTCAGCTGTGACTTGTCTACAGAGGTCATGAAATCCCCTGTGCGTAGGAATCAGGGATGCTTACCTTGGCGTACCTATCTTTCCAGGTCTTCAGAGATTCCTCAGGTTCGCTCTGGAGGATAAGCACTACCAATTTGTGGCCTTGCCCTTCGGCCTCACCTCGGCCCCAAGGGTATTCACCAAGGTGCTGGCAGCAGGTGTAATGGCCCTGCTGAGAACTCAGGGCATTCGCATTCTTCCCTACCTGGACGACATGCTTATCGCTTCTCAGTCCTTCCATCAGGCAGAGGTGGACACTCAGCGGGTGGTGTCCACACTGGAATCATTCGGCTGGGTGATCAATCACCCCAAATCTTCCCTGTCTCCTTCCATGGTTAAGTCTTTTCTGGGCATGACTCTGGATTCAGCTCAGGTCAAGATCTTTCTTCCTCAGCAGAAGGTGGAGGTCCTTCAAGAGAAAGTTCAGCTCCTGCTGTCCTGTCCTCATCCATCCATCAGGCAGGGAATGCAGCTGGTGGACCTGATGGTGTCCTGCTTTGAGGCGGTTCCATATTTTCAGTTTCACATGAGGCCTTTTCAGCTTCACCTCTTGTCAGTATGGGATTGGGACCGTGTCCCTGGATCAGGTGTGTGTCTTGTCTCCTCAGGTCAGGCGGTCTTTAGTGTGGTGGCTGGACTCGAGGAACCTGCTGGGGGGCAGGTCCTTTCTGGCCCACTGCTGGGATACTCTCACCATGGATGCCAGTCTGACAGGTTGGGGGGGGATTCTGGGAGTCCCTGAAATTCCAGGGCCAGTGGGGCCCTCAGGAGGCCCATGCCCCTATCAACATTCTGGAATTGAGGGCAATCAGGTTGGTTCTCGCCCACTTAACCCCACACCTGAGGGGTCGGGCTGTTCAGCTCCGCTCGGACAACCAGACGGCATTTGCCCACATCAATCATCAGGGAGGGACCCGGAGCAAGAGGGCTCTCAAGGAAGTGTCCCTGATACTTTCCTGGGCGGAGGAGAATGTTCCCTGCATATCAGCTGTATACATCCTGGGGGTGGAGAATCTGGAGGCAGACTCTCTGTGCAGGGGGACCTCTCGTCTGGGAGAGTGGTCCCTCAGCAGTAGGGTGTTTCGCTCCCTGTGCCACCGCTGGGGTCAGCCGGACGTGGATCTGTTTGCGTCCCGTCACAATCACAAGCTTCCAGTCTTTATCTCTCTGTCCCAAGATCCTCTGGCCTTGGCCACAGATGCCCTGCCAATGTCTTGGACGAGGTTCCAGCTCCTCTATGTGTATCCACCGTTTCCACTGCTGGGCAGGGTGCTGCGCAAGATAGTTCAGGAGGCCCCCTGTTGGCCAAGAAGAGTGTGGTTTGCAGACATTGTGCAGTTGGCAGTAGACCAGTATGCCCTGCCACTGGTTCCAGATCTGCTCACTCAGGGACACCTACGCCACCCCAATTTACAAACGCTGGCTTGCTGGCCTGGCTGTTGAAACCTCCATCTTGATGGAAAAAGGACTGCCTGTCTCGGTGGTGAATACCATGATCAGGGCTAGGAAGAGGTCCTCTTCTTCGATCTAATACAGGGTTTGGCGTACTTACATTGACTGGTGCGAGTCCCACTCGCTTCCCTGTCGTGTGTTTTCTATTCCTAGTTTCTTCAACATGGTTTGGATCTGGGTCTTCAGCTTAGTACTCTGAAAGGCCATGTGTCTGCTTTGGCTATTTTCTTCCAAAGATCCTTTGCTCATCCCCTGGTCAAGACCTTTTTCCAAGGGGTCAGGACATTGTTTTGCCTTCTCTGTGTCCTAATCCTAGTAACGCTAAGGAAAGGGTTTTGCATTCTTTGTACATAGTCAGAACTCTGAAGTTCTATTTGGTGGCTACTGAATCCTTCAGGATGACTGATGCTCTTTTTGTGCTTCCGTCTGGATCTAAGAAGGGTCTGGCTCAGGCTAAGTCCACTGTCAGCAAGTGGATACGTTAGGCTGTGATACAGGCCTGCTCTGCTAATGGGAAGGAGCCTCCCTTCCACCTTACTGTTCATTCTACTCGTGCTATTGGTGCCTCTTGGGCTGTTCAGCACCAAGCTTCTGTTGAACAAGTTTGCAAGGCTGCTACTTTGTCTTCTGTTCATACTTTTTCAAAGTTTTACAAGGTTGATGTTAGGGCCTCAGCTGATGCTGCTTTTGGCCGCAAGGTTCTGCATGCGGCAGTGGTTTTGTACTGTCTGCTGTTACTTTGGGGATCCCACCCTACCTTACGGACACCGCTATTGGATGTCCCAAGTGTAAGGAATATCTTCTGGAACAGGACGTGCTGTATACTTAGAATAATACAATTCTGTGATTACTCACCTGTAGAATTGGTATTATATGTATACAGCACATCCTGTTCCACCCCACCCTTGTTATTATCTTTAGTTACCTCTTTATGGTGATCTTATGTTCAAATTTTCATATAATGGTCATAGTTCTCCCGGTCTCCTCTTAACTGCTTTTCAATACTGGGGATTTTGTGGGAGGTCCCTGGTATATATGGGGCCCGGGAGGAGCCACTTTTCTTTCTCTGCAGTCAGCACCATCTGCTGGATGTATATCCCAAGTGTAAGGAATATCTTCTGGAACAGGACGTGCTGTATACATATAATACCAATTCTACAGGTGAGTAATCACAGAATTGTATTTTTGTTGCCTTTGTCCTTACTGCCATGGATGATGCGGTCCGGCTGGATGGTAGGGCCTCTGCCCTCCTTGGTGGCTATGCGCCGCTCTGTTTGGTTGAGTCAGTGGGCAGCTGACACTGCAGCTAAGAAGGCTCTCACTGGGCTCCCTTTTGCGGGCTACGGCTCTTTGGTGAGCGTCTGGATGTTCTAGCCAAGGATGGTAGGTTACCTCAGCATAGGAAGCAGAGTCGGCCCTTTCGGGGGCCCTTCGCTTCCTTCCCCTCCTTTCGTGCTTCTCTCATGGGGTTCCAAGCCCAAACCCCCTCCCAAGGCCCCTCAGGCATGAGGAGGTGCCCTCGCCCATCCGGCTGGGGGGACGGCTTCGGCTTTTTGCTCACGTCTGGAGGCTCCGCGTCTCAGACCAGTGGATTCAGGAGGCGGTGTCCTCCGGTTACAAGATAGTTTGCAGCCTGGCCGCCCCCAAGATTCCTCAGATCCCGGATGTCTCAAAACCCTATGTCAGCTCAGGGTTTGCGCCTTGCATTTCAACGCCTGGGACTCAGGAGTCGTTTGCCTGGTGCCTTCCCAAGAACAGGGTCAGGGGTACTACTCCAATCTTTTTCACGGTACCCAAAAAGGACGGGTCTTTGAGGCCCATCCTGGACTTGAAGGGTCTCAACAAGTTTGTCAGGTTCATGCACTTTCGCATGGAGACGCTACGCTCAACTGTCAGTACCCTTCGCCCGGGCGACTTCATGACCACCGTGGACATCAAGGATGCCTTTCTTCACGTGACAATCATTCCAGGTCATCAGAGATTCCTGAGGTTCGCTCTAGAGGATCAGCATTACCAGTTTGTGGCTTTACCGTTCGGTATCACCTTGGCACCTCGGGTTCACCAAGGTACTGGCGGGTGTGATGGCTCTGTTGTGGAACCAGGGCATTCGCATCCTCCCTTACCTGGACGACATTCTGATTGCGGCTCAGTCTCTTCATCAGGCATAGAAGGATACTGAGGTGGTGACCTCCACTCTCGAGTCCTTCGGCTGGGTGATCAACTTTCCCAAGTCTTCACTGTCTCCGTCTTTGGTGAGGTCCTTTCTGGGCATGACTCTGGATACTTCTCAGGTCAAGGTATTCTGCCTCAGCAGAAAGTGGAGGGCCTTCAGAAGCAGGCATGGGCTCTGCTCTTCTGTCCCCATCCCTCCATCCGGCAACGGATGCAGTTAGTGGGCCTGATGGTGTCCTGCTTCGAGGCGGTCCCCTTTGCTCAGTTTCACATGAGGCCTTTTCCGTTGCATCTCTTGTCAGTTTGGGTTTGCGACCCTGTGTCCCTGGATCAGGATTTTGCTCTGTCCCCCCTGGCCAGACAGTCCCTCTCATGGTGGCTGGACTCAAGGAACCTTCTAGTGGGCAGGACCTTTCTGCCTCCGTGCTGGGAGACTGTCGCCACAGATGCCAGTCTGACTTGTTGGGGGGGCTATTCTAAGTGTGCCATACACTCCACTTCCTTCTTCATGACATCTGGGTAATCTCCAGTAGAGGGCGAACTTCTGCAAAGATGAATATGCAAAAATGAAAGCCCCTCCCGGTCCATATATACCTTGGACCTCCCACCAATTCCCCAGTTTCTTCTCTGCAGAGAAGGCGACAAGACAGAAGATGAGGACTTCTTTGCTTACAGGTAAGCCGGGCTCGGCCTGGCCTTCTATTATCCCTATTACTGCCAGGACCCTTCTAAATTACCCTGTATTGAGCCTCCCAGCTTAGGCTGCGGGTCCTGGTGAAGGTAGGAGCACCCTATGGGTGCAGCAGGAGCACTGCTCCACCGTGAGACCTCACTATGGGGTAGGCGGTTTCCAGGTTTCTTGGTGATCCTGGTGTGGGATGCCCTGTCCCGTTAGGCTTATGGCCGGCTCCTGGCTGGATTTCCCCCCTTCCGGGTCCCTTATTCCCCTCCGGGGGGGGGGGGCTGGCCTATATTTAGTTTTGGCCGATATTTCATTTTACCCAGCCCTTGTCACTGCGTGTGTGTGTGTGTGCTTGATGTTTACTGGCCTCACGGTCTGACTACAGCCTGGGGGAGCCTCTTCCCCTCAGGCTGCGTTTGGGAAGGGGGCGGCCGGGCTCTCTGCGCGGTAGCCCTGCCCCCTTATTTGGCGCGTTTACAGTGCTCGTTGACTAGGGGTCTGCGCTGCTAGGAGGGGGCGTGGCCTCGGAAAATGCGCGTTCTGCGCTGGCCCGCCCTCCCCCTGCTCTCCCTTCCCAGGCACGAGGCTGCGTGGGGGCCATCTTCCCTTTGCACTCGGGGTGGTAAGGGCCTGATGGCCATCTCTTTAGCTTGTGTGTGTGTGGGGGCCCCTATTTAGCGGGGGCCCCCACTGGTCTCTAACATGTGTGTGTTGTGCCATATTTGCACTGTTTGGCTGTGTGATATATATATATATATATATATATATATATATATTATATTATATTATATTATATTATATTATATTATATTATTTCCATTGTGTGGCTGTAAGATCAAATGCTATTGCATTTTTTACTCTGCTCTTATGTGGCTTATTTTGTGTTACAGGTTTCCCTGTATATGTGCATATTAAGGGGTCCCTAGTTATAAAAATTGTCCACCCAAAAATCCTCCCACCGGGACTTTTAAGGGGCATCCCGGGTTGCTTATGCGTAATTCCCTGCGGTCTTGCGACTGACCACAAAAATTCACCATATGGAGGCTCTGCAGGATACCGGGCCCGGGATCCCTTCGGGACAATCTGGGCCATGTGTGGGGTGCGGGGTATCCCTTTCGGGGGACAATGTGCTGATCTGTATACCATGCGCACAAAAGGCTATAACGCGGCAGTCTGGTACCCAGCCTTCTGGGTCGGCTCCTCCCTCTTCATCGCCTTCCCCTCCCCACCTCATCCGTACCCCAAGTGACAATGGTACCAGTGGGGAGTCGCTTTCTCATGTTTGGGCTCGGTTGGCCAGCATAGAGAAAATGATTGCTAGCACGGTGGACAAGAAGGCCCAGGCTAAAAAGAGACAGTTGTCGTCGGCCCAGCCTTTGTGGGATATTGACGACGAGTCCGCTGATTTGTCCGATTATTCCCCGTTAGAGGAGGGGGAATTGTATCAGGATTCAGAGGCTGACTATGGTCAGTCGGGGAATTCCAATGTCGGGCAGGCGCTGGGGGATGCCGTTGATACGGCCACTGTTTTGTCACATTTATTGGAGGTGTTGGATATTGATGTACCTGAGGCGCCCCCTCTTAAGAAGGGGGTATTTTTTGGGGCCCACAAGCCCCGCCTGGAATTCCCTACCCAGGGTCATTTTGATGCGCTGATACTTAGAGAATGGGAGAGGCCCAGCCGGCTTCCTGGTGTGCCTCAGGGATGGGATAAGAAGTATCCTTTTCCGGTGGAGGCGGTCAAGCGCTGGTCTTCTCCTCCCGAGGTCGACGTTTTAGGTTTGACCAACTCTTCTGTGAACACCCCTGACGCCACCTCCCTTAAGGATGGCGAGGATAAGAGCCTTGATCAAATGGCGTGCCGCGCATTTGCCAACGTGGGCTCGGCCCTGCGGCCTGTTAGTGCATCTGCCCTGGTGTCTCTTGCTACCAGGTCTCTTATCAGGGACTGGTTGAATAACGCTCAGCTTGATCCAGATGGCGCAGAGTTCGCTATACTTAAAGAAGTGCGAATTGTTCATGGATTTTGTCATGGCTGCGATGGAAGACTCCATTGTCGTGTGTAGTAGGACGTCAGCCTTACTGGTGGCAATGCGCAGACTGGTCTGGCTCCGTCAGTGGTCAGTGGACGTTGGAGCCAAGAAGTCGCTCACAGCTCTCCCCTTCTTGGGTGCGCGGCTGTTTGGCGATAAATTGGATGCTGTTGCTAAAGGAGGTAAGTTACCTCAGCGGAGGAAACAGCGCTGTCCCTTTCGGGGGGCGGGCTCGTTCACTCCTTCCTTTCGAGGGGCCAGAGCGTCTAGGGTTCTGGCCTTCTCAGGTGTCAGGGGCTCGTCCTGGAACAGAGGCAGAGGTCGGGCACGTCCCGTGGCTGCCTGGCTTCCCAAGCCTGCCGTTAAACCGGTTCAGCAATGAAGGGGCGCCCTCACCCGCAAGGGTGGGGGGACGGCTGCGGCTTTTCTTCCAGGTCTGGGCCCGGGAGGTCACAGACAATTGGATCTTGGAAGTGGTCTCCTCCGGGTACAAACTGGAGTTCGGGTACTGCCCGCCCCCAAGCTTCTTAAGGTCTCGGGTGCCCTCGGACCCTCAGGCTGCACAGGGGCTCCTGTTAAAAGTAAAAAACCTTCTGGACATGGGGGTTATATGCCCGGTGCCTCCGTTAGAAAGAGGCAGGGGTTACTACTCCAACCTTTTCACGGTTTCCAAAAAGGAGGGTTCGGTGAGACCCATTCTAGATCTCCAGGTTCTCAACAGGTTTATCAGAGCCAAGAAGTTCCACATGGAGACTCTGCGCTCGGCTATCAATTCCCTTCGCCAAGGGGATTTTATGACATCCATAGACATCAAGGATGTGTATCTGCATGTTCCGATTTTTCAGGCACATCAGAGATTCCTCCGGTTTGCGGTGGAGGATCAACATTATCAATTTGTAGCTCTTCCCTTCGGTCTGACCTCCGCACCAAGGGACTTCATCAAGGTTTTGGCGGGTGTAATGGCTCTGCTCAGATCTCAGGGCATTCGCATTGTACCTTATCTGGACGATCTGTTGATTTCAAGTTCTTCCCTTCAGCAGGCGGAACTGGACACCCACCAGGTGGTGTCGACCCTGGAGAGGTTCGGGTGGGTGAACCACCAAGTCTTCTCTCTCCCCGTCTCGAGTGATTTCATTTCTGGGCATGAATCTGGATACCAGTCGGGCCAGAGTGTTTCTGCCCCAGGCCAAAGTGCAGGGGATTCAGGGCCTGATCCGTCTTCTTCTGGCCGGTCCTTGTCCCTCTATCCGACAGGGGATGAAACTGGTGGGTCTGATGGTGTCCTCCTTCGAGGCGGTGCCGTTTGCACAGTTTCACATGAGATCTCTTCAAATTCTCCTATTGACGTATTGGGACAGGAGCCCACAGTCATTGGATCAACCTTTCAGGATGTCTCCCAGGGTTCGGCAGTCCTTTCGGTGGTGGCTGGACTCGAGCAATCTGGTGAAGGGCAGATCCTTTCTGGTCCCTTGTTGGGAGACGGTTACCACGGATGCCAGCCTGTCGGGCTGGGGAGGTTATTGGAAGAGTCATCAGATCAGCGGGGTGTGGGGTCCCCAGGAGGCTCACACCCCCATCAATGTATTGGAGCTCAGAGCCATTCGACTGGTTCTTGCTCGGCTGACCACACAGTTACGGGGTCTTCCGGTTCATGGTTGTTCGGACAACCGAACGGCAGTGGCTTACATAAATCACCTAGGAGGGACTCGCAGCAGGAGTGCCCTCAGGGAAGTCTCTCTGATCCTGCACTGGGCGGAGAGCAATGTTCCTTGCCTTTCGGCAGTCTACATTCCGGGAGTGGAGAATACGGAGGCGGATTCCCTGAGCAGGGGATCCTCTCGCCACGGAGAGTGGTCTCTCACCCCCGAGGTTTTTCTGGATCTTTGCCGCAAGTGGGGGACTCCGGAGGTGGATCGCTTTGCCTCGAAGCACAATCACAAACTTCCGGCCTTTGTGTCTCTTTCCCAGGATCCCCTGGCTTTGGCAGTGGATGCCTTGTCACTGGCTTGGAAGGACCTGAGTTTTCTGTACCTGTTTCCACCTGTCTCCATGCTGGGCAAGGTAGTTCGCAAACTGGTTCTAGAAGGGGCACCAGCGGTTCTAGTGACTCCAAGGTGGCCAAGAAGGGTTTGGTACGCAGACGTTGTAAGGATGGCCGTGGACCAGTACCGGCTTCACTTGCTGCCGGACCTGCTATCTCAGGGTCATCTACTTTACCCCAATTTACAAACTCTGGCTTTGACGGCTTGGCTGCTGAAACCTTCATCTTGAAAGAGGAAGGTTTGTCTGAGGCTGTTGTTCGGACCCTGATTAGGGCTAGGAAGCGGTCCTCTTCGGGCATTTACTATAGGACTTGGAGGTCCTATATTGATTGGTGTGAGGCTAGGGCCTTACCTTGCAGGGTTTTTTCTACCCAGGATCTTGGAGTTTCTTCAGCATAATCTGGATCTTGGGTTCCAGCTTAGTACATTGAAAGGACAGGTTTCTGCTCTGTCTGTTTTCTTCCAGAGGTCTATTCTTGGTGTGCCACACACCCCGCTTCACTTCTTGAATATTCATCCATTATTGGGTTAATCCACCGCAGGCGACGTAGTGCAGAGAGGAAGTCTTGTAACGAGCCCCCTTCCGACCTATATAAAACTGGTACCTCCCCTCAATCACCAGTATTTTTTCTCTGCTTGCTGACAAGTCAGAAGATGGAAGTCTCCTGCTTACAGGTAGGCCGGGGTATTCTTACCCCGCCACCCCCCTTTTGGTCTATTTCTGCCCGGTTTGAGTTTGTATACCTTTATGGTGAAATGGAAGCCTCCCAGCCTTGGCTGCTCACCGGGCAAATGGTAGATGGCACTTTAAGTGCCTAGGAGCTTATCTCCTACCGCTCGACCTCATGCGTGGGGCAATGCGGCTAACCGGCATGGTGATCCGGAAATGGGATGCCCCTATCCCGAGGGTCCCCGTAGCTTCTTACTCTCCCGTTACGGTCCCTTCTCCCTTCACTATCGGGGGAGGGGGGTGTGAGGGTGTGCTTTTAGTATGTGTGTTTCACTTATATCACTGCATGTTAACATATATGTCATGTTTATACATTCACTGTAGCATGTGTATATTTTGGGTCTGCTTTAAGGGCAGGCTGCGCTGGGTAAAGGCTGGCCACTTCTCTGGCAGTTTGTTGCTTTGTGGCCCCCTCCCCCCTCTCCCCTCCCCTCTCCTCGCCTGGCATTCATTTAGCATTATACAGCACCATGCGTTTTTTTCCCTCCCCCCTCCGCCGCCTGGGCGCACGTGCTGTGGCCCAGCTGTAAGTGTTTCCAGCTGATCGGGGGGTGGGTCCCGCTGACGCGGCGCCGACGTCATGCGGCGTCATGCGGCGTCTGCGGCGGGCCCAGCGTCCTTGCTTCCTTCAAAACACAGGGAGTCACGTGGGCGCACGGCCGCACTTTGTCTTCATGTCTGCTCATGACTGCTGGCTGCAGGTTACCGGCTGATTGCTGTCCAGGTAAGCGGCCCCTCCCGTTGGGGCCGTTAAATGGGGAATACATTTTAAACAATACAGTGAGCAGTCACTGTTATTAAGGGGGCGTCATTTAAGGGCACTTGGTGCCATACTTATATGTTATACACATGTGAAGGATCTGATGGTTGTTTCTTTGCCTTGCAGATCCTGGGATCCCTGCTTATGTGGCCCTCCGGCTCTGTGCCTGGCTAATTATTGGGATTGCTTTGAATGTTTATATACATAGACTATATATAAATATATATATATAGTTCTATTAAAGGGGACCTAAACTTAAAAAAAAAAAAAAAAAATGTATATAAAAATCCTCCCTTCCGGGACATTACTAAATAAAGGGGGCATCCCGGGTCGACTTATGCCTTAAAAGTCCCATTATTGCGAATACCATAAATCACCATATGGAGGCTTCCGTAGATTCCGGAAACGGTTCTGCTGTGCCGTTTGGGGGGTGCGTAGGTTGTGGGGTTCCACTCCCAGCTGATGATATCTTTATTTGCATCCCTTGTGCAAAACAGACTATTGCGCGCCAGTCCGTTGCTTCGGCTGCGGGGCCATCACATCCTTCATCATCTCCTACCTCTCCCTCCCTATTCCGGACCCCGCATGACACTGTCAAAAGTGGGGATTCGCATTCCGAGGCGGCAGCACAGCCCTGCCCCCGGAAAATGATGCCTGTTAAAGCAGCGTTGAAGGCCGCTGAAAAACGAAGCCACCTGACTCCGGTACCTTCGGCTCCACAGGACCAGTTTTGTGAACCTGTGGAATGGTCCGATGGATCCCCTGACGAGGATAAACTCCCGTCGGAGTCAGATGAGCCGACAGGTCAGCATGTGGCTGATGAGATCGGCGATTGGTCAGAGGGGATTGTTTTTGACACCCCCTCCATTCTGGCTCAAATGTTTAAGATTTTGAGTTTAGATACGCCTGAGGCGGCCGCCCCGCCAAAGGGTCAGTTGTTTAGAGCCTCAGCCGAGTTTGGTTTTTCCCAGACAGCACCACTTTGAGAGGGTGGTTCTTAAGGAATGGGAACATCCCACACGGTTATCTGGAATTCCTTCCAGTTGGGAAAAGCGTTATCCTTTTCCACCAGAATTGGTGAAGCTTTGGTCTGTCCCTCCATACGTCGATACCCCTGTACTAGGACTCTCCAGCTCGGCTATGGTACAATCTGCTGAGACCACTGTCCCCAAAGATGGGGAAGATCGTAGGATTGACCAATACGCTCGACATGGTTTTATCTATTCCGGGTCAGCATTGCGCCCGGTATGTGCTTCAGCCCTTCTTCTATTGGCAATTAAGTCCCTAATTCAGGGGCTATATGAGGATCTTGATCCCGCTTGCAAACAGTTCACTGCACTTAAGCAGTGTGAATCTTTTGTGGCTTATGTCCTGGCCGCTCAGGACGATGCGCTGACTATGAGTAGCAAGGCGGCAGCTATGCTGGTGGCTATTCGCAGGTCAGTATGGCTACGTCAGTGGTCAGCAGACACGGCTTCCATAAAAGTACTCACAGCTCTCCCCTTTTTGGGGTTGCGTCTGTTTGGGGAGAAAATTGATTCAGTCGCAAAAGGTGGTAAGATGCCACAACGCAAAAGGCCTCGTGGTCCCTTCAGGGGGACAAGTTCCGGTAGGCCTTCCTTTCAAAGGTTCAGAGCGGGCAAAGGTACGTCCTTTCCTGCTACCAGTGGCGCAGGTTGGACTCGGGGGAGGGGTCGTGGCCGGCCCACTCAGTCCTGGGGCACCAAGCCCAAACCTGCTGATAAGCTCACTCAGCAATGAGGGGCTGCCCTCACCCGTGCGGGTGGGGGGACTATTGCGACACTTCTACCATTGGAACCATGTGGTTCTAGGCAGATGGATCCAGGAGGTAGTGTCACCAGGTCACAACCTGGAATTCGAGTTTCACCCTCCCTCACTGTCCATTCAGGGGTCGGTTCATCCCGGCCTGAACTCTCATCAAGACGGAGTGTGTCTTTCTTTTGCCCAAATTCACACAAGAATGCTGCAGCTATTTCTGCTAGCGTGTTGGGACTAGCAACCTCTGTTGTTGGATCAGTCCTTCCAGTTGTCCTCCCGTGTACGGCAGTCCCTCCTGTGGTGATTGGTCTCGACCAATCTTGTATAGGGCAGGTCTTTCCTGACCCCCCCTTGGAAAGGTGTCACTACGGACACCAGTCTGTCGGGATGGGACAGATTCTGGAAGGAGCTGCGGTTTCAGGGGCAGTGGAGGCCCCACTTACCCATCAGTATTCTGAATCCGAGAACCCTTTGTCAGGTGTTTGCTCTCCTGACTCAGTACGTTCTGGGCCTTCGGGTCCAGATGTGTTCAGACAATCGATCAGCGGTTGCTTACGTCGGTCTTCAGGGAAGGACGCGCAGTCTGAGTACTCTCAGAGAAATGTCCCTGATCCGGACATGGGCAGTGTTCCATGTTCCCTGTCTCTCGGCGGTTTACATTCCAGAGGTGATGGAACAGGTAGCGGACCGGTTGAGCAAGTGCTCTCCCCGTCTGGAAGAATAAGCTCTCCATCCTCGGGTGGTTCATTTATTGTGTCTCCAATGGGAGACTCCGGAGGTGGACCTGTTGGCCCCTCATCACTATCACAGGCTCCCGAGCTTCGTGTTACTCTCCCGGGATCCTCTGGCTCTGACAGTGGACGTCATGTCCCTGAACTGGGGAGCTCTGGGATTTCTATACCTGTTTCCTCCGTTGCCCTTGCTGGGCAGAGTTCTTCAGAAGTTGGCTCTGGAAAGGGTGTACGCCGTTCTCATGGCCCCAAAGTGGCCAAGACGAATAAGGTTCGCAGACATCGTTCGGCTGGCAGTGGACCAGTTCGTTCTGCCTCTTCGGCCCGATCTGCTCACTCAGGGTCAATTGTGTTACCCCAATTTACCAGCGCTGGGTTTGATGGCCTGGCTGCTGAAACCTCCATCCTGAAGGAGGAGGGTCTTTCTGATTCAGTCATTAAGACTCTGATCAGTGCCCGGAAGAAGTCTTCTTCCATCACCTACTATAGGACTTGGAAAGCCTATATCACTTGGTGTGAGATAAGATCTTTTCCTTGTAGGGTCCTTTCTGTCCCCAGGATTCTGGAGTTTTTACAATCAGGGCTGGACTCTGGTCTCCAGCTAAGTACGTTGAAAGGGCAGGTCTCTGCCTTATCTGTCTTTTTTCAGAAGCGTGTTGCGCTTAAACCTTTAGTTAAAACTTTTTTTCCAGGGGGTTACGCATGTGCGGCCTCCCAGGAAACCATTACTCCCTGTTTGGGATTTGAATTTGGTTCCTTCAGCTCTTCAGGCTCCTCCTTTTGAGCCTTTGCAAGATATTGCTTTGTCTACCCTGACTCAGAAGATTGTCTTCTTGGTAGCGATCACTTCTGTCCGGCGTGTCTCAGAATTGGCGGCCTTAACTATCCAGGCGCCTTACTTCGAGAGGCATCAGGATAAAGTGGTCTTTCGGTTCAAGCCAGACTTTCTTCCTAAGGTTGTTTCTGCTTTTCATTTGAACCAAGATATTGTTCTTCCCTCCTTGTGTCCTAATCCTAAGAATAACAAAGAGAAGGTTTTGCATTGTTTGGATGTAGTACGCTGTGTTAAGTACTACTTGATTATCACGTCTCCTTTCCGTAGGACGGATTCCTTTTTTGTTGTGCCCCATGGGCCTAAGAAGGGTTTGGCACCAGCCAAATCTGCCATTAGCAAGTGGATACGTCAGGCCATTACTGCGGCCTATTCTGCTAAGGGAAGAGTTCCCCCTTTTCGTATCACTGCTCATTCTACTCGCGCCGTTGGGGCGTCTTGGGCATTTCAGCACCAAGCTTCTGTTGAACAGGTTTGTAAGGCCGCCACTTGGTCTTCTGTTCACACTTTTTCTAAGTTTTACAAAGTTGATGTGCGGGCCTCAGCGGATGCTGTTTTTGGCCGCAAAGTTCTGCAGACTGCAGTCATTTAAGTTATGCTTCACCTGGCCTTGAGATGCCCTTCCCTTGTGGACACTGCTTTTGGATGTCCCAATAATGGATGAATATTCAAGAAGTGAAGCGGGGTGTGTGGCACACCAAGAATAATACCATTTTGTGAGTACTCACCTGAAAAATGGATATTGTTGGTGTGCCACACACCCCGCTTCACACCCGCCCTTTTCGGTATTACCGACGCATTTATATGGTGAAGCCCTTTTTTATTTATATCAAAATTGATTTTGGAGGTTATCGGTGGAATACTGGTACCTTGTCTTTCTGCTTTTTAAATATACTGGTGATTGAGGGGAGGTACCAGGTATATATAGGCCGGAAGGGGGCTCGTTACAAGACTTCCTGTCTGCACTACGTCACCTGCGGTGGATTAACCCAATAATGGATGAATATTCAAGAAGTGAAGCGGGGTGTGTGGCACACCAACAATATCCATTTTTCAGGTGAGTACTCACAAAATGGTATTTTTGCTTTACACCCGCTGGTTAAGACCTTTTTCCAAGGGGTGGCGCATGTGCGGCCCCCTCGGAAGGCTGTAGTTCCTGTTTGGGATTTGAATTTGGTTCTTTCGGCTCTGCAGGGTCCTCCTGTTGAGCCGCTACAGGATATTGCTCTTTCGGTTCTCACTCAGGTTGCCTTCTTGGTGGCTATTACCTCTGTTTTGCGGGTCTTTGACGCCTTTTTCGTGGTGCCCTGCGGGCCGAGGAAAGGTTTGGCGCCTGCTAAATCTACGATTAGCAAATGGATTAGTCAGGCCATTGTTGGGGCCTATTCTGCTAAGGGGAGGACTCCCCCTTTTAGGGTCACTGCGCACTTTACTCGTGCTGTTGGTGCATCCTGGGCTTTTCAGCACCAGGCTTCTGTTGAACAAGTTTGTAAGGCTGCTACTTGGTCTTCCATTCATACCTTTTCCAAGTTTTACAAGGTTGATGTGCGGGCTTCAGCGGATGCTGTTCTTGGCCGCAAGGTTCTGCAAGCTGCAGTGGTTTGAGTTGGTACATTCTTTACTGTTTCTGGTTCCCACCCATGACGGACACTATTGGATGTCCCAGATGTCAGGAAGTGGAGTGTATGGCACACTTAGAATAATACCGTTTTGTGAGTACTCACCTTTAAAACAGGTATTATGAGTGTGCCATACACTCCACTTCACCCCACCCTTGTTTGTTTCAGGTATTCTGGGGCTTTTATATGGTGAACCATTGGTTTTGATTGTTACGGTTATATTTGGTTCTTCCTGGTCCCTTTACTGCTTTTATACACTGGGGAATTTGGTGGGAGGTCCCAAGTATATATAGACCGGGAGGGGCTTTCTTTTTTGCATATTCATCTCTGCAGAAGTTCGCCCTCTACTGGAGATTACCAGTGTATGGCACACTCCTAATACCCGTTTTAAAGGTAAGTACTCACAAAACGGTATTTTTGGAAGTCTCTGAAGTTCCAGGGTCGCTGGGGCCCCCAGGAGGCCCATGCTCCCATCAATGTCCTGGAAATGAGGGTGATCAGGAGGGTGATCAGGTTGGTTCTTTCTCAGCTGACCACGTACCTTCGGGTCGGGCTGTTCAGATCCGCTCGGACAACCAGACAGCGGTTGCCTACATCAATCATCAGGGAGGGACTCGGAGCAAGCGTGCCCTCAAGGAAGTGTCCCTGATACTGTCTTGGGTGGAAGAGAATGTCCCTTGCATATCGGCGGTCTACATTCCGGGGGTGGAGAACCAGGAGGCAGACTCCCTGAGCAGGGGGACGTCTCAGCTGGGGGAATGGTCTCTCAGCAACAAGGTATTTCACTCCCTGTGTCACCGCTGTGGTTAGCCGGATGTGGACCTGTTGGCGTCCCGTCACAATCACAAGATTCCAAGATTTGTCTACCTGTCGCAGGATCCTCTGGCCTTCGCCACGAATGCGCTAGCGAATCCTTGGACGGAGTTCCTGCTCCTCTGTGTTCCCTCCCTTTCCTCTGCTGGGCAGGGTGCAAGATAGCCCAGGAACGGGTTCCAGCCATTCTGGTGGCCCCCTGTTGGCCAAGGAGGGTGTGGTTCGCAGACGTCGTGCAGTTGGCAGTAGATCGGTACGTTTTGCCCAAGGATCCAGATCTTCTCACTCAGGGACAGCTGTGCCATCCCAATTTACAAAGTCTGGCTTTGACAGCTTGGCTGCTGAAACCTCCATCTTGACGGATAAGGGGTTGCCGGCCTCTGTTGTTGATACTATGATTCGGGCTAGGAAGTCCTCATTCTTTATCTAAAACAGGGTCTGGCATGCTTACATTGCCTGGTGTGAGTCCAAGTCTCTTCCTTGTCAGATGTTTTCTGTCCCCAGGATTCTGGAATTTTTACAACATAGTTTGGATTCGGGCCTTCAACTTAATACCCTCAAGGGACAGGTGTCAGCTCTGGCAATATTTTTCCAAAGATCCTTTGCCAATCACCGGCTGGTTAAGACCTTTTTCCAGGGAGTTACTCATGTGCGTCCTCCATGTAAACATGTGCTTGGGACTTGAATCTGGTGTTGTCTGCTCTGCAGGGTCCTCCCTTTGAGCCTATCCGTGGGGCGGCGTTACCCATTCTGACTCTTAAGGTGGCCTTTTTGGTGGCTATTACTTCAGTCAGGCGAGTCTCTGAGCTGGCGGCGCTTTCCATTGAACCTCCTCCTTATTTTGAGCGGCATCAGGATAAGGTGGTGTTTAGGCTTAAGCCGGATTTCTTGCCCAAGGTTGTGTCTGCTTTTCATCTCAATCAGGACATTGTCTTACTTTCCTTGTGTCCTAACCCTACTAATTCCAAGGAACGGACCCTGTATTCTCTGGATGTTGTCAGGGCTCTGAAGTTTTACTTGGTTGCTACTGAGTCTTTCAGGTAATCTGATGCTCTTTTTGTTCTTCCTGCGGGACCTAGGAAGGGCTTGCCTCCGACTAAATCTACTATCAGCAAGTGGATTTGCCAGGCGGTGGTACAGGCCTATTCTGCTAAAGGGAAGGTTCCTCCTTTCCGGGTTACTGCTCATTCCACTCGTGCTATTGGGGCTTCTTGGGCCTTTCAGCACCAGGCTTCTGTTGAACAAGTTTGTAAGGCCGCGACTTGGTCTTCTGTTCATACCTTTTCCAAGTTTTACAAGGTTGATGTTAAGGCCTCAGCTGATGCTGCCTTTGGTCGCAAAGTACTTCAGGCGGTGGTGGTTTTAACTGCCTGCTGCTACTTTTTGGGGATCCCACCCTACCTTACGGACACTGCTATTGGATGTCCCATACGTAAGGACTTCTTGAAGCAGGCCATGCCATGCAATAGGAAAAATACAATTCTGTGAGTACTCGCCTGTAGAATTTTACTATGCATGGCACGGCCTGCTTCACCCCACCCTTGTTATCGTTATTCTTGGTTGCCTCTTTATGGTGATTGTTCCAAGTTAGTTGGGGTTGTTACCTTTTTTGACTTTTTTTGCTTTTATTATCTCCCGGTTTCTTGTATAACTGCTTGTCAAGACTGGGGAGGTCTATTGGTGATCCTGTTTTTATATGGTGCAGGGAGGAGCCACAACTCTTCAGTACACTGCGCCACCTTGTGGCGGAATATCCCATACGTAAGGACCTCTTGAAGCAGACCGCGCCATGCATAGTAAAAACAATTCTACAGGTGAGTACTCACAGGATTCTTTTTTTTTTTTTTTTTTTTTTTTTTTTTTTAACTTTTCTTTCCCTACTACTGGTTGTAGTGTAAAAAATGTATTGTGTGTAACCAGGGACAGTCTAGGCTACAAAAAGGGCACATTCCTGTAACCCTACAGACACGATCCAACCAAGACTTGTGGGCTACTTTCCTCTGGTTTCAGTGCTGTTGTTGCTGACTGGTTACTTCATCTCTGGCCCGGTGCATCCCTCATTGAGTGGCCATGCTATATGTCCCTGCTGCCAGTCAACTAGCAAGCCTGTCAGAGTCATCGAGTACCCGGATCTCGGCTGAAAGCAGGTTACTATTCCCGTGTCTTCCTGGTTCTGAAACCCTGGGTACTTTCAGAATGATCCTCAACATGAAGTCCCTGAATCACTTCTTTGTTTACAAAATGCAGGGGACTTCATGGTGAACATAGATTTACAGGACGTCTACCTATATATACCAATTTTACAGGGTCACAGAAACATTTCTAAGGTTTGCAATACTCTAGATTCGACTGTCCTGCACTTTCAGTACAGGGTCTTACCATTTGGAATCTCCTCGGCTCCCTGGATCTTCTGGCCGAAGCAATGAGCGTCCTGAGGGTTTAGGGAATTTCTATTTTCACATATCTTGGGGGCCATCTATTAACGGGGACCACGGAACTCCTACTCTTTCACAACCTCTCGGTGACACAGACCCTATTGGCCCGATTAGGCTGGATTGTAAACCTAGAGAAATCAAACTTAGTTCATTCCAGGAGGTGCAGATTCCTAGGGTTCTAACTAGACAGCGCAGAACAAAAGACGTTCCTCTCCTCAGATAAGCAACAGAAGTTATTAACACACTTCTGTTGGTTTCATCAACAAAAATCTGCATCCCTGAGAGAGATCATGAAGATTCTGGGCCTAATGACATCAGCAATTTCTGCAGTGACATGGGCTTCAGACCCCTCCGGACTTTTCTGTTACAGATTTGGGTTCACAAGCCACAGGGTCTAGACAATCTGGTAAGTCTAGATCGATCAAAGACAGTCTGCAATGGCAGCTCAATCCTTGGACCCTGCAGGAGGGCAGGCCTTTAGTCTTAAGAATGGATGCCGGGGTTGGGGAGGGGGGCCATCTACACTCACTTTGGTTCTTAAGGGGTTAATGAAGTTACCTTTTGAATCACTTACAGAGGTGTCAGATAGGATCCTAACTTTCAAGATGAGTTTCCTTCTAGAAATTACCTTGGCTCACATGATTAGCAAACTGCAGGCCCTCTCCATTTGGGAACCATTCTGTAAAGTCCTTAAAGTAGACCAAAACCTAGGATTTGGTCCTTTCCCCAGGGTGACCCTCTGTGTGAACACCCCCCCCCCCCCCAGATAGTCGCAGCAACTCACCTTATCCCGATCCCTTGGCGCGTCTAAGAGCAGCGCCTCTGATGGCTGCGTCCTCCGCTTCCCCCTAGCAGTGCGCATGCCAGACATTTGTGAATGACTGACGCGGGCATGCTCCCTGTTACAGGGAGGCGGAGGATGCGGCCGTCAGAGCCGCTGCTTTTAGACGTGCTGTGGTACCGGGAGAAGGTGAGTTGCTGTGGCTATCTGGGGTGGGGGGGTTCACACAGCAGGGCACCTCTGATCTGGGGGGGGGGCAGGGAAAGGAACAAAACCCAGGATAGTCAAAAGTTTTGACTATCCTGGGTTTTGGTCCACTTTAAACAGGGCCATGCTTAGACCCGATCCCTTGTATCTGCCAAAATCCTACCTTTCACAGATCTCGGGACATGTCAAATTCATTACATTCATCAGAAGAGTCCTAGTGCTCTACTTAGAACAACACTTGGAGAAAGGCGGACAGGCTCTTCGCATCATATAGTGGGGCACCTCCAAGTCTTCCTTTTCCAGGTGGAATAGACAGGCCATCTCCCTAGCCTACACGTGTATGGACACACCATCTCCCTACATTGCAGCACATTCCACCAGGCTAATCTCCACTTCCTGGGCAGAAATATCAGGGGCTTCCTTGGAAGAGATCTGCAATGCAACCACCTGGTCTTCTAATACTTAGGTACTATAGACTGTACTTCCTTCAATCAGTATTCCGCCTTTTAACTGGACCAGCCTGGTACAGTTGGAAAAGAGCGGCCATATTCTAAGTATACAGTACGTCCTGCTCCAGATATAATACTTACAATTGGGTTATCCTCCGCCAGAGGGCGCTGTGCACTGCAGACATGCAAAAACAGGCTCCTCCCGGCCCTTCATATACCCAGGGACCTCCCACAAATCCCCAGATTTCTCTGCAGTGCTGACTGCGAAGACATGAAGTATCACTCTCTCGCAGGTAAGCGGGGCTATTACAGCCTGCGGCCCTATTGGCCTATTCCCACCCGTCCTTCGTGTGATGTGCCTCCCAGCCTGGGCTGCGCTGGTCGGGTGAAGGTAGGCAGCACCTTGCGTGCTTAACGGAGCCATGCTCCACTGCAGTCCCCCACCAAAGGGTAGGCGGTTTAGGCTGATGGTGAGCCTCATAGTGGATGTCCCTCCCGCATTATTGTCCCATGCCCCGTGTAGAGGTGGACTCTGTGTAAAGGGTCGCCGTCCTCCCTCGTTTCCCCCCGTATTCGGGGGAAAAGAAGGGGGGGGTGTGTGTGTGTCTGTTGGTGGTCTCAGTGTATGGTATTGTCACGCTTATGGCCGTGCTTTTGCCCCTGACCGGCATCTAGGTGTCAGAGCCGCGCTGCCCTTCTCTTTCTCAATTTAATATGCAATAGTGTACAACATGTCCTGCCTTATTATCCTGCATCTTGGGCAGGAAACTATTTTGTGCACGCCTACGGGCGTCAGAATGGTGGCGGCGTATTTAGACTTTACTAGTATCCACTAGCAGATGCCTTTACTGGCATATTCTATGCTTGGCTTGTCAAGCCTTTAACGGCTGCTTCAGAGCTTCGCACTCTTTGGGGGAGGCGGGGACCTGGCGTGGCGCGCTCCGCGTCACGCCCAGTTTAGACCCGCCCTCCGAGGTTCGGTCAGCGCCATTTTGTTGATCTTCGCGCGTGTGTTGGCGGTCTTTCTCCTACCCTGGTCGGTGAGTGCCCTCGCGGGCGTTTTCATCATTAGCACTCTTTCTGTTGCGCATGGCCCTGACACCCATTATTCCCCTTCTGTCTTTCAGACGTCGAAGAGTCCGGTGGCTTCTCCCGGCCTAACATATATTGTAGCGGGCTTACAAATTCTCCCACATCCTTAGCGGGTCTTTGGGACATCCAGAGTTGCCTATTGCGTAAATCCCTACTGGTATATAGCACATTAATAATCACCATATGGAGGCATCTCAGAATTATGTGACCGGGGTCCCTCCGGGACAAGACCGGCTGTGTACAGCGTGTGGACTGCCCCATGCTGATGCGGACAAAGCACTGGTCTGCGGACCCTGTGCTGAACAAGTACTTGCCCTGCAGTCAGGGTTGCCAGTGGCTGCGCCTCGTTTCAATACACCTCTCTCCCCGTGCTTAAATCTCACTCCTGATGAGTTGCACTCGAGCGGGAATGAACAGCAAGTCGTGCCGCGCAGACTGCCTACGGCCGATCAGGTGATTTCGAGGTTGGCAGAGCGCTTGGGCCCGGGTAAGAAGCGGTCTCTGACGCCTCCGGTTTCACCCATTCCTTCTGAATCTGAAGGGTTTTGCTCTTTCTGATGAAGGTCAGCTATTCTCTGACTCGGGCTCATCTGACGAGGGGCTGAGGAGTCATGATGATCCGGGCCCTGGTTCTTGGGGCCTGTGTGACACCGACGAATTACTGATAAAGATCTTCGAGGTCTTGTCTATCTCAATCCCTGGTGAGGCTTCCAGGCCTAGAAGGGAGAGTTTCCATACAGCGCCGCCGCGTTTGGAATTTCTGGAGCAGGATCACTTCCAGGCTCTTGTGCTCAAAGAATGGCAATGCCCTAGTAAACTTCCAGGGATTCCAGGGGACTGGAATTGGAAATACCCTTTTCCCCCTGATGTGGTTAACTGCTGGTCATCACCTCCCGTGGTGGATGCACCGATCATTGGGGTTCTGAACCCCCCTTTATTGCGGCCCCTACTTATCGTACCCTTCGGGATGCTGAGGACCGGCGCATTGATAGGTTGGCTTCCCACGCCTTTTCTTGTGCAGGGACGACTCTGCGCCCGGTCTGTGCCGCGGCCATCGCTGCAGTGTCTGCTAGGACCCTCATCGGAAAGTTGATTGATCATCAACCTGAGGATCTCCCCTGGGAGGTGTTTAATGCACTCTCCAGTTGTGATGTATTTGTAAGATTTATCCTTTTGGCGCTGGATGACACCATCAGCATGTGCGCAAGAACTTCCGCCCTTGCGGTAGCTATACGCCGACTGGTCTGGCTGCGACAGTGGGGTGTTGACGATGCTACCAAAAAGATTCTTACTGGGCTTCCCTTTAGAGGGCAACGCCTATTCGGGGCCCGTCTGGACCTGTTTGGAAAAAAGGGCAAAACACCCCTTTACAGAAGGCGGTCTCGGCCTTCTCGGGCAGGGGTACCCCTCCACCCCCCTATGTTAGTGTCAAACCCGAACCAGAGGTGTCCTTCCAGCTTTTTGGTATAGATCCCTGCCCCAGGAAGGGCAGACAACGCCCTGGTCCCTCCGGCAGGTCTAAGTCCAAACCTTTTACCAAAACCCCCCAAGCATGATGGGGCGCCCTCGCCCGCTTGGGCGAGGGGATGGCCGCAGCACCTTGCCCCTATCAGGAGGCGTCACGCCTCGTTCTGATGGAGTCAGGAGGAAGCTCCTCTGGATGCAGGATAGTGTCTGCAGGCGCAGGCCACGCGTGGCCTGCGAGGTCTGGGGTCCACCTGCTGGTTGCCCTTAAGAGGCAGGGGACTCTACACAACCTTTCCACATTCCTCCTAAGGAGGAGACACTCTGCCCATTATGGCCTTCAATAGGTGAGGCATTTAGCAATTTACATTCACAGGCGGACCTTTTCTGCATGGTTCCTCTGAGTTGGGCCGCCAGTGCCCTATGTCCAGGGACCTTTTGCCGTCTGTGGGGACCTAAGACGCTTAGTTCATTGCCATTGTGCCTTCCGGGCACCAAGAACCTTACAGGTGAGTGTTGGCGCTCCAACACTGCTGATTGTGGCCTTGTTATCTGGCCTTGCTTCTGCTCCCTGAGTGATCGCCTAGGCAATGACGGGGGTGATATCTCTACTGAGACCTAGGGGGCGTCCGCGCGAGGAACTGCCGGGCCGTCCCCTCTTTGCTTCCCAATCCCTGCGTCAGTCCGAGTTTGTTACTCGGTTGGTGGTGTCCTTTGGGAGTCTTTGGATGGGTGCTCAATCACCTCAATTCCTCTTTTTCCCCCTAGTGGTATCTCCATTCCTAGGGTTGAACCTGGATTTGGTTCAGACAGGAACCTGCTTCCTTGACTATACTTGGACAATCTGGTTGCATGGGCTCGGTCCCTCTTGCTGTTCCTGTCTCTTCACCGGGCTGGAATGTAGCTGGTGGGCCTGTTGGTGGCTGTTCAAAGGTTGTCCCTCGTGCTCAGAGCCCTTGGGCTCTTCTGCCACTCTTATTTTAAATGCTGGACTGGATTCCAGCTTCCCTGGAGCTGGGTTTGTGTACCCTTCCACCTTGGTACGGTGGTTTCCCCTGAGACTGTTGTACTAGGGGTACCAGTCAGGGGGTGCCCCCTTCCTTGCGTCTTCCTGCAGTTGGATACCAAATCTATCAGGTCGACGGAGGGGGGACTTTTCTCCTAAATTCACCTGTGGTTCTGGGGGAGGTGGGACCTTTAGGGGCTCCTCCACCTGTCTAATTTTGAAGCAGTAGGCCTTCAGGTTGGCTCTATATCGCTGGACTTCTCCCTTGCGGGATCAGGCTAGTTGGGGGGCCCCTTGGTCTGTCTGGCGACAGTGGCCTGTGTTAATTACCTGGGTGAGCTTGGAAGCAGGATGATCCTCCAGGAAGGTATCTGATCCTGATCTGAATGGAGGACAGCGTTCCCTCCATATCTGCGATATTCACTCATGTGGATGTCCTTCTGCGACAGGATGTGCTTGTTCTTGTGTCTCCATGTGATCCGTCTAGTGTGGATCATTTCTGGGCCCGTCCCTATCGTGAGTCCTAGGCCCTTGTTCCCTGTCTCAGATTGTTCGGACCTTGGTCAGGAGGCTTCGTAACTTTATTCTGGACATTCTGTTCTGTATGTCTTATCTTCATTCACCCTGCTTGACAGGGTTCTGTGCAAGTTTGCTCTGGAAGGGGGAACCAGTGATACTGGCGGCCCTTGGGTGGCCTATTGGAGTGTGGTTTGCAGATGTGGTTCTGTGGACAGCGGACCTGTACATCCTGTCAGGAGGGCTGACCTGCTCACTCAGGCCCCCCTTTTCTATTTCACCCCAATCTA
This sequence comes from Gastrophryne carolinensis, assembly GCA_027917425.1. Classification (NCBI taxonomy): domain Eukaryota; kingdom Metazoa; phylum Chordata; class Amphibia; order Anura; family Microhylidae; genus Gastrophryne; species Gastrophryne carolinensis. Next base: position 320,030,535 of record CM051234.1, read on the forward strand.
CAGACTCTGGTCTGGATGGTCTGACGGTTGATTCATCCACCTTGATGGAGATGGGCGTATCTTCTGGATGTCTGTGACTTCTGGAAGCCTAGGAGTTGGCTGCTTCTTCCTCTTATTCCGTCTATTGTGGGGTATTGTTTACCCATATTGATTGGTGTGAGTTTTGGTCTTTCCCCTGTGGGCGCGCCCTGTTCCCAGGGTTATATAATTATTACAGCATGGGTTGGAGTTGGCTCTCCTACTCGGTGCCCTGGTGGTTCAGGCTCTGCCCTGTCCATTTTCTGCAGAAGTCTTTACTCAGTTCCTTCTCTGGGTTGACTTTTCCTTCAGGGATTGCTCAGTGACATCCCCCACGTAGTTCTAGGGTCCCTGTTGGGATTGATTTCTATTCGGTTTGCCTTGCGGGGTGTTCCCCTTTGGCTCTATTCCGGGTGCTGTCTGACTGTTCTTATCCATAAGGTTGCCCTTCTGGGGCTGGTACCTCAGTCGGCCATGTGCCTGAGCGGGCGGATCTGTCTAGCTAGCCCTCTTTTCTTTCTGTATCTTCACCGAGATGAGGCGGTGTTCCGCCTTACGCCGGTTCTTCTGCCTAAGGTGGTGTCTTAGGCTCCGGTTTTATGACATTATCCTTCTGCTGGGATTTATTCCTTGTAATGCTGTGGCAAGGGAATCTATTTTCCCTCAATAGCTGCTGGAATTTTCCTTGATTGTCTATTGTCCCTTAGGGGACTGAGGCTCCTTGGGGTTGTGGGCACCTACATCTGGATGTGCCTGTTCTCGTCTGCCTCTAGGGGTTAGGCGGCCTTGGGCCTGGCCTTTATCTGTATAAGATGTCCCTTCTGGTCCTGGGGACGGCTTGGCTTCTTCCTGGGCTACTTTTAGTTTTTGCTCTTGTTAGGCCTTTACTCAAGCCTATTCCTTAAAGGGGAAGAGCTCTTCTCACTCTATTCTGATCACGCTGGTGCCTTGGTATGTTTGGGCCTTTCAGCACCAGGTCTTGTTGAACAGGTTGCTTGAACGCTACTTGTTTTCTTGTTTTGTACTCCTTCAAGGGTTGTTTTTGATGTTGAAGTTAGAGCCTTTGCTCGTGTCTCTCTTGGTAGCGAGATATTACAGGTGACAGTGCTTTCTACTGTCTGCTGTTGCCTCTTTTGTTGGGGATCCCACCCTGTTCTATGGACACTGATATTGGATGTCCCAATTGTAAGTATTATATCTGTAGCAGGACGTACTGTTACTTAGAATACAATTCTGTGAAATGCTCACCTGTAGAATTGGTATTATACGTATACAGTACGTCCTGCTCCACCCCACCCTGGTTTTTGCATTATTCTGGAACCCCTGTATGGTGATTGTTGTACTTGTTACCATTACCAGTTGTTTTTGGTGGTTGGTTTCTCCCGGCTTCTGGTTCACTGCTTTTCAATGCTGGGGATTTGTGGGAGGTCCCTGGGTATATGAAGGGCCGGGAGGAGCCTGTTTTTGCATGTCTGCAGTGCACAGCGGCCTCTGGCTGTTGGTCCTCTTTAACATAGATTACTTTTTTATCCTCTCAAGTGGCTGTCCTGAAGGATGATGGGAGAAAATCCCTGTTTAGTCTCACCTGTAATGGTATTTCTCTGAGTCCTTCGGGATGGCCCTAGCTACCCTCCCCAATGGCCATTTGGTTCCCGGTCATTACTTGTCTAATATACTGAGGATTGTGAGGAAGGGTTGGGGCTTTTAATCTGTCCCAGTTTTGTGTTTCCTCTTTTGCGTGGTGGTCTGCTTTGAATGGAAGACAGTTGTTTAAAGTGGCCTAAAACCCACCTGCCCGCCACAGCTGAATGGCTGTGCGTGGCCGCACACAGCCGAAGTAAGTGTGGCTGGGGATTCAATTTAGCTGTTCTGGCCACATATTAATATGCATAGCGGGATAAGCTGATTGGACGAGTGGGCGCGCCCGCGCCGTGGGCTCAAAGAGAGGCGAATCTGCCTAGCGTTCTGGGGTGTTTCACACAGCGGGGGAACCCATAACCGGGGGTAAGAACCAAGATCCGGGATAGTGAAAATCCTGTGTTTTGGTCCAAATGTCTTGAAGGTGCTGAACTTATCTTGCATTTTTTAACTATTATTTCTAATGTTAGCAAATGTGTGTTTTATGGAAGATTTCTGTTGCTTTTGACAATGTACACCAAGTGCAGACTTGGCAATAGCAGCAGATAGTTGCACGCTGCTGCTGGGTCATGTGTAAGGTTAAGTAGACTTTCTCACCTCAGCAGTGACCAAAGCAGCAAAGCTCTGTGTACAAGACTTGCTTCTCTCTTCTTGGTGTATGTTGTGGTTTAGGTAGTGGAAACTGCTTCCACAAAACAAACATTTGCTGACATAGGAAAAAAAATACTAGATCAGCTCAGCACCTTGAGCACATCTGTTTGGAACAAAATACACTTTCTAAAATTCCACCAAAAGTGGACTTACCCTTTTAAAGTGGACCAACACCCAGGGGTGATCGGCCCGGGAATCTATAAGATTCCCGGGAATCCTATAAGATTTCCCGCGGTGAGGGACCCCCCCCCCAAAAGCCCCAAAAAACTGACCTGATCGGCGGCCTCCCGCGCGCCCCTCTAGGCGTGCCCGCGCCGGCCGTTTGTGAATGGCCGGCGCGGGCGCGCGCACTGTCAAAGGGGCGCGCGGGAGGCGGCGGCGGACGCGCTGTCTTGTCCGCGCTTGTACGTGGGAGCGTGGTGAGGTGAGTTTTGGGGGGTTTTACAATCGGGGTGCCCCCCTGAAGTGGACCAAAACCCAGGATAGTCAAAATCCTGGGTGTTGGTCCACTTTAACATTTCAGAGGAGGTAGAAACTGATTAGTAAGTAAGTCCTTCTCCACTGTGATGCTAATGTTTCTACTGAAGTTCCCTATTAGTTGCTAATATATAGCATGGTAATCCAGATTATGTCCTAAACATAGCGTATCAAGTCAATAGTGTAAGTTATACTACTATCCTATTTTTACTGTAGGTTAATGTCAGGAGTTAATACATTACTATAAGACTTGTGGGGTCATACTTCGTTCTAGTAGTAACCACATGGCTAGAAATTAATTTCTTTCATTAAGTTGCTGCCAGATGCCAGAGCTTCTTTTGTTGCCATATATAGTAATTCCACTGTGTATCAGGAATTTAGTGTAGACAGGGAACTATTGTAATCGGTGCCCTTATTTGTGTACATTTCATGAAGGCAACTCAGCCAATACCTGTGTACTGCTATTCTTGTGTGTTTTATTGCTACTCTAGCATCGACACCCCAGGTCTTGGCTGGGTTATTAGAATGATGGCCTAATACAGATAGATGTTTCGGCTGATCTCTCATTGCCCATAATCATTGTCATTTTACTTGACTTTTTTAATATTATTATTCAAAAACACAGTCCTCTTCCGTGGGGCTTTACAAGATAGAGATAAGGATAAGCCATGTAATATACTTCAAATGCACAGGGTGTTATAAATCAAATCAGCAATCGGACCACAATTTATGCTCACAAAACACAGTATTGAGTGTTATGTGATCTGACAGAAGTGCAACAAACACATTGATACTGCGTACATTAGGAGTGAGGGACCCTGTCCTTGTGAGCGAACAATCAAAACTTTGATCATTTTTTTTTCCTTCGCAGCAACAGTGATTATTACTAATGATTCCCAGTGTTCTGTAACACTGTTTTCTAAGTGTTTTCAACTTTTTAAAGGTCCACTCCAGCCCCTCTCTGAAAATAAAACATAACCCCACCCTTCCCCCTCCAAATAGCGGTCCTGCACATGTAATAAAAGACCTGGCAGCGCTCTGACGTCTCTTCCGGATGTGGCCTCTACACTTGGGGCGACTTGGAAGTGTAAGCAGCATCGGGTCTCCAGCCACTACACATGCTGGAAGGGATTTTGGACGAAGCAAAGCAGAGGCAGTGGCACAGCAGTGCAATGGCGACTCATTAGCAGCCCATAGCAGTGTGGGGCTTCTGTTTTCATCCCACTAGAGGTCAGCAATCTCGGGCAGAGGAATCCAGGTGCAGGCAGTGTGTCACTTAGCCTTAACACTTCGTGCAAAATATCTCAGAGGAGATCATCAGAGCCACTGCTATGTCAACCGCTCTATTAGCCTGCGCCAGATGGGCACTTTGGCTTAAAACATGGTCAGGCGACCTGGTTTCCAAAGCTAAGTTGTGTGGCATTCCTTTTTGATGGTAATTTCCTTTTCGGAGAAGATTTAGATACCATTCTGACTCGTTCTAGTGAAGCAGGTAAGAAATTTCCAGGTAAGAAAAGGAATTTTCGAAACTGCATTAATACTATGGCCTAAACTTCCATAAGGCAGTTTCAGGGCAGACAGAATGAGCAGAAGAAAAGATGGATATAGACAAGGCCATAGAGAAACAAGGCCTCGGTCCCGACAGACTACTCAGTGTGGAGGGGCTCTCCTGGTTTGTAGCCACCAGGAGAGCAGTCTCCCAAAGTCAATTTGCGCTACTGAAATTGGAAAGGGGATACCGCTTAGAATTTTTGTCCGCCCTTCTTTCTAGTGACCAAATTGGGAAGACTTCGTTTTACAAGAACTATTTCAAAATAGTTTGGCCCTATTCAGATGGTCGGGGGTCCTATTCTCACATTTTAATGGTGCAAAAGCCATTGGGAAGTTATCCGATGATTCTGAATCTGAAAAAAAGTTCTGAATGGAATCTATCTATTAGGTTAGGAACATCCACATAGAGCAGGCTCTTGTGATCACTTTAGACCTGCAGGATGCTTACCTGCATATTCCAATTCTGCCACTACATCCCAAATTTCGAAGATTTGCAGTAGAAACAGACTATTGGCTTTATCACTACCAGTACATGTAGTGGACAGATCCGGTGATAATTAAAAAGGGGAAGACTGTGGACACAAAAGAATCCCCTAATGATTATGAAGATGCCAGCTCTTGGGGAGATGCCAGCTCCAGGTGGGGAGCCCACCTGGACATTCTGAATGTCCAAGGAAAGTGGCCACCATACATAGCAAGGGATTCCTCCAGTTTCTGGGCACTAAAGGCGGTCAAGCTGGCATTGGATCATTTTTACCAGTAATCTCCGGTAGAGATGTCCAGATCTGCTCCAACAATGCCTCCACAGTAGCATATCTAAATCATCAGGGGGGACCAGGTCATGGCCCCTGATAAATCACTCAAATTCCATACTGTTTCCCCTACAGTAACATGTTTGATCCTTTTTAATGAACTGCCGATATTGACCAGTGTGCAACAGACGGAGTGGTGTCTAAACCAGGATGTTTTCCTCCAGATAGACCTCTTTGCCAGTGTCGACAATTCAAAATACAAGATTTTTTACTGATGAGGGAGGAGAGTGCCTTAGCAGTGGGTGCCCTAGCTCATTCCTGGAACTTTTACCTAGCTAATTCCTTCCCTTCCCTACTTTCAGATTACTGCCGCAAGTGATCCGGAAGATGGCGTAAGAAAAGGTTAATGTGATATTCATAGCTCGGTTTTGGCTGAGAAGACCCTGGTTCTCAGAACTGAAAAGGATGGTGAAGAAGAGGCCATGACATCTACCTATTATTCTGAATTTGCTTCATCATGGTCCCATTTTGCACCCAAAGCCAGCAAAGCTTCAACTGACAGCATGGATCTTGAAGGAGCCATCTTAAAGAAGAAAGGCTATTCGGGCAGAGTGATTAAAACTCTGTTGGACAGTTGTAAATTGGCCACCAGGCACATATATGCAAAGCTTTGGAAGTGTTTTTCTTCATTTTGTGAGGCTAACAAACTGAAGAGAGAGGACATACCTACAGTCCTCGAATTCCTGCAGGAAGGGTTTGAGAAGGGGCTAGCAGTAAGTACACTAAGGACACGGGCTTCAGCATTATCCATTTTTCTAGACTAACGTACTAATCGGTTCTTTAAGGCAATTACCCGTAAAAGGCCAGCACCTTTTTAAAGGTTTTCCAACTTGGGACATAACCGTCATGTTGAAAGGGTTACTGGAACCTCCATTTGAGCCACTGCAGGAAGAACCAAAAAAGTGGTTGTTTTGAAATGTTGTTTTTCCTGGCCATCACATCAGCAAGGTGGATAAGTGAGCTGCAAACTCTATCGATGAAGGAAACCTACTGCACAATTCTTAAGACCCAATCTTTTATTTTTGCCAAAGATAGGCAAATCAATAGGTCCCATAATATAGTGCTTCCAACATTACCTGCTATGGCTGGAACAGAAGATGATCTCTCACTATTGGATGTGAGAAGATCTCGGCACATTCAACAGGTCTGTTTCCTGGGCAGAGGACAGGTGCCTCTATAGAAGAGATCTGTAAAACAGCAATGTGGTCTTCACCCCGCACCTTCCTCAAGCACTATAGACTATAGCTCCTTCAGGCCTTTGGTAGAAGTGTCTTACTAGCAGCTTCCCACCCCTAAGGTACAATTACTTGCTAATCCTCTCTGTGGGTCGTCATGAAGGACAAAGGGAGAAAATACCTGTTGAGTCTGTTTTTTTTTACCAGTCCTTCATGATGACCCCTTAGTTCCCTCCTTTTGCCACTCTCTCCGTGGGTTGTCCTGAAGGAAAAACCATTACTGGTAAGTCTAACAGGGATTTTTTTTAATGCAGCGCAAGCACTTTGCCAATGCATCAAAAGAGCAGCATATGTTTTGATACATTGCACTTCTGGCGTACTTACAAACAGCCTGCTCTTGGCATAATGGAGAAGTGTGAACAGAGCCTGACAGTAACCCCTCAGCTACTGGAACTTAAGACTTTTTTCCTCCCATTTGAACCGGTTGAATTAGAGCCAAAAGGGTTAATACTCTTGTCTCTTCCTTAGGCAACCAGATGATTACAAAGCTACAGTCGGGAAGTCTCTGATCTGTCCTTTATAACAGAGTTGCAAACAAATGGAAAGGAAAATATTAAGGGTTAATCTTGGCGCAATAATTGCATCATTTTGGCATACAATAATGGAAACCTTTAAAAATACCATTGAAAATGGAATTGCCCTTTAAGGGCATCTATACACAAGAAACAATATTTGCGTAACATCCCACTCTGCAGATGGCTGTGAAGTAAAATTGTGCCTGTCCTATGGATCCACACGCTTATTATGCCGTGGCTTCATCAGTGAGTTGGTGTGTGCCTGGAGGCTGTGATCTACAGGATTTGTATGTTAATACCTGGAGGGATCAGGGTCATGAGATAGAAGGTAAGTACCCCCTCCCTTCCAAAATGTCCACTACCAGGGGAAAATCTGTGAGGCGGCGTTTCAGCTTTAAAGGAAAGCTCCTTATTTGTCATGTTTTTGGTGTTCTTCCTTATTGCTTTTTCTTTCATGTAAAACATAATTTGTGTTAGGATTGTGCCCCCATACCTGTGATTTACTTATCAGCACGCTGTTTCCAAATTTCATGTATCCCTGTTGCTCTGTGTTGGTGAAGTAGGAGTGACTTTTTTGCTCTTTAGTAAAGCTCTTAGTATACTCCTTACTACAAATCCCAGAATGCTTCCACTGTAACAGGTGATTCAGCAGTAGCTTTGGCTAAAAAAAAGCTTTAGCTACTGAAACAAAGTTGAATTAATGCAGATGGAGTTAAGCACAGAGTGGCAAACGCCTAGAAAGGAAAAAATAACAGATAAATAAGCTCTGCATCTTGAACACATCACATCACAGCATCTTGAACAACGTTATGGAAACTTTTAGAAAGAAACAGTCGAAATTGTAATTGCCTCTTAAAGTGGAAATATGGAGGCTGATTCACTAACTCTATGTATTACCAGATGAACGTCTGTATAGCGGCGCTTAGAGCGACCGCTAGTAGACGCTGTAAGCGGGCGCTGTAACAGAGCGGCTCTGTCACTGTAGTAACCTGGCGGGCATTGATGAATGTGATGTGTGTTGGGCTCTAACAGTATAACACTGCAGCGAGCGAGAGGTAGTGCCAGCTCAGTCCGTCCGGCACTCTGTGCGCCACACCATACTTAAGAAAAAACTACACACATACAGCGTCTGCGCTCTAAAGCTGGGCACTCTAGCATAGAGCGCCAGACGCTATGTGATCAAAGTCTGTTTTTCAACGCATATACACTAGTAACAAAGTGAAAATACATGGAATGACATTATGTTAACAATGGGACAATAACTCTTTAGTGCCAGACCTGTAAATGCAATTCTGCATAAAAATATAAAAAGTCCAAAAAAATGTATAAAACTGTTTGCAGCCAGGAGAGGTCACACAATGATTTGAGCAAAAAAAATAAAATTGCCAAATATACTATTTATACACAACTAATGAAGCCCCATTGAAATGTATGGGAAAGCCCTACAGAGCGACGGGCACTATACACTGAGCCGGCTATATTAATACATGTGGCGCTACCTGGCGCTGTTAGAGACGCTCGCCAGATTCGCTTTCATAAATGTGGTTTTGCGTACAGCTCTCGGCTTTCACCAGCCGCTGCCTACTGCTATGAAGCACTACCTGGCGTGGACCCAGGGGATGCGGCTCTGTGCTTAGATGGCAGTGCCCAGAATCCGGAGTGCCAGGAAAGTGGCGCAAGCCCCATCCTGCCTCAGCGCCAGAGTAGGGTGGCAGGGCAGGGGGGGTTGGGTCACTTTTTGACTAAACCTCCACTTTAAGTGGATGCAGGAGCAAATGTAAGTGTATCATGCATGCAGATAAGGCAAGTGAGTTCTGATGAGTTTTCCTTGCCTTTTCATGCAAGTTTAAACACAGCTGCTATTAGGAAAAAAATAATTTCTCCATAGAAAAAATGAATTCCCCTTTATTACAATAAAGGTCTGGACACACACACAAAAAAGCAGTTTACACTGAGCCACCAGTTGCTCATGGCGTATAACAGTATATGAAAGTATGCATAAGAAACTAAGGCTGTCTTTTGTCCGTTTTGCATTTTTAAGTTTCTTCTTTTGCTTTTTAGGCCCTCAGAGAGATGCCACAACTGCCCGTGAATTCATCCTGAAAATGTTTGTGGATCTGAATCCTGATAGTGACAAGATAATCTACTCCCATTTTACCTGTGCCACAGACACGGAGAATATCCGTTTTGTATTTGCTGCTGTTAAAGACACCATCCTGCAGCTAAACCTTAAAGAATATAACCTGGTTTAACCAAGCTGCCCTCTCTTTTCTTCTGCTCAGCTATATGGTGCAACGTCACACCAACCAAGAACGGAGCACTTTTTTTTTTTTTTTTTTTATCTGAAGAAGAGTCTCCACTCCAACATTTTTAATTTTCTTTTTAAATTGGTGATTTTTTTTATTTGCCAAATTATTGTAAATGCAGCAAGGTTCTGCAAGTCTGCCTTTGATATTACATGAAATTAATGTGATCTTTTATGTATATATTTTAAATGGTTTCTTCAGAGATGTGTTGCTTCACCCTTTACAGTGGGGACAGATGTAGGCGTTTGAGCTGTTGCTCAATGTATACACAACCATTTTACTTCGTTTTTATATACATTTAGCCAAAATTGTCTTGACTCCAGCTTAGTAGTTTAGGTCAACATCCAACAGATTCCCGCCTCATCTTTTGTTTTGCTAATGCTGTTCAGCTGCATTGCATGTTTTTAACACTCTAAATGACAGGGCTAAATATCTTTCTTTCTAAAGATGATACAATCGTTCGGTTTTGTGTGTATGTGTATTTTATATCGTTATATATATTTTTTCTATTTCGGACATATCCTGTCTTTAAACCAGTTATGCCGCGAGTGGTTTTTAAAGCGTGTCTCCGGCTGTGTGCACAGGCCATGTTTTCACTGAGAAAAGGATCTGCCATCATTTAATAACGTCCTAAGGAAGAAGTCCTAGAGAAATTTTCAAAAACACCTTGCATTTCAGAAGTATTCATGAAAAAAGTCTCCTAAAGACTAGTGGATATTCCACGTTTTCCTAGTGCACAGCACGGCCTGTTTCATGTAGTCATTACGTCTGGGGTATTCCGCCACAAGGTGGCGCAGTGTACTGCAGAAGAATTGTGGCTCCTCCCGGCCCCATATAAAAACCGGAATCACCCATAGACCCCCAGTGTTTCCTCTGCAGTAATACTGCATAGAAGATGGCTCTCTGTTTCGCAGGCGAGCGGGGCAACCGCTGTGCGATGTCCCGCTGTCATTTTTCTCGCCGCCGTGGGTGTTATGTCGCCAGGTCACGTGGGCTCTTCGTGGGGGGCGGCGCCGGGGGATGACGCGTGTCGCGTCATACCTCCGCGGCCCGCCCCTCGAGGTTCTTGATCTCGGCGCCATGTTTGCTCATGCTGCTTGCTTGTGACTGGAGACCAATTTCAGCGTGGGCTGCGGCGGTGCCCTGCTTGTCTGATCTGCCCATCCGCAGTTCTTCCGGCTGTTCTGCGATCGCCTGTGTGTGCTACGCGCGCTGTGCCATTTGGTCCGTGAGTCCCCTATGGGTTTTTTTTCTTCTTGGGGGATATACTGCGGGATGGTTATGTGTATTTTTGATTGTCTTTCAGGCGGGATAACAGTGTATTGTGGTTTCTCCCGGTCCTATCCCCCCCCTCCCCCCCTTTTTCCCCTCCTGGCCCTCTCTGTATGCATCCCTTGGGGGGCATCCCGGGTGGCTTTCATTAGCCCTTACCCTATTCTGGCTTATTGTGCCTGTTATAATCACCATATGGAGGCTTCTGGGGATAGCGTGCTCGGGGGTCCTTCGGGGCAATCCCGGCTGTGTGTCATGTGCAGGGCATCCCCTTTGAGTGATGGTGGTGTGGTTTGTGTGCCGTGCGCCCAAAGTGTTGTTGCGGACCAGGCTGGGATGAGAGATTCTCTTCCCAGTTCTGCGCTCCCTCCGGCATCTTACTCCCCCGCGCCTGCATTTAGCCCCCAGTGATGGGGATACTAGCAGGGGGTCACAATCTGATCTGGCACTACGCGTGGCCAGCATTGAAAGGCAGCTGGCCCGCCCTGCCTTGGGCAAGGCCTCTGGCAAGAAGCGACATCTTGACACCGCGCCTTCCCTCTTTGCTGATGAGGATGAAGGCCTTCATGTGTTTGGCGGCCGTGACTCCCTAAAGCTTTTCCATGATTCAGACTCATCTGGGGACCATCAGAAAGGGTATGACAGTGACCCGGGATCTGCCTCTGATGAGGATACCTGGCTTCCTGATGACACTGATAGATTGTTGTTGGACATTTTTGAGGCTTTGCACATCGCCCCCCCTGAGGTGGGGAAGAGGAAGCAGCGTAAGCTCTTTCGCCCTGACAAGCAACGCTTGGAGTTCCCGGAGCAGGGTCATTTCTCCAGTATGGTGCTCAAGAAGTGGGAACGTCCTAACAAATTGCCCTCGGTGCCCAAGGGATTGGACAGAAGGTATCCCTTTTCTGCTGACCTGGTCAAGCGCTGGTCGTGTCCCCCTGAGGTGGACGCTCCTGTTCTAGGGCTGTTTAACACCTCGGTCATGCCGTCCCCTGACACTACTATTCTGCGTGACAGCGCGGACCGCCGTATGGATCAGCTGGCATGTCAGGCTTTCACCTTTGTAGGGGCAGGCCTGCGTCCTGTTTGTGCCGCAGCCATTACGGCCATTGCCCTTAAGAAGAAGCTCCTGACACTACTATTCTGCGTGACAGCGCGGACCGCCATATGGATCAGCTGAGAAGGCTCTCACTAGGCTTCCCTTCACGGGGCTTCGTCTCTTTGGTAAGCGTCTGGATGTTCTAGCCAAGGATGGTAGGTTACCTCAGCGTAGGTAGCAGCCTCAGCCCTCTCGGGGGCCCGCGGCTTCCTTCCCCTCCTTTCGTGCTTACAGAGGAGGTCGTGGCTCCCTCTTCTCGGGTAGCCGCAGAGATTCTTAGGGCCGTGGCAGATCCCATGGTTGTCCCGGTCTCTCATGGGGATCCAAGACCAATCCCCCTCCCAAGGCCCCTCAGGCATGAGGAGGCACCCTCACCCGTCCGGGTGGGGGGGTGGCTCACGTCTGGAGGCTTCGCGTCTCAGACCGGTGGATTCAGGAGGTGGTGTCCTCCGGTTACAGGATAGAGTTTGCAGCCTGGCCGCCCCCAAGATTCCTCAGATCCCGGAAGTCTCAAAACCCTCTGTCAGATTCGCTCGGACAATCAGACGGCGGTTGCCTACATCAATCATCATGGGGGGACTTGGAGCAAGTGAGCCCTCAAGGAAGTGTCCCTGATAATGTCTTGAGCGGAATAGAATGTCCCTTGCATCTCGGCGGTCTACATTCCGGGGGTGGAGAACCAGTAGGCAGACTCCCTGAGCAGGGGAACGTCTCGGCTGGGGGAATGGTCCCTCAGCAACAAGCTATTTCACTTCCTGCGTCACCGCTGGGGTCAGCCGGATGTGGACATGTATGCTTCCCGCCACAATCACAAGCTTCCGAGGTTTGTCTCCCTGTCGCAGGATCCTCTGGCCTTCACCACGGATGCGCTAGCGATTCCTTGGACAGAGTTTCGGCTCCTCTGTGTTCCCTCCCTTTCCTCTGCTGGGCAGGGTGCTTCACAAGATAAGCCAGGAGGGGGTACCAGCCATTCTGGTGGCCCCCTGTTGGCCAAGGAGGGTGTGGTTCGCAGACGTCGTGCAGTTGGCAGTAGATCGGTATGTTTTGCCCAAGGATCCAGATCTTCTCATCCCAATTTACAAACGCTGGCTTTAACGGCTTGGCTGCTGAAACCTCCATCTTGATGGACAGGGGGTTATCGGCCTCTGTGGTTGATACTATGATTCGGGCTCGGAAGAAGTCCTCGTCTTTTATCTACTACAGGGTTTGGCATGCTTACATTGCCTGGTGTGAGTCCAAGTCTCTTCCTTGTCAGGTGTTTTCTATCCCCAGGATTCTGGTTTGGATTCGGGCCTTCAGCTTAGTACCCTCATGGGACAGGTGTCAGCTCTGGCAATTTTTTTCCAAAGATCCTTTGCCAATCACCGGCTGGTTAAGACCTTCTTCCAGGGAGTTACTCATGTACGTCCGCCACGTAAACCTATGCTATCGGTTTGGGACTTGAATCTGGTGTTGTCTGCTCTGCAGGGTCCTCCCTTTGAGCCTATCCGTGGGGCTGCATTGCCCATTCTGACTCTTAAGGTGGCCTTTTTGGTGGCTATTAGTTCGGTCAGGCGAGTTTCTGAGCTGGCCGTGCTTTCCTTTAAACCTCCTTATTTTGAGCGGCATCAGGATAAGGTGGTTCGGCTTAAGCCGGATTTCTTGCCTAAGGTTGTGTCTGCTTTTCATCTAAATCAGGAGATTGTCTTACCTTCCTTGTGTCCTAACCTTGCTAATTCCAAGGAATGGACCCTTCATTCTCTGGATGTTGTCAGGGCTCTGAAGTTTTATTTGGTTGCTACTGAGTCTTTCAGGAGATCTGATGCTCTTTTTGTTCTTCCTGCTGGACCTAGGAAGGGTTTGCCTCCGCTAAATCTACTATTAGTAAGTGGATACATCAGGCGGTGGTACAAGCCTATTCTGCTAAAGGGAAGGATCCTCCTTTCCGGATTACTGCTCATTCCACTTGTGCTGTTGGTGCCTCTTAGGCTTTTCAGCATGAAGCTTCTGTTGATCAAGTTTGTCAGGCTGCTACTTCTGTTCATACCTTTTCCAAGTTTTACAAGGTTGATGTTAAGGCCTCAGCTGATCCTGCTTTTGACCGCAAAGTACTTCAGGCAGTAGTGGTTTGAACTGCCTGCTGTTGCTCTTTGGGGATCCCACCCTACCTTACGGACACTGCTTTTGGATGTCCCAGACGTAAGGACTACATGAAACAGGCCGTGCTGTGCACTAGGAAAAATAAAATTCTGTGAGTACTCACCTGTAGAATTGTTTTTACTATGCACAGCACGGCCTGTTTAATCCCTCCCTTGTTGTTGTTATCTTTGGTTGCCTTTGTATGGCGATTTGTTCCAAAGCTAGTTGTGAGGGTTCATTTTACCTTTCTTACCTCCCGGCTTCTTGGATAACTGCTTTTCAACACCGGAGTTCTATGGGTGATTCCGGTTTTTATGTGGGGCCGGGAGGAGCCACAATTCTGCAGTACCTTGTGGCACCTTGTGGCGAAATACCCCAGACGTAAGGACTACATGAAACAGGCCGTGCTGTGCATAGTAAAAACAATTCTACAGTACTCACAGAATTGTATTTTCTATATACAGTGGCCCTTAGTTTCCAATTGTTATAATATGTTCAGTAGTCACCTTTGAGAGGTAAAATTAGCTTTGTGATTGATGGTAACCAAGCTGCTTTTTTATCCTGACATTTTGGGAGCATCCTGGATGGCTATTAAGAAGAAAAAAATGTTAATCCAACGTGTCAGTATGGGGCAAATATTTATTTTGTAGAGGGAGGCTGAAGAATGACTTTTTGAACTACTTTCTCTTAAAGTGGACCCAAACCAGGACTTGTGTATAAAATGTTCCGGCTAAATAACCACCCCTGGGGCTTTCAGATTTGGTTGAATCCCTGCGGATTGCCCCCTATATTTACCTTGCTGACGAACCCACAGTGCATTTTCAGTCCATTAGGGGCATCTCTGCATCTGTGCAGACAAATTGAATGGCTGGTGAGGCCGCACACACCCATAGAGGGATGCAGGGGGCCGCTGCCAGTCACAAGAGAGACTAATTTCCCATCTGGCTTCTTCAGCTGCTCACTTTTATTCACGGCCGAAGAAGCTAATTGGAGCATAGCCAAAACTGACCAAAACCAGAATAATCAAAATCCTGGGTTTTGGTACATTTTAAGGTGTATTTTTTTAACTTAAAGTGGGTCCTGAGATTTTGATTAACCTGGGTTTTGGTCCTTGCCTGCGGGACACCATGATGTGGGATGCCCCACTGTGTGAAAAAAAAACCCAGGTCGCCCAGTCTAACTTGCCTTTACCCGGCCCTACGATAAGACGATAACTTGTCTATGCTCGCCTAAGCACACGGCTCAAGGCGAGAGCGCATACCTGGGAGCTTTCCCACTGTGGGGCATCCCAAATCTGGATGCCATGGAGTCTCAAAGACTCCAAGGTGGGTTTTGGTCCACTTTAAATGATATTCCAGGCTAAGGGTTAAATTATCCTGCTTGTTGCTCTTCCTATGCTGGTTGTCAGGAGCTACATCTTGCATCCAGCTTTCATTAAGCTTGCTTTTAAAATACTCAGTAACTTTGAGTGACAGTAGATGATTTATCCATGTATGTTTCAATGGGAGGGGTCTCTTTAGAAGTCCTTTCCTTACAGGAACACTGAAAACGAAGAGAGAAGAAAGTTCTATAGGGTTTATCAGAGAATGCAAAGTGCTGGGAATTGAAAGATGCTGCCCCTGACAGCTAGCATGGGACAAGTAAAAAGCAGCCTAATTTAACCTTTTGCCTGGAATCTCCCTTTCAAAATGGAAGGCATTGCCTCATTTGGATATTTTACAGAAGGCCACAATTTCATCTTGGCCAAATATTAGCACATTCCCTTTGTCCAGGATACGTCCTGTGCTTCATCTGAAATTTTGATGAGGGCGCTTCTTAGTTGTCGCTTCTTAGTTGTCGCTAAGTAAAATGTTTCAGTCTAGGGGTTATATTCGAAGTATACAGCACGTCCTGTTCCAGAAGATATTCCTTACACATGGGATATACTCCAGTAGATGGCGCCAGACTGCAGAGACAGAAAAGTGGCTCCTCCCGACCCCTTATATACCCGGGACCTCCCACAAAATCCCCAGTTCTTCTCTGCAGTCCTGGCTGCGATGACTAGAAGATGGCTCTCTCTACTCGCAGGTGAGCGGGGCTATTAGCCTGCGGCCCTGTAGGACTATTCCCACCCGTTTCCTTCTACTGCCTCCCAGCTCAGGCTGCTCTGGTTTGGATGAAGGTAGGCAGCACTGCTGTTAGGTGCTAAGGAGCGCTGCTCCAACCACAGTCCCCCACCAAAGGGTAGGCGTTATAGGCCCATGGTGAGCCTTATGGGATGCCCCTCCTGGGGGGGGTGCATGTTTTGTGCTAAGATAAGCTATTTGCTGTGTGTGTTTGATGAAAACCCTGTGAATGCTGCACTGTTTTAGTGATGTAAAATGCGTCATCCGCAAGACTGGCCCACCTGACAGGACCAGCCAATGAGGGCGCAGCAGCGCCTGAGGCAATGTCGCCGCGTATCATTGCTCCCACTTCCCTAGCGGGTTATTGGGGGCATCCCGGGTTGCTTTTACTAGTGTCAATCCCTATTGGCCTGTTGGGCCGTAATAATCACCATATGGAGGCTTCTCAGGATAATGTGCTCGGCGTGTGGCTTGTGGTGTGACCCCTATAAGTGATGATGTTAGGGTCTGTGTACCCTGTGCCCAGCAGGTACTTGCGTTGCAGTCTGGGTTACCTGCGGCTGGGCCTAGTGCTGCGCCCCCTCTGGCTTCACCTACCCCCCCACGCTTACACCTGACTCCCAGTGAGGTGCATACCAGTGGGGAGTCACAACCTGATTTGGCTACCAGGGTAGCCAGCATTGAAAGGCATATTGCTGGTTCTGTTCTGAGTAAGGCTCCAGCTAAGCGGTGGCATCTGGCACCCGGTGTTACTCTCTTTCCTATGGAAGCTGAGGAGTTTTTTTGATGTTACTGGTTATACTCCCCTGGTAGAAGGGGAATTATTCTCTGATTCAGAATCATCTGAGGATGAGCCTAGGGGTTATGCAGAGTCTGGGTCTGATCCATGGGCTTCAGATGACTGACAGACTCTTGGCTCATATATTTGAGGTACTCCGTATCTCTCCTCCTGCCGTGGCCCCGCGGCAGCAGGGGGAACTGTTTCATACTGTTAAGCCACGTTTGGAGTTCCCTGAACAAACCCACTTTAATAATTTGATTCTCAAGGAGTGGGAAAGGCCTAGCCGGCTTCCCGGGGTACCAAAGAGTTGGGATAAGAGGGATCCCTTCCCTGCAGAAATGGTTAAACGTTGGTCTTGTCCTCCAGAGGTGGATGCACCAGTTCTGGGGTTGTCTAACACATCTGTCATGCATTCTCCTGACACTACTACATTGAGAGATGGGGAGGACAGGCGCATGGATCAGTTGGCTAGCCATGCTTTTGCCTGTGTTGGGACCGCGCTCCGTCCGGTCTGTGCCTCTGCTATCACGGCTGTTGCCATTAAGAGCCCACTCAGGGGTCTCTTAGATGGGGCCCCTGATGATGCTGGTAGTGAAGAGTATAGAGCTCTTGTGCGTTGTGAGGAATTTATTGCATATGTTCTCTCTGCCCTGGATGATATCATTAGAATGTGTGGCAGGGCTTCTGCCTTGTTGGTGGCAATATGCCGCTCGGTCTGGCTGTGCCAGTGGGCAGCTGACAGTGCTGCCAAAAAGGCCCTCACTGGTTTTCCCTTTTAAGGGGCTGCGCCTCTTTGGGGAACGTTTGGACTTTTTGCTAAGGGTGGCAAATTACCTCAGCGTAGAAGGCAGCCCCGGTCCTTTCGGGAGTTCAGGTGCCTTTTCTCCTTCCTTCAGGGGTTCCAGAATTGGACGGGGAGCTTCCTTTGCTGGAGCTCGTGGAGATTTTTGGGGCAGGGGCCAAGGACCTGCCCCCCCCCCGGGGTCCCAGGACTAAGTGCTCCCCCAAGCCCCCTCAGGCATGAAGGGGCGCCCTCACCCATCAGGGTGGGGGGACGGCATCGGCTCTTGGCTCACATCTGGAGGCGTCATGTCTCAGACCGGGGGATTCAGGAGGTAGTTTCCTCTGGTTACAAGATAGTTTGCAGCCTGCCCCCCCCAAGATTCATCAAATCTCGTGTAGCTCCAAACCCCTTGTCAGCTCAGTGTCTCTCTCTGGCTGTCCAAGGCCTTCTAGACCTAAGTGTCATCTGCCGGGTGCCCTTGAGGGAAAGGGGCAAAGGCTATTATTCCAATCTGTTCGTTGTGCCCAAAAAAGATGGGTCCATAAGACCTATCCTGGATTTAAAGCTCCTCAACAAGTTTGTCAGATTCAGACACTTTCGCATGGAGATTCTGCGTTCAGCTGTGACTTTCCTACGCCCAGGGGACTTCATGACCTCTGCAGACATCAAGGATGCTTACCTTCACGTCTCTTATCTTTCCAGGTCATCAGAGGTTCCTCAGGTTTGCTCTGGAGGACCAGCACTACCAATTTGTGGCCTTGCCCTTCGGCCTCACCTCGGCCCCCAGGGTATTCACCAAGGTGCTGGCAGGAGTGATGGCCCTGCTGAGATCTCGGGGCATTCGCATTCTCCCCTACTTGGACCACATGCTTATAGCTTCTCAATCCTTCCATCAGACAGAGCTGGACACTCAGCGGGTGGTGTCCACACTGGAATCATTCGGCTGGGTGATCAATCACCCCAAATCTTCCCTGCCTCTTACCATGGTGAAACCTTTTCTGGGCATGATTCTGGATTCGGCTCAGGTCAAGATCTTTCTTGCTCAGCAGAAGGTGGAGGTCCTTCAAGAAAAAGTTCAATTCCTGCTGTCTTGTCCCCATCCATCCATCCGGCAGGGGATGCAGCTCGTGGGCCTAATGGTGTCCTGCTTCAAGGTGGTTCCATATGCTCAGTTCCATATGATGCCTCTTCAGCTTCACCTCTTGGCAGTATGGGATTGTGTCCCTGGATCAGGTGTTTGTCTTGTCCCCTCAGGTCAGGCGGTCTCTAGTGTGGTGGTTGGTCTCAGGGAACCTGCTGGGGGGCAGGTCCTTTCTGGCCCCCTGCTGGGAGACTGTCACCACGGATGCCAGTCTGACAGGTTGGGGGGGGGGATTCTGGGAGTCCCTGAAATTCCAGGGCCAGTGGGGCCCTCAGGAGGCCCATGCCGCTATCAACATTCTGGAATTGAGGGAAATCGGGTTGGTTCTCGCCCACTTAACCCCTCACCTGAGGGGTCAGGCTGTTCAGATCCGCTCGGACAACCAGACGGCGGTTGCCTACATCAATCATCAGGGAGGGACCCGGAGCAAGAGGGCCCTCAAGGAAGTGTCCCTAAAACTTTTCTGGGCGGAGGAAAATGTTCCCTGTACATCCCGGGGGTGGAGAATCTGGAGGCAGACTCTCTGAGCGGTGGGACCTTTCGTCTGGGAGAGTGGTCCCTCAGCAGCAGGGTGTTTCGCTCCCTGTGCCACCGCTGGGGTCAGCCAGGTGTGGATCTGTTTGCGTCACGTCGCAGTCACAAGCTTCCAGTCTGTCTCTCTGTCTCAGGATCCTCTGGCCTTGGCCACGGATGCCCTGGCAATGTCCTGGACGAGGTTCCAGCTCCTGTATGTGTTTCCCCCGTTTCCACTGCTGGGCAGGGTGCTGTGCAAGATAGTTCAGGAAGGCGTGCCAGCCATCCTGGTGGTCCCCTGTTGGCCAAGAAGAGTGTGGTTCGCAGACATTGTGCAGCTGGCAGTAGATCAGGACGCGCTGCCACTGGTTCCAGATCTGCGCACTCAGGGGCACCTACGCCACCCCAATTTACAAACGCTGGCTTTGACGGCCTGGCTGTTGAAACCTCCATCTTGATGGAAAAAGGGCTGCCTGCCTCGGTGGTGAATACCATGATCAGGGCTAGGAAGAGGTCTTCTTCCATCTATTACAGGGTCTGGCGTACTTACATTGACTGGTGCGAGTCCCACTCGCTTCCCTGTCGTGTTTTCTATTCCTAGGATTTTGGAGTTTCTTCAACATGGTTTGGATCTGGGTCTTCAGCTTAGTACTCTGAAAGGCCATGTGTCTGCTTTGGCTATTTTCTTCCAAAGATCCTTTGCTCAGCATCCCCTGGTCAAGACCTTTTTCCAGGGGGTTACTCGCGTGCGTCCCCCACGTAAGCCTATGTTACCAGTCTGGGAATTTGGTCTTATCTGCCCTGCAGAGGTTTCCTTTTGAGCCTTTGCAAGGGGCTCCTTTGTCCATTCTCACGCTTAAACCGGACCTTCAGCACGATTTAATGAAAAGCCCAAACTCTTAAAAAACTATTCCCCAGCATCTAAAATTAATATATTTTACGTTTTTAGTCATTAACTTATTATTCTTTCCCCCACTGGGCTGCAACTCTGTTTAGGAATTTAGGATACGGGCGCCGCCATCTTGACTCAGAAGCATCACACTTACTGAGGAGAGGCGAGTGGGATAAGGTACAGGGGGGCGGGTTATAGCTGTGCTTTGCTCAGACAGAGCAGACCTGTGGTCAGGTAAAGGTCAGCAGTCCCAGAGTGCAGAGCAGCACAGTCAGGAGGCACTTCCTGTTTGCAGGCTGCCTGATAAGATGGCGGCTTCCATAAGCCACCATCTTGGATGTTTAAAGGCTCATAACATGCAGTAGATGCAGGTAGGATGATTTTTAATGTGGGCAATCTGTATGTACAGGGTGTGGGAAACATATAAGATAGACTCATATTCAGAGTGAAGGTCCGCTTTAAGGTGGTCTTTTTGGTGGCTATCACTTCTGTTAGGCGTGTTTCTGAATTGGCGGCGCTTTCCATCAAGCCTCCTTATTTTGAGAGACACCAGGACAAGGTGGTGTTTCGTTTTTAAGCCAGATTTTCTGCCTAAGGTTGTTTCTGCCTTTCATCTCAATCAGGACATTGTTTTGCCTTCTCTGTGTCCTAATCCTAGTATCCCTAAAGAAAAGGTTTTGCATTCTTTGGATGTAGTTAGAACACTGAAGTTCTACTTGGTGGCTACTGAATCCTTCAGGAAGACTGATGCTCTCTTTGTGCTTCTGTTTGGACCTAAGAAGGGTCTGGCTCCAGCTAAGTCCACTATCAGCAAGTGGATTCGTCAGGCTGTGATACAGGCCTACTCTGCTAAGGGGAAGAATCCTCCCTTCCGTCTTACTGCTCATTCTACTCGTGCTATTGGTGCCCCTTGGGCCTTTCAGCACCAAGCTTCTGTTGAACAAGTTTGCAAGGCCGCTACTTGGTCTTCTGTTCATACTTTTTCTAAGTTTTACAAGGTTGATGTTAGGGCCTCAGCTTTTGGCAGCAAGGTTCTGCAGGCGGCAGTGGTTTAAACTGTCTGTTGTTACTTTTGGGGATCCCACCCTACCTTACAGACACTGCTATTGGATGTCCCATGTGTAAGGAATATCTTCTTGAACAGGACGTGCTGTATACTTAGAATAATACAATTCTGTGATTACTCACCTGTAGAATTGGTATTATATGTATACAGCATGTCCTGTTCCACCCCACCCTTTTTATCATTATATTTAGTTACCTCATTATGGTGATTGTTCTTATGTTCAAATTTTCATATAATGGTTAGAATTCTCCCGGTCTCTTGCTAACTGCTTTTTAATACTGGGGATTTTGTGGGAGGTCCCGGGTATATAAGGGGCCGGGAGGAGCCACTTTTCTGTCTCTGCAGTCTGGCGCCATCTACTGGAGTATATCCCGTGTGTAAGGAATATCTTCTGGAACAGGACGTGCTGTATACATATAATACCAATTCTACAGGTGAGTAATCACAGAATTGTATTTTTGCTATTCAAAAGTGTTAATCACAGTACTGTACAATTTTGTATAAAACATGCAACAGTCTTGGCAAGCTTTGTCACACCACCATGTGAAGTATATCTGGAACCACAGTTTGCTCAAAAGTAGGTAAAAATCTAGCTAAATGGAGAATAAGAGCCATGCCAAGACAGAGGATATTCCCTTATCAGTCACTTATCATGATGTATTTGCTTTATAACTTTTTGATGAGCTATACTTAGTATTTCCATACAACATTGTAACCGATTTCCGCATCTCCTATATGCTCCTTTAAGCATAGGTAAATTTCCTGCCCTGCCAGATGGGCATGGTTTACTGTATCTGTATCTTTCCTCATGTGATCTATTATCTGCAACTTGGTCATCGGTGCAGCCGCTGGGCATGTGTAAGTGAGCTTGCTCACCTGAGCAGCAGCATTTTAGGTGTACAGGGCTCACTTCTTTAGATCTTGCCTTATGGTTGCTAATGGCAACAGATTGCAGTTAGTGAAAATAGCTTTCCTAATAAATACATTGCTAACCTAAGAAAAAAAACTCTAGGGCATCCTTTTGTCACACAATTTCCACTTCCCTTCCCTTTTTTAATTGTACTTTTGAAGTAAAAAAACACTTGAATGTTATTATTTATAAAGTGCCATCAGATTCCATGGCTCTGCACAAAGTATTTTATTGGATTCTCTGAAGTAGCAACATGCGCATTAACCTACTGTAAAGTGTAGTTGCCATTCTTGTTTTCCACTCCCCTTAGTTAAAGCTGAGCTACAGTCTAAAATTACTATAGTTCTACATTACTGGTTAGCAGCAGGACCCGGGCTGCCCCGCTGCGCATCTGCCGTGAAAATGAGCTAGCTTCTGGGCCTCTTCTGTGCCCGCCACGGCGCTGCCAACGCTGATGTGCTCACCCGCTGGCTGCACCGATGGCTGCCTAACAGCGCAGCCAGCAGGCAAGCCTATCGGCGCTGACCACGAGTCTGTGAGCATCTGGGTGCCCAGTTTCTTATTTTCACACCGATGCGCAGCGAGGCAGCCCGGATCCTGCTTTCCCGCTGCTAACTAGTAATGCGGAACTATAGTAATTTTTGACTGTAGTTCTGCTTAAAATGAGGTTCCAACTACCCAACTTGTTTATAAATGTGTTGACTCCTTCCAATGAGGGCCTTTTCTGATGATACTGTAACTGACCTTCCTGACAGAAAGGTTACCTTGCTAAACCCTGAACATTTCCAGGAACAGGAAGAGAGAAACCCCAGACAACTTTCATACTGTGCTTTGTCTCAATAGTAACCATAGGCTGTACTGGGCAGAGTAATGAGGGAAAGGGAATGTAACTGCCTAGCTGAATCAAATGTTACAGTTCATCTTAGAATGAAGTCACTATAGTGACTGCCCGAAACAAGAATGTAACTTCCTTGTGGTCCCATGTACTTTTCTCCATGTTTGCCTTAAAGCTACCTTCCAGACTGGAGAGTCCTTTAAGCGAAACGGAAACAAACCCCACCAGTGGCCAGCCTGGAATCTGAAAGATTCCAGGGCAGGCTGCTGGCTTTTGTCAAATCGAATGACATGGTCACAGCAGGTGTCAATGAATGAGATCCTGCGCATGTGCCATGGGAGCATGGAAAGGTTTTGTTCCGCTTTTGTTGTGGGGATGCCCTGCTCCACATACCAACAATAGAAACCTGAATCCAGGGACTCTGGAAAGTGAGTTTGTAGGGTAGGTCTGCACAGTGCTATGCATGCACGTACCCAGTGAACCCCACAGTCATGTGGGGCCAGAAAGTACCAGATCATTTTTTTTACTGGAGGGTCCCCTTAAAAAGGCATACCTGGAGTTAATTTCTAAAGGACAGAGACCCTAATTGTGTAGTCCAATTTTGACAAGTAAAGCAAATAACATTGTTGCATTACTTAAATGGAATGTACATATTTCACCTTAGAGGATGGTGCTAGATTAATCCTTGGGCCCCATTGCCTAACTGTCCAGCCAGAACTGCTGTTAAATAAGAGATACTTTTCCCCCAATTTGTACCTGGATCTATGGTTACTGCTAGTGGTATGGAATCCATGTCTTCTTAATAGCAGGTCCATGGCTGTTAATATAGCCATGGGCAAAAATATCAAATAAACCATGGCACACTGGTTTTATTCTTGTTGAAGCTTGTAATGTAAAATATATCCCCCCTCTAGTTCCTGTAATACGCCATTATGGCTTGACTTACATACAGCCTTCTAAAGTTACATCATTGGCTCTGCTAGACATTTTTTACGATTAAAAACACATGTTCCATGTGCCTTTCACCACCTTCATCTCTGCCTCTTTTGCCACTTATTCCTCAAGCATATGAGACCCCCCCCCCCCCCATTCTTAATTCAAGTAGGCAACATGGAAGAGGGGAAGCAAGACTTCTGAAAAGTGGTGTAGAATGCCTTATCTAAAAGGATTTTAATGTGGGTTCTGATTATATTGCAGCATCTTGCTAAAACCTTATGACATAGGATGTACAAAGTGTAATTGTTACAGAATTGTGAGCCATGGTATAGAAACACGAATAATGCACCAATATTTTGTTGGGGACAAGAAGTTTGCTATAGAGCCTGGAGATAGCTTTCACAAGTGCAATGCCACCAGTCTAGTCTTTGTACATATAGTATATGCATTCTTATTGGGGGATTGCTATTTCTAGGCAGTTAACAAAATGTGTTGGCTACTCTGGTCCTTTGATTTCACTCCCAAGGCTTGCTTCCTTTTTATGTTGGTATGCTGGTCATTGTTCAGACTTTGCTGACTGTACTGGTTACTTAAGTGTAACAAAGTAATTTGCTGAAAACACTAAAGTTAGCCTTTTATACCTCATGTTTGAAGTGACAACGGCAGTGTTTGGTCTTTTACGTAAAAAATTCCTAATCTTCTCCCTTATTTGAATCTGCATATTTAAACTATATGGACCTTTTGTTGTACAGATTTATTCAGCTGTCACTCTCTAGTGTGCAGCCAATTTAATGTGTGAATACTAGTGTGGTGTTTTTTCAGAGTATAAACGTTTATTATATATCTATAAAAAAAGGAGATGTATGACTCTGCTTATGTCTTATAGATTTATTTTCTCACTGATTAGTTGATTTTTTTTTTTAAACTGCACTTTTTTTTTCTAAAACATTAAATAAAGGGATCACTTGGGGGCAGTCAACAGAATTTGGGAATCTAATTGACATTTTGGCCTTGCTGAAGGTTGATGTACTGGTAATGTCCAGTTAGAACTGACCTGTTGTATTTGGCTATAGTATTTAATGACTTCCTGCAAGTTATTTTTGTGCCTTATGAATGCCAATAAGAGTGCACATTATTTCCTATCGACATCAGTGTTAACTGTAAGTAGCAGACAGCGGTATTGTGTGCACTCTAATCCTTGTATGTGGCATCTATGAACAAGTTGCACTAATATATATATATATATATATATATATATATATATATATTTTCACCAGTTGTGATGCAGCACTTATATGTATTAGAGGCATGTACTGTAGATGGTACTTCTATAGTTAACACTAAATAAGTTGTGTTTTATATTTGACTCCAGTCACAAGAGCATGGAGACTCTGCCCTGTTTAATATTAAAAGAGAAATGTCTGATCAGTGAACACTGTTTTTTGTATAATATAGTAATACCACCTGAATCATTGCTCTGTGTGGATACTAGGTAAGCAAACTGCATGATGCCGTCATAATGCCCTAGAAATTTTGAAATTCTGCTAGAATACCTCTCCAGGATCGCATCCTCCGCTAGGCTGCCAATTTGATGGCCACTCACAGTCCTGTGGGCCATATGCTGGCTGATTAATTCAGCCCTTTTTGGTGCTTCCTACCACTAGGTATTGAGGAAGAAGGGGTGTTAATAGGCCTCTTGATGTTCAATCGGCATTAAAGTTAATCTTTTCAGTGTTAGGCCTGTGCTGGCCCCAGCAAGGTTTGGATGCTTTAGCTGTCGAGGTATTTTGTGATTTTTTGAGCCAACTTCCACCACTCTGCCCTTTATGGTTAATGTAATCATAACCTTATTTTTAAAACTTTGCTGCCTTGGGGGAAGTATGTGGACCGTAAACCCAAAAATGGTAGCTGCATCTTCTAACACTGAGATATTTTGGTGTGGAGTTCTTTTAGCGGCTCATGCATCTGCCTTTCAGACATTCGAGTGAGTCAAGTGTTCTGTTTAGGGTTGTGTCGGGATTCTTATTGATTAGTCTGTTGGATCAGGTTTGAGTACCCTGCAGTTCAAAGGCAATTTTTAAATGTTAGTTTTACATGCCAGTTGTGCATGGAAGCTGCATTGTTACTTTTTAATAAGCATTGTTCCTTTTTAATAAGCTAGGTTTTACCTAAGGATCAATTCTTAATAGACCATTTTCACTAATCCTGGTGGAAATCAAAGTCTGCTACTCCATCCAGAATTAGGATCTTTTAGGCTTTCGGGTTAGGAACGAACTAGTCACGTTGGTTGCTGAACCAGAAGTGGCCCTCTTACTTTAGGAGAAAAGTGGGAAATGGTCGAATGTTGCAAAACTTATATAATTCTGGAACCCTTTTTAGATTTAAGCATTTTTCTATTTTTGTTGTTTGTTCCAGTGCTGCAAAACCTACAATTTGTGACACGTGTTTAACAGGCAGATGCAGTAGTAACTCTATGGGTATTTAAGACTGACCTAATATAGCTATTTGACAATCTATAACATGGTCTCACATGTTGAAAATGGACTGGCTGAAATGATAGCTTGCAAAGCCCAGGCCTAATATTTGGTATAATCTTGCACTTTTTTCAGTCCTCCCGCAATACTGTAAAAAATGGATTACTATTATGCCCCCCATGCCTTGCCCAAAAAGATTCCCTACACCTGTTGGTGTTTTGCCAAATGTATTATGCCTTTTGTCTTATTTAGAATGCCTGATGGTAGACCATTGCAGTCCTCTTTCTACACTGGGCCTCCTTTTTAAACATTTTCTTTTTATGTAAAGTGTGTGAAATGGTACAATCAATTTGTGGTTCACTTTTGGTCCATGCGAACTGAAAATGAAGCTGGATCCCAACTGTGGGGTCGATTAAAAAGTTCTCTCTCTCGATATATATAGATTTTTTTTTTGTACCTTTACACAATTGATCCAAAACAAACCTAAAGCTTTTGCCTTAAGTTGGTCTGTAAACATTTTTATTTTTTACCACTGCATTTGTTTTTTGGAATCCATATGCCACAAAATTACATTCCATGAGGAAAGTTTTTTTTTTTTTTTTATTGAAATTTTTATTAGACTATAGATAACATTCCATGATTAGAAATTGGTTATAAAAATATTTTCCTTCATATGCACAATTTGTATCTTTGCTTACATTTTTGCGTTCCTTCATATATAATTTATATTGGTGTTGCGGCTATAAAAGCTTTTTTTTCCCACAAATGGTAAAGCTATACAACAGGTTTGTAAATGGATACGTCAATGGGGTTTCTTTTACGGAAGGAAATCTCATAGTTTTCCTAAATATATGGCTAAAGGACCTTTACAGGGATGAGATGTAACCTTTTTTTAAACAAATGAGCAAAGTTCTTTTTGGTTTTTTTTCTCCTTCTGGGACCAGGACTCTGATTGGTTAGGTGCTAGTGGACTTAATTCCACACTATAAAGAAAAAAATAGCTTTTCACTTTTCAAAAATGGTTATCCAAATAATCCAAAGCTCTTGCTGTATCAGATATATTCAAATAATTGTACGGATAAGGGTTATTAAATTGTCTACTTCAGTTGCCCATTGCTTTCATCTGGTCGTTACAACCATTCTCCAGCCACAAAAATATTTTTTGTACTGTTCAAATACTTTTTCTGTATATCCTTGTGTACCCTAATGGTGGTAAAATATTGAAAATAAACTTTATCTCTGGTGGTCAAATAGGAGATTAGGCTGGGTCTCAAATGGGGTGAATTAGACCTTAAAAAAAATATTTTTTTACCCACCTACCTAAAGTTGGCAAGAGTTTGGTTAAGAAATTAACCTTTAGTTATGACTGAGGGTAGCGGGAACAACTTTTCTTATTCTAATAACTATTGCCCTAAACGGTTACATCAGCAGTTTTTAATTTCAGTTTTTTTTTTTTGCCCAAATGAATAGCAATAGTGTCCAGCAGTAGAGACATTCCCCTGTTTACCAACCTGCTTTTATCAGTATTTGGGTTTTAAAGCTAAATTGTATGGTCACATTAACATGTTTACTAGAATTTTCAAAGTGTTAAATTGTTGTCCCTTGGTTTTAGACATGGTCTTCAGATTCTTTAGCCTTATTTTGAAGGCTACTGTAAATTTAGCCCCCCCCCCCCCGCTTCCCCCGTAAACACAGTGTTTCCTGGCATCCATGTCATTGTAACCTAGTTTTGAACATGTAATATTTCACACAGTAACAAATTAATGTTGGACCCTTTTTCTCCAGTATTGTTCTTCAGGGTTATGTGATCAACCTAGTAATTTTCAGTTTTGATTTGAAAGTATATATTGTAAATCCTTGTTGGAACAAGCATGTTTGTGGTCTTTTTCAAACGTTAACCTACATGATTGCCGTTCACTTAACACATTTATATAGTATTTTTAAACTGACTGTTTAATGGTAAGATGGTGTGCCCCTTAGAGTGCACCCTTCACAGAATCACCAAGACTGCTTTTATATTAAAGTTCCACATATTTTTAATGCTGTTATTGATAGACACTAAGGTTTTACAGAGTCTTCACCTAAGAGTTGTTTTAACCATTCAGTTG
Organism: Gastrophryne carolinensis; assembly: GCA_027917425.1. Lineage (NCBI taxonomy): Eukaryota > Metazoa > Chordata > Amphibia > Anura > Microhylidae > Gastrophryne > Gastrophryne carolinensis. Next base: position 320,058,769 of record CM051234.1, read on the forward strand.
TAGCCCTCTCTCTCTTGGCATCAGTCTATGTCCAACTTACTTGTAAAAAAACAAAACAAAATGATTGCCATGCAACGCTATTTAGTAGTACAGTTTAGTGCAACTACATAAAATAAAACTGTGGCAGATAGGTGGTCTTTGTACATGCCTCTTCCAATACACCCCCCAAGAAAAAGAGCTTTGCTGTCAAATATCATGCTGACTAATATGTATGCGTGTGGAATACTGGTTCTGCATGTCATCTCTGCTCATGAATATTACAATGTTATTTTTTAGGGGAGCTTAGTATTTATATTGGACACACTTTTCCTTTTTGGTGTGGTCCAATGCTTTTCACTGTATGCAGGCTTTAATAAGCAAGGCTGTTAACGTCATTCTAGAAGGAAAGTAGATAACTGATGGGTGTGGCTGTAAATTAAATAACACACAAAAACACTAAAGACAAGCACAGCACTACTATGCCCGTAGGGAAATCTGTCTTTCTGTTCGATTTCATCCCAAACTACAGTGGTTTTTGGAAGTGGAATTGTATCAGTATTTGTCCGTTATTATAACGTGTTGATTCAAATCTATTTTATAACATTTCCAGTATAAATATTAATCACTGGGTCACTTTAGAAGATTACAAGCTATTTATCTGTAAATGAAATAATTACACTACGTAGTCACAAAAGATGTTTAATTTAATCCCCACTTGGTGGCCATGCATGTCCCTTTTAATATTCTGCTTCTTCCTTATTTTTCTGAATGTACTTATGTGGAGAACGCTCCACTGAAGGAATAGTTGCAGAATTAAAATGGACTTCATTAATATACATGCTGTATGCTCCGAGATATGTCTTGGGATTCCCCTCCTTTCTTTTCCTTTTTAAAAACAAAACAAAAAAAACACTTTTACCCTTGTGCCGACTCTCTTCCTCAAATGCACACTGGAATTTGATTTTCATATTGTGCTCCTGAAAATTGTTTGAAATTAAAATGTTTGTTCCTATAAATGTTACTTGTCTGTGTTTCTTTTTTTAATAACTGTCATCCGATCAATAAAAGGTGGTACATTCGATGCTTGCTTTGCTCTCTGCTGCCCACTTTGGAAGTGTTGAGGCAAAGTGTTGAATAAAAGCCCTAATGGACCTACCTCCCAGGCCTTTTTTCTCTCTCAGAAGAGGATTGTTGGGATGATACTTGTCTCCTGTTTTTTAGCCATGCTGCAGCTTTCTATGTCTGGCTAAGAAATAGTGTCTCACCAGCCTAGGGACATCAAATGGTTATCAAATTGTGCACAATGGGAAAGAGAATGGGTTGAGACCTAGCACGCTCCCCCTCCCTACATTGCGGTTAACGGAGTGGGCGTCCCCCATGCCGCAGTGACTGATGTCGGGGACGATGCCCTGTTTAAAATATGGATGTGATGGGCAATTGGCACACGGGACTTGGATCCAGCAATTAGGCATGATTAACTTAAAGGAAAACTCCCTTTTTGTCAGTTTTTTTTTGTGTTCTGCCTTATATTTTTCCTCTACTGGGATGTAAAATAAACATTCGTGTTAGTATTGTGCCCCCAGGCCTGTGAGTAGGTATAACAGCATGCTATTTTCAAGTTTCCTATATTCTGTGTGTCTGCGATCCTAAGATGGGAGTGGTTTTTCTGGCCTTGGGTAAAATGTGTGGACTACATCCTTCCACAGTAACAGGTGAGCACGTTGGCAGCTTTGGCTCAGTCACACAGTTATTTCCTCCCCTACTTGGTGCTGCCAGTAATCCTTTAGCAACTGGAATACAAGTATGTGATCCTCCCTATTTGAATAAGCGTTATTACAGCATAATACAGCAGAAAGGGTTAAACCTGTCACATGTGTCTTAGCCAATCCTACGATTCGCAAGCTAGAGTGAGGAAGTCTGATCTGTACATCTAATGCACCAGTTGATGTGCATTGCTAAGGTAAACACATTGTTGCTAGGGAAAATGGTTCTCTATATTCTCAGTGTGCCACACACCCCGCTTCCCCTTTAATTCTTACGATCGGGTTACTCCACCAGCAGGTGGCGACGTTGCAGGGAGAAGTCTTGCGGCCTACATATACCTGGGACCTCCCACCCAACACCCATTTTTTTTTCTCTCTGCATGAAGCGACAAGACAGAAGAAAGAAGTCTCCTGCTTGCAGGTAGCCGGGGTCAAACCCGGCATCCCCTTTTGGTCTATTTCTGCCCAGTTCTATTGTGTTGTTTATGCCTAGTTAAACGGAAGCCTCCCAGCCTAGGCTGCTGGCTGGGCAAAGGTAGATGGCACTTTAGGTGCCTAGGAGCTTATCTCCTCCGCTCGACCCCACTTGTGGGGCAATGCGGCTATCCGGCATGGTGATCCGGATTTGGGATGCCCCTGTCCCGATGTTCCCTTTAGGTCACCTGCTCCCGCTCGGTCCCTTCTCCCTTCGCTAAATGGGGGGGGGTGCGTGTTGCATGAGGTGCTTTACTTAGTGTTATGTGTGGAAGTGCTTTGGCAGGGCAGCGCTGCGGTGGCGGCGCGTGGCTTGGGCTGCTGGGGCCTTTGTTTGTGTTGCACTTTCAAATTTCCCCCCTTTTTTGCTGTGTCCGGGCCCGCCCTTCACTTCCCCTGTCTCATTAGAGACAGATGTGCTGAAGCCGGTGGGGGAGGAGGTCCAGTGCGGCTTGTGCTGTAGAGGTAAGCGGTCCCCACCATCGCGCACGTGGGCCCGTCCTTGTACTTTGTTATTGCCTGCCATGTATAGCGTTTTTTCCTGGGGCACTAGTGCTTATGTATGGGCCATTAGTGTGTGTGTGGATATATATTATAATTTATGCAGGTATATACTCTATTTTTTTTTATTGATGCACTCTCTGGCTTTGCCTTGAAATAGCATGTGTCATGTATACTTTATTCATGATGTTTAAACTATTCATATATGTTTGCCTTTTTGGTTATGTATGAATGTGGTGCATACTGGTTGGGGGACTGACTGTGGTCTCTTTTCCCCCACAGATTCTGGGATCCCCTCACTGCAGTGGCTCTCCTGGTCTGTTATACCTGGCTAGTCTTAGTCTCTAAATTGGGATTTTCCTAGGCTTAAAAAAAAAAAATCCTCCCACTTCCGGGACTTAAATTACAAAGGGGCATCCCGGGTTGCTTAATGCGTAAAACCCTGGGTTGTTGCAAATACCACAAATTCACCATATGGAGGCTTCCAACGTTACCGGAAATGGCTCTTCGGGCTATCCAGGCTGTGTGGGGGTTGTGGGGCTCCGCTCCCAGGCGATGTCATATTATGCGTTCCATGTGCAAGGCAGAACATTGCGCGCCAGTCCGTTGCTCCGGCTTCTGGCTCCTCGCAACTTCCGTCATCTCCTATCCCCCCCAACCTATTCCGGACCCCGTGTGACATTGTAAAAAATGGGGATTCGCATTCCGGGGTGCATGCGCGGTTAGCCAACCTCGAGAAAATAATTTCCGCTTCAGTGGCTCAGAAGGCTACGGCAAAGCGGAAGCACCTTTCTCCGGCAGTGCCTGCTTCGGAGGGTGAGGTACCTGCAGACCAGCTATTGTTTGACACGGCTGGTGATCAGGCTGTGGGGGTGTCCATTGACACTCCTTCCATTTTGGCTCAAATGTTTAAAGTTTTGGCCTTGGATCCGCCTGCGATGGTCCCTCTGCCAAAGGGTGAGTTGTTTGACGTACCCCAGCCGCGTTTGGTGTTTCCCAGGCAACAGCACTTTGAGAGGGTTGTCCTTAAGGAATGGGAACAACCCGCGCGCCTGGTTGGAACTCCTCCTAATTGGGATAAGCGCTATCCCTTTCCGGAGGACTTGGTGAAGCTTTGGTCAGTGCCCCCCGACATCGATACCCCTGTGTTAGGGCTGACTGGCTCGGCTGCGTTGCACTTTTCTGACACCACTACCATTAAGGATGGTGAGGATCGTCGGATTGATCAATTGGCTCGCCATGGTTTTATCAGTGCCGGGTCGACACTACGGCCAATTTGTGCTTCGGCACTTCTTCTGCTTGCAGTTAGTTCCATTATTATGGGTCTGCACGCAGATCTTGATCCCGCTTGTGATATGTTTAGTTCTCTCAAGCAGTGTGAGTCGTTTGTTTCTTTTGTCCTGACCGCTCAGGACGATGCTCTTGCGACGAGTAGCAGGACAGCGGCATTGCTGGTGGCATCGGTCTATATGGCTGCGCCAGTGGACGGCGGACCTTAACTCTAAAAGGGCGCTTACAGCGCTACCTTTCTTAGGTTTACGCCTTTTTGGCGAGAAATTGGATGCTGTTACCAAGGATGGTAAGTTGCCTCAATTCAAGAAGCCTCGTCGCTCCTTTCAGGGTGCAAGTTCCTTTAGTCCCTCCTTTCGAGGAGCCAGAGCGGGCAGAGGGGCTTCCCTTCCCGTTACCGGGGGTGTAGGTTGGTCCCGGGGAAGAGGTCGTGGCCGTCCCGGTCAGTCCTGGGGCGCCAAGCTCAAACCTACTGCTAAGCCCGCTCAGCAATGAGGGGCTGCCCTCACCCGTGCGGGTGGGGGCACAATTGCGACACTTCTCCCTGGTTTAAGGCCGCGAGATTCCGGACACATGGATCTGGGAGGGGGTGTCGCCCGGTTACAAACCGGAGTTCGAGTCTCGCCCTCCTTCACGGTTTTTCCTGGAAATGGCGGGCATCCGGCCGGTGCCGCGCTTAGAGGTGGGCCTCGTTTTTGCTCCATTCTCTTCGCAGCCCCCAAGAAGGATGGGTCGGCTTGCCCCGTCCTGCATCTGAAGTTTTTCAACCTTCCCAGGTCCTCCCTTGCTCAGGCCAGGGTGGTGTCCTTTCTGGGAATGCGGTCGGATTCCGGTCAACACAGGGTGTTTCTCACTCAGTCCAAAATTTGTCTGATTCAGGAGTTGGCTTGGGTCCTTCTTTCCAACCCTCGGCCGTCTGTTCTGGAGCTGAGAGCCTTCCGTCTGGTTCTTGCTCTTTTGTCTCATCAGGGTCTGGGCCTTCTGGTTCAACTTCGCTCGGACAATCAAACAGCGGTTGCTTACATCAGTCATCATGGAGGGACTTGCAGTCTGGGTGCCCTCAGAGTGGTGTCCCTGATCCTGACCTGGGCGAAGGCACATGTTCCTTGTCTCTCGGCAGTCTGCAGTCCGCTCCGGTGGGGGACACCGGAGGTGGTCCTGTTTCCCTTTCGTCACAATTGCAGGCTCCCGATCTTTGTGTCGCTCTCCCAGGATGCTCTGGCGGCGGAAGCCATATCCCTGAGCTGGGGGGACCCGGGGTTTCTGTACTGTTTCCTCTGATACCCATGCTCGTGGCCCCAAGATGGCCAAGACGAGTATGGTGCGCAGACATCGTTTGGCTAACGGTGAATCGGCTCATTCTGCCTCTTCGGCCCGATCTGCTCACTCAGGGTCGGCTGTCTTACCCCAATTTACCAACGCTGGGTTTGACGGCTTGGCTGCTGAGACCTCCATCTTGAAGGAGGAGGGTCTGTCTGACTCAGTTATTAAAACTCTGATCGGTGCCCTAAAGAGGTCTTCTTCCATCACCTACTATAGGACGTGGAAAGCCTATATCGCTTGGTGTGAGGTTAGATCTTTGCCTTGTAGGGTCTTTTCGGGCTCCCGGATTCTGGAGTTTTTACAATCAGGGCTGGACTCTGGTCTTCAGCTGAGTACTCTGAAAGGGCAGGTTTCTGCCTTATCTATCTTTTTTCAGAAGCATTTTGAGCTTCGTCCTTTAGTTAAAACTTTTTTGGGTTACGCAAAGGAAACCATTACTCCCTGTTTGGGTCTTAATTGGTTCTTTCTGCTCTTCAGGCTCCTCCCTTTGAGCCTTTGCAAGATATTGCTTTGTCTACCCTGACTCAGAAGATTGTCTTCTTGGTAGCTGTCACTTCGGTTCGGCGTGTCTCGGAGTTGGCGGCCTTGTCTATTCAGGCGCCCTACTTTGAGAGGCATCAGGACAAAGTGGTCTTTCGGTTCAAACCGGACTTTCTTCCTAAGGTTGTTTCTGCTTTTCATTTGAATCAGGATATTGTTCTTCCCTCCCTGTGTCCTAAGCCTAAGAATGACAAGGAGAGGGTTTTGCATTGTTTGGATGTAGTACGCTGTGTTAAGTACTATTTGATTATTACTTCTCCTTTTCGTAAAACTGATGCCTTTTTTGTTGTGCCCTGTGGGCCTAGGAAGGGTTTGGCGCCGGCCAAATCTTCCATTAGCAAATGGATACGTCAGGCCATTATTGCGGCCTATTCTGCTAAGGGGAAAGTTCCCCCTTTCGTATCACTGCTCATTCTACTCGCGCCGTTGGAGCGTCTTGGGCTTTTCAGCACCAAGCTTCTGTTGAACAAGTTTGTAAGGCCGCTACTTGGTCTTCTGTTCATACTTTTTCTAAGTTTTACAAGGTTGATGTGCGGGCCTCAACGGATGCTGTGTTTGGCCTCAAAGTTCTGCAGACTGCAGTCATTTAAGTTATGCTTCACTTTGCCTTCGGATACCCATCCCTTGTGGATACTGCTTTTGGATGTCCCGATCGTAAGAATTAAAGGGGAAGCGGGGTGTGTGGCACACTGAGAATAATACCATTTTGTGAGTACTCACCTGAAAAATGGATATTGTCAGTGTGCCACACACCCCGCTTCACCTGCCCTTTTTGGTATCCTGGATCCTTTATATGGTGAAGCTTTTCTTTATTTTGAGGTTACCGTTGATTTCCTGGTACCTTGTCTTTCTGCTTTTTAAATCACTGGTGTTGGGTAGGAGGTCCCAGGTATATGTAGGCCGGAAGGGGCTCGTTTTCAAGACTCCTCCCTGCAACGTCGCCACCTGCTGGTGGAGTAACCCGATCGTAAGAATTAAAGCAGGGTGTGTGGCACACTGACAATATCCATTTTTCAGGTACTCACAAAATGGTATTTTCTTGTCCCTTCCATTCCGGGGCAACACCATCAGCAACTCGTGGGTTAACCTCAACCGTTAATGGGAACTGCAAGAAAACAAACTAAGATCCTCCCGGCCTATATAGGGCAGGCTGTGGCAAGATCTCCTCAGTTATTTTCTTGCAGTTGACAGGACTGTGAAGAGGTTCATATAGGTAGAGGTAATCTACTTTTATTGCCCGCAGTCTGCCTCCCTAGTTGCTGCTCCGGCGGCCCGAGCTTACTGGCCAGGGTCCGGGTTGTTTTACTTTCTGCTTACAGGTCGGCAGCATTTATCCTGTGCTCGTTGCCAGTCTGGGGGGTGGGCAGCGATCGCACGGGGTGTGGCTTGTGGCCATTACGGCCTGGCCAGTGGTGACTGGGGATGTAGCATTTGATTTGGATTTTATACGAAATCCTTCAACTCTATGCCCTCAATTTTAATGTGTTTCACGCTTTGCAACCAGGGTGCCAGGGTGTTTTTCGCTGAAGGAGCTCACAGGATTAGAACCAAGGGAATTAGATACTTTTTGCCTGGTTGAGGCCCTGGGGGGGCTCTTAGGCTTAAAATTGTTCCCCCTGCTCTGCACCAGTCCCAGATCCCTAGATGCCTCTTCCACCTAGAGACCTAGTTCAGAGGGGAATAGCCCTCATTAAAGCCCCTTGCAGAGAAGCTGGCAGTGTGACGGTCTTATTCCCCACCTCATGGTGGAGGGGATGCCTCAGAGCAGGCTGGGCAGCAGCAGCAAGCTTGCCTGTTCCGGATGGCAGGTCTGGCATGTAGGGCAAGGCAGTGGGAAGTCCTCCCTAGGGGGCTATGCACCAAATGGTGATGCAAAATCAGGGGGAGACCGTATCTGACAGGTGGCGGGCTTCCACCAAAAGGGGTGAATTCTTTTCAGTGAGAGTACCCAGTATACCTCGATTGGCCAATGACAGTCTCACCTTGCATGGACTGACCGGCCTTCACTTGAGGCACCCGGATAGCCAGGTTGTTGCATTTGAAATGCCTTTGCCACACTACTCTCTATTAACTGCCAGTAGGGCTAGGAGAGTTCAGACCCTTACCCCAGATACGCAACATGGCACATATGGAACTGAAATCCAGTGCTCAGGGCCCAGTACAGTCTGTGCCCCCATCGCCAGGGAAATTGCCCATGGCTCTACGAAGAGTTTTTTGTTTTCTAATGAATGTTTTTTACTAACTTCTTAATGAGACATAAACACTTATTCTTATCTGTTGCAGATTAAAGGGTAAATTCACTTTTGGTGAAATTTTTAAGTTTCCAATATTGTGTGACAAAATGATGTCTTCAATGTGCTAAGCTTATCCGTTTTTTTTTTTTTAATTCCTGTTTGTTTGTAACAATGTGTTTACCTTAGCTATGTACACCAAAGTGGTGATTTCGAGTACGTATCATACACTTCCTCACTCTAGCTTGCTAATCTGTTTGGCTAAGGCATGAGTGACTGGTTTAACACATTCTGCTGAAATTCAACTTGTTCAGTTTGAATCAATCACGGTATTGTGTTCCAACTAATGGGTTAATGGCCGGGTTCTCTGTTGGATAGATTATTAGGCTGCTTAGTCTTAACCAAATGTGCTACAGAGCTCACCTATTATGTTTATTTTGCTACAGTGTTTTTCATGGCCTTGAGTAAAAAACAAGTCCCACAATTATCCCAGGAATATGAGAATCATGGTATCTGCATGCTGATGAGTAATTTACAGTAGTATAGTGTCTGGGGGGGGGGGGGGGGGGGGGGCGCACAATCCTAATACAAATGTTTATTCCAAAACAGGAAAAAAGGCAGAACACCCAAAACACGCCAAAAAGGGAGTTTTCCTTTCAGCTCTAAATTGGATTCCAAGCCTAAGCAGTCCAGGAAGTAGGCTAAATAAAAGAGCAACAGTGTGGGCCTAATCAAATTAGTGGCATAAGAAATGTGATTACATATCAAATTTAATGAAAACCGGTTAATAATAAATTAGTAAGGTAAAATAGTCAAATAGTATATTCACTATAATATAATCACTATAATCACTTAATCAATCATTCCAACCTCATAACTTCTAATGAGGAGAGGAAACCCCTCTTTAGTTGTTTAATTGTAGTCATAGATGTTCTAGCTGAACTTTCCCGAATTTGCTCCCAGTCCTCATCCTCTAGGCCAGGGGTACTCAACCACTTTTTGTAAAGGTCCATTTAGAGGTCCGGGTGGAGGGCTGTTGCGGGACGTGGCCAGTTAGAAATCAGACCACACCAAAAATCCGATTGGCCACTGGGAAAAACAGGAGCTTTTTTTTTTGCTCCCACAGGACCTACAACAGATTGAATGGGGCAAAGAGACCGAGAAACCAAGTTTGTCTGTACCTTGCAATGCCACTTCCCACCGGTGCAGTACTTCATATTGCAATGCTAGGTGACGGAGCCATGCCACTGGCAGGGAGACTGAGCACCACATCGCTGATCAAGGGGGCATCTCTGAGCATGGCATTACAGGAGCAACTGAGTGCAGGGCTGTCAGGGCAGGGGTCCGGAAATCTGGCGCTGAGGTCCGTATTCGGACCCTGGTCCGCCAGTTGAGTATCACTGCTCTAGGCCCTTCCCCACGTCTGTCACCTAGGACTTGAGTCTGACTAGCAGCGTCGCTCAAATGCTGAAGAGTTGTCCAGGGAATTTTAAGCCTTAGTGTAGGTCTCCACAACATTTTTAAGCTGAAGATAACGAAAAAACTCAAGAGGTAGAAACCTGCTTTTCAGAAACTGTCTGGATGGGTAATTGGGTTATGGAACAATGCTTTAGATGGAGGAGAAGAAACAAGTCTTGTAAGCTTTTCCAGTCCACCATTCCATGAAGGAATCCATCCTCAAAGAATGGAAGGATCCAGAAAAAATTCTGGCCCTTTCCGAGATTCCACAGATTTCCCTTTAAGGAGGAGAACTCTAAACTTTGGGACAAGTGGCAGAAGTTAGAAGTACCTTTGCGAGCATTATTAAAGGGGCCGACCTGGCCTTTGACGATTTTGGGACCTTGCTTGATAAGCAGGGGGAATCTCTGTTTAAGCTCTGCCCCCCTCTCCTCCGAACTCTGCCCCATCTATCCCTGTCCTCCCAGCACTGGCCCATCCATCCCCAGTTCTTCCAGCTCTGGCCCATTCGTTCCTAGTTCACCCAGGTCTGCCCCAACCAGCCTACTCCTCCCAGCTCTGCCCATCCACCCCTCTCCTTCAAGCTCTGCCTCATCCATTCTTCTCCCCCAAGCTCTACCCCATCCATCCCTCTCCTCACTGCTCTTCCCTATACATCCCTCTAGCTCTGTCCCATGCACTCCTCTCCTCCAAGCTCTGCCCCATCCATCCCTCTCCCTTCAGCTCTACCCCACATGGATCACTTTATGGCCCTGGGCAGATAGCCTTAGCAGATGAGTTTATTCTCTTCCAACATGAGGTTCTCAGTGGTGAAGCAGAGCTTGTTTGCCTTCTTGGAGCAGATAGGTGGCCACCATGTTTGGACAACTGCTGCTTACCTAAATAGGTAGGGAGGCACAAGATCATCCACACTGAGGGAAACCTGAACCATGTGAACAGCCTGAATGGATGATTAATCCTTTAAGTGCCAGCCTACCTGGAGTTTTTGTCACACTCTGTTGCCAGACCATTTTCCACTCCCCATGTTCAAATGTGATTTTTGAAGGGATTTCCAGGGATTTCCCAGGAAAATGATATATTGTTTTTTTCAGCAGAGTCTTGTTTGTCATTTTTAGGTGTATTCTCAATATTTTTTGGCGAAATATGTGCAAAAAAAAAAAAAATCTATTTTTTACAATTTGTAGTGTTTTTTTGTAATAAAAAATGTAAGTTTGTCAACAAAATCTTATTGTGTGTGAAATCCCAATTTCTCCCGGTTACAGCAGCACCACATATGTATTGGTAGACACCCTTTCCAGCCCAGGAGACTCCCCCAAACTGAAACAGAGCTTTAGGGGATTTTCAGAAAAAATACAACTGTGATATGGGCTAAGCACACCTTGCAGTTTTTCCAGAAAAACAACCCTTTACATTTGAAATACCCCCCACAAACTATATATTCTCTGGAAGTACACACCTCAGGCTTTATTTGTACCAGGCTTGTTGATGTGGACACAGTTTTCTGGAAGTAATCCCTCAATGTATTCTTTGGTTGCAAAGAGTTTCCCTAAAAAAAAAAAAGGATAAAAAAAAGCAGAATCAAAGCCACATTTTCCTAAAAAAACTATATACAAACAAGAAAAAAAAGGTATAATCTGAAAAAGCATCCCCCGAACAGAACGATACCCAACATGCATAGGTACTGTCAAGGGAAGAGTTGCCAAACACCTCAAAGAAAAGCATGAGCATAACGGTAATTTTTCTTGAAAATTTCAGCTCTGCAAAGTGCGCACCTTGCAATTTTTCAACCAAAACAACCCTTTAGATTTGGAATATCCCCCATAAACCATATATTCCCTGAAAGTACACGTGTTAAGCTTTCTAAGCGTACCCAGCTTATTGTAGTGGGCTCATCTTTCTGGAATTGATCCCTCAAAGAATTCTTTGGTTGCGCAGGGTTTCCCTAAAAAATGTATTAAAAAGCTAAATAAAAAACACCTTTTCCTAAAATATAAATATGCAAACAAGAAAAAACAAGCTAAGTCTGAAAGCGCAAGGTCCCCCGAACAGAACAATACCCAACATGCAGAGGTACTATTAACCCTTTTAATTGCCAGCCTACTTGAGATTTTGTCACCCTCTGTTGACAGGTCCATTTTGCGCCATGTTTTGCGACATTTTTGCTGGAATTTTCAGGACAATTTTATATATATTTTTTGCAGCAGAGTTTAGGCTTTAACATGAAATGTCTTGTTTGTAAATTTTATTTATTAAGTAAAAAAAATAAATATTTTTTTTTAGAAAATTGCCTCCTTTATTTTAAATAAAAAATGTATTTTATGGGGGGCGTGGTTAAGCTATGGCCGCGTGAGGAAGCGTTTGAGAGAGCTCTGCACATACTACAGCCAAATCAACCCAATACCCGAACCTACCGTCAGCAGCCACCATGTCGAGGAGGAGGAAGAGTCGGCCGACAGCTGGAGACACCCAGGCCGCCAAGATAATACAGTATTTTGCGGCTGGAGATGGTTCAGGGTCGAGAGGAGGAGGACGCAAGATGGCGCCGGGAAGAAGACAGGCAGAGCAACAGGAGAAGCAGCGGGCGGCGGCCGCCGGGCCCGACACTGACGCCCCGCGGGAGTGCGCGCCCCGGGACCCACCTCAGAGGACGGATGAGGATGAGGGGAGAAGCGCTGCTGCCTCCACCGATCGCGGAGGTCCTATGAGCGAGGACACGGCGGGAGACAGTCTGACGGCACCGCCGGCGGAGGCGACCCCCCAGGCAGCCGGAGGGGCAGATGCGGAGGCGGTGGAGGAGCCGACAGCAGAGGTGAAGCGGCGGGCCCTGAGCGCGGTAGTGAGGCTGCATGACGCCGGACAGGTGCTGGGGGAGTGGACTCCTGCGAGGTACTCTGCTGGGGGCTTCTCAGTACCAGCAGCGGGAGATGAGAAAGGGGGCCCGGACCCAGGGGGAGATAGTGAGAAGCTGAGAGGGCAAGCTGGGATTGCCTCGACCTGGCAGGGAGACTTTTCAGAGCCCTCAACCCCTCCCTCAGTCATGGAAGCAAACTCCTGCTCAACTCCCTCTGTCAGCCAGGAGATGAGTGTTGGATCTTCACCTTTGGCCTCCTCGCAGCACGACCCAGAATGCAGCATTGGTGATCCCACACAGCCCAGTCCCCATGGCCATGAATCCCCTACTAGGTTACACACACGCTCTGTGGGAGCACCATTTCTATACATGAATAGCAGCCTAGTCAATACTAGAGAGTCGTACTTATGCAGGCAGCCTGGCCCCAGTGCCATTGCTCACTGCCCGGCAGCGCGGATGGAACGAGCACCCTCAAACCCCCACCCCTCCCCATCGGGGGAAGTGGTAGATGCTGAACAGCCCAGACAGCTATCAGATTGGTGTGAGGTCCCTGCTAAGCTGGAGATTCCTGGCCGGCGACCGCCCAGCTTGGTTACAATACGTACATCCCCTGCGGAGCCCCTGGTCCCTGGCTCGCCCCCCGGGCACCTGGGAGAGGGCTTTGAGACGCCCATATGCCGGGGCCTGGAGACGCCCAACACATCTTTGGCGCGTGATCTTACTGGACCTGGACGCGAGGAGCTCATTGGCGGTGGGCCTGGGCCGCTGTCATCGCCTCCCCCCCAGACCGCCAATCAAATCCCCTCCGCACAATATGACCTTGAGGTCCTCCTAAAATTCCTTCCCTCGAGGAAAGACTTTGAGAACTACACTAATAGGATGGAGACTCTGTTTCGGAGGGAATTGGAGGAAGTGACAAAGTCAGTCTCGGACGTTGCGGAGAGGGTCCAGGTCCTGGAGCATAGCCAGGGTTCCACAGATCGGAGGCTGGAGGCATTAGAAAGAGCAAACGTGGCCCTTCAGCAGGCACAGACTCACTCAGCTCAGCACACCGCCAGATTGTTACTTCATCTCGACGACATGGAAAACAGAGGACGGCGTAATAACATCCGGATCCGAGGTCTCCCGGAAGCACCGGAATATAACAACTTAAATGAAATTGCCTCTGCCATATTCAACGAGCTGCTGGGGAGAGGGCAAGATGAGCACATAGAGATAGATAGGATCCACAGAGCACCAGGACCTCGTTCGACGGACCCGTCCAGGCCTAGGGACATTGTCTGCCGAATCCACTATTATAAAATTAAGGAAGAGATCATGAAAAGAGCCTGGGAGAGAGGCCCCTCATCTTTCCGTGGTGCTTCGGTTTTGCTGCTTCCTGATTTGGCCAGAAGAACTCTTCAAATGCGTCGGGCAGTTAAGCCCCTCCTGGAGAGGATCAAGTCTGTCGGAGCCACCTACAGATGGGGGCACCCCTTCCACCTGGTGGTCACGAAACGGGGCCGACCTTTTGTTCTGAGATCCCCGGCCCAGCTCCCAGACCTTTTCAGCTTCTTAGAAATACCGGCCCTCCCGGTGGAGAACTGGCTGGCTCTGGATCTGGGAAACAACGGAGACGGTCCGGTGCATCGGGGACGCGGTGACCGACGCCCCCGGGGCCCACGCGGGCCTAGCAATGATAGGGAGAGGCGTCGGATACAGTGACCATAGAGGGACTGCTCCGCCCACCTAGACTGGACAGGAACAGATGAGTCTGCAGGGGAAACTTTGTTCCCAGCAGAATATTTGCAAAATGTTGTTTAATGTTTGTTGTTAGTTGTTGTTGCTAGTTTCACTGCAGGCTGTTTCTGATACTCTTGGGCCTGACCGGCCTCCCGAAACGCCGACCGGCCCCTGGGTGGGGCATTCTACATTCCGAATGCTGGATTGTTTAGTTCTATTTTATAGCTGCGCCAAAGTATAGGCCCAGGTGTCATCTGGCTTGCTGCAATAAGAAGCGGGCTAGATCCCACCCAGTTCCAACGGGTATTGCATTTAACCTTATAGAAAGTGCATCTCTCTCTAGACCATGGGCTGTAGTTTTTCACACCCCCGACATAGGCCTATCTTCCCTCTCCCATAGCGGGGAGAGCGAGGAAAGTAATCGGTTACGCTAGCTTACTCCCTATAATTTTCTTTTTAATTCCCCCATTGCTTTGAAACCCACCTTCCCAACACATCCTCCCCTCCCCCCTCTCCACTATCCTATTACTTCTTGGGCCGGCCCTACTTGTCACTCATTGGCCCCGTCCATCTGTCCATTCCTAAAGAGTCCCCCGTCTCTCCCTTGCACAATGGGGGAGCTATCGATTTGTTCTTTCAACGTCAAAGGGTTCAATGTAGCAGAAAAGAGATCCAAGGTCCTTTATGACCTACACAGGCAAAAGGTGCAGATTGCTCTGTTCCAGGAGACGCACTTCCGGGCAGACCATATTCCAGTGTTCCGTGACAGATATTTCACTTCCTGGCATCACTGTCCCAACCCCGAGGCAAAGACCAAGGGGGTGTCAGTTGCATTCCATAAATCACTCACACATAAAATACTGGAATCCAAGATTGACCCACATGGGCGGTTTCTCTTCATCAAGGCTGAGATCTATAACAAAAAATATACCTTGGCAAACATCTATGCCCCTAACGTTGATCAGGTCCCCTTCTGTGTGAAAGTACTCGGGCTGCTTGGGGATTTTGCTGAGGGGATAATTGTTGTGGGGGGGGACTTTAACATCCCTCTCAATCCTATGATTGACACCTCCTCTGGGAGGGCTGCTGTGTCGCTGAGCAAGATTAATAGACTGAAGAAATCCATGCTGAACCTCCAACTAGTGGATGTATGGAGAATACTTAACGGGTCCAAGAAAGATTACTCATTCTACTCCCACGCTGCAAACTCGTATAGTAGAATCGACTACTTGTTACTCAGCCACCATGCATTAGATTGGGACCCTAAAGCTTGGATTGGACCCATACTGTGGTCCGATCACTCCCCCATCTTCATCTCACTCTGTCCCCCTGGGCTTAGTCCTACTGGTTGGACATGGAGATTAAACGATAACTTGCTTGGCGACGCAGTCTGCTCCTCAGGGGTCGAGAACACTATTGAGCACTTCCTGGCCGACCACAGGGATGACCCAACCCCTCTGCCGTTCCAGTGGGAAGCCTTGAAGTGTGTCCTCAGAGGGGAATTCATTAAACATGGTGCTAGGCTTAAACGTGAGCGAGCCTCACTCATCACCCAGACCTTGAATCAGATCTACTCCTTGGAGAGAGAGCATAAAAATAAGCCCACTAATGTAATACTGCTAGAGCTTCGGAAGGCCAGAGAGAAGCTCCAGAATCTCTATAACCAGGCGTATTTGCGATATAGAGAGAGGGGCAAGGCCCAGCTATACGAATCAGCAAATAAATGCGGTCGTATGCTGGCCAGAGTCCTTCACCCAAGGGCAACGGCGACACATATACCCTCTCTTAGAAAACTAGATGGAACCATAGCACAAACTCCCTCAAGCATAGCGGACACCTTTAGAAACTTTTACGCTGCCCTCTATAATATACACGGCCCCTCTCCCCGCTCCCTGGACACTCAAGAGATACCTGAGGAAATAGCTGACTATATGAATGATACCCCGCTCCCGGTTATCCCTCCGGAGGAGGTGGAGCTCTTGGAAATGCCCTTCTCGGAGCAAGAAGTAGCCAGGGTAATCAAAGAATCCCCACCAGGTAAAAGCCCGGGCCCAGATGGCTTTTCCCCCAAATTCTATAAGCATTTTGGGGCCCGACTGGTCCCGATCTTAACAAGAACCTTTAACGCGGTTGACGGGCAATGTCCCTTCCCCAAACAGGCCTTGGAGGCGACAATAGCTGTTATTCCCAAACCAGACAGGGATACCACTGTATGTGGCAACTACAGACCGATATCCTTAATCAACATCGATCTCAAACTTTATGCCAAAATAATCTCTATGAGGCTGCAACCGTCGCTTCCAGGTCTGATCCACCTGGATCAAGTGGGATTCGTCCCAGGGAGGGAGGCCAGGGACAACACTAACAAACTATTCGATTTAATATCGCACATCTCCTCAACAAAGACACCGGCCTGCCTTCTCTCCTGTGATGCAGAGAAGGCATTCGACAGGGTGAACTGGGTGTTTATGAAAGCTACCCTTCAGCAGATTGGTGTCGGCCCTGGCCTCCTATCCAAGATCCTGGCCCTGTACTCTGCCCCGACAGCCAGAGTTAGGTCTAATGGACTCCTGTCTGCCCCATTCCAAATAGGTAATGGAACACGCCAGGGGTGTCCGTTATCTCCCCTTCTCTATGTTCTCACCATGGAACATCTGGCTACAGCCATCCGAAACAACCCTGATATAAAGGGGGTAGAAGTAGCAGGCCACCAGTATAAAACTTCCCTTTTTGCAGACGACTTACTGCTGCACCTCACAGCACCGCATATCTCTTTTCCTGCTGTCTTGAAGGAATTCCAGCGCTTTAGCCAGGTGAGTAATTTTAAAATTAACTACTCAAAGTCAGAGGCACTAAACGTCTCGCTGCCGCGGGAGGAGGCCGGGCGACTGGAAAGTTTCCCCTTTAAGTGGAAACCCCACGCCATCAAATACCTTGGTGTCCAAATTCCCTCTGACCTTACTAAGTTATACGAGCTAAACTACTCCCCCCTCCTCACCAAAATCCTGGCAGATCTGGACTCATACTCGAAGAAACCGATCTCCTGGTTTGGTAGGATCAATAGTTTAAAGATGAGTATCCTCCCTAAGCTCCTCTATGTTTTTCAAGCGGTTCCCATTAAAATTCCCAATAGTTTCTTCCACAAATTGAGATCGGCATTTTCTAAATTTGTTTGGGGAGTCACTAAACCAAGAGTTCGACTTTCAACCCTCACCAGGAACAAAATGGAAGGAGGCACAGGCCTCCCTGACACCAAGAGATACCACACAGCTGCGGTCCTCCAGCGAATGGTTGACTGGTCACGAAGAAGTAAGGATAAATTGTGGGTTCAGCTTGAAAAATCGCTCTCCCCCTATGACCCTACATTAATTGCGTGGGCAGCTCCCCTGTCCAAGCTGCAAAGGGACTCTGTACCCTTACTAGTCAGACACTTTCTAGAGATCTGGGACCCCCTACAGGGGAAACATAAACTTGTGCATAGGCCTGGCCCCCTTACTCCGATTTTCGGTAACCCGGCGTTTGAGCCGGGGCTAAACTCCAGGGTCTTTCTTATCTGGGAGGCTTCAACAAATACCAGCTTCGTGCATTCATCACTGCCAACAACCTGGAAAAACTATCCCTGAGCCCACCAACAGAATTAGAATCCCTAATCAAGCAAGATGCCCCTCCTACCCATGTAATATCATCCCTTTATTCACTCCTCCAAAAAGCACAACAACCCACTCCTCCTAAATTTATTGGTAAATGGGAAAAAGAACTGGGCATCCAACTCTCGAAAAATGACCTCACCAAGATCTATATCAGCACTCATGGCACAGCATTAGCAAACGCCACCCAAGAGAGAAACTATAAGGTGCTGGCGAGGTGGTACAGGTGTCCAGCTGACATAAGTCGTTATGTAGCATCTTATCCAGACACGTGCTGGAGATGCCAGAGGGAGGTGGGAACCATGACCCACATTTGGTGGAGCTGTCCAGTCATCAAAGCCTTATGGGACCAAATCTTTAATATCTATGAGCAGGTCTCTGGGGCCAAGATAGACAACACACCCGAAATAGCAATCCTTTCACTCATCCCAGGCCCGGTCTCTGGAATAAAAAAAGGGATTTTGAGGCATTTCCTCTCGGCGATGAAAGCGATCATCCCGAGACACTGGAAGGTTGGTGACCCCCCCACACTGATGGAATGGGCCCAGGAGGTGGAATCGATCCGCTCTACGGAGGAGCTGATAATGAGTAACAGAGATACCACAAATAGACCCTTGCTGACTTGGACTAGTTGGATAATATTCCGAGACTCACACCTCCCGTCCTTGCTCGAGCCTTCACGACAATGAAGGAGGCCTGGATCAGGAGAAATCCATGGAGAGATGTGAAGACCCCCCCCCCATGATAGCTTCCCTTCCCTCTCCACATCCCTTACCCCCGCGTCTCAATCTCTCCCCCCCCCCCCCCGACATTGCTGGACACCCCTCTTTTGACCGCAGCATCCGACTATAGAGTATGTCCATCGTTACCCGAGTTCAGTCACAACGGGGAAATCTCATTAATGGTTCTGATGGTTATAGGGGAGTCCCATAACCTCTGATGACTCCCTGTCACAACTCTTGTTCCCCCAACATATATCTACTTAATTGATTATTGACCATGTGCATGTTGAACTTTTATTAGATCGAGTTGATCAAGCACGTGTAACTACGGATGTGTAACCCCCCACTGTCCCCTCTTTTCTTCTGTACCCCTCAGTGCATACATTTTTTTTTTCTTCCCTTTCTTGCTTTGTTGTTTTCGTTTCCTTAAAAACCAATAAACTTGATTATATTGAAAAATGTATTTTATTAGGGAAAACCATATTGCATGTGAAAGCCCCATTTCTACCGATTAGAACGGTACCACGTATTTATCGGTAGCCCCCTGTTCCTGCCCAGGAGACCATCCACACTATCGGCAGGTGACTTGCCATCCCCCCAGCCTTGAGAACTGGTATAGGGGTCTCATGGACCCCTTACCAGTTCACAAGGGGTTAAATGTAAAAAAAAACACCACACAGAGAAAAAATATTTTATTATTTATTTTTTTAATACTTACCTCCCATCCATACTGGAGCACTCTGTCCCTTGGCGATCACTGGCTTCTGCTCACTTGCTAGAAGCCTTTTATAGCTGCTGGATGACAGAACACAAAAGGGTTAATTAGGGACCCCATTTTTTGGGAATTTTAAGGGTTAAAACCCCTTAATCCCCCAAAAAAATGACGTAGGTCCCCCCTACCCAGCATTACCGACCCGGGACAGCTATGGGGGCTTGTAGAACAGGGCGCAGGGCCCAGCGTTGGTGGCCCCTGGCCCTGCAGGCTACTAGCCCACATAGCCACTAAGTGGCCCAGGCCCTTCTCCCCTCCCCCCCCCGGCCTTGGGGAGGCAGGTAATGGGGGGCTGGGAGTTAATGGCAAGTCACCCACTAGCTGCAGGTGACTTGCCAGACCCAGAGCCTTGTGAGCTGGTATAAGGGGGTCTCATGGACCCCTTACCAGCTCACAAAGGGTGTTAAAAAACACCACACAAGTAATAAAAGTATTTTATTAAAAAAAATTTTTTTTACTGTACTTCCGATTGTAAGCTCTTGTCCCTCACCGCTCTGATGACAGATGCCGGTGATCGGCATCCAGAGAAGGGGGAGGCAGGAGATCAGAGGATCTCCTGCCACCTCCTTCCCCGGGCACCGATCACCGGCATCTGACAGCTGAGAAGGCTGAAGCCGGAGATCAAGGCCGGGATGACCGCCCCAAGGGGGCGGGGCTTAGCGGCAAGATGGCGGCCGCCATCGAGAGAGGAGAGAGCCTCCCTGAAGATCTGTAAGTCCTGGGGGGAATCGGAGGCCCCCCAGGTGAAGAGGAGGGACAGCGGGAGCCAGTGCATACGCAGGTAAGTGAATGTCATTTTTTTTTTTTTTTTATTTTACAGTTAGCAGCTGCTGCAGAAACGGGGGGGGGGGGCTATTCCGGGGGCTCTCCTGGAGCCATCCGAGCCCCCACGGGGGATCGGATGGCACCAAATTAAAGAGGAGACCCGGCCGGATCCAACGAGGGGTCAGGTGAGTATTTTTCTTTTTGCCTGCTAGGGGTAAATGCCAGGCACGTAAATTTTACGTGGCTGGCACTTATGTGACGGAGAGGCAACCACGTAAATTTTACGTGGCTGGCATTTAAAGGGTTAAAGTTTTGGATGATTTCCTAAGCCGAAAGCAGTTGGAGGATACAAACTAGACCCTCAACAACCAGGTCTTTCAACAGATCTGCCAGAGGTCAGGAACACGAGGCATATTTTCTTTCAACAATCGGGCCTTAGGGGTAGACACCCTAGTACATCCATTGCCTTTCAGCATCACTTATGCCTCCCCCCCCAGTACGATTAATTCCTATAGTGCTCAAAGAATATCAGGAAGTAGGGGGTGAAAGTCCTGCTCAAAGCACCCTGGTGATCCTACTAAAGAGGGTCTATCATTTAGATTGGTTGATAAACTTCACAAGACACCAGGAAGATATGTTAAACTGTGGAGATGCTTCAATATGTGAGTCTGGTCAACAAAAATCTAGTGTACCAGAGATCTTTGATTTCATGCAGAAAGGTGTAGATCTTGGACTCAATGTAGCGACCTGGAAGGTTCAAGTTGCGGGCTTGTTGAGTAAGATTGTTCTGTTCTAGCCTTGTGTAAACACTTTCTGCTAGCGGTAAGAAGGGCTAGACCAGTAGGCTTAACCCTTTAAGTGCCAAGCACGTGAATTTTACGTGGTTTCCTCTCCAACCCTTAAGTGCCAGCCACGTAAAATTCACGGGTTTTGCGAAGTACCGAGTACCGGGCGCAGAGCGCCTCCTCTGTCCGCCTCTGTGGAAAGATTTTCGGCTTGGCGAAGTTCCGAGCACCTGGTGCAGAGCGCTTCGTCCGCCTCTGTGGAAATATTTTCGGCTTGACGAAGTTCCGAGTACCAGGCGCAGAGCGCTTCCACCGTCCGCCTCTGTGGAAAGAATTTCGGCTTGGCGAAGTTCCGAGTACCGGGTGCAGAGCGCTTTCTCCGTCCGCCTCTGTGGAAAGATTTTCGGCTTAGCGTAGCAGCTAGCTCCGCTGAGATCTCCAGTTCTTTTCTGCGGTACTGCGCGTTTTCTCTAGCCGGGGACGCTGGAAGATATTCGGCTTAGTGAAGTCACCAGCTCCGCTGAAGTGCCCGGTTCTCCTCCGCGACGGGGCACGTTTTTCTCACCGACCAAGCTTAAACATTTTCGGCTAGGCAAGGTGCCTAGCATCGCCAGAGATCGCAATTCCCCTTGGCTGCACATAAATTCTGAGGTAGTTGCCAGCAAAAGGGCTGCTCTGAGCCGCTGCACGGCCACCCTCAAGTGGACCTAAACCTTTTGGTAGGTTATTTTAATTTAATTTATTATTTATTATTGATTGGGAAAGGGCTAGGTAATATATAATTTTTAGGACTCGCAGTAGTTTTATAACTGTCTAGAACCTATATATACTTGGTCTCAGATCCCCAGGGTCATAGACTAGTATTATTAAATTCACCATGGCGGAGGCATCGGGGGTAGTCATCTGGTCTTTATAAGATTTACCCCATATCCATTTGCATGCAGTGGCACTGGATGAGGATAGCACGGTGCGCAGGGATTATGCCACGGTTGTAGTGGATAGGGAGACAGTTGTCTCCTCCCTGAAGGGGCTCTGACCCTTCTCGCCGGTGCTTTCTGAGAAACCCCTTGGCAGTTTTCATGGGGACCGTGATGTGAATTGTACCGGTTACTAAGAAGGTTTTTTGAAAAATATTGAAGAGGATATTGTGGCTGCCATAGGCTCCTTCGGAGTCTGTAATCTTTCGGCAGCCCTCAAGTGGTCCTAAACCTATAGAGTCATCATGAAGTATTGGCTACTTAAAGTGTTTTAAAGAAAATAATTTTTCCTCTCAGTTGAAGAGGATATTGTGGCTGCCATGGTCTCCTTCTGAATCTTTAAACTCTGTCGACAGCCCTCAAGTGGTCCTTAACCTATAGAGTGTCATAATGGAGTATTGGCTACTAAAAATATTTTAAAAGAAAAGATTTTTTGCTGGAAGAGGATATTGTCTGCCATAGTCTCCAAGGAAGTTATCTGTTGGAGAGTCCGGTTAAGGAGAAGTTGGATGAATAGTTGATTTCCTCCATTTATGGCGGATTTTGTGGAGCATATGCATTATTATAATCTGATCAATAGAGAATGGCAGAAGTCAGGTTGTCTTCTGGCCATGCCTAGAGTACTAGATACTATGTATCTCTTTCCTCCAGATCAGATTGAATTATGGTCTTACCCTCCTGTGGTGGACACTCTGGTGCCAGGTCTCTTTAAGATTTTCGTTTTGCCATCCTCTGATAGGGCTTCTCCAAAGTATCCAGACGATAAATGCGTGGATCAGGTGAAATGTCATGCTTATCTATTCTTGGTGTGCCACACACCCCGCTTCACTTTTAAATATTCTTCACTTATTGGGTTAACTCACCGCCAGGTGACGCTGTGCAGAGAGGAAGTCTTGTAACGAGCCCCCTTCCGGCCTATATATACCTGGTACCTCTCTTCAATCACCAGTATTTTTCTCTCTGCTTGACGACAAGACAGAAGATTGAAGTCTCCTGCTTACAGGTAGCCGGGGTCTTACCCCGGCACCCCCCTTTTGGTCTATTTCTGCCCGGTTTGAGTGTTTATACCTTGATGGTGGAATGGAAGCCTCCCAGCCTAGGCTGCTCACTGGGCAAATGGTAGATGGCACTATAGGTGCCTAGGAGCTTATCTCCTCCGCTCGACCCCCTCTTTTGGGGGCAATGCGGCTATCCGGCATGGTGATCCGGAAATGGGATGCCCCTGTCCCGAGGGTCCCCGTAGCCCCTTACTCTCCCGTTACGGTCCCTTCACTTCACGGTTGGGCGGACCGCGCTGGGCAGGTTGGCTTGCCGCCTGAGTTTCCACAGCCCCCTCCCGCCTCTCCCCTTCCCCGCTGGTCTCCTTGCGGCCACTGTATGGCAGGTCTTCTGTCGGTATGGCTGCGCTATGCTGTTGTCCTCTCCTCCTCCCCCCTCCTTCGTCCCCCCCCTCCGCCGCCTCCTGCCTTGTTGTGCGCGTGTAGCGGCTCATCTGGTTTTATTTCCTAGATGATTTGGCCGCACTGATCGAGCTTAGTGGGGCCCGGTGACGGGGGCGTGGCGCCGGTGGTAGCGTCATGGGGCCGGCCCCAGCTTCACTTCCTTCCTTTCAAGTTTAAAAGGAAGTCACGTGGGGGGGGGGCGCACATGTTTGTATTTACCTGTGCTGCTGCTGAGTGGGAGTTAAATATCTATAATATGTAGATATGGGGGCGAGTGTTTTTAAAATCCTCCCTTCCGGGACATTTACAAATAAGGGGGCATCCCGGGTTGGCTTATGCCTTAAAGCCCAAAAAATTGCGAATATCATAAATCACCATATGGAGGCTTCCGTTATTGCCGGAAACGGTTCTTCTGAGCCATTCGGGGGGTGCATAAGTTGTGGGGCTCTGCTCCCAGCTGAGGATGTCTTTATTTGCATTCCTTGTGCAAAGCAGAGCATTGCACGTCAGTCTGTTGCTTCGGCTGCTGGCCCGTCGCTACCTTCATCATCTCCTACCTCTCCCTCCCTGTTCCGGACCCCGCATGACACTGTCAAAAGTGGGGATTTGCAATCCGAGGTGGCGGCACGGTCGGCCAGCCCCCGGAAAGTAGTGCCCGTTAAAGCAGGGTTAAAGGCCCCTGCAAAACGGAAGCACCTGACTCCGGTACCTTCGGCTCCACAGGACGAGTTATGTGAGCCTGTGGAATGGTCCGATGGATCCCCGGATGAGGAAGAATTCCTGTTGGAGTCAGATGAGCCTGCAGATCAGTTTGAGGCTGATGCGATTGGCGATTGGTCGGCGGGGGTTGCTTTTGACACCCCCTCCATTCTGGCTCAAATGTTTAAAATTTTGAATTTAGATCCGCCTGAGGCTGTCACCCTGCCAAAGGGTCAGTTGTTTAAAGAGCCTCAGCCGCGTTGGGTTTTTCCCAGACAGCACCACTTTGAGAGGGTGGTCCTTAAGGAATGGGAACATCCCAATGGGAGTTGGTGAAGCTTTGGTCTGTCCCTCCTGACGTCGATACCCCTGTGCTAGGGCTCTCCAGCACGGCTATGGTACAGTCTGCTGAGACCACTGTCCCTAAAGATGGGGAAGATCGTCGGATTGACCAGTACGCTCGCCATGGTTTTACTTATGCCGGGTCAGCGATGCGCCCGGTGTGTGCTTCAGCCCTTCTTCTATTGGCGATTAGGTCTGTATGAGGATCTCAATCCCGCTTGTAAAGCGTTTACTGCGCTTAAGCAGTGTGAATCTTTTGTGTCCTATGTCTTATCCACTCAGGACGATGCACTGGCTATGAGTAGCAAGGCAGCGGCTATGCTGGTGGCTATTCGCCGGTCAGTATGGCTGCGTCAGTGGTCGGCGGACGCAGTTTCCCCTTTTTGGGGTTGCGTCTGGGGAGAAAATTGATTCAGTCGCAAAGGGTTGTAAGATGCCACAACGCAAGAGGCCTCGTGGTCCCTTTAGGGGGGCAAGTTCTGGTAGGCCTTCCTTTCGAGGATTCAGAGCGGGTAAGGGGGCTTCCTTTCCCGCTACCAGAGGTGCAGGTTGGACTCGGGGGAGGGGCCGTGGCCGGCCCACTCAGTCCTGGGGCACCAAGCCCAAGCCTGCTGATAAGCCCGCTCAGCAATGAGGGGCTGCCCTCACCCGTGCGGGTGGGGGGACTATTGCAACACTTCTCCCAGGTTTGGAACCAAGAGGTTCCAGACAGATGGATCCAGGAAGTGGTGTCGTCCGGTTACAAGCTGGAATTCGAGTCTCGCCCTCCTTCACGGTTCTTTCGGTCTCGGGTGCCCATCGATCCTTTGGCCGCGCAGGAGCTCCTGGCGTCAGTAAAGAATCTGTTAGAGATGGCGGTCATCCGGCCGGTACCGCGCTTAGAGATGGGCCTCGGTTTATACTCCAATCTTTTCGCAGTCCCCAAGAAAGATGGGTCAGTTCGTCCCGGCCTGGACTCTCATCAACACAGAGTGTTTCTTCCTTTTGCTCAAATTCACACGAGAACGCTTCAGCTTTTTCTGTCGGCGTCTTGGGACCAGCAGCCTCGGTCGCTGGATTAGTCCTTCCAGTTGTCCTCCCGGGTCTGGCAGTCCCTCCTGTGGTGGTTGGTCTCGACCAATCTTGTGTAGGGCAGGTCCTTCCTGACTCCCCTTTGGGAAATTGTCACCACGGACGCCAGTCTGTCGGGATGGGGCGGATTCTGGAAGGAGCTGCAGTTTCAAGGGCAGTGGGTACCTCAAGAGGCCCACTTACCCATCAATATTCTGGAACTGAGAACTATCCGTCGGGTGCTTGCTCTCCTGACTCAGCACGTTCTGGGCCTTCCGGTCCAGGTGCGTTCAGACAATCAAACAGCGGTTGCTTACATCATTCTTCAGGAAGGGACTCGCAGTCTGAGTGCTCTCAGAGAAGTGTCCCTGATCCTGACCTGGGCGGAGGCCCATGTTCCTTGTCTCTCGGCGGTATACATTCCAGGAGTGGAGAACCAGGTAGCGGACCGGTTGAGCAGGGGCTTTCCCGTCTGGGAGAATGGGCTCTCCATCCTCGGGTGTTTCGCTCACTGTGTCTCCGATGGGGGACCCCGGAGGTGGACCTGTTTGCCTCTCGTCACAATCACAGGCTCCCGAACTTCGTGTCGCTCTCCCAGGATCCTCTGGCTCTGGCAGTGGACGCCATGTCCCTGAGCTGGGGAGTTCTGGGATTTCTATACCTGTTTCCTCCAGGTGGGCAGGGTGCTTCGGAAGTTGGCTCTGGAAAAGGTGTCCGCCGTTCTCGTGGCCCCAAGGCAGGGTGCTTCGGAAGTTGGCTCTGGAAAAGGTGTCCGCCGTTCTCGTGGCCCCAAGGTGGCCAAGGCGAGTGTGGTTCGCAGACATCGTTCACTGGCGTTCAAATTTTACAAGGTAAGTGTTAGGACCTCAGCTGACTCTGTATTTCGTCGAAAAGTTCTTTAGGCGGTAGTGAAAGGAACTACCTACTGTTCCGCGTTGGGGATCCCGCCCATATTTGGCACTGCTTTTGGATGTCCCAATCGTATTGAATAAGGACGGCCTGGAATGGATTGGAAGAAAAAACACAATTCTGTTATACTCACCTGCAGAATAGTTTTTTCTGTTAACCCTTTAAGTGCCAGCCTACCTGGAGTTTTTGTCACCCTTAGTGCAAAATGGTCTGGCAACAATTTTGCACTCCCCATGTTCAAATGTGATTTTTGAAGGGATTTCCAGGGATTTCCCAGGAAAATGATATATTGTTTTTTTCCAGCATAGTCTGGGCTTTATCATGAAATGTCTTGTTTGTCATTTTTTAGGTGTATTCTCAATATTTTTGGGTGAAATATGTGCAAAAAAATAAAAAAAATTCTATTTTTTACAATTTGTAGTGTTTTTTTGTAATAAAAAATGTAAGTTCTCTGGAAGTACACACCTCAAGCTTTCTAGGCATACCAGGCATGTAGATGTGGCCATAGTTTTCTGGAAGTAATCCCTCAATGTATTCTTTGGTTGCAAAGAGTTTCCCTAAAAAAAGGATAAAAAAGCAGAATCAAAGCCACATTTTCCTAAAAAAAAACTATTTACAAACAGGAGAAAAAAAGTTTAATCTGAAAAAGCAACATGTCCCGAACAGAACGATACCTAACATGCATAGGTTCTGTCAATTGTAGAGTTGCCAAACACCCCAAAGTAAAGCATGTGCGTAACAGTAATTTTACGTGAAAATTTCAGCTCTGCAGACAAAGTGCGCACCTTGCGATTTTTCAACCAAAACAACCCTTTACATTTGGAATATCCCCTATAAACCATATATTCCCTGAAAGTGCACATGTTTAGCTTTCTAAGCGTACCCAGCTTGTTGTAGTGGGCTCATCTTTCTGGAATTAATCCCTCACAGAATTCTTTGTTTGCGCAGGGTTTCCCTAAAAAATGTATAAAAAAGCTGAATAAAAAACACCTTTTCCTAAAATATAAATATGCAAACAATACAAAAACAAGCTAAGTCTGAAAGCGCAAGGTCCCCCGAGCAGAACAATACCCAACATGCATAGCTACTTTTAACCTTTTTTAATTGCCAGCCTACTTGAGATTTTGTCACCCTCTGTTGCCAGGTAATTTTTCCACATTTTGCGCCATGTTTTGCGACATTTTTGCTGGAATTTTTAGGAAAATTTATATATATATATTTTTGCAGCAGAGTTTAGGCTTTAACTTGAAATGTCTTGTTTGCAAAATTTTATTCTGTTTTTTACAATATTATTATAAAGTAAAAAAAAAAAAAAATTTTGTTAGAAAATTGTCTCCTTTATTTTAAATAAAAAATTTATTTTATTTAAAAAAATCATATTGCATGTGAAAGCCCCATTTCTACCGATTAGAACGGTACCACTTATTTATCGATATCCCCTCATTCCTGCCCAGGAGACCCCCCAAACTGAAACAAGTACTTTATAACATTTACAAATAAAATACAACTACCATCCACACTACAAAGGGTTAAATCGAGAAAAAAAAATGACATAGGGTCCCCCCCCCCTAGGGGGGGGGGGGCATTTTTGGGGGGATTTTTAAGGGTTAAAAACCCTTAAAAATCCCCACAAAAAAGTTAACATGGGGTCCTCCTTACCCAAAGTAACCAGCCCGGGATCCGCTATGCAGGGCTTGTAGAAACGGCACAGGGGCCAGCTTTTGTGGCCCCTGGCCCTGCAGGCTACAGGCCTGCATAGCCCGTGGGCACGGGCTCTTCTGCCCCCCCCCCTGGCTTTGGGGAGGCAGGTAATGGGGGTGCCAGGGGTTAATGGCAAGTCACCCGCTAGTCACAGGTGACTTGCCACCTCCCACCCAGCCTTGTGAACTGGTATAGGGGTCATGGACCCCTTACCAGTTCACAAGGGGTTAAATGTAAAAAAAAAAACAGACACACAAAGAGAAAAAAAATATTTTATTATTTTTTTTTTTTTTTTTTTAATACTTACCTCCCATCCATCCTGGAGCACTGTGTCCCTCAGCAATCACTGGTTTCCGCTCACCTGCTGGAAGCCTTTTATAGCTGCTGGGTGAAAGAACATAAGGGGTTAATTTAGAAAAAAAAATGACATTGGAGGGGGGGACCCTAAGGGTTAAAAACCCTTAAAAATCCAAAAAAAAAAAAATGAAATGGGGTCCCCCTTACCCAGCATTACCAGCCCGGGACCAGCTATGGGGGCTTGTAGGCACAGAGTGGGGGGGCCAGCTTTTGTGGCCCCCCCACCCTGCAGCCTACGAGCCCACATAGCCTATGTGGGCCCGGGCTCTTCTGCCCCCCCCCCTGGGTTTTGGGGAGGCAGGTAATTGGGGGTGCCGGGGGTTAATGGCAAGTCACCTGCTAGCAGGTGACTTGCCAGCCCCCAGCCTTGTGAACTGGTATAAGGGGTCTCATGGACCCCTTACCAGTTCACAAGGGGTTAACAGTAAAAAAAAAAAAACACACTGACACAGAGAAAAAATGACTTTTATTAAAAAATAAAAACTTTTTTACTTTACTTACCTCCGATCGTCAGCTCCTTTGTCCCACAATGTGATGACAGATGCGATCATGCTGGCTGATCACCTGCCCCTCTGCTCCTGTGCCCAGCATGATCGCATCTGAATGAAGATCAGCAGGGAGCCAGGACGAGACCCGATGAGTGACGTCATAAGCCCCGCCCCCAAGGGCTTTCCTGGAGCCATCCGACCCCCCACGGGGGATTGGATGGCACCAAATTAAAGAGGAGACCCGGACGGATCCAATGAGGGGTCAGGTGAGTTTTTTTTTTTTTGCTCGCTAGCAGGGGTAAATGCCAGGCACGTGAATTTTACGTGGCTGGCACTTAAGTGGAGGAGAAGCAACCACGTAAATTTTACGTGGCTGGCATTTAAAGGGTTAATACGTTTCCAGGCCGTCCGACCCGCCTCTTCTGGGGGAATATAGGAAGTTACGATCTATCCTTGATACCCTTTTTATGGTGTTCTTTTTTATAATAATATTTTGCATTGAAAAGAATGCTAGGTTGATATATCCATGTCTTGAATGCCTAGTCTTGTGGATATATAAAAAAAAAAATTAAATGGTACATATTTATTAGAGATGAGCAAACTTTTGAAAAAATTCGACTGATTCGTCGAATTTTCCGACAAAAATCGTTTCCACCCGAATAAATTCGCGACGAACCGCTATTAAAAACGGCTATTTCTGAGCCTCCTAGAGCCTCAATAGGGTTGTAAACCATTCTGCCTTGCTGTAACACGCACAGGATGCGTGCTGGGTTAGTTAAATAATACTTTGAAGAAATATCACATGCAGATCAGAGGCATCGCTAATAGAATCGCAGAGCGGCACAATTGCAGAGAGTTGAAGTGGCATCACTATGAGGGGCAGGAGCCCAAACATTGCTTTAAAGAGACACTGGAGTTGGCAGCAGCAGGAGCCCAAAAATTGGATGAATCACACCCTGGAGTTGGCAGCAGCAGCAGCAGGAGCCCAAACATTGGCTGAAAGAGACACTGGGGTTGGCTTCAGGAGCCCAAAAATTGGATGAATCACACCCTGGAGTTGCAAGCAGCAGCAGGAGCCCAAACATTACTTTAAAGAGACACTGGAGTTGGCTTCAGGAGCCCAAAAATTGGATGAATCACACCCTGGAGTTGGCAGCAGCAGCAGCAGGAGCCCAAACATTACTTTATAGAGACACTGGAGTTGGCTTCAGGAGCCCAAAAATTGGATGAATCACACCCTGGAGTTGCAAGCAGCAGCAGGAGCCCAAATATACACTGGAGTTGGCTTCAGGAGCCCAATAATTGGATGAATCACACCCTGGAGTTGGCAGCAGCAGCAGGAGCCCAAATATTACTTTAAAGAGACACTGGGGTTGGCTTCAGGAGGCCAAAAATTGGATGAATCACGCCCTGGAGTTGGCAGCAGCAGGAGCCCAAATATTACTTTAAAGAGACACTGGGGTTGGCTTCAGGAGGCCAAAAATTGGATCAATCACGCCCTGGAGTTGGCAGCAGCAGGAGCAGCCCAAATATTACTTTAAAGAGACACTGGGGTTGGCTTCAGGAGCCCAAAAATTGGATGAATCACGCCCTGGAGTTGGCAGCAGCAGGAGCCCAAATATTACTTTAAAGAGACACTGGGGTTGGCTTCAGGAGGCCAAAAATTGGATCAATCACGCCCTGGAGTTGGCAGCAGCAGGAGCAGCCCAAATATTATTTTAAAGAGACACTGGGGTTGGCTTCAGGAGGCCAAAAATTGGATGAATCACACCCTGGAGTTGGCAGGAGCCCAAACATTGGCTGAAAGACACTGGGGTTGGCTTCAGGAGCCCAAAAATTGGATGAATCACACCCTGGAGTTGAAAGCAGCAGCAGGAGCCCAAATATACACTGGAGTTGGCTTCAGGAGCCCAAAAATTGGATGAATCACACCCTGGAGCTGGCAGCAGCAGCAGGAGCCCAAACATTACTTCAAAGAGACCCTGGGGTTGGCTTCAGGAGCCCAAAAATTGGATGATTCACACCCTGGAGTTGGCAGCAGCAGCCCAAATATACACTGGAGTTGGCTTCAGGAGCCCAAAAATTGGATGAATCACACCCTGGAGTTGGCAGCAGCAGCAGCAGGAGCCCAAATATACACTGGAGTTGGCTTCAGGAGGCCAAAAATTGGATGAATCACACCCTGGAGTTGGCAGCAGCAGCCCAAATATTACTTTAAAGAGACACTGGGGTTGGCTTCAGGAGGCCAAAAATTGGATGAATCACACCCTGGAGTTGGCAGCAGCAGCAGCAGCAGGAGCCCAAACATTACTTTATAGAGACACTGGAGTTGGCTTCAGGAGCCCAAAAATTGGATGAATCACACCCTGGAGTTGCAAGCAGCAGCATGAGCCCAAATATTACTTTAAAGAGACACTGGGGTTGGCTTCAGGAGGCCAAAAATTGGATGAATCACACCCTGGAGTTGGCAGCAGCAGCAGCAGGAGCCCAAACATTGGCTGAAAGAGACACTGGGGTTGGCTTCAGGAGCCCAAAAATTGGATGAATCACACCCTGGCATTGCAAGCAGCAGCATGAGCCCAAATATTACTTTAAAGAGACACTGGGGTTGGCTTCAGGAGGCCAAAAATTGGATGAATCACACCCTGGAGTTGGCAGAAGTTGGCAGCAGCAGGAACCCAAACATTACTTCAAAGAGACCCTGGGGTTGGCTTCAGGAGCCCAAAAATTGGATGAATCACACCCTGGAGTTGGCAGCAGCGGCAGCAGGAGCCCAAATATACACTGGAGTTGGCTTCAGGAGCCCAAAAATTGGATGAATCACACCCTGGAGTTGGCAGGAGTTGGCAGCAGCAGCAGCAGGAGCCCAAACATTACTTCAAAGAGACACTGGGGTTGGCTTCAGGAGGCCAAAAATTGGATGAATCACGCCCTGGAGTTGGCAGAAGTTGGCAGCAGCAGGAACCCAAACATTACTTCAAAGAGACCCTGGGGTTGGCTTCAGGAGCCCAAAAATTGGATGAATCACACCCTGGAGTTGGCAGCAGCAGCAGCAGCAGCAGGAGCCCAAATATACACTGGAGTTGGCTTCAGGAGCCCAAAAATTGGATGAATCACACCCTGGACTTGGCAGCAGCAGCAGCAGGAGCCCAAATATACACTGGAGTTGGCTTCAGGAGGCCAAAAATTGGATGAATCACACCCTGGAGTTGGCAGCAGCAGCAGGAGCAGCCCAAACATTACTTTAAAGAGACACTGGGGTTGGCTTCAGGAGGCCAAAAATTGGATGAATCACACCCTGGAGTTGGCAGCAGCAGGAGCCCAAACATTGGCTGAAAGAGACACTGGGGTTGGCTTCAGGAGCACAAAAATTGGATGAATCACACCCTGGCATTGCAAGCAGCAGCAGGAGCCCAAACATTACTTTATAGAGACACTGGAGTTGGCTTCAGGAGCCCAAAAATTGGATGAATCACACCCTGGAGTTGCAAGCAGCAGCATGAGCCCAAATATACACTGGAGTTGGCTTCAGGAGCCCAAAAATTGGATGAATCACACCCTGGAGTTGGCAGCAGCAGCAGCAGGAGCCCAAATATTAATTTAAAGAGACACTGGGTTGGCTTCAGGAGGCCAAAAATTGGATGAATCACGCCCTGGAGTTGGCAGCAGCAGGAGCCCAAATATTAATTTAAAGAGACACTGGGGTTGGCTTCAGGAGGCCAAAAATTGGATGAATCACACCCTGGAGTTGGCAGAAGTTGGCAGCAGCAGGAACCCAAACATTACTTCAAAGGGACCCTGGGGTTGGCTTCAGGAGCCCAAAAATTGGATGAATCACACCCTGGAGTTGGCAGCAGCGGCAGCAAGAGCCCAAATATACACTGGAGTTGGCTTCAGGAGCCCAAAAATTGGATGAATCACACCCTGGAGTTGGCAGGAGTTGGCAGCAGCAGCAGCAGGAGCCCAAATATTACTTTAAAGAGACCCTGGGGTTGGCTTCAGGAGCCCAAAAATTGGATGGATCACACCCTGGAGTTGGCAGCAGCAGGAGCAGCAGCAGCAGGAGCCCAAATGTACACTGGAGTTGGCTTCAGGAGCCCAAAAATTGGATGAATCACACCCTGGAGTTGGCAGCAGCAGCAGGAGCCCAAATATACACTGGAGTTGGCTTCAGGAGCCCAAAAATTGGATGAATCACACCCTGGAGTTGGCAGGAGTTGGCAGCAGGAGCCCAAATATTACTTTAAAGAGACCCTGGGGTTGGCTTCAGGAGCCCAAAAATTGGATGAATCACACCCTGGAGTTGGCATCAGCAGGAGCCGAAAAATTGGCCTAAAGACATAAATATGTTTTGCACCATTTGGAAAGTGTAAAACGTGGCACCATGCTGAATCTAGTCGCATGCATCAGGCATTGGTGGGTGGAAATCCTGGCTGATCCATCCCTGATTCATTTTGACAAAGGTGAGTCTCTCCACATTTTTAGTTGACAGACGAGTTCTCCTCGCCGTAACTATGGCCCCCGCCGCACTAAACACCCGCTCAGATGGCACGCTACTTGCCGGGCAGGACAGCTTTTCCAGGGCAAACTCTGCTAGTTGCGGCCACAAATCAAGTTTGGCTGCCCAGAAGTCCAGCGGATCCTCAAGGTGTGTTGGCATGGTCATGTCAAAGTATGACATGACCTGCTGGTTGAGGTCCTGCTCCAGGTCTTCCTGCTGCTCATGAGTAGCCTCACTATGGGGGTGTAGAAAGCTACTCATTAGCGACTGAAGACTGAGGCTGCTGCTGCTGATGGAGCTGCTGCTGCTGCTCCTGCCAACCCCCCCAGCAGCCATGGCAGTGGAAGGTGAGCGCAGAGGTCCGCTCGAGTCAGACCTGCGAGAGTATGGACCATGGCGCAGATAGGCATCGGCCAACTGCCTACGTAGAATGTCTTTGTAGTAGTTGAGTTTGTCCTCCCTCTCGGTGGGTTTAAAAAATGCCCCCATTTTGTGCCGGAAGCGAGGGTCCAATAAGGTGGACAGCCAGAAGTCATCCCGCCGACAGATGGAAACAATTCTGGGGTCACTACGCAAGCACGTGAGCATGCTTCGTGCCATTTGCGCAAGTGACTCGGATGGACTACCTGTCTCCATCTCCACTGCATACTGCCACGGTGTGCCCGGGTCCTCTGTCTCGCCTTCCTCAAAAACCTCTAGCTCCTCTGGCTGCTCCTGCTCCTCCTCTCCTGTCCGCTGACTAGATAAACCAGCCATTTCGCCAAGCCTAAACTGTGTTTCGCTGGGCAACTCCTCCTCCTCCTCTTCCTCCTCCTCCTCCAGTTCAGCTCCAACGGGGTTCATGTGGCCGTAAGATGTAAACGCCATGTCTCCAGTGCCCTGACCAGCCATGGTTTCCAACATGTGCTGTAGTACATGAAGCAGTGGAATCACGTCGTTCATCCCGTAATCCTGCCGACTGACAAATAAAGTGGCTTCCTCAAAGGGCCTGAGCAAACGGCAGGTGTCACGTATGAGCTGCCACTGGTTGACATTGAAGTTACACAGGGGAGTCCCCCTATCTGCTTGGATCATCAGGAAATCCGTGATGGCTTTTCTCTGTTCATATAATCGGTCCAACATGTGAAGGGTGGAATTCCAACGGGTGGAAACATCGCAAATCAGACTATGTTGGGGGATACCATTCTGACGCTGTAGCTCAAGAAGGGTGTGTCTGGCGGTGTAGGAGTGGCTGAAGTGCATGCACAAGTGCTTGAAGTTGTTAGGATGTCTTGCAGATGGGGGGAACACTTCAGAAACCGCTTGACAACCAGATTGAAGACGTGAGCCATGCAGGGGGCATGGGTCAGGCTTCCTTGGCGCAGCGCAGACAAAATGTTCTTCCCATTGTCGGTAACCATGATTCCCATTTTAAGTTTTCTTGGAGTAAGCCATGTTTGGATTTCCTGATGAATACATTTAAGCAGTTCCTCCCCTGTGTGACTCCGTTCGCCAAGACAAACCATGTGAAGCACTGCGTGACACCTCCGTGCCCTGCACACATGGTAGACTGGAGGGGCACTGAGACTTGAGCCTACAGTGGAGGGTGAGGAGATGGCGGAGGATGAGGAGGCCGAGTCGCACGGTGTCACAGGCCCAACGGGCAGGGAGCGCGGAGGCCGAAGCGGCGTGACCTGTCCAAGTTGCTGCTGCTGCTGCAAAGGGACCACATTCACCCAGTGGGCCGTAAACGACATGTACTGTCCCTGACCGTAGTTACAGCTCCAGATGTCGGCGCTGCCATGCACTTTGCTACACACCGACAGGCTCAAGGACTGGCCCACCTTCTGTTCAACAAAAGTGTGCAGCGCTGGTCCTGCCTTCTTGGCAAAGAAATGACGGCTTGGGACTCTCCACCTTGGCTCGGCACAAGCCATCAGTTCTCTGAAAGGTGCAGATTCCACCACCTGAAATGGGAGCGACTGCAGCACCAGCAACTTGGACAGGAGCACATTCAGCTTCTGCGCCGTAGGATGAGTGGGCGCATACTGCTGTCTCTTGGACATGGCTTCGCTGATGGATTGCTGGCGGGATGCATGACTTGGAGGAGGAGGAGCAGGAGCGACAGAGGATGGGTATGACGCACAGCTGCCTTCGGCTGAGGTGCTGGAGCCTTGGCTGGCAGAAATTGGGAGCTCACTTGGTGAGGAAGCATACTGGACCACCCCTTGGGAGCCTCGGTTCTCCCAGGTCGCTTTATGGTGACGCATCATATGTTGACGCAGGGCCGTGGTGCCAACATTTGGACCCTGGCCACGCTTCACCTTCTGCCTACATATCTTGCATGTGGCCATCTTACCCTCCTGCGGATGCTTCAGGAAAAACTGCCACACTGCCGAGTAGCTACTTTTCCCACCCCCTGGCCTCACTGATTCAATGCTGCTGTTGCCAACTCCAGAAACCCCTGCTCCACTACCTCCCGATAAGGTAGACTGCCGCACAGCAGGTGCTCTACCCCGGCCGGCTCCAGCCTTTGGAATTGTGCCCCCATGCTGACTGCTACCACCTTGCTGCCTCAGCTGCTGACTCCGGGGCAACCTGCGCCCCTCTTCTCCTGATGATGACGATGAAGCCCCTTCATCACCCGGCTCCCAAGTGCGATCGGCTTCATCATCATCATCGAGTTGTGGCTGTACTGTGCTTTTACTTGCACCTTGGTGGATATGGTTTTGCAATTCCTTTCACTTTATCACATGGTTCATTGACTAATTGTTGTCTTATTTGTTTGTATTTTTTGGTTACACTGTGATAGGTTTGTGTGGAGTATTGAGCCCAGGATGGTGACAAGAGTGCTGACTGACTGTCAGGAATGTGGCGGAACTCCCATCAGAAGTAAACAGTGATCATCTATACCCGTTAACCTGTGCCCTGTGGAAATA
Source organism: Gastrophryne carolinensis (assembly GCA_027917425.1). Classification (NCBI taxonomy): domain Eukaryota; kingdom Metazoa; phylum Chordata; class Amphibia; order Anura; family Microhylidae; genus Gastrophryne; species Gastrophryne carolinensis. Next base: position 320,094,976 of record CM051234.1, read on the forward strand.
CACAGCTAAAACCATGTGAACGAGGATAGTAATGGCACCTTCACGCCCCCTTGTATGATAACTCCTGATGACAACTCGAGATGGCCGCTGAATTGGCAGTGCAGTATGGCCACCTATCCGTGGCCCTCTGGACTATAAAATTTGAAGAATGTGATGATTATTATCCCATAGGAAACTGGCCGGTTGCAAAATAGCTTATGGGACTAGCAACCAGTACATATTAAGCACATGTGGCAGGTCCCCCCTTTTTTGGAGGCCAGTGCCAAGATTTAGAAATAGTTTCTGGTGCCCCCCTTTTTTGTATACAGCACATGCAGTCTCCTCTGGAGTGGTTCCCTGTAAATATGTGCAAGTGTCTCGTGTCCGGCTCTTTAGCAGTTGCACCCTCTGCATGTAGAATGTCTCTAGTATGTATTCTTTTTATGTAGTATGGCCTGCTGGCCTGAATAGTATTAACAATAGCAATAGAACTTGTTTCCCCTAGTGTGGGTTATTATGCTCTAGCTTTGGCATATTGAATTAGTATTTGGTAGATACATAATACAGTCTTGTCTTTCCAGCTGTATATAAATATCATGAGTAGTAATAATGAGTAATAATAGATATGGCGTTAGACTAATAGGTGGTGGTGGTGGTTAGATTTGGGTGCATACTCACCTGTTTTGGCTCCTGGTTATTACCTTTTTGCCCCCCCTCCCCTCCACTCCTTTTGAGCGGCGCATTCTTTTTTGACAGTCACCCAGTGCACCTGGCCCCCGACTGGGTGCCGGGCGCTCTGTATTATCTATGGCCCGCTGGATGCGCGCGCACCTCTGTTGTTATCTGGCGAGATGTCACGGAGGTGTTTGTGTAGGCGCGCGCAGCAAGGGGCGGGCTGCTGCTACTGGGCGCGTCACGGTATGAGTATGCTGCTCATTGGCGGAGGGGAGTCCCTATTCTCATTGGGTTACAGCCTCCTGGCGGAAGCACTGTATGTTCCCGCTGCCTGTGGTTCTGGCGCGTCTCCGGCCGGGACGCGTCAGCACACTCGTTGGGGGCGCGCATCCGGCCGGGGCGCGCCCGCATATAGTGGCGGCGACGTCATGGCTCCGATCAGGATCAGCTGTTTGTCATTGAAATAACCAGCAGGGCGGGGAGCCAATACAGGTCAGTGGCATTTAAATAGGGGGGTAGTGTAGACATTTGTTGTCCTGAGGAAGTGATGCGTTCTGACGTCACGTAACGCGTAGACGGGCGGGGCGGTGGGCAGGTGGTCGTGTTTACATGTAAGTTCATTGTCTCTTACTTTGGGGATTATTTCTTTGGTCCCCCCCTGGCAGTGTTTATTTCACTTAGTGTGTTCACAGTAGACAGTATTATTAGGCTGTTAGGATTACATTATCAATTGGTTACCATTAGAAGGGTTCTTTGACAATTATGTATTGCACGTGATATGGGTGTTATGTAGTTATTTTTAAATAATAAGGAGTACTAGGTTAATTGGCACTTATGCACTTTAAATGTAGCCAGGTTTTACTAATCTGTATTGATCTGTACTATCAATTTACATCAAAACCACTTCCCACTGCCCCCATCAGATGTCTCCCTTCCTTGTTGTTTATTGTCCTTAGTGTTTTTTAATCATGTCTCATGTATGTAGAATTGTCTATTAAATAAAAACATCTATTTCTATTAACTACAGCGGTAGTGCCATGGTTTAATGGGTATTTGGGCATGCAGTGGGACTTGCTTTTAGGAAATCTGTGTAGATTAGTGTTACCCATGTGTGCACAACGCCTTTGATTTATATTCTTAAATAATCATTAATACAGGCCTGGGTGCAGTCTCAAATTGTCGTCTAACTTGTGGCTGTACGTCACTGATGTTCGTGGATTCGTCAACAGTGTCTGGCGCAGGAGCTGGAACGCTCGCAGCACCCACGACACTGTCCACATCACTATTTGTCTGCCTAGCTAGAGAAGCCACCTCCATTTCTTGGCTGGGCAGTAGCTGCTGACTGTCCTCTATCTGATGGTCCTCCTCACTAAAGAGTGGAGCTGAACCCAAAGCATAGGATACGTCGCTGGGGGAGGGAACGGCGTAGGCCAGAGGCAATGGGAGGACAGGGACTGCTCTCGGGGCATGCCAACTTAGGGTTGTGTCAGAGGAACCTACCGACCCTAGACTGGGGGTCTCAGACGTAAGTTGTGATGATGTTGTTGATGAGCGCGTCAACCAATCTACCACGGCAGATGCGTTACTGGTGGAGACCCGACCGCCAGCAGATACTGGCAGATTAGGTCTCTCAGCGTGACTCCTGCTGCTACTGGCCCCCAGTCTGATGCGAGCTCTGCCTGCGGAATCTTGGCCTCTGCCACTCCTCTTTTCACTTCCAGGCACTTGTCTGCCCGACATAGTCTAACTGGCGTGGTAGTAGGTGATATTTTAAGAACCCCCGGGCAGCGGTGGGTCTATATGAAACAGAATATAATGCACACCAAAAGTGAGCAGTAACACTCAGCCTCCAACAGGCCTGCTTAGTGTAAATAAGAGAGCTGCTTAGTGTAAATAAAGAGGGGTATGCTATGTTACAGAATGGGATGCCCCAACAGAAGTGCACCTGGCAGGCAGCAGTAAGTCTATGCACAGCAAAAGTGTCTTTATCAGGCCTAATTTCAATTAGAATAAGTGCAAATGGTTATATGGCGTTAAACAGAGGCTGCTGTAGTCACAGAATGGGATGCCCTAAAAACCAGCAGTAAGTACACCTGGCAGGGACAAGTAGTGCTATGCACAGCAAAAGTGTCTTTATCAGGCCTAATTTCAATTAGAATAAGTGCAAATGGTTATATGGTCTTAAACAGAGGCTGGTGTAGTCACAGAATGGGATGCCCCAAAAACCAGCAGTAAGTACACCTGGCAGGGACAAGTAGTGCTATGCACAGCAAAAGTGTCTTTATCAGGCCTAATTTCAATTAGAACAAGTGCAAATGGTTATATGGTCTTAAACAGAGGCTGCTGTAGTCACAGAATGGGATGCCCTAAAAACCAGCAGTAAGTACACCTGGCAGGGACAAGTAGTGCTATGCACAGCAAAAGTGTCTTTATCAGGCCTAATTTCAATTAGAATAAGTGCAAATGGTTATATGGTGTTAAACAGAGGCTGCTGTAGTCACAGAATGGGATGCCCTAAAAACCAGCAGTAAGTACACCTGGCAGGGACAAGTAGTGCTATGCACAGCAAAAGTGTCTTTATCAGGCCTAATTTCAATTAGAATAAGTGCAAATGGTTATATGGTCTTAAACAGAGGCTGCTGTAGTCACAGAATGGGATGCCCTAAAAACCAGCAGTAAGTACACCTGGCAGGGACAAGTAGTGCTATGCACAGCAAAAGTGTCTTTATCAGGCCTAATTTCAATTAGAATAAGTGCAAATGGTTATATGGTGTTAAACAAAGGCTGCTCTAGTCACAGAATGGGATGCCCTAAAAACCAGCAGTAAGTACACCTGGCAGGGACAAGTAGTGCTATGCACAGCAAAAGTGTCTTTATCAGGCCTAATTTCAATTAGAATAAGTGCAAATGGTTATATGCTCTTAAACAGAGGCTACTGTAGTCACAGAATGGGATGCCCTAAAAACCAGCAGTAAGTACACCTGGCAGGGACAAGTAGTGCTATGCACAGCAAAAGTGTCTTTATCAGGCCTAATTTCAATTAGAATAAGTGCAAATGGTTATATGGTGTTTAACAGAGGCTGCTGTAGTCACAGAATGGGATGCCCTAAAAACCAGCAGTAAGTACACCTGGCAGGGACAAGTAGTGCTATGCACAGCAAAAGTGTCTTTATCAGGCCTAATTTCAATTAGAATAAGTGCAAATGGTTATATGCTCTTAAACAGAGGCTACTGTAGTCACAGAATGGGATGCCCTAAAAACCAGCAGTAAGTACACCTGGCAGGGACAAGTAGTGCTATGCACAGCAAAAGTGTCTTTATCAGGCCTAATTTCAATTAGAATAAGTGCAAATGGTTATATGGTCTTAAACAGAGGCTGCTGTAGTCACAGAATGGGATGCCCTAAAAACCAGCAGTAAGTACACCTGGCAGGGACAAGTAGTGCTATGCACAGCAAAAGTGTCTTTATCAGGCCTAATTTCAATTAGAATAAGTGCAAATGGTTATATGGTGTTAAACAGAAGCTGCTGTAGTCACAGAATGGGATGCCCTAAAAACCAGCAGTAAGTACACCTGGCAGGGACAAGTAGTGCTATGCACAGCAAAAGTGTCTTTATCAGGCCTAATTTCAATTAGAATAAGTGCAAACGGTTATATGGTGTTAAACAGAGGCTGCTGTAGTCACAGAATGGGATGCCCCAAAAACCAGCAGTAAGTACACCTGGCAGGGACAAGTAGTGCTATGCACAGCAAAAGTGTCTTTATCAGGCCTAATTTCAATTAGAATAAGTGCAAACGGTTATATGGTGTTAAACAGAGGCTGCTGTAGTCACAGAATGGGATGCCCTAAAAACCAGCAGTAAGTACACCTGGCAGGGACAAGTAGTGCTATGCCCAGCAAAAGTGTCTTTATCAGGCCTAATTTCAATTAGAATAAGTGCAAATGGTTATATGGTCTTAAACAGAGGCTGGTGTAGTCACAGAATGGGATGCCCCAAAAACCAGCAGTAAGTACACCTGGCAGGGACAAGTAGTGCTATGCACAGCAAAAGTGTCTTTATCAGGCCTAATTTCAATTAGAATAAGTGCAAATGGTTATATGGTGTTTAACAGAGGCTGCTGTAGTCACAGAATGGGATGCCCTAAAAACCAGCAGTAAGTACACCTGGCAGGGACAAGTAGTGCTATGCACAGCAAAAGTGTCTTTATCAGGCCTAATTTCAATTAGAATAAGTGCAAATGGTTATATGCTCTTAAACAGAGGCTGCTGTAGTCACAGAATGGGATGCCCTAAAAACCAGCAGTAAGTACACCTGGCAGGGACAAGTAGTGCTATGCACAGCAAAAGTGTCTTTATCAGGCCTAATTTCAATTAGAATAAGTGCAAATGGTTATATGGTGTTAAACAGAGGCTGCTGTAGTCACAGAATGGGATGCCCTAAAAACCAGCAGTAAGTACACCTGGCAGGGACAAGTAGTGCTATGCACAGCAAAAGTGTCTTTATCAGGCCTAATTTCAATTAGAATAAGTGCAAATGGTTATATGGTGTTAAACAGAGGCTGCTGTAGTCACAGAATGGGATGCCCTAAAAACCAGCAGTAAGTACACCTGGCAGGGACAAGTAGTGCTATGCACAGCAAAAGTGTCTTTATCAGGCCTAATTTCAATTAGAATAAGTGCAAATGGTTATATGGTGTTAAACAGAGGCTGCTGTAGTCACAGAATGGGATGCCCTAAAAACCAGCAGTAAGTACACCTGGCAGGGACAAGTAGTGCTATGCACAGCAAAAGTGTCTTTATCAGGCCTAATTTCAATTAGAATAAGTGCAAATGGTTATATGGTCTTAAACAGAGGCTGGTGTAGTCACAGAATGGGATGCCCCAAAAAAGAAGTGCACCTGGCAGGGTCCAGTAGTGCTATGCACAGCAAAAGTGTCTTTATCAGGCCTAATTTCAATTAGAATAAGTGCAAATGGTTATATGGTCTTAAATAGAGGCTGTTGTAGTCACAGAATGGGATGCCTCACAGCAGATTTAAGATCAGTTCAGTATATATGCACAGTTAGTATAAGCAGCCTGAAAACGCTAACAAAGCCTGTCAGCCAGCCAGTAACAAACACTCAGGCTGGATGAAAAAAAAATAAATCTCCCTGTGACTGCCTCCGGTTTTTCCTAACTTTCCCTGTTTTTCGCTGACTTTCTGTCTGTCTCCTGCCTGTCTCCAGCCTGTCCCTGTCTGTCCCTGCCTGTCTAACTGCCTCTCTCCCTCACTACAACGTTCTGTCTCTCACGAATGCAATAGAGAAATGAGGAAGGAAAAGCAAGATGGCCGACTTAAATAGCGCTGTGACGTCACCGGGCTTGCTGGCTGCTTATAGGCTGCATGTGACTGCCCCAGCTTGCACTGGCGTGGGATAGATGTCCAGACATGTCCCGTCCGCCATCTTAGAATGCCTGTATGTAAATGAATGGATGTTAAAGGAAAACTTCGAGCGATCGAATCGCGGGGAAATTCGGATTCGATCCGAATCGAATTTTTCATGAAATTCGGATCGAATCCGTGTTCGTCCGGATCGATTCGCTCATCCCTAATATTTATAATCAGAGATATAGGTATGCCTCCCGGGCGGCTGGTTATAATGCTTTTTAATTAAATGAAATCTAGGAAGTCAGCCGGAAGGATGAGCCATGCTTTTGCCTTGCAGTCACACCCCTTTGGGCAGGAGTTACCCAATCGTATTGAATAAGGACGGCCTGGAATGGATTAACAGAAAAAACGATTCTACAGGTGAGTATCACAGAATTGTGTTATTTCATTCCACGTCTATTAAAAATGTATATACCAAATATTACTTCTTGCTTTTCACAGCAACCCCACAGGAGAGACTTCAAAATTTGACGGCGACGGTCTATAGGCTGGTGGGCGACATCCAGGAGCTGGCTGCTTCATTGGGGACCAGTGAAGAATAGATTCCTGGGGCCTGCCACATGTTAATACGTTTTTTATAAAATTGTAACCAATTTTATACTCGTTTTTAAAAAAAAAAAAAATTAATGTTTAAAAAAAAACAAAACTTTTGTACATTTTGTAAAAAAAATAAAATAAAAAGATTTTGAAAATCAAAAATTAACCAAAAAATTGTAATTTAATAAAACAAAAAAAATCTTTAATAAATATATTTAAATGTTACCATGTTTCTTGTTTATTTTCTGTAAAGCACTAAAAATGTAATGCATGAACACATCCAATAAAGAACATGCAGCAGAAGACATCAAGATGGAATAGAAAACTAAGAAGAGAATGCAGAACATTAAGGTAAGCATGAATGTCGGGAGAACATCTAAACAGGAACCGCTAGTGAGTTCAGGTAAGCATGAATGTCAGGAGAACATCTAAACAGGAACCGCTAGTGAGATCAGGTAAGCATGAATGTCGAGAGAACATCAAAACAGGAACTGCTAGTGAGTTCAGGTAAGCATGAATGTCGGGAGAACATCTAAACAGGAGCCGCTAGTGAGTTCAGGTAAGCATGAATGTCGGGAGAACATCTAAACAGGAACCGCTAGTGAGTTCAGGTAAGCATGAATGTCGGGAGAACATCTAAACAGGAGCCGCTAGTGAGTTCAGGTAAGCATGAATGTCGGGAGAACATCTAAACAGGAGCCGCTAGTGAGTTCAGGTAAGCATGAATGTCGGGAGAACATTTAAACAGGAGCCGCTAGTGAGTTCAGATAAGCATGAATGTCGGGAGAACATCTAAACAGGAGCCGCTAGTGAGTTCAGGTAAGCATGAATGTCGGGAGAACATCTAAACAGGAACCGCTAGTGAGTTCAGGTAAGCATGAATGTCGGGAGAACATCTAAACAGGAGCCGCTAGTGAGTTCAGGTAAACATGAATGTCGGGAGAATAGAAAAACAGGAACCGCTAGGACAGAACCCCTAAATGTGGAGATATGTCCTAATTATACGGCGACCCACCTCAGAAAAAAAAATCTATGTTTCAGAGGGGGTTTGGAGATTGCTGGTCCATCTAAACTACATACAAAAAAGAAGTTTCCAGGATTAGGCCCAATCCTGATGCCCAACTTGGACCCAGCACTCCCACCACATCTCTGAGCTAGTTTAAAACATCCTTTTATTTAACATCAATTTAAACAGAGATCCACTGGATCACTTAGTACTATTCTTTTTTTGTTACAATCTTGTATAAAACACACAATTTGACATCTAATAGACAAGTATTCCTATAACAAATAATTGCGTTCTAAATGTTCCTAAAGACGGCATTCTTGTATAGCAGCTGGTTTATCTTACTGGTATGGCGATCGGTAAGAGGGCAGACATGTTTCGCCAAAAAATACAAAGGGATGGGTATGCACAGCCAGAGATAGCAATCTGCAAACGTGGGCCAGGTGCAAGCTCAAAGAGTCAGAACACGAGAAATACAAATAGAGAATAGGAGGGGCTCTGAAGCTGCCCCCCCCCAAAGACTCAAGAAAATGGCTGCACACACTGGCCTAATGTGAAATAATTAGTCAAATGTATTAATACAAAATTGCTCTACAGACCTCTATGTACAAAAGCCACACACATAACAATTTTAAAAAACACTAAAAATATTCAGTGTGAAACAAATACAATGATTAAAAACAAACCATCTACTGGGGAAGTGAGATCAAGCTAAAAAGGGGGGGGGGAAGAAACGGCTGCTGGGATGATTATGATTGGTATGAATGGGTGCCAAACCACAAGCACTACAATAATCAATATGTGGATCAATCTTCCCTGACAATGATCATAGGGAAGATTAAAATATCATATGCCACAGTGGAGCAGTAACCTGCAATACACGCTAAGGGGTGTTGCAAGTGAGAAAGTGCAATGTGCAAAAACAAATGAAAAAAATGTGCAAAGTGATATGCTGCAAAGAATGTGCAAAAAAGGAGATGAATGGGAAAGTGCCCAAAAGTATAAAACAAAATGTGAGGAAGAGTGAGGGGTGAAGGCCAATCAAGGGCAATTAAAGATAAATGCTACTAGACAGCGTGTGCAGGTACTGCTCCATTGGTGGTAACTATACACTATTAAATAATGAAGGAATAATACATCACCTTGTTGGGGAATACATCCCAGGCTGATCCACCCCCTGACCGCTTAAAACGGCAACACCGACGCTTTGCGTAGTTGTTACAAACTACTTCACCAGGGTAATGAGGCGTTTACTATAGCAGCCTTTTATACAGGGAGAAGGAAATAGATCAGCTGAGAGATGAAGGCGTGGCCCTGGCCATATCAAGTCATGAGCACAGGCACCTGGGCCTGCCACAACCAATCATTAGTTAGATCCCAGTCTCGGCCAATCAAAGATTGAATGATGCCGAGACATATACCAGCCAATCACAGACTGGATGTCAATGACAGCCAATCATGAACTCGGCAGTGCCAAGCCGTCATCTACAGCCAGCCAATCAGAATATAAACAGAAGAGGAAGCGACTCCACCATGCTGTTCATCGGTGTGCGCTTCCACCAGGTCCATGCTGCCCACCCGTGCACGCCAGCCCGTCACCGCCACACGTGACATTGGTGCACTGCACATCCAAGCTCCAGCGCGCAGATATACGCAGCTGTGCCTGAAAACACGCACAACCCGTGCTAAGAGGGACTGGCCAACAGGCACAGGATGGACAGGTGGATAACCCGTCGGGCCAATGCCACAGCTATGCGCTTCTATGTGTAAAATGTACATTCTCCCTGTAAGCAGGCATGACCCAGACCTAAACCATGGAACTTAATGTAAACATTACACAAACCATGTGGAACTGTAGCACAAAAGCAAACACGCTGTCAATACATGATGAAATACATGATATATACAGCATAATTACTCATTCATTATTGGAAAGGCATTAAAGTTGGTCCAAAGATCATTAAAAGAGAAACCAGACAATGCTGAAATTGGTTGCAACAAATATGAGTACGAATAAATAAATAAAATATAGATGGGATATTACACAAGTGCATATATTAGGAATTGCCTGTGGATCTATAGCCAGAGCCCACAGTCTGACATAAAACAGACCATAATGTTAATGGATGGATGGCCCTACCACAACATATGAGAGCATACTGGTCAAATTGTAATAAGATGGACTCACCTATGCATGCCGCGATGACAGAGAGCCAAAGGGCGAAAAGTGGAAGGTCTCACTATACTAGACTAGCTCCCATATTATGGCAGCACACATGCCATGACCTCAGTGGGCCAAAAATTAAAAATTAAATCTTGCTGCACTACATTGGCTCCCATATCATGACGGCATACCAGGATTACCTGTACACTGAACATGAGCAGTATACTCGTTATGCCAGGAGCGCTCATACATCACAGTACTCAACGGGAAATATAATCTCACTGAAGATGAGGAGGAGGAGGAGATGTATATGTTGTCCAATACAGGATGTAGAATGAGAATCTTCTGGCTAAAATTGCCTGTTTCATTCAGCCGGGCTAGTCTTCAGCTTCCCTGATGTAAGGAGCTCTGAGGCTGTATTGCGCTCTCAAGTTGTATTGGACACCTCCATACGTCCCATGTGGTCATTCCTGAAACTGACAAACAGTGGATTAATTACAGAGCATGTGTCACTGATGATTATAAGTTTAAACTTTATACACACCAGAAATTATAAATTACAGAGACGGGGGATGCTGATTCGCACAAGATGGAGTACCATTGAGGGGAGAGGATGGATGCAAACCATCCCTCCCCAGGACAATAAGTGAGTGAGTAGGATATTGCTAATCTCTCCCCAAAAAAGGTAGATAGGTGAAATCCTCATTGAGGCCCCAAGGCACTCTACTGCTTAACTTAAAAATCCATTGAACTTCCCATTGTTGTAATTTACGCTTTGTGTTTCCACCACGAATGCCCATTGACAATTGGTCCAGAAAATATATCTTCATGTAATCAGGTATGCCACCTTGGTGTTTCAGAAAATGTGCCACTATGGGAGTGAGTATCTTACCCTCCTCGGCATCACGTGCTGCAAGTCTGATATTGGACCGATGTTTTTGGATCCTAACTTTAACCTTATTTAGGGTCTCCCCCACAAATTGTTTTGGACAGGAGCACTCAATAGCGTAAATCACCCCCTCCGATTGACAAGTCAAGAACTTGGTATTAAACCTCTTCTCCTTCACATGCAGGTTCCAGATGGTGTCTGTTTTTTGAACCATGGGGCAGACATTGCACCTACCGCAGGGTCTACATCCCTTGTTTGTCCCGAATCTCTGTAGCCAACTTTTCGGTCTCATATAGTGGCTGCTGCACAAACGGTCCCTTAGATTGGGGGCGCGCTTTGCTGTCATGAGTGGGCCCCCCCCCAATCCAAGGGGCTATTCGTGGTTCTAATTGTAAGATCCGCCAATGTGATCTTAATAGGCCACGCACCTTATTCCAATCACTGTGGTACGTCGATATAAATCTAACCTGATGGTCCCGTGCCTTTTACCGATAATTCAGGAGTGTGTCGCTGGAGCTATTGGTGGCCCAATGACAAGCCTTATCCAGCAATTTCCGAGGGTACCCCCTCCTCTTGAAGCGCTGCCGTGTATTCCTCAATTCTTTTTGAAAGTCTCAATCATCAGAGCAGTTCCTTCTTGCTCTAAGCATCTGCCCCACCGGGATGCCCTCTCTCAATTTCTTGGGGTGGAAGCTCGAGAAGTGCAGTAAATTATTTGTCGCTGTCGATTTTCTATGTAACTGCGTGACAATGGTGCCATCCATTTCCAATATTAAGGAAAGATCCAGGAACTCAATCCTATGTGATGAAAAAGAGGCTGTTAGGTGGATGTTGTAATCATTTGAGTTAAGCTTATGGATGAATTCCTCACATAATTGAGTGGGTCCATTCCAAAGGATGAGGATGTCATCTATGTACATGTACCAGCTCAAAATGTGGGCATGGTACAGGTCATAGTTCTCACTCCACACTATCTCCCGCTCCCACCATCCGAGGAAGAGGTTGGCCACTGAGGGTGCACATCTGGCACAACAACGGGAAGTTCAATGGATTTTTAAGTTAAACAGTAGAGTGCCTTGGGGCCTCAATGAGGATTTCACCTATCTACCTTTTTTGGGGAGAGATTAGCAATATCCTACTCACTCACTTATTGTCCTGGGGAGGGATGGTTTGCATCCATCCTCTCCCCTCAATGGTACTCCATCTTGTGCGAATCAGCATCCCCCGTCTCTGTATAAAGTTTAAACTTATAATCATCAGTGACACATGCTCTGTAATTAATCCACTGTTTGTCAGTTTCAGGAATGGCCACATGGGACGTATGGAGGTGTCCAATACAACTTGAGAGCGCAATACAGCCTCAGAGCTCCTTACATCAGGGAAGCTGAAGACTAGCCCGGCTGAATGAAACAGGCAATTTTAGCCAGAAGATTCTCATTCTACATCCTGTATTGGACGACATATACATTTCCTCCATGATGACAATCTTCAGTGAGATTATATTTCCCGTTGAGTACTGTGATGTATGAGCGCTCCTGGCATAACGAGTATACTGCTCATGTTCAGTGTACAGGTAATCCTGGTATACCGTCATGATATGGGAGCCAGTGCAGTACAGCAAAATTTCATTTTTAATTTTTGGCCCACTGAGGTCATGACATGTGTGCTGCCATAATATGGGAGCTAGTCTAGTATAGTGAGACTTTCCACTTTTCGCCCTTTGGCTCTCTGTCATTGCGGCATGCATATGTGAGTCCATCTTATTACAATTTGACCAGTATGCTCTCATATGTTGTGGTAGGGCCATCCATCCATTAACATTATGGTCTGTTTTATGTCAGATGGTGGGCTCTGGCTATAGATTCACATGCAATTCCTAATATATGCACTTATGTAATATTCCATCTATATTTTATTTATTTATTCGTACTCATATTTGTTGCAACCAATTTCAGCATTGTCTGGTTTCTTTTTTAATGATCTTTGGACCAACTTTAATGCCTTTCCAATAATGAATGAGTAATTATGCTGTATATATCATGTATTTCATCATGTATTGACAGCGTGTTTGCTTTTGTGCTACAGTTCCACATGGTTTGTGTAATGTTTACATTAAGTTCCATGCTTTAGGTCTGGGTCAGTCCCTCTTAGCATGGGCTGTGCACGTATATCTGCGCGCTGGAGCCTGGGTGTGCGCCATGTCATGTGTAGAGGTGATTTTCCCCCAGACAAGTTTACATTTAATATTCTATTTTTTGCCCTTTGGCTCTCGGTCATCACGGCATGCATAGGTGAGTCCACCTGATTATTACATTTCGATCAGTGGGCACTCACATGTTGTGGTAGGGACATCCATCCATTAATATTATGGACTGCTTTATATCAGATTGTGGGCTCTGGCTATAGAGTCACAGGCAATGCTCAATATATGCACTTGTACAATATTCCATCTATATTTTATTTCAACCAACTCCAGCATTGTCTGATTTCTCCTCCAATGATCTTTGGACCAACTTTAGTGCCTTTCCAATAATGAATGAGTAATTATGCTGTATATATAATTTAGTATGTATTGATGTGCTGGCTTCTGTGCTACAGTTCCACATGGTTTGTTTTATGTCCACATCAAGCTCCATGTTTTAGGTCTGGGTTATGCCTGCTTACAGGGAGAATGTACATTTTACACACAGAAGCGCATAGTGGTGGCATTGGCCCGACGGGTTATCCACCTGTCCATCCTGTGCGTGTCGGCCTGTCGGCCAGTCTCTCACAGCACGGGTAGTGCGTGTTTTCAGGCACAGCTGCGTATATCTGCGTGTTGGAGCTTGGATGTGCACCGTGTCACGTGTGGAGGTGACGGGCTGGCATGCACGGGTGGGCAGCATGGACCTGGTGGAAGCGCACACCGATGAACAGCATGGTGGAGTCGCTTCCTCTTCTGTTTATATTCTGATTGGCTGGCTGTAGATGACGGCTTGGCACTGCCGAGTTCATGATTGGCTGTCATTGACACCCAGTCTGTTAGAGATGAGCGAATCGATTCGGACAAGCCCTAATTCGTTCCGAATTTCAGGAAAAATTTGATTCTGAACGAATCCGAATTTCCCTGCGATTCGATCAAAGTTTTCCTTTAAACTCCATTTATTTCAATTACAGCCATTGTAAAATGGTGGATGCACATGTCTGGACATATCCCCTGGGGCAAGTTATCATGGGAAGGTCACATGCAGCCTATCAGCAGCCAGGAAGCCCGGTGACGTCACAGTGCTATATAAACGGCAGCCATCTTGCTTGTGCGCATTTCAGCCTTGCATTGCAGACAGAACGGAGGTTGCTGCAGACAGGGAGAGACTAACAGACAGGCAGGGAGAGTCAGGGAGACCCACAGAGACCAATACAGTGCCAGGGAGAGCCAGGGAAAGATAGGAAAAGATAGGGAAAAATCAGGAACGATCCAGGCAGGGACAGCAGAGAAAGTGACAGGGAAACTTTTTTTTTTATTTTCACTTCACTTCATTTGCCAGATCAGTTTTAAATTGCTTTTTTTCTGCTGTAAATATTCCTGGCCACTGTGCATCCCATCTTGGCAGTGGCATATTTAACCCTATCTGTTACACACAAGCATTTCTTATAACTCGATTAGTTTTAATTTTTTTTGTGCTGTAAAAACCCCAGCCCACATGGGCATACTATTTCAGCACATTTCACCCCATCTGTTATACTAAATCAGCTTCTAAAGGCTCTGTTTTATTAATATATTGCATTTTGAATTGGTTTTGTGCTTCCTGTAAAAACACCAGGCCGCAGGGTATCCCAAACAAGCACATTTCACCCTATCTGTTATACTAAAGCAGCTTCTACAGGCTCTGTTTTATTAATATATTGCATTTAGAATTGGTTTTGTGCTTCCTGTAAAAACACCAGGCCACAGGGTATCCCAAACAAGCACATTTCACCCTATCTGTTATACTAAAGTAGCTTCTGCAGGCTCTGTTTTATTAATATATTTCATTTTGAATTGGTTTTGTGCTTCCTATAAAAACACAGGGCCGCAGGGTATCCCAAACAAGCACATTTCACCCTATCTGTTATACTAAAGCAGCTTCTACATGCTCTGCTTTATTAATATATTGCATTTTGAATTGGTTTTGTGCTTCCTGTAAAAACACCAGGCCGCAGGGTATCCCAAACAAGCACATTTCACCCTACCTGTTATACTAAAGCACCTTCTACAGGCTCTGTTTTATTAATTTATTGCATTTTGAATTGGATTTGTGCTTCCTGTAAAAACACCAGGCCGCAGGGTATCCCAAACAAGCACATTTCACCCTATCTGTTATACTAAAGCATCTTCTACAGGCTCTGTTTTATTAATATAATGCATTTTGAATTGGTTTTGTGCTTCCTGTAAAAACACCAGGCCGCAGGGTATCCCAAACAAGCACATTTCACCCTATCTGTTATACTAAAGCAGCTTCTACAGGCTCTGTTTTATTAATATATTGCCTTTTGAATTGGTTTTGTGCCTACTGTAAAAACACCAGGCTGCAGGGTATCCCAAACAAGCACATTTCGCCCTATCTGTTATACTAAAGCAGCTTCTAAAGGCTCTGTTTTATTAATATATTGCATTTTGAATTGGTTTTGTGCTTCCTGTAAAAACACCAGGCCGCAGGGTATCCCAAACAAGCACATTTCACCCTATCTGTTATACTAAAGCAGCTTCTAAAGGCTCTGTTTTATTAATATATTGCATTTTGAATTGGTTTTGTGCTTCCTGTTAAAACACCAGGCCGCAGGGTATCCCAAACAAGCACATTTCACCCTATCTGTTTTACTAAAGCAGCTTCTACAGGCTCTTTTTTATTAATATATTGCATTTTGAATTGGTTTTGTGCTTCCTGTAAAAACACCAGGCCGCAGGGTATCCCAAACAAGCACATTTCACCCTATCTGTTATACTAAATCAGCTTCTACAGGCTCTGTTTTATTAATATATTGCATTTTGAATTGGTTTTGTGTGTCCTGTCAAAACTCCAGGCCACATGGGCATCCCAAACAAGCACATTTCACCCTATCTATTTTACTAAAGCAGCTTCTACAGGCTCTGTTTTATTAATATATTGCATTTTGAATTGGTTTTGTGCTTCCTGTCAAAACACCAGGCCACATGGGCATCTCAAACAAGCCCATTTCACCCTATCTGTTATACTAAATCAGCTTCTAAAGGCTCTGTTTTATTAATTTATTGCATTTTGAATTGGTTTTGTGCTTCCTGTAAAAACACCAGGCCGCAGGGTATCCCAAACGAGCACATTTCACCCTATCTGTTATACTAAATCAGCTTCTGAAGGCTCTGTTTTATTAATATATTGCATTTTGAATTGTTTTTGTGCTTCCTGTAAAAACACCAGGCCACAGAGTATCCCAAACAAGCACATTTCACCCTGTCTGTTATACTAAAGCAGCTTCTACGGGCTCTGTTTTATTAATATATTGCATTTTGAATTGGTTTTGTGCTTCCTGTAAAAACACCAGCCCACATGGGCATACTATTTCAGCACATTTCACCCTATCTGTTATACTAAATCTGCTTATAAAGGCTCTGTTTTAATAATATATTGGATTTTGAATTGGTTTTGTGCTTCCTGTAAAAACCCCATTCCAATGGGCATCCCATATTAGCACATTTGATCTGTTACACACAAGCAGCTCTTAAAGGGGATTTCATCTAACTAGAGCACAGTTTTAATTCTTTTTGTGTCTGCTGTAAAAACCCCTGGCCACTGGACATCCCTAACACTAGCATAAATATTTCAAGACTACCTGCCTAATAACTGCTTGCATTTTATAATTAACAATCAAAGGAGGACACCTCTGTATGTGAGCAGGGGGCATCCCAAACACTAGCATAAATATTTCAAGACTACCTGTCTATTAGCTGGTTGGATTTTGTAATCAATGTCACTTTTCCACTATCAAAGGAGCCAACCTCTCTATGTGAGTAGGGGGCATCCCAAACACTAGCATTAATATTTCAAGAGTACCTGTCTATTAACTGGTTGCATTTTGTAAAGAAAGTCACGTTGTCAAATTGCCAGCAGCCATTGCCTTTAGCCGAGGGGCATCCCAAATATGCTAGCATGTGTCTTTTAAGAGTGCTCACATTGGAGTTGGCAGCAGCAGCAGCAGCATTAGGAGCCCATATATTGCCTGAAAGACACACATATGAGCTGCCAGCAGCATAGGGAGCCCATATATTGCCTGAAAGACACACCCAGGAGTTGGCAGCAGCATAGGGAGCCCATATATTGCCTGAAAGGCACACCCTGGAGTTGCCAGCAGCATAAGGAGCTACCATGCTTCAGCTACTACAATGGATCAGCCATTGGTGGCTGGAAATCCTGGCTGAACCATGCCTGATTCATCTTCACAAAGGTGAGTCTCTCCACATTTTTCGTGGACAGACGAGTTCTCCTTGGCATGACTATGGCCCTCGCCGCACTAAACACCCGCTCAGATGGCACACTACTCGCTGGGCAGGACAGCTTTCCCAGGGCAAACTCTGCCAGTTGCGGCCACAAGTCAAGTTTGGCTGCCCAGAAGTCCAGCGGGTCCTCAAGGTGCATTGGCATGGTCATGTCAAGGTATGACACTACCTGCTGGTTCAGGGCCTGCTCCAGGTCTTTCTGCTGCTCATGATTAGCCTCACTATGCGGGTCGCTTGTGATTAGGGTGTGATTCTGTTAGTTGTTATCTGATTCCGACCCGGCTTGATCGACCATTCCTGTCTGCTGCCTGTACCGACCTCTGCTTTGTCTGACCACGAACCTGCCTGCCCCTCTGGATACCCCGCGATCTCTGACCTCCCGGCTTGACCCTTTGGCTACCTACTCCTGATTACGCACCTGTCTCATCCCTGTACTCTGACGCACCCTCCGGATTGACTACCTGTGAACGACCTCGGCTTCGGGATACCCTCGTGGTTCATCGGCCTTCACCGTAAGCAGCCATACTTTGTGCCTATTAAGACCTGGGGGCAACCGTGTCCTGTGAGGCGTACCTAGCATCCCGGCAAACCGGGGCTTGACTATAGGCAGAAGCGGCGGTGGAGATTGGGGGTTGCCTGCTTACAGAAGGCTGGTGTCCCGCTGGGCATCACAGTATGGACCATGGCATCGGCCATGCAGATAGGCATCGGCCAACTGATTATACGTAGAATGTCTCTGTAGTAGGTCAGTTTGTCCTCCCTCTCAGTGGGTGTAAAAAAATGCCCCCATTTTGTGCCGGTAGCGAGGATCCAATAAGGTGGAGAGCCAGAAGTCATCCCGCTGACAAATAGAGACAATTCTGCGGTCACTACGCAAGCACGTGAGCATGCATCGTTCCATTTCTGCAAGTGACTCGGAGGGAGCATACTGCCACGGTGTGTCTGGGTCCTCTGTCTCGCCTTCCTCACAACCCTCTAGCACTGGCTGCTCCTGCTCCTCCTCTCCTGTCAGATGACTAGATAAAATGGCCATTTTGTCAAACCTAAATTGTGCTTCGCTGTGCTCCACCCCTCCTCCTCCTCCTCCACTTCAGCCCCCACAGGCTTCATGTGGCCGTGAAATGTAGGAGCCATGTCCCCAGTGCCCTGACCAGCCATGGTTTCCAACATGTTTTGTAGTACATGAAGCAGTGGAATCACATTGTTCATCCCATAGCCCTGGCGACTGACCAATAATTGGCTTCCTCTAAGGGCCTGAGCAAACGACAGGTGTCACGTATGAGCTGCCACTGGTTAACACTGAAGTTACACAGGGGAGTCCCCCTATCCGTTGGACCATCAAGAAAACAGTGATGGCTTTTCTCAGTTATTATAGTCGATCCAACATATGGAGGGTGGAAACATCGCAAATCAGACTATGTGGGGGGATACCGTTCTGACGCTGTAGCTCAAGAAGGGTGTGCTTGGCGGTGTCGGAGTGGCTGAAGTGCATGCAAAGTTTCCTTCCCGTTGTTAGCATGTCTTGCAGCTGGGGGGAAGACTTCAGAAAATGCTTGACAACTAGGATGAACACGTGTGGCATACAGGGCACATGGCTCAGGCTTCCTTGTCGCAGCGCAGGCAAGATGTTCTTCCCATTGTCAGTCACCATGGTTCCCATTTGCAGTTCCTCCCATGTGTTACTCTGTGGCTCAAGGCAAACCATGTGAAGAACAGCGTGAGTCCTGCACACATGGTAGGCTGGAAGGGCACTGAAAAAAATAAATAAATAAATAAAAAAAATACAGAAAAAAAATATTAAGAAAAAAACAAAAAAGACAATGGAAAAAATATAAATAAAAAAATACAAAAAAAAATAAAAAAATATATATTTTTAAAAAAATACAAAATATTAATAAAAACAGAAAATGTAAAAAAAAATACAAAATTTACCAAAAAAAATTGGATAAATTTTATATGTTATTGTTATGTTATATGCTATTATTATAAATGTGTTCAAATAAGATAAATGTTAACAATTAATATGTAATTGTCAATTAGGCACTTTTTTCTGTGACACCATTGCTAAGTGCAAGTGCACTGTCACGGGCACAACGGCCTAGGAGCGTGGAGGCCACAGTGGAGGGACCTGTCCAAATTGCTGTTGTGGTTGTGCAGGAACCACAATCACCCAGTGGTGCTTAAAGCATATGTATTGTCCCTGACCGTAGTTACAGCTCCAGACGTAGGCACTGCTGTGCACTTTGGTACACACTGACAGGCTAAGGGACTGGCCCACCTTCTGTTAAACAAAATAGTACAGGGCTGGTACTGCCTTCTTCGCAAAGAAATGACAGCATGGGACTATCCACCTCGGCTCGGCACAAGCCATCAGTTCTCTGAAAGGTCCACCACCTCAAAAGGGAGGGACTGCAGCACCAGCAACTTATACAGGAGCACATTTAGCTTCTGCACATTGGATGAGTGGGCACATACTGTTGTCTCTTGGACATGGCTTGGCCAATGGATTGCTGGCGGAATGACTGACTCGGATTAAGAGGAGGAGGAGCATCTGGAGCGACAGAGGATGGGTATGACACACAGGAGGTGGTGGAGCCTTGGCTGGCTGGAACAGAGAGCGGTGTGCCACTGGGTAATGCAGCAGGCTGGACCACCACTTTGGAGCCAACTCTTCCAGGCCGCTTTATGGTGACGCTGCAAATGTCGATGCAAGGCTGTGGGTTCAACATTGGGACCCTGGCCACACTTCGCCTTCTGCCTACACATCTTTCATATAGCCATGTTAAGTGGATGATCGTGTTAACCAATGGATGACAGCAGATGGGTTGCTGGTCACTACACGACCGCTAACTGATACCGGGAGATCAGGCCTCTCACTGAGACTCCTGCTGCCACTCACCCCTAGTCTGCTGAGACCTCTGCTTGATGAATTGAGGCCTAATATGTTACTATGTTACTAATATGTTACTATGTTACTAATTACAAATATGTTACTAATTACAAATATGTTAATAATATGTTACTATGTTACTAATATGTTACTAATGTGTTACTATGTTGTTACTAATATGTTACTAATCTGTCACTCTCCATCACTCCAAGCCTTTAAAAGTGCCCTCAAAACTCACTGATGTCCTCCTCAGCTTCCGCAACAGTGTCTGCTTAAGAAGCCAAAACGCTTGCAACACCACCTCCCACGCCACTCTCCTCATCACTACTTGCCCGCCTAGTGGAAGAAGCGGCGAGTGTCTCCTCCACTTCTTGGCTGGGCAGTAGCTGCTGATCATCAGATCGTCCTCACTGAATAGTGGAGCTGAACCCAAAGCATAAGATATAACCGACAGTTGACTGGGGGTGTCAGATGTCACTTGTGATGCAGTGGATGATCGTGTTAACCAATGGATGATGGCAGATGGGTTGCTGGTCAAGACACGACCACTAGCTGATCCCGGGAGATCAGGCCTCTCACTGCCACTCACCCCTAGTCTGCTGCAACCTCTGCTTGATGAATTTAGGCCTCTGCAACTTCTCTGTGCCCATCCTGGCACTTCTCTGCCTGACATACTTAGTGCGTATATGAGGGGAGGACAAAACGCTACACTACACTTAAAGCAGGATTTGTCGATAACAGCAGCAGGTGTGTAACTATCTATGGCCTTTTACTAAGTAGTAACTAGGCCCTGAAGACTTTAACAGGAACAAAGTGATGAAACTCTTAGATGTGCGTATGTGATGCTCTGATGAGAGCAATTCAACGTGCTCCAGTATGCTTGAAAATGTTTTTTTGAGAGACTGGCCTGCGTGGAAATGAATCGGGCATGGATCAGCCAAGATTTCCACCCACCAATGCCTGATGCATTAGAGTAGATTGATCATGGGGCCAGACCAACACTAAAGAAATATGGATAGTGCAAAACAGATTTAAGGCGCTGCTCTCCAGTTACAGACATTCCTCCACATCAGACCACAAGTAATTATTGAGAAAATGCTTTACGTTAGTCTTACTTTTTATTAATATTCTTCGGATAAGATATATGTGCCTAAAATCTGTATATGTTGTCTTCATGCTGCTGCAAACTCCAGGGTGTGTCTTTCAGGCAACTCCAGTGTCTCTTTCAAGCTATGTTTGGACTCCTGCTGCTGCTGCTTGCAACTCCAGGGTGTCATTCAGCCAATTTTTGGGCTCCTGCTGCCAACACCAGTGCGTCTTTCAAGCTAGGTTTGGGCTGCTGCTGCTGCTGCTTGCAACTCCAGGGTGTCATTCAGACAATTTTTGGGCTCCTGCTGCCAACTCCAGTGTCTCTTTCAGCCAATGTTTGGGCTCCTGCTGCTTGCAACTCCAGGGTGTCATTCAACCAATTTTTGGGCTCCTGCTGCCAACTCCAGTGTCTCTTTCAAGCTATGTTTGGGCTGCTGCTGCTTGCAACTCCAGGGTGTCATTCAGCCAATTTTTGGGCTCCTGCTGCCAACTCCAGTGCGTCTTTCAAGCTAGGTTTGGGCTGCTGCTGCTGCTGCTTGCAACTCCAGGGTGTCATTCAGCCAATTTTTGGGCTCCTGCTGCCAACTCCAGTGTCTCTTTCAGCCAATGTTTGGGCTCCTGCTGCTTGCAACTCCAGGTTGTCATTCAACCAATTTTTGGGCTCCTGCTGCCAACTCCAGTGTCTCTTTCAAGCTATGTTTGGGCTGCTGCTGCTTGCAACTCCAGGGTGTCATTCAGCCAATTTTTGGGCTCCTGCTGCCAACTCCAGTGTCTCTTTCAAGCTATGTTTGGGCTTCTGCTGCTGCTGCTTGCAACTCCAGGGTGTCATTCAGCCAATTTTTGGGCTCCTGCTGCCAACTCCAGTGTCTCTTTCAAGCTATGTTTGGGCTGCTGCTGCTGCCTGCAACTCCAGGGTGTCATTCAGCCAATTTTTGGGCTCCTGCTGCCAACTCCAGTGTCTCTTTCAAGCTATGTTTGGGCTCCTGCTGCTGCTGCTGCTTGCAACTCCATGGTATCATTCAGCCAATTTTTGGGCTCCTGCTGCCAACTCCAGGATGTCTTTCAGCCAATATTTTGGCTCCTGCTGCTGCCAGCTCCAGGGTGTGTTTTTCACACAATATAGGGGGGCCCCTCATAGTGATGCCACCTCAACTCTCTGCAATTGTGCTGCTCTGCGATTCTAATAGCGATGCCTCTGATCTGCATGTCATAATTATTTACAGTATTATTTCACTAACCCAGCACGCATCCTATGTGTGTTACAGCAAGGCAGAATGGTTTACAACCCTATTGAGGCTCTAGGAAGCTCAGAAATAGCCATTTTAAATAATAAATTCAGACCGAAACGAATTTTGTCGGAAAATTCAGCGAATCAGCCGAATCGAATTTTTCAAAAGTTCGCTCATCTCTGCAGTCTGTGATTGGCTGGTTTATGTCTCGGCATCATTCAATCTTTGATTGGCCGAGACTGGGATCTAACTAATGATTGGTTGTGGCAGGCCCAGGTGCCTGTGCTCATGATGACTTGATATGGCCAGGGCCACACCTTCATCTCTCAGCTGATCTATTTCCTTCTCCCTGTATAAAAGGCTGCTATAGTAAACTGCTCAGTACCCTGGTGAAGTAGTTTGTAACAACTACGCAACGCGTCGGTGTTGCCGTTTTAAGCGGTCAGGGGGTGGATCAGCCTGGGATGTATTCCCCAACAAGGTGATGTATTATTCCTTCATTATTTAATAGCGTATAGTTACCACCAATGGAGCAGTACCTGCACACGCTGTCTAGTAGCATTTATCTTTAATTGCCCTTGATTGGCCTTCACCCCTCACTCTTCCTCACATTTTGTTTTATACTTTTGGACACTTTCCCATTCATCTCCTTTTTTGCACATTCTTTGCAGCATATCACTTTGCAACACCCCTTAGCGTGTATTGCAGGTTACTGCTCCACTGTGGCATATGATATTTTAATCTTCCCTATGATCATTGTCAGGGAAGATTGATCCACATATTGATTATTGTAGTGCTTGTGGTTTGGCACCCCATTCATACCAATCATACATCATCCCAGCAGCCATCTCTTCCCTCCCCCCCCCCCTTTTTAGCTTGATCTCACTTCCCCAGTTGATGGTTTGTTTTTAATCATTGTATTTGTTTCACACTGAATATTTTTAGTGTTTTTTTAAATTGTTATGTGTGTGGCTTTTGTACATAGAGGTCTGTAGAGCAATTTTGTATTAATAAATTTGACTAATTATTTCACATTAGGCCAGTGTGTGCAGCCATTTTCTTGAGTCTTTGCGGGGGGGCAGCTTCAGAGCCTCTCCTATTCTCTATTTGTATGTTTCACCAAAAAGGCTTCCTCAGTGCCCTGATCTCCAACAGTGCGGGTCGTGACTTGTAACCCTGGAAGAGTCTTTTCCGCGCTGACAGACGCGCGCCGGTTGTCAGCGCGCACACATGTGCAACAGACGTACACAGCTCGCCTAAAAGAGACAGCCCTCATAGGCGCTGGAAACTTGGACTGACACATATCCATAAGGTGCACTGTGCGCTGACTTCATTGCGGACGGGGTAGGCGCTCCATCCCTTCCAGGGTTACAAGTTACGACCCGCACTGTTGGAGATCAGGGCACTGAGGAAGCCTTTTTGGCGAAACATGTCTGCCCTCTTACCGATCGCCATACCAGTAAGATAAACCAGCTGCTATACAAGAATGCCGTCTTTAGCAACATTTAGAACTCAATTATTTGTTATATGAATACTTGTCTATTAGATGTCAAATTGTGTGTTTTATTCAAGATTGTAACAAAAAAGAATAGTACTAAGTGATACGGTGAATCTCTGTTTTAAATTGTTAAATAAAAGGATGTTTTAAACTAACTCAGAGGTGTGGTGGGAGTGCTGGGTCCTAGTTGGGGCATTAGGATTGGGCCAAATCGTGGAAACTCTTTTTTGCATGTAACAATTATATCTAATATCTCCTGGAACCAATATGGCCAAATATACAAACAATTTTTATAAAAAACATCAATAGCAATGATTAATACAATAATAACTTCTGCCTGGCTAAGACAGATATACCGGTATGTAAACAATAACTAAAATATTAATAATATATATATCCTACCTGGCTCGACTAAAATATGCAAACAAATAAATATTAATAATAAATGGGCAATGGTAACGCAATGGATACAAGCAAAATATTGTAGGATCTTTTAGATATGTGCTAAATCAAAGAACATTGATACGAATGGTAAATAAAAAGACATATTGTTGGAAAAATAACACAAAATGCATTCAAATCTTACAAAACAACAAGATACCACAAGCTATTATTCAGAGTTATATGACCGGCATACACATATACAGTGGTTAAGGCAGACTTAAGTGCATTACCTGACCAGCAACTGATACCATTACCCTCCTGGAAGCAGCTCTTCAAATGCCCAGCCTCTGCCTCCTTTCTCCTCCTAGGGCCCTTTCCCTCCTAAGGCCCTCTCTCTGTCAGTTATACCACAATATTCCTTGGATGTCCAGACTTACCCTGCCAGTTTCACTAGCCTGACCAGTTTTTCTGGACTCTCAGGTGGGCAAGTATTGGAATTTCCTAGCCAATGAAACTGGATTTGAATATTCTCAGGATCTGCCCTCCCAAACCTGATTTTAAAATCTGTGTTTTATTAGGGTGGGGAAAGGAATGTGGACTGAGGGCTTGTGAGGGATATTAGCCTGCCTGAATGACCTGACTTATGTATGACTGGTCAAATACAACTGATTATACATACAGAATTAGATTAAAATATTACATAATATTTTAACAATATTAATTTTCCATGAAGGCCCTATTTATAATGTCTTTGAGCATTGAGGAAGGACCACCTCCGAAATGAGTGTTACCATGTATAAGCCAACAAGAGGTGTATGAAAACTAAATAAAAAACACCTTATACAAGTATCACAAGTGAGTATACAGAACATGATATGATATATCACAGATGGTAAAAATATTCAAAAAAATGAACAAACGGACAATTAACAGCACAACTGCCTCATCGCTGTTTAGAGGGCTCTCGCTACTTGGTTGAGATGATTATGATATTTGAATTTGGGTGCCCTGTTTAATAACAGTTGATGCATAACTAAGGGAAAGGGTTACTTGTAGTTAGACTTTTTATTTCATATACCACATCCATGTTGTTGACCTGGTACTTTACGCTAAGGCAGAGAACTCAAACCTTGTATAAGTGTCTGGTCAGTAAATACATTTATATTTGCACCATTGGCAAAACCACAGAGACAATGAGCAAGAATGATCAGATTTGGAACCTGGTCACCTTCTCGCCATAGTTTCTTCAATAGGTATTTTACTTTTAACAAATTCTGCTAACTCAGCTCTGTCCTCATCTCCAAGTTCCGGTCTTGCTGATTTACAGGGTTGTCATATTAGAAATTAATCAAATTGGTGATTGTGGGAATTGTGTATTTCCACTTCTGGGTTTGTTTTGCAGTTACTTTTTCTCTTCCAATCCATTCCAGGCCACCAGGCGTGGACTGCAAGATAGAAAGGTGTGGCTCCTCCCGGCCCTATATACTTCCAGCTGTCCCAACACAAGCCAGTTTCATTCTTGCAGTTGGATGGGACTGCGAAGGTTCTATGGATTTTCTTTCTCCCTTTTTCTAGGATTTATTCAAGAAGCGGGGGATTTTACCCTGTCTGTTTTCTTCCATGCTTTTATTTCCCACTATGCCTCCTCAGCCACGCCGTCTTGGGACGCTTTAGGGTGTCATGACGCTCTGCGATGAAGACTTTCTTTAAAAAGCAATCAGCCACTGAACCTGCAGGGGGAACCTGGATGTATTTTTATATATCCCCCTTCTCCTTCCAACATGTTTTTTGACTTGATTTTACTCTTTCTTTGCATTTTCAAATGTTATGTTTTTGCTTTAAGGCAGCAAGTGCTTGTCAGAGGGGCGGAGTCTTGAGCCAGGAAGTGCCTGGCGGTGCGTGCGGCCGGGCTGTTCATTCTTCTTCAGCAGCTCGGGCGGCGTGTCGCTCCTTCTTCGCTGGAGAAGCAAGCTGCTCTCTGGCTTGGGCAATTGCTTGAGTGCGGGAACTGCGGCTTCAGGACACAGCCACTGCAACTCCCCGCTGCATTTTGTTGCTTCGGCCCATGCCACCGCTGCTTCTGCCGCTGCTCCGAGCCCACGCTGCTCTGAGCCCACGCTACTTTGAGCCCATGCTGCTGCTATACCCGCCGCTGCTCCTGGCCCAGCCGCCATTATACCCGCTGCTGCTCCGGGCACCACAACTCTGCTACTCCTCGCCACCTTCTGACACTGCCTCGGCGGCCAGCGGGGTTCTTCTTGGGGATCTCAGCCTGCTCCGGCTTCGAGCCCTCGCAGCATTCGGGTCCAATGCTGTCCTGTTTCTCTGCCGCCTACCTCCGGGTATCCGCATATGGATGCGGGACCCTATTACAGCAGCACTCCGATCCTTGGTCGTGGTGAGTGCATTTTTTATGGATTTCTTTACTTCAATTAGTCAAAGATTTACTACAGGGTTTCATCGCCTGGTGTGAATCTAGGAACCTTTCTTAGTTCAATATCTTTTTATTAAGTTTTACAACAAGAGTAAAATAGTACAAAGAATAGAACCAAGGAAGTAGAGAAGGGATATATTCATGACTAGGTCCCGGCCCCAAGGCATACAAAAGTTAACAACATGACTTGCATAATGACCCTCCCCACCCAGCCCCGTCCACCTGTGAAGGATCTGATTAGATCAATTATAGGAACCTCGCCACTCCCTTTAGCCACAACAGGCCCGGTGTCCAGCCCCACCCCCCCGGACCAGGCCCCCAAGCCCGACCGGCCAACCAAATGACCGGGGCCAGGGGCCCAGGACCACGGGAGGCGAGACCACCCCAGGCACCAACCATACAACCCAGAGAGGAGGCGACCACCAAGAGCGGAGGGGAGGCAAGAACCCTTGGGGACTAGGGACGTCAGGACATGAATAAGAAGTATAGAACCTGAGGGAATAGAGGGGCAGAGACAGCGAAGGAAAAGAGGCAGGGGGAAGCAAGAGGTAGTTAGAGGGAAGAGCAATAGCAAAGGCACGGAGGCTGCAGGGGCAGAGGCAGAGGCACGCCAACCCATGACACCATGAGTCTACACCTGTAGGCGGTTATCTCTATAGTCCATCCAGCCTGCCCACGTTGTATAGTGTCTCTCCCATGTGTCCTCTGATTCCGAGATCATCTCCTCCATACGGCGAATGGTCTCGACCTCTTTCAGCAAATGATGGTGGCACAGTGGAGTTCCATTGTCTAGGGATGACAGCTCTTAATGCTGTCAGGAAATGCCTCAGTACCCCTTTCTTGCCATGGGAGAGAGAGCCTGGAATAAGTGACAACAGAGCCAGTTGTGGAGAGTTCTGTACTGCCTCTCCTGTGATGTTGTTGTAGATTGACAGGACTTTTTCCCACAGCGCCTTAATTGGTGGACAGCCCCACCAAATGTGGGCCATATTCCCAGTTCCTTCAAGGCATCTCCAGCATCTATCTGAGCGAGAGGCATCAAACTTACTCAAGTCAGCTGGGCATCTATACCATCGTGATAAGACCTTGAAATTCCTCTCCTGAGCTATGCACGGAACCGTTGATTTGTGAGTGTACAGATACATCTTGGTAAGGTCTTCCCCAGACACAGTTCTCCCAAGCTCGTCCTCCCATTTCCTGATGAGTCCCGGTGGGGAATCATGCGAAGCCTCCAGTAGGGTCCTGTAAAGGACAGAGACTGCGTGCGAGCTGGGGGGAGCCTGAGCAAGGATATGCTCCAGTCGCGTTAAGGGTAACCTGCCTTGGTCCACCAGGTCCTGTTTCATTACAAATGCTTTCAATTGCCCGTAGAGGAACCACGAGATATGCTGTCCCGGAGCTCCTTCCCTTATTTCATCTAACGTTGGAAGCCCGTCTGTGCGCAAAATAGTGCCTATTGTAATATTGGATGAAGCTTCCCAAACCAGAAATTTTCTGGCCCGCACTCCTGGCTCAAAGGCATAATTATCGAAGAGAGGTGTTAAGGGGCCTGGCCTGTTGACCACGGCCTTCTTCCTGGCTAACCCGTCCCAAGCCATCAAAAAATGTCCCACCAGATAAGGAAGCGCCTCCCTCACCTGTCTGGGGAGTGTTCCCCCCCATGGCAGAGAAGCAAGACTAACTGGGGTAATCGCCTTCTCCAATCTGACCCACTGCTTCCCTTCCTCCCTCTGGGTCCAGTCCAGTATACGAAGCGTAATAACCGCATTATGATAGGTTTTCAGATCAGGAAGGCCAACCCCCCCATCCGATTTAAGCCTGGTTAGAGTGCTGAATCTTATCCAGGGTTTCCCTGTACCCCACACAAACCTTAAAAAGGCCGTCTTTTTCTTCTGAAAGAAACTGTTAGGTAGGTGAATAGGCACTGTTTGGAAAATATATAAAAATTTAGGAAGGATATCCATTTTTATCACATTGATCCTTCCAAACCATGTAAAATGCCGTTTATCGTAAGCAGTCAGCTCGGTCATGGACTTTAGGAGCAAGGGGGAGTAGTTTAGCTCATATAGACGTGAAAGATCAGAGGGGATCTGCACCCCCGTATACTTTCTAGTAAACAATTCAACTTTCAAGAATATAAACCGCCCATTGGGGTCCACCTTAAGATCTAGCACTTTATGGGGGAAAGATTTGTGTATGGCAACTGAGACCCCTGTAGCCTTACTATTAGGGTTGGGGGCGTGATGCCAGGAGGAGTAGTAGCGGTTCTTAATAACAGGGACATGGCCCGCTTTAAAATGCATCTCCTGAAGAAGTAGGATAGCCACTCTCTGTTTATGCATGTCATATAGCACCTGTGATCGTTTCTCCAGGATATTTAGCCCCTTGACATTAAAGGAGCCTAATATTAGTTCCGCCATGGCCCTCGCGCCCCCGCCCCCACCACCAGAGAGAACAAGGGGGAACCCTAAGCAAGAGGAGGGGGGTGACAGAAGGGACAATTAAGGGGTCAAGGGATAGAAGATTAGAGGAGAAGAAAGAAAGGAGAGAAGGGAAAGAAAATATACGAAGAATATACAAGAAAAAAGGGGGGAAGCGCAAATGCTAATGTTCGCTGATTTCTCCGAAAGGAGTAAGCGAACCAGCCTACTAGGGGGAAAGTGGAAGGCTACGGTCGGAGACCTGGAGATGCACTCTCCTGCACATACATTATAGGCAACCAACCGCACCTCCTACCCGCAACCATTATCAAGCATATCCAAAAACTTAACATATAAATGTAATAACATAAACGTCCCAGATGCCTCCCTGCCGCCCGCTCCCACCTATGGAGCGGTCGGCAGCAAGGGAATCCCATCAAACCGGCCCCCCACTGCACGGGCATAACTATGTGGGAAGGGCCCGGGGCGAACCGCACCGCCGACAGACCGAAGGAGAGGTCGCATCAGTCTGGCCGCATGGCATGACCCCCCGGACCGCCACCAGCGCCAACTATCTCGGGCCCCCCCGGCCCACCCCAGAACAGGAACCCCGAGCTCCAGTGCCCCTCCTGCCAGGCGCCCAGGGCAGCACCTCCTTACCGACCAGATGGCTGAAACCCGTCGCCCAGAGCACATCACTAGGCCGAGGAGATCACACCGAGGGACCAAACCCCAGGCGAGGCAGACGGAGCCCGCACTCCAACACCCCCATCCCTCCAACAAGACTGGAAAACCCCCCATCACACCCCAGACCAATTTTCGGCCCTCAAATTGGCAATCCCAGGGCCGATGACAGCTGCCGCGAGGGAGGGCCGACCAAACAAATCACGTCGGCACAGCAACGACCGGGCCGCCTTAACAAGTGCAACTGTCAGATGGTTGCGCAGTCTTGAGGGGACTCCAACGTAGTCCTAGGCTTCTGATCCGTGTGTCCGGGAAGAGCGGCAAGATTATTCCACAGGGCTCAGGTCCAGTCCCGGGAGAAGCGCCAGCCACTCAGAATCGCTGGGAGTGCTCCAGTGTAGGCCACCAGAGAGCCACTCAGCCCCGGAGGCCGAGCGTCCAAGCCTTAGAGCACCCCGAGGGGAAAGAGCACTCAAAGAGGGGGGCTGGGCTCCTCACGTCTGCATGATCCACGCCATGCCGCGGGGAAGAAGTCAAATATAAATGGTAAACAACAAAACAAGAGATTCCGCAATTCCTCACGAAGGCCATACATGGCGGATAGTCACAGACTAGTCATCCAGGCATTACTGGGCTGCTTGATGCCACCCCACGCCCCTAGCCCTGGCTCTTTGGAGCCGAGGCTCTCCAAGACGAGGACGCGGGCCTGGCTCCACGAAATCCCCCAGTGCAGGAGACATCCAGTCCTCTAGCTGTATCTCTGGGATTGGAAGTGGAAGAGGTCCGAGAGCTGTGCATGGGACCGCAGAACGAACGGTCGACCCCTCTTCTTGACCACCAAATGGAAGGGGTGTCCCCATCTGTAAGTTGCACCGCTGGATTTGATAGCTTCAAGCAATGGCTTCATGACACGGCGCCTCTGGAGGGTGCGTCTGGCCAGGTCAGGCAACAGGGTTATTTGCGATCCTTTGTAGAGGATGGGCCCTTTTTCCCAAGCTTTCCGCATGATCTCTTCCTTAACTCGGTAGAAATGCACTCAACACACCACATCTCTTGGTCTTGCGGAATCGACAGAGCGCGGGCCAGGCGCTCTGTGAACCCTGTCGATCTCAATGTGTTCCTCTAGCGGTTTGCCCAGGACGTCATTGAATATTGCAGTGATGGTATCACCGAGATTATTGTTCCCAGACGTTTCCGGTAGTCCGCGGATCCGGATATTGTTCCTGCGGCTCCGGTTCTCCAAATCATCTAGGTGCATCAAGGTTCTCACAGTTTGTTGATTAGCGTATGATAGAGCATGCTGCAATGCTGTCTGCGCCCTCTCAAGTGCACCCAGGTGCTGATCGGTGGTAGTCTGCTGCTGTTCCCGGGAACCTACTCTGTTAGATACTTCAGAGACCGATCTCGTGACCTCCTCAAGCTCTCTTCTTAAAAGGGATTCCATGCGATTAGTGTAATTCTCAAAGTCCCTCCACGAAGGCAAGAACTTCAGCAGTATGTCGAGATTATACTGCTCCTTGTACTGGGGACCGCAGCCAGTAGGATCTGGAGAATCTATCGCAGCCTAGGACCTGGTAGGTGACCGCAGGGACGCTCGGCCAATAGGTTCATCAGAGAATGCCGGACTTATCCCGTCGATCGGTCGGGCCTCACCAATGTCGGGCCTGTCGGAGCCATGCGAACGTGGACTCTCCCTGGGCGTCATCACCAGGGCGGCTCTGGTGGATCGTTGGTCGATGCTCCTGTGCTTGGGTGCTCTGTCAGGAGATCCACATGCAGGTCTGCCTGGGGGCAGCTCTTGCAAGCTCCCCTCTACATCGGAGAAATATAATTCGTCGCTGTGGGGTGGGGGGTGCAGCTCCGCCATCACAACTAGTCTGGATTCCTTATTAGGGGACCCCTCAATCCAATCAGCACCTCCATCTTGATGACACCCCATATCCTCTAAGCTGGGGGCTCTCTTCTGGTTGTCTGTGCTCTGGACAGCCCTTTGAGTTTTCCCCTGGGGCTCCTCCATATCCAACTGCCACTTATGGAGACCGTGTTCCCTACAGCACCCCCCTCTGCTGCTGTCATGCTCCAATCTCGCCCCCACCAGGTCTTCTCCCGAGTTCCGTTTGCCCAGTCCTTCCCCCGTTTCCCTCCCCTTGTCACTGCAGCTGAACGGGGCACTATCAGGCTCCTCTCTCCCCTGCCCTGGAGATGGTAGGGCCTGCACACCGGGCAATGATGTCCCGCTCCCCTTCCCCCCCCTCGCTCCGCCGGGTACCTCGCGCCACCGCCGGCGGGAGCGGCAGAGTCCTCCTGACGCGCTGCTGCACTCCTCCGCTCTCCCTTCTCAGCGCGCGCCTCGGCTTGTGGCAGTGTGCTGCCTGACCTCCGCTGGCCCAAGGGGGCAAGCTCCTCCGGTTCTGATCTCTCCAGGCTGCGCAAGGGGTCAGAGTCCTCCCCCGCCCGTTGTCTGCGCATCACTCCTGTCCCGTCCGCCATCTTGGGACCTGCCCTCTCGGTGCTGTTCTGCTGTTTGCCAGCGAAGAAGGAGTCAATCTTGCCTGGATGGCTATTCCTTGCCACTGGCCGGCTCTTCCTGTGCCTGGACATCCTGGAAAATCCTGGATCTGGGGTGCGGATCACCTTCTTTCAGCTTCTGGTAGGTGCAGAGCTCCAACACATACGTGTTCACGCCGCCATAACCAAGCCACGCCCCCCCAGGAACCTTTCTTGTAGAAAGTTTTCTGTCTCCAGGGTCCTTGAATTTCTATCGAAGGGTCTGGAGGATGGACTCCAATTAAGCACGCTAAAGGGTCATGTATCTGCCCTATGCATCTTTTTAAGACCTTTTTCCAAGGAGTCACTCATGTGCACCCACCGCGCAAACCTAATTTACCGGTTTGGGACTTGAAGTTGGTATTGTCAGCCCTGCAGGGCGCTCCCTTTGAGCCCTTTCTAGATGCTTCTCCAACCTTACTGACTCTTAAGTTCATTTTTGTAGTCACTATTACTTTGGTTAGACGGGTTTCTAAATTAGCAGCCTTGTCGGTTAAGTCTCCTTATCTTGAATTACACAGGGATAAGGCTGTCTTCTGATTTACACCAGAATTTCTGCCCAAGGTGGTTTCTCCTTTTCATCTTAATGAAGGGGTGGTTTTACATTTTACAATCTTTATGTCTGGTTCCAGCTAATTCTAAGGAAAGGTTCCTTCATTCTTTGGACATTGTAAGAGCTTTAAAACATTATATCTCTGCTACAAAGCTGATGGATAAGACAGGCAATAGTAAGGGCCTATGCTGCCAAAGGAAAAGAGCCCCCTTTCAGGTTACAGCTCATTCTACTCAAGCTATTGGTGCTTCCTGGGCATTGCAGCACCAGGCCTCGATGGAACAGGTATGTAAAGCTGCTACTTGGTCTTTGGTTCATACGTTTACCAAGTTCTATAAGGTAGATCTTAGAGCCTCTGTTGATGCCGCTTTTGGTAGAAAGGTTTTACATACAGTAGTGAATAGTAAGTTGTTTTGGCTTATGCCGCTACTCTTTTACGCTTTGGGATCCTGCCCAGACGTAGGGCACTGCTTTTGGAAGTCCCGTTCATTACTGGAGCTGACGGCCTGGAATGGATTGGGAGAGAAAATACAACTCTGTGACACTCACCTGTAGAATTGTTTTCTTTTCTACATCCATTCCAGGCTGTCAGACCCTCCCTTCTACTGGGTTATGATTTTCCTTAGATGCCTAGTCCTGGTGGATCTGTATATATGTAAATTGTGTGTTCAGCATTAAAAAAAAAAAAAAAAAAAAAGATAACTTGAGAAAGAAAATAAGCGGGGAACAGTGAGGATTAACATCTTTTGTCTCCGACTGATCATAGATGTCTTAGCCTCCTGGTCGGTTGTTCTACTGCTTTTCAATTACTGACTTGTGTTGGGGCAGCTGGAAGAATATAGGGCCAGGAGGAGCCATACCTTTCTATCTTGCAGTCCATGCCCTCCGGGCAAGAATTGGCCCTCTTCCCACAATTTACAATAGAAGCCAAAAAAAAGTTTGTTACTGTAACTGACGGCCTGGAATGGATGTAGAAGAGAAAACAATTCTACAGATAAGTGTCACAGAATTGTATTTTTATGGTGCACCATGCACTATTTTATTGGTAATTGTAAGGTCATTTATATTTTGTAATTAATGTTAATTTAGTATAATATAAGATGCAGAAAAGACCAACAGTCAAAAAAGACTTAAACTGGA